>PVKB01000361.1:0-600000 GCA_004027205.1 Ctenodactylus gundi | reverse complement strand
CCTATTTGTTGCTGAAATTGTGTGGAGCTTCTATCAAAGGCAGCTGGACTATCAGTAAAAGGAGAAAGATGTTTGAGCACGAAAAAAATACCATTAAATATTGTGGAGGTGAACACAAAGGGAACCAAAGCCAGAAGACAGTAACAGTGCTCCTAATTAACGAGCACTCCCTCATTTCTAAATTAATGTGGTAGCATGCATGCCTGGCTCACCCGGGCCACAACAGATAAAGACAAGCTATCATACACAGCAAATAAAATCCATAGTTAATGGATATAAGTAGGAAAACTTCCTTTCTTAACATTTATATTGTAACATGTAAAATTAAGCTGAGCCTGGTGACACAAGCCTGTGATCTCAGCACTCTGGGAGGCTGAAACAGGAAGATCTAAGTGTGAGCTCGGATCTGACAATTTAGCAACTCAGTGAGACCCTGTTTCAAAGCAAACAAATAAAAACCCGCTTTTTCTGGGTTTTAAAACATTTCTTACTACATTAAAATTTAGAAATGGTCGGTTAGAAGTTTATATGTACTTTGTGCTTTTTAAACTGTTGAGCCATGCCTGTAGTTCAGTGTATTAAAAAAATTTATGAACATTAAATGTTCCCCACTGAGGGAAAGAAAAAGCCAAGCCATCTTTCTTCAAATCTTCCCTTTTTTCTTAAGTAATTGCTAGCTAAGACACCACCATTATTAAACATGAATTCAGCTGGGGTACTTTCTGACCCAGGAATGTTTGGGCTTCCCCAGAGGCCATTACACACCCTGGAGAGCCCACTGCCACCTCCAGCTGGTGGAGTGGAAGGGGATGAATGCTTCTTATCTTGGGTGTTTTTATAATCAAGCACTCATATATTTAGGAAAGGAAACGGGGAGGTAGGATACAGCAGGGAGGACATGGGGCTGGTGGGGTTCAGTTAGGAAACTAATATTAGCTAAAGAGGAAAACAGCAACTGATGACCTCCTTTCTTCTCCCTACTCCTTAGATATTTTTTCTTTCTTTAAAGTCTTGGCAGGCAAATTTCACAGGCTTTACTCACACACGGGGACAAAGGGAGGCAGAGGAATGAAGCCATACATCATTGTCCCTTTTGGCCACCTAGTCAACTGGCACTCTAACTGCCTCCATTATCAGCAGCCCAGGACAACAGCCTAATCCCTGGGACTGCCAGAACACAAGTAGAAGCCGAATGTTTATAAAAGGGGGCCGCACGTGCAGGCAACCTTGTCCCCTCCTTAATGCCCTGGTAGTGAGGGGCAGTGAGGGGCTCACAGTGAGGGACTTTGTTTCACTACAAATCCCACTTAGCTCTACAAGTAGCCTCAATATTGTGTGACAACTGCCCCAATTGACCCATATGTCAATACTGGTTTGCAAGCAGGAACCCAGAACTGCAGCTTAGGACACACAGCTTAGCCCACCCAGCGACACAATCCAACTTCTGAAAGATGGCTTGGCTTTGCCTTCCCTCAGTGGGGAACATTTAATGTTTATAAATTGCTTTTTTTTAATACACTGAATTTCAGGCATGGGTCAACAGTTTAAAAGCAAAAAGTACATATAAACTTCTAACTGACCATTTCTAAATTTTGATGTAGTGAGAAATGTTTTAAAACTCAGAAAAAGTCTCTCTTTTTTTTGAAACAGAAGTGGCAGAGGTTGCAATAATGAGAAAAAGACAGAAAAGTAAGAAGTCAAAGCCAGATAATGGAGGAGTGGCAGGAAAAACAGCCACACACTAGCAAATAAAAGCTTTGACAATTTTTCTGAAACAAGAGAATATCCACATCGAAAATCATTTCAGAATAAACCAAGGACTATGAACCACAATGAAGGGAGTTCTGAGCCACCAGAAGAGCTCACCACTATTCCCCGCAGGACGCTGCATGGCTAGAGGGCTGGAAAGGCCTATGCTGGTTCCCCACTCTGATTCTGGTGACCCCTGTGCTGAAGGTAGATCTTTTCTTAGGTAGAAAAACAAAATACATAAACACACACAACCAAAACGGGAATTATCCAATGATATAAACCATGAGCTCAAAAGAGCAAAAATAAAGTGGCTATAAATATTCTAGCCAAAAAAGGGATTTGGGGGACGAACACATTAAATCAAAGCCCACCTTTGCTTATACACACTATGTTGGACCACAACAAAACTATCTTTTTTCTAAGTCACAGGTAACCAAACTTTGTTTAGAGGACTTTGAAACAGAAATAATATTTTCTGTTCCTACATAAATCATAAGGTCTCCCAAACACACTTTACTTTTTCTAAGACTCTTCTTACTGGCTCTTCTCAATACACTAGCCACAGGTTACCAAAAAATCGAAAATATCCTTGTCAGACAAACAGTTAAAGAACTCTAAACCCAAAATGGCTCACTAGAATCTATTGGGTATACAAAAAGCCCTAAGACAAGGAAAAGGAAGAACAAGGCCTGCAGTATACTGCTAGTGACAACATACCAGGGGTTAAACCTTGAGCCCACAAAGTCCTAAAACTTTATCTTTCCATTTCGTTAAAAGCAGTGAAGGACAGCTGATACTGGTATGAAAGGAAAGGGACTATCAGTGAAGGACAGTTACAAAGGCCCTGAGAATATTACACACAAATGACTTCATCAGAGGGATCTCACCCCTCGATAGCTGCCAAATTCTGTTACCCATGACCCTCAGTCTGGGCCCTGACTACATAGATTTGTTCACCTGCCAGAAGATCAATTGTATGAGAAAAGCCCATACAAATGGAGTAAGACATTCACGATTTGGCCATGCTGAGAGAGTGCCTAGTTTCTCTCTCCCAAACACACAACACTTACAGCAGGGATGGAACAGCAGCCAGAACTGAGCCAGAAGAGTAACTTCAAGTTTAGTTCTGCTGAGGTTTCCTTGGTGCCAGGGCTAGAGTGGCAGATACTGCTCTCAGCATGTACAAACTGGAGAAACAGCATATCATTAAGAATCCTAATTTTTAAAGCTTTTCCAATTTTTGGTTTCAAAGTAACTCTGTGTTATTCTTTGAAGCTAGATCAAAGAGCGACACAAAGCTTTTGCCATGTTCGTGGCCAACACACTGGAGGTCCGGACCTAAGCGAGGTCATCTGACCCTTGTGCAGTGGCCCTAGGAGGCTCTAGCCAGGGGCACAGGACGTTTGTACGGTTCTGCTGGCACACACCATCTTTCTTCTTTTCTGAGTTTATCAGAGGTGAGCCAATCCTCCGTGCCCTAGTAACCACGCCACTTGCCAAGAAATCAAAACGGCTGGTTCAAGCACCTACATCTAAAGTCATTTCTTGCAGAGACATGATAACCCAGGTGCTCTGGTAAATCATATCTTTTGCCTTTTAATCTGTGCCACCGGCCTTCTTTGATAAAACAAAGAGGTAAGTGGGGAGGAAAAAGGTTGTCAATCTAAATTATTTATACCTGGCTTAAAGACTTTACCATTGCTGTTTCCCTTGCCCAGATAGTTCAGCTTTCCCCTTAATCAGTGGCCTTCAAACATTTCAGAATACTATACAACAAGAAATACATTTATAAATACACAGTGCATCTGTAAGTGCACTCACATAATTATAATGTAATTATGTATATTATGTATATAGAATTATAATGTAATTCACTTTGCTGCTTTCCAGAGCTTTTAATTATTTAAGTGAACCGATGTTCACACTATTATTTTACTATTCAAAAAGTGAGGGCTGGGGATGGAGGACCATTAAAGTACGTTCATGTACAAATTGCCCAAAACTAAGCCCATTAATCTGCACAACCAATAAGCACTAATTAAAAAAAACATGGGAAACCAGTAATTTTCCCTGAAGAGATTTCCTTGCTTGCCAATCGGTCAAGACCTCCACTAACATTGTCCTAAACCATAACCATTCTTCAATGCCTTACCCCAGACCAATCAATCAATAAGCCTCAACCTACCACCCTATTCTGTGCCCTTTGTAATTTCCTGTCACTTACTAGACACGTTGGATCTTCGGTACTACGCCAGCAGAACCCTATAAGGTAAGCACTTCCGGAGCAAAGGTCCTCTCCTCTTGCATAAATACGTTGCTCCATTTTAGGACCCTGTATTTCTAAGTCTTGCGATATTTAACATGCATTTTTTTCAGCTTAGATATCTTGAGGGGGGGTGGGGACACCACAAATGGTTGAATAATTTATCTATATATGATAATCTGTGTTTTTACGTATTTCAACCGCATTTTTGAGGCAAACCAATTCTCCAATAGCCAAGAGGCTCCTGTAACAACTGTGAGGCCCATGAAGCGCTTATCCGAATGTGGCCACGAAAAGTAACAGAACCGAGGTCCCTGACACGAGTATTTTTGGGACTGGTACAGAGAGGGGTTCCGGCGGGGTCAATATTATCTCGCAACTCACTGCAACTGGGCCTTGAAAGTTTATACGGAACTTCGCCCCAGTTACGGGGCGCCGGCGGACTCGCACGGAGCTCTGCGAAGGGCTGGACGGGGAGAGGCCCGCCGCGACCCGGCCTCACGGAGCAGCCTCCCGGGAGCGGGCGACGCCGCCGGACGGCGGCGCTGAGGCGGGACTTCCCGTCAAACCCCGCCCCCAGGGGCGGTCCCAGCCGGTTACCTCCGCTGAGAGGCCCGCGCTGCGCCCAGCCTTAGCAACCGCCCTAGCAACGGCCTGGCTCCGCCCACCGGTGTCTCCCGCAAAGCGCTCCGCCGGTGCGCGCGCGATCTTTGTCCGGCGCGCCCCTCGGCCTTGGGTGGAGCGGTGGACGCGTGGAGCGGAGCGAGGACTGCAGGGCTGTGCAGGTCTGAGTCCCACTCCGGTTCCCCGAGGCTGGCGGGTCTCGGCATCTCGGAGCGCTTCGGCCCGGGGAAGTGCGCCTCTCCTGCCGGGACCTACGGGGGTCCTGCTGGGTGTTGTCACCGGTGACGGGGACCTCGGTCCCTTCCGCTTTTAGAATCATGAGGGCCCCGTGGGGAAAAGGCGTCCTAAGTTTTCTTTAAAAGAAACTTGCCCCGACCGTGATTTTCGGGGCTCTCCACCAGTCCTGGCAAAGGCAGTCCCTATCGGCTCCGGGCGGCTGCGTGTTTCGGTGATCACGGCCACGCGTACACCTCCGTGGACCGTGCCTTTCTCTTGTGTAACTTTTCTTCTCGCGAACCTGAGACACGTCAAGAAGCATATTAACACTTGGGGTTGTCCGCTCCAGACGGATGCTAAATCGGTACTGAAGATCGCGACTTTCAGGAGTCCTGACCCCGTCCCACTGCAGCAGGGCACAAGACCACCCCACTGTGACTTAGCGGGGGCTTTCGCGCGGACGCTAGTGCGCGCACACACTGGTGGTGTCTTAGGCCGGTCCGTACTGTGCGATCGGTACTCCAGAGAGAACATTGGAAGAGGGTTTCCTCTAGAACTGAATTGCTAGGAGAACTTTAGGTGGGTTCCACTAAGAGGTGAGTTCACGTGAGTGGAAAAGCCGAGAAGTCTCCCATGATTGGGGGAGAAAAGGCTGCCAGGATGCAAACGGCCCGTGCAGGTAGTGTGCCGGGGCCTTTGTTCAGTCCCCAGATGCTGCTTGCTCACTTTCTTTATGAATGGTTTCAGTTTAGATAATCTTTGCGGAATTCCGCCTATTTCATAAGAATCAAGAATATGTGGGATGAGGGACAGATTCTGCTTTTGCAGAGTGGAGTGCCCACAGGAGAACCAAACTCCAAAGTTTTCCTAAATTAAGTACATTTTTTTTTTAATGTCAGATATGTGGAACCAAAAATAAATACTCAGAGGTACAGAGAGGCAAGTGATTGCCCTGTATCGTGGATGGGCGAGAAGGAACTGAATCAGAACCCTCTCTGTAAGCTCGAAAACAAAAGATTAAGTATAAGGTAGGGAAGATGTGACTTAGTATAAATAGTTTCTTTTGAAGGCGGGGGGCTTGTAGAAGGACCAGTAAAAAATTATTTTTTTCAGACTAAGTTGCAGAACTATCTATGAATATCCCCTCCAGGTGCTAAAACAATTTGGTGGCTGCTTAGGAAAGCCAGTTAAGTTTTTCTAAGTTTTTTTTAAAACCCCACAGCTCTAGTTACATTTCCCAAATCTATTTGATATTAACAAGTATGTCTCAAAGTTTTGCATGACCACATTTAGAACAAATTTGTACACATTGGAAGGAGGCTTTGGGTCCTGTGGCATGGGAAACCTCTGGACGAGCTGTCCTTGCTTTACAGCTGCTGGCCTCTGTGCTGTGACCCACGCCCAGCCATAGATGGCAGGGTGGTGGTGAGGCCGGCAAAGGAGGCAGGGGCATTTCCTGCTGTCCTCTCACTGGTAGCAGTGGCGGCTGATTTTGATCACTCAGGTCTTTACTAGTATCCATTTAGTTAATGGGGAAGAAAGACCAATGAAATTCAGGGCTGTATTTATGAACTATTTCAGGAAAAAGTACTTTATGGGCACTAGACTATTTCACCAAAACTCACCACCGGTTTTCAGTTGTGTATGATGAGTAGCCACATAGACCTTCTTAACAGTCACAGGAGATGCATCCTTCAGCCTCACTGTGCCTGGGCCCTTTCGTTGTGCGTTCAGAACCGATAAGCACCTACTGAAATACCCAGGGAAATGAAGTCATGTTGAATCAGTCTAGTTTTTTTTTTAAGGATATGTCCCATGATCTGAGTCACTCAGAATTATTGTACCCTTAAAAATATTTTTCAGGACTTGACACAAGAACAGTCCAAATCAAGACAGCTTAGGTAAAACATAATTAGCTTAAGTGTGGCAAAGCAGAATTATCTGTTGCTATGCCATAGTTGACACTTTGTTGGGCAATAGTAGCTCTGATTTCTGGGCAGCAACAAGATTGTCTTCCTGAACTTTTTTTTTTTTCCCCTGCTGGTACTGGGGACTGCACATAAGGCCTTCATACTGAGCCACATTCTTAGCCCTTTTCCATTTTTAAATTTGAGATGATGTCTTGCGAAGTCACTACATTGCCAGGTAGAACTTGGTGATCCTTCCTCCTTCTTTAGCCTCCTAGAATGCTGGGATTTTGGGGTATGCCACTTTGTCTGGCTTTCCCCAAAATGTTAAGGCTGCTTCTGTCCTTGGAATGACTTTTTTTTTTTTTCATCTTAGCTAGGATTTCTTACTTGATTCTGTGACTGGATTTAGCAAGACAGCTGAAATTGTGTGGAAAATATGGGTCCATATATGTACTTTTTAGAGATAATGCATAAGATAGTTTTGTGGTTGCTAAGGGCTTCTGAGACTCGAAGGAAAGGAGATAGGTGAGTATTTGGTGCTCTTGTAGTCCTGCAGGGAATGTTCTCAAAGACAGGAGCAGTTGTTAGGTGGGTGATTTGGCAAGTGCTCAGAGCTACATGATGCTTTCCATTTGTGAGACGGAACAAGGGATTGGCCCATCCTTCTCCAATAGCAGTTCTTTGAGCAACTCCAGTGTAAATCTGCGCCTAATCACTATACAGTAACAAGGAAAATATTTGCCCGTGTCTTTGGGTTTTCTCGTTGGGTAAATCTGGCAAATATACTTTCCTTCGGAGATCTGTGTTCCTTTCTTTACATCTCTGCATTTGGGTCTCAGGTTCACTGGAGTTCATGGTCTAAGAAAAGAAGGCCTCATGAATGGTATCACAAACTTCTTGTTAGCACATGATGTTGCATTTCATGCTTCCCCAGCTTCCTGTTCACCTTCTGTCAGGGAGACCACAGAGAATTTCGTGCTAGAGCCATGGCATTTTTCCTGGTAATGTTTTTACTGAAAGTGCCTGAGCTTCATAGTTGAACACCACAATGCCATAAGGCTTTATAGCAAGAGAGCGGTTTTATAGCTGTGGAATGCATGTCAAATCAATAGAACCCTAGTGTCTTTTTCTCCCTGGAAAAATACCTTTGCTCCAGGGAGTGCAAGGAAGAGTTTTGGCAGCCCTCACCCTTCTTTGAAGAAAATATTAAGTGGGAAAAGTTATTTTATCATTTTTACCTCTAATGCTAAAAAAAGGTTATGTGTTTGTTTTTAAAAAGCAGTATAAATTACTTTGAGTGGAAGTGAATGCTATTCTGTGAAAATTGAAAACTTCTAAGGTTGTATACTTCATCTGATGGCATATTTTATGAATTGTAATTGGCAATAGTTGCCTCATTTTTAGTGGATATGTTAATATAGTTAGTGGTATGTTTAAGTTGGAGAAGAATATGTATTTTAGTGCATGTCTTTGTCAGGAAAAACAAAATGTCTTCTTTTTTCTCTGCTCTCATATCACGGTCAATGTGAAAAACCTCAGTGACCTCAAAAGATGTGGGGATTTCTTCTTGCGTGCCAACAGTTCTGCGCCCACTGGAGGATACTGGTTGGAAGTTCTGTAATTGACTTCCAACTCCAGATAGCGTCAGACACCACTGGTGGAGAGCTTGGACCTCAGTACTGGCCCAAATTCAGATCCAGTTGTACATCTGGGTTTCCAGGACATCTTACTGAGTAGCTACTAATTGGGGTTCCCACAGTCCTTGCCACCGCCACCCCCAGATTCTATTGATTTGCAAGAGGGGCCGGCAGGACTCAGCACAGTGTATACTTACATTTGCTGACTTACTGTAAAGGGTGTAAAGGACACAGGTATACAGCCAGGTGAAGGATACGTCGGGAGAAACCGGGAGTTCCCCTGGCATGGCGCCTCATGCCTGTGGAGTGGGGCGGGCTGCCCTCCCCATGGGTCTGCGGTGCAGTCTCCACGTGGTAAGCTGTCACATGCTCCCTGAAGCCCGTGCTTCTGTGTAGATGCGACTGCTAGTAGGCTGAGGGGGAGATCTCTCCGGAACTGCTGGAGGGACTGTCCTTCCTCCAGGGTGAGGGCTTGGACCTCTTGGGAAGCTGGGCTTTATCATCTGCAGACAAGATAGATGGCAGATTTAACATCAGAATTTCTAGGATTTAGGAGAGTTATATGTCATAATGTCCAAGTGAATTTTATTTAAATCATTCCATCCTTATGATTTCATTAGAGCTCAGAATGAGACTTGATAGCATGTCATGTGATGTTAATTTAGAACCCACAGAATTGAACATGTTCCTAGCTGAGGCTGACACAAAACCATTGAATTCCTAATATTTATAAAACTAAACTACCACCTCGGGAACAAAATGATTGCTAGAAAAATTCCTTGCCAATGCACAAACTTTATATCTGAAGTAAATTTTCTAAGATAGCACTTAATGATCCAAAAGAATAATTGTAATTTGTTGTTTTGAGTTTATTGCTTTTAATTTTAGATTTTCAAGTATGCCAATTTAGTGATTTAAAACTTGCTATTATTTATCTGTAAGCACAAAAACCAACAGTCATGAATTAAATTGAGCAATTTTCTTTGTACATACAATGAGTAAAATGTTTGCTGTTCTTTTTCCCATTTTTTTTAAACAGTGACCTATCACATATGTTTTAGAAATAGATGTTGAACTTTGGGTTGAAGGAAGAATGTCTCTCAATACATCCGTGTTTCTTAAAGAAAGTGAGGAAAAAAATTCAAAGTTTGCAGAAACAAAACAGTCACAGAACACTTCTGTGTCTTCAGAGGATCCCCTTCAAAACTTACACTTAGCGTCTCAGGAGGTTCTTCAAAAGGCGCAGCAAAGTGGAAGGTCCAAGTGCCTCAAATGTGGCGGCTCGAGAATGTTCTACTGCTATACATGTTATGTCCCAGTTGAAAATGTGCCTGTTGACCAGATTCCACTTGTGAAGGTTGGTAAGGGGGCAGAAATAAAAAAAGAGCAGGCCCCAGCTTGAATTTGCCTGAACAAACAAATCAAAGTAGGAAAATTTAATTCAAGAAGTTCAAGAGAATATAATTTTTTGCATAATCCATAAAAATGATAAACATTCTGGGAGATACTTGAGAATGGTAATTCTGAGACTATTTGGGTGTGGAGATTATACCTCTTAGACCATTCTGATTGGTACTTATTTAATCTGTGTTGTTAAAATGTGCAGCTAAAAGTCTGCTGTCTTTGTAACAAAGGATAATAAAGATGATGCTTTTGATCTGAAAAGATATGTAAGGAACAGAATTTCAACTTGAAATTTAGGTTTAAAGTATGGCAAAAAACCTGAATTTTTATTTTAAAGTAGAATAGATAAATAAACCTAGAGTTTATAGGAATTACAAACTATGTTCTTGGCATCAATATTGGTATTAAGGAATTAGATTCAATACCCATATGACCTAAATGAAAATAATGATGAATCTTCTCATTAAGAGCAGATCGTGTGTTAAATACTGAAAATGTTTCTTCTAGTACATGATTAACAATATTAAGGAAGAAATTTGGATTTGTTTTAGGACTTTTACCACTCTGTATCTTCTGGCCTACAAAAGTGTGACTCGGTGGTGTTGTTCTAGGGACTTTCTGGGAACATGCTGTTTAGCTCTAGTGGCCACTCTATTACCGTACAAATTAGAACTTGACTACTTTGTCTTTTCTGTTTCACTCTAGCTTCCACTGAAGATTGACATCATTAAACATCCCAATGAAACAGATGGCAAAAGCACTGCTATACACGCAAAGCTCTTAGCACCCGACTGTGTGGCCATTTACACTTACCCCTGCATTCCCGAGTATGAAGAGGAGCGCCATGAAGTAGGCAGCTCTTCACAATGAATATAAAAATGAAATTTGAACTTTATTATCTCTTAACTTTCTGGAACATAATGATTTTCTTAATCGTCTAGTGTTATACTCATGTAATTTTAACAACATACCATTTATTATTTGTTTCATTCATGTTTTCACAGGCCAAATGATCCTCAATTCTTATGCCTTTTTGAGTATCACGCTCTCTTTTTAGTTTTTCTACCTTGCTTTTCCGGGCTTTATTCCTCGCTGATCCTGACGGCCCAGCCTGCTTTTCTTTTCCCCCCTCCCCATTCTTCTGCCTGGACTAGATTCAGGGAATCTCATTTAATAGATTCGAGAGACAAATTACTCACATTGTTGGAATGTCTCCAAAGGAAGAAAACAAAGACTGAGTTAGAAGGATTTTTGAATTCTCCCTAAATTAAGAATTTTAATGTATGGCCTTTATAGTACCCTTTCTTTTGGCTGATAGATATCTTTCTTGCTCTTTTCTAGATTCTTAATTAATTTTCACATAATTGAAGTTATTACATTATTGGGTTATTCTAGTCTTCTTACTGAAAATCAGCTTTATAATAGAGCTCAAAAAGTCAGGCTTTGGATACTTCTGAAAGAGCCACATAAAACCCTTTTAGGTTTCATGGGCAATTTGTAGGTGTTAGTTTAGAAACAGATTTAAAAATTAATACATTCATTTGTTTCTAAAGAACTTGTGTCTTCCTCAAACTCTAACTGAATGTTTAAAAAGTAGTATCTGAAAATGGTGTCTGAGTTTTGGATCCGAGAATAGGCTTTTGTTTCCTACTCTAATCATCTTGATATTGTTTGAGTTAACTAAATAGAACACACTGTGTTGTATTTCTTAACCCTGCCATCAATAACGACTATGAAAGTCCGTTACAGCATTTTCTCACTAGTTTTCACCTTCGCTTATCCTATAGGTAAAAATGGTATCAATCACTAAGCAGTTCACAGTGGTTCTTTTACAAAATATTAGGTTTTGCTTTTTTATCGTAATGAATTCTTAGTTTTTTGATTCAAGGTACTATTCAAATTGCCCTGTCAGTCAGTGAATGACTTAAGTATTGTAATACTTTTAGGTAGTATATTACGAATATGTGTTACAAAGGGAACAGCTGACAATGTTGCCATGAATATTGAAAGGATACATAATATCTTGTTTCTTAGATAGTTGACATGCTTTTTCCTTATTGTAAAGTCATCAGAATTTATGTTGAAAATCACAGTAGCATGTGGCTAATCTGAATTTTTTTGTTTTAGGTTGCACTTGTTTTTCCTGGCCCTCAGTCTATCTCAATAAAAGATATTTCTTTTCATCTGCTACAAAGGATTCAGAAGAAAGGCAAAAACAATGACCTTGCCACGCCATCTTTTAAACGTAAGAAAACTGAAGAACAGCAGGGCTGTGAATTGGATGGCAGCCAGTGCAAAGGCACAACACTGAAAAAGGTTATCTTTATAGACAGCACCTGGAACCAAACTAACAAGATACTTACGGATGAGCGACTTCAAGGTAAGGAAAAAGAATCCACCAATGTTTAGTTTCAAAACCTCAAACTTTAAACAGAATAAAGAATTTCATTGAATATCAATACCTTTGCCCCATTTGTTTTGCTTCTTTTTCTAGATTTTATGTGTTTATGTGTCTTGATACATTTTTTGTGTATTTCCAGTTGGACCATTTGAAGTTGCAGGCTTTGCAACATGTTACATACGTGTACATCTTTTAAGAGCACAGATACTTTGTTTCTTATCACAGTACCACTATTACTCATAAGAAAGGTAGCAAAAATCACTTCATTTCATTTATATTATTTCCCTACTTGATCCAAAAATATTTTTGTAAGTTTTTCTGCCTTGATGCAGCATTTTAAAACTCCTCACATTCCATTTGGTAATTATGTATGTTTAATTTTTATTAATCTAAAAAATTTCCCCTCTTTGTTTTCATGACGTAGGCTTTTGTGAAGAGGATAAGTAACTTGTCTTAGTGTGTTACCATGACTAGGCACAATTCACATATTTTGGGCTAGTATACCTGTAAGTAAGGATAAATCTGGGCTGCCTATGACCTTTCCAAATTACTGTTTTGGTGTAATTATTAATGGTATGTCCCTTGTTTCAGAAATGCACCAGTGTAGCTAACCCATTATATGATTAAGCAATTCATTTATGAGTTTATGTACTTGCTTTTACATTAAAACTAGAAGATATAATACACATTGATTATTTTATTCAAGTGATGACTGACCTCTCCATTATACAGGCTTATTTTTCTGTTTATAATGATTAGTAATTTGTGAAGTGATACTCTCAGGCTAGAGGCTGTGTCCAACAGTGTTGTACTATTCACTACTGATTGCTGAAATCAATAATTACATTGAGAACTGAACAGTATTAAATTTTTAATTACATTTCCCTGTTCTTTTTTCCTTTTCCTTTTATTTCCCTCACTTTTCCCCACATACCTGTTTAGAACTTTCATTTTGTTTTGAGATGTTCCCCCTGTATTGCCCACACAATCTCTGAAATTGTGATCCTCATGCCTCAGCCTCCTCTGAGTAGCTGGGGTTACAGGCACACACCAGCATGCCCAGCACACCCACTTTCCTCTGAAGTCACCTATTTTCTTTATAATTTAATGCAATCTATCACGGTTGTGTTCTTTCTGATACTTAGAGTAGCTCAGATTACTGCCACTAGGATCCCTTTGTGTCCCTGTGGTGTGGCCTCACTAGTCTTATGAAGCCACATAATGTCATTTAAATGACATTTCATTCTGTCTCTAACCCGTGTTCTATGTTGTGTGCTTATGTACATATAAACTTGAACTCATTTGAAACACCATTCTGTTTCAATTTGGGATTGAGGAATTTATCTGCTCTTCTTTTTAAAAATCATTAAAATAATGAAGAAAAATCACTGTTATTGTCTCATCCCTATGGCTAAGAAGTACTTATGCTTTTCCTTTTTTTTCCTTCTTCCATTTTTTGGCAGGATTGTTACAAGTTGAGTTGACAACGAGAAAAACTTGCTTTTGGCGTCACCAGAAAGGAAAGCCAGATACCTTCCTTTCCACCATTGAAGCCATTTACTACTTCCTAGTGGACTACCATACTGACCTCCTGAAAGAAAAATACAAAGGACAATATGACAATCTTCTCTTTTTCTATTCTTTTATGTACCAGTTGATAAAAAATGCCAAATGCTCTGGAAATAAGGAAACAACAAAACTTCCCCACTAGTGGTTAGCAAGCTGCCTGTCATTTTATTTTGCTAAAATTAATAAATGTTCTATTGTGCTTTTGTTTATTCTTGGGAAATCATTTTATGTAATACCTGAAAAAAACACTTGAAAATTTTTCAGTTTCATTCACTTTGCCTCATAGTTTTGAAAAGGAAGTTGTGTCTGAGCCTGCTTTTCAGAAACAGTATAGATTGGAAAAGTTCTTTCAGAACTTGTTTACTTAATTTTGGTGTGTCTCAGTTTTGTTGGTACCTTTGAGTAGAGTTCTATTTATGGAATGCTCACTCACTGCCAGCTGTGGGCCTAGGTGAGTCAGAGTCAGTGTGTGGAAGAAAATCTGACCTGTGATTTGCTTGAGGCTGGTGGCAGTCTAGGCAGAACCAGCCTTGGGTCTGTAGCGTCCACTGCTGCTCTAAGTCCACACTGCCTGTGACGGATGCTCACTGCCTCGTGTATCTGCCTGACACTTATTTAAAATTTATCTAGAATCGTGGGCTAAGAATGCTGTCCGCCTAGAGAGGCTGGCAAAAATGGCCAGTCTTAGATTTAGAAAAGAGGACAAGGAAAAAGACATAGTCCTGGTAACACTTTAACCACACAGTTGTCCCCTCCGCCCTGGAGAATGGAGCTTGTCCCGTGCTGGACTTGCCCTGCTCCACCCCCCAAGCCCCTCCCCACTCTGCTGCTCTGCACTGATTGAACAAGTGAGAAACAACACCAGGAGACTCGAGGTTGGGAGGAAAAAAAGTCATTTGTCACCGTCCTTCCTTCTGACCAGATCACCACCAACGAGCTGTGCCCTGGAGGACGCCATCCTTCCCTTCCCAAGCAGTCGTTCCAGTCCTCTGGGTTCCGAGCCCTGTCCCTCCCCCTGCTCACTGTCACTAACCGGATTCTCTAGTCCTGGGGTAGGTTGTTGCTCCTGGTCACTTTGCCTAAACCCTGCCCATACCCTGGTAGGTAGTCATTTGATTCCGCTCCTCCAATGTTCCCATTGGAAGTGGCTGAGCCAGGAGTAACAGCGCGCTTCCCAAGGTGTATACATTGAAACACATACAACAGGTTTCGTGAAAACAGTGTTTGGTGCCTATCATCTTTGTCTTTTGGAGATTTAAATGACGCGAAATGGTCCTGAATCTCAGGTTAATACGCCTTCGACTCACTTAAATATGTGTATTAGCATTCAGTGGAAATAAAGCTTCGGGGAAATTATAGGTTAGAGAAATTCCTGTTCATTTACATATGGCAATTGGAGACCAGAGAGGTTCAGTAAATTGTTAGTAGGTTACACAGGTAATAAGTGGCAGAACCTTATATAGGACTGGTGATTAGGTTTGCGATCATTATTATATTATGCTATTTATAAAAAGGAATATATAGTTTTAACATTATTAGTTCCATAATCTTAGCTAAACAAGCTAACTGGCTTACTTGGGAGTTATTTTTATAATAATGGAATTAAGATAGATTTATTCATGTTTAAATTTGGCCTTGGAAATACTGAAGGCTTGAATTGACTTAGGCAGGGCCAGTTGGATTTGTTTGGGCTAAATTTGGACTTCTCTGATCCAAGATCTACTGCCATCTGACTGGCTCTACAAGCCAGCTAGATGGAACAGTTAAAAGGGAGAAGAAAGAGGAGCGAGTGAGAACAATCCTATCATTTATTTTCCCATCCCACATCTGGCACGAGAAGAATGACCCTTGCACTCTGAAGAGGCTGATTTACAACCAACGCCAGTTAAAAGCTCAAGTTCTTTCCAAAAGAAGATAACAGACGTTAGAACAATGAATTGGTTGTACTTGTCTTGCAAAAATAATCCTTCTCCACCTTCCACACGTTATGTTCCTTTCTCAGGTTCTTTTGAAGAGCTCTCTCCTCCACATGTGGGCCAGGTTCATTTCCAAAAATGGATAATGCTTTTGTGGTTCTGCTGTTGACACAGAAACTGGCATGTCCATGTTGACCTGGGAGAAAGGTGCTCAAAGAGCAAAACTAGGTGGCCCCTGTCACCCTAACTGGGTCTTAACTAGATTGGCTGATAACCTACAGAACCACTCCTAGACAAGTGAATGATCCCCAGCCAAGATCCCAGAGCCCCAGGTGACACTAGCTGTGAGCCAGGGATGTCTGTGTGCCACTGAAGTGTAGCTACTTAGATAGCATCATCGTGGCAATAGGTATCCCATCTTTGGATATCGTATGATGATCGCCAGTGTTTTTGGTGCCAGGGACCGGGTCTGTTTGATCTGAGAGTAAGGGGAACTCAGGTGGCAATGTGAGAGATGGGAAAAGGCTGTCAATGCTGCCAGTATTACTGGAGCAAATTAACTAGCGAGGCAAACAAGCCGTTGTTTTGACTTTCTTTCTAAAGGTCATTTCTAAGTCTAGCATGAAGTTTGTTTTTTTTCCACTTGAGAAGATTACTCAGAAAGTAGGAGAAAAAGAAAATAAGGTTTAGGATCGATCAACAAGGTTCTTCATCTGAGTGACAGAAGAACAGGAACTTGGGTGGGGCAGGTTTTAATTCTTAACACTAAAGACAGGAGTATTTAGAATTAGAAATACCAAAAAACAAACTAAGGCTTATCATCAAGGAATTTCAGTCATGGATATTGAGAAAGCACCAAAAGTGTTTTAAAAAAGAAGTTGCAAGTCATACATAGAAGAAGAGTTAGCATTCCAGAATATTTGCCAAAAATAACACTGGGAACCAAGAGACATGGGTAACGACTTCAGAAACCAGGGAGGAATTCTACTTGGTTTCTGCTTCTGGTCCTACAGTCAATCAAGCATGACATACAAGGTGTCAGATTTTTACCTTGTGTAGATACGTCTTGAGATAATGATGTGTAGGAAGAACTGGAGGAAGCTTTCAAAAAAATGAGGAAGGAGCTTCCTCTTGATGTTCAGGATGAGAACATCAAGAAGACAGCCAAGGGAAATTCTCAGGACTCACCTGTTCGTCCATTTCACAAAAACTTTTCCTACCTGCCACATGCCAAGTTCTGGTCTAGGTGATGAACATAGAACGGCAAGAGTTAAGCGCTAGGAGTGGAGCAGAACAAGGACAGTGACGAGGCTGGTGTGGCAAAGTGATCCTAGCTGAAAGAAGACGGTCAAGAACAGGTAAGGTTGAGCAGAAACCTAAATCAAAGGAAAAAGAGTGAGCCACTCAAATAGCCAAGAAATCAAATCCTCAGTGAAGGCAACAGCGTAACCCAGGGCCTCAAGACAGCGACGTAGTTGACTTCTTTCAGGGATCTCAGGAAAACAAATTGGTAATGGTGTGTGGGATAAATGCTGCGCAGAAGACATGACCACGGGGGTGATAATGGAGTTGGGATGGGGGTGCTTATCTTCAGTTCTTTGGGGACTGTGGTAAACTTGGATTTTGCTCCGTGATAGGAAACCACTGAAGGATTTAAGCAAGAAAGTGATAAGATACAACGCAGCTTTTAAAAGAATCATTCTGGCTCCTTTATGAAAAGAAAATCTTCAACCTCTGAATCGTATTTACTCTGGAACCGTGTTTGCTGTTAGCACCTTGGGCTTCCGTCTCTGCCCTGTGGTGATTTATTATGGGGAAAATAGTTTACTGGCTGGTAAAGATGAGAAAACAAAACAGAAAAAGGTTCATACCTGCCTATTTTAAACGCGCCGTTTGTTTACATGAAGATATGACGTCTACTCATTTTACTTTCTTTAGATGCATCAAAATTAATGCTACATTTTATGTGAATATAAATTAAACCTGAGGTCATATCTATTTTGTGGTTAAATGTATTGTGAACGCTTACTTAATGAAATACAGTGCAATCATAATATGCTTCTGTGAACACTTGACTGCTAAATTTTTGAGGCAGAAAGAAACGTAAGTAAAAGTTCTGGTTATACTTTCAAAGTGAAGGCTGTCTTCTCATTAACTCAAAGGTTAAAGACTTTCTGTTTGGCTTATATGAAATAGTTGGTTCCACTTGGTTCTCTGTTATGAATTCAGTAAAAATTCAGTTGGTTAAGAAATAATATTTACTTTACTAACACGTCAGCACTAAAACCTTAATATTTTCGCCCTCCTTATCGAAGTCATTATTGTTTAAACAAATACCTATCTTCGGCAACTAAATTATTGAATCAAACTTCTGATTGTTGGTGACTGCATTCCTTTTTCAATTGGCCATATAGTTTGGAATTTCTAAATAGGAGAAATGAATAGTTATTTTCAGGGCTTTTAAAATCCAAGTATATTGAATTCTAAAACAAGCGTAACTTTAGAATTCTTATATTCCCAGAGAAGATTATTTAATTTTTATCACTTGTTATAGTTTTTCACAGTGATATGTAGCTTCTTCCATTGTTGTATTATTAAATATCGGCTATTACAATGTTTCCCACTCAAGTTTCTCAAACAAATATTTTATAAATATTTCTAGGCAACTCTAGAGAAACCTGTTACACTTTAATATACAATAAGTTCTGTTAAAATATTTCATTTGTTTAAAGGACAGGGAAGGGAAAGAGGGAGGGAGGAAGAGAAGGGAAGGAAGGAAGACAAGAAAGGAAAGGAGAGAGGAAAGATGGGAGGGGAAGGGAGGAAAGGACGAGGGAGGGAGGGAAATGCAGTTGTGGAAGTAGGCACGTTTTGTAATCTTAGGAGAAAGAATTCCTTTGCTTTCTTCCAAAACATATTTCCCTGAAAACATGTTGTTTGAATTTAAAAAAATAAAAGCCTTGGTTACTTTTGGAAAATACTTTTGTAAAGTTAAAAAAAAAATGTTTTCCAAAGTGAGATCTGGACACTTCCACTTATTTTAACAATGGTAGTTAACAAGATAATAAGTGAATCCAAAAGTAAACTGATTTTACTTCTCACGTGAAATCAATGTGCCAAGGAATTTGAAGGTGGAGACGGACTCTTCAGAAGCCTGGGCCACCCTGCTAGAGAGGAGGACCCTGTGGCAGGTCCCGGAATCACAACCAGGAAGAAAGACTGTGTACAGATGGGACCCCATCTTCAGAACCAAGGCCCCGAACAGATTTTCTATGTTTGTTTTGATGGTGGTAGTAGTAGTAGCGGTACTGGGATTGAATCCAGAGACATTGCACTAAGTTATATACGTGGCCTGGTCCATTTTTAACATTTATTTATTTTTTAAATTTGAGGCAAGCTCTAAGTTGAGTTCCCAAGGCTGGACTTAAACATTTTTTATTATTTTGAGATGGGGGCTAGCAGAATTGCAAGCAATTAGATCGCTTGCCCACCAAGCACACAACCCTGAGTTCGATTCCCCAACACAACATAAACTGGATGTGGTGGTGCAGACCTATAATTCCAGCACTCAGGAGACTGAGGCAGGAGGACTGGCATGAGCTTGAGGCCAGCCTAGGAACCCTAGTGACTTCAGGACCAGCCTGGACTACAAAATGAGATCATGGCTCAAAAAAAATTTTTTTGAGACAGAGTCTCGTTGAATTTTTAAGTTATTCAAGTTGTGATCTTCCTGCCCCAGCCTCCCAGACTGCCTAACCCTTTCTTAAGCTGTGGGTGTCAGACACTGTGTCCCAGCGACGAGAAGTAGTAGAGACAGTCCTCACGGGACACCGTGGATGATTCCATACCTTGGTTCCTGGGAACATGAAGAGCACACACCCGTCTGACAGGCTGATCTCCGTTCCTGGGGACATATACCCTGCTGTGCTATATTTTCAGCTTCCTTCTGATCGAATAACTTGTTTTGAAATGTTCTACTTGGACCTTGGCTGGTTTAGAAGTGTACTATTTGATTTGTAAGTGTTTGAGGATTTTTCTGGAGGGTTTTTGCTATTGCTAATTTAATTTCTAGTCGATCAGAGAGCCTACTTTGAGCAATTTCAGTCATTTTTAGTTTGTTATGAGTTACAGCATGGCCTGGAGTATGATCTTTCTACATGAAGGTAGTGGGCCTGAGAAATTGTATGTTAGGCTGTCATTGTTAGGAGTTTTCAGTAACAATTTAAGAGGCTGAAGGAATGGGCATGGTGGAGCACACCTGTAATCTCAGCACTCAGGAGGCTGAGGCAGGAGGATTGATGTGAATTCGAGGCCAACCTGGGCTAGAGAGTGAGACCCTGTCTCAAAAAACAATCAAACAAACAAGAAATAATTTGGGCTGAGCCCATTGCAACAGGCCTGTCATCCCAGGACTCCGGTAAGCTGAAGCAAGAAGATCGTAAGTTTGAGTCCAGCCTGGGCAACAGAGTGACTTAGTGAGACCCTGTCTGAAATAAACAAAAAAGGGGCTGGGAATGTGTCTGAAAGTCCGGAGCTTGATTCACCAGTACCAAACAAACGAACGAAACCAAACCAAAACAGAGAGAGTAGTACCTTTGGAGCTCAAGAGCTCCTTTAACTACAGAGAGAAACAGTGAGGCGTGGTAAAGGCCAGACATCGTTTTACCTCCTTCATGAGGTGACATCTTGGAGCTTGTCCTGTTGGCTGACCACGCCTCTCTCTTTCCCTGAAATTATTGTGAATTAGACGGGCAGGTGAGAGTAGTATTTCTTAATCTTATGAAAAACAAAAAGAAAACCTCTAAACATCATGTTTTCTTTTCACAAATACTTATCTCCCCCACTCTGCATCTGATACGTAGGAATTTTCTAAGCACATGAAACATTTTGACTTACAATTTTAAAATAATCGTTGTAGATGTTTTTCAAATTCTTTGTGTCCGCCTCTCCTGATTTTCACATACGTTCCCCAGGTGATGCCTGTTGGAAGAGCAAGCCGTCTGTCCCCGGTGGATCCCCTTCCTGCCATCTCGGGGTCCCTTGACCACCTTCTTTTTCTCCTGAATTGCTTCTCCTTGCTGAGTCCTCAGGCTGTGACTCGTTCATGTTTGAAAGCAAAGCTGACTCCACCTCCTTCACGGTCTCTCCTCCCTCCAGAAGGCAGCAGGCCACAGAGAAGCCAATGGACCCAGATAGAAGCCACCTGTGTTAGAACCCATGGGCCAGGGGCAGGCTAAACTGCTTGACCAATGGCTGAAGACCGAGGAAGCTGTCCCAGCTGGGTGGGCACCATCAGGTGTCACTAACAACGAGAACCTCTCCTCAGCTGTACGTGATGGTGAAACCACGTCTGGCTTTACTACCAAGTCTGCTGTCACCTACACAGCATCATCAAAGCGGCTACCAGACACAGACACACCCCTCCTTCTATGACTCTGGGTGATGCAGGATAGCCTTAAAGACTTGTCCTAAAATTTCTATTGTGTTACATAAAGTAAAAGGAAGGGCGTGGGGGATAACAAGGAACAGAGGCAGTCATGAAGGAAGGAAAGACAGGTGAGCAAGAGTGGCTGGGCAAGTGTGAGGGCTAGTGTGCGCAGGACACTCAAGTTTTTGTGTATTTTTATTTTTATTTTTTTCCCATTTTCTTGATATGCATACGTGCAAAATTTAAGGTTCACAATGGAGTTGAGCATTTTGCGCACATATGCATCTTGTCAAGGTGACAAGGGCCGTCCCACTCTCCTTCTGGCCCTCCCCCTACTCTTCCCTCCTTCCCTCCTCCCCCACCCTACCCCGGTTCACTTTGTTCAAAACTCAGAAAAAGCATCCTCTTAAAATCAGTCTCCTTAAGTCTACTCTGTGTTCCTCATCTAACTGAGCTGCTTCTCTTTAGCCAGAGTCAGTCCTTGCACAAGTTCAACCATGTGGGTTCTTTGCTCAAAACTCTTTAGAGGATGACGTCAGTCCATGGTCTGACCCCAGACTTCTGCCTTAGCGTATGCCACCTTTCACCTGTGCGTAGGCAGTTTCCATCTCCTATGACATGCTTCCTGTCTCAAACAGGAGAGCAGGAGGGTGGTCATGAGTTTAGTCCAACTTGGATCCCATGCTGCATTCGGGATCAGCCTGGACTACGGAGCGACACCCCGTCTTCCTCAGTGGCATCCTCCCTGGCCACGTGCTCAGGGCATTCGATCATTCCTTCTTCTGTGAAGCACTGTATATACGAGGGACGATCAAAAAATATGGTGAATAATTAAGGTTCTGTTTTGTTTTTAAACTTATTACAACAAAAGACAAATGCCGAGAAAGGTGGGATACATGTGTGAATTTCGGGGAATATTTAGAGTCATCTGTGTGGGAATTAATGTGTCTTATGATTTTTAAAATGTGGACATTCATTCATCAAACATTTATATCAATTTCTGTCAAATAAAAACGATTACCCTGTAACCTCATCCACTTTATTGACCAGATCTGCTGCCCTATAACTCCTAGCTCATCCTCAAAGTCTACGTAAAAGGTGAGAATACTTTCACTTGATTCAGGACATCGAGGCAGCCATGACAGCACAACTGAAGCCACTCAGGAAAGAGGACTTGCCCACTGCTTCGGAGAGCACCAGGAATGGGGGGAGGGGAAGGGCAGGAAATGAGCAGGTGCATCTCGAAGGGGATTAATGGCAAGGTGTTTTTAACTGTCTGAGTTGTTATCCCTACCTTTGATGATACCTCATAGCACTTCCGTTATAACAAGCTGTCATTGTTGTTTACTGTTGGCTTGGAATTTGTTTTTTCCACTGATCTGTGAATTCTGCATGAGCAGGGCTAAGTTCTTGCCACTTTGCCACCTGTATTTAACCCTGTGCCTGGTACAGGTAGGCCCTTAGAAGACGGTGGCTGGTCTAAATTGAACGGGAAGTTGCTATCCACTTTCTTACACGCCGTGCAGATAATCTGTACCATCTCCACTGTGTTGTGGCTATTAGGGTGTAAGATTTATCTGTGCCAAGAAAACATTTAGGCAAATATCTGAATCAAGCAGTTGTTTTTCTCTTTTTCCATTTGGATGAGGACAACCCAAAGGAAAATGTGAACAGAAGACTTTCATACTCAGTACATATATGAAAAGGAATTTGCTTTTTTTTTTTTTTACAAGTTAGTTTGAAAAATGAAGTCCCTGTGCAATTGCAATGTGATACTTTGGAAACAATGCCCAGAGGAACAGCAGTTCCAGAGAATGCTAAATCCGACCGTGGCTAGATTCCATCTTCACTTTGGGAGCAGCGACAGCTGGGGGCCCAACAGACAGTGGAATGCGGGTGAGGACTTGATAGAGCAGAAAGTAACGGAAAGCCAGAGTCCTGCCTCTGTGCAGAGTGGGTGCGGAGAAGCGGCTCCTCTCCTTCCCGCACACTCTCCTTTGCTCCTGTATAGACCGTGATCTGAGCTGTACTCTTAGGAGTACTGTGGTAAGGGGTATTAAAAAATCAAAGATGACAATCTTGTTTTGGACTGACTCTTGCCAAGTCACAAGTTAAGACCCCAAAGCTTTCTTTTTTGTTTTAAATTTTTTCCTATAATTGGTATTTTGCAATATACCAGACATAAAAGGAACACAATAGTTCTAATTCAATTAAGTTCTTCTTAATTCCCCCGAATATTAGAAGACTGTATTGGAATTGACCAACTAGACTTAACTGACAATATTTTATAGAGCAGATAATTTCCAGGCTTCTTTCTGTGCCTGTCCTTGTCCTCTGGCCACTGCCTCCTCTACCTTCATCAAGTGAGCAAGAAGCTCCTTCAACACACATTTGACCTGTAACAGTTTAAGAGGTCTGGAAATAGCATACCTGTTATGTTGAAAAGCCACTAGGGAAGTTAATCTATGATGGTGGAAATCAGAAGAGGAATGGCAGGACTTCTGGGGTGGCTTCTCCTGCTCCATCACTTGATCTTGGAGCTAGTTACCAAGATACGAGTCTATTCAATTAGTGACGGATAACTGAGCTATCCCCATATCATTTATCTATTTTCTTTGTATATTTTAAGATAATTATAAGACTGATGGAATCAAGGTATTTTGTGTATGTTGGCTCGGAACACCAGCTTATAACGTGGAGTGTCACCATCACTATAGAGATCAGTACTTTCATTCATGCCTACAGAGAAAAGTAGATGAACATACCACATCAAGGCATGTGGACTGTGTCTTCTACAAAGAGCCACTCGTTTCCTCTGGGAATTGGAGGCCCCATTCCAGCTGCAGAGGCCTGTTTCTTAGTGACTGCTAAGGCTGGGAAGGGCCGAGGCCTTCATTGTCACACTGCCCAGCTCTTCTTGAATCATCTTCATATTGCTATGGTGTGACCCTTTGAGAAAAAATGGCGCATATGATCATTTTGCCTTTTAAAAAGAGGAGTCTGCAGTGGTTTTATATTATAATCTGTCAAAGTAAGAGAGGAGGTCAGTGAAGACGTTAGGTCTAGATCCGAGTTGATATAATGCACCTACGTCAATGCTTGTGTCCAGTTTCCTCTTTTTGACCACAATCAAGAAAACACTATGATGACTGAGAGAACTTCCTTTGAAATTCTTTGACCTTGGTCAAAGCTTTCTTGGTTATACTCTGTTGTGACCCAGGAAATAAAACCTGTCCTTCTCCTGTGGTCTCTGCAGACAGGAAGGCCTGGTATTTCTCAACTCTCCTCAAACAGCAGGTAAAACTGACAGATCTGTGAGAGCAACTTTTGATGAAAGGTGCTGGTGGAATCGTCCGACAGTGCTTCCCCTGTGGGCTTAACCTCTGCGTTCTCAGCAGCAGCTTCCCAGGGACAGCTGATGGGGAGCCTGTGGGAGCCCTCGGTGCAGGCAGCAAGAGGGTACTTTCTTCTGCAGTGAATTTCAAAACCAGCTACAAGTTGTTGGTCTGCACTTTATTGGCACCTGGTACTTAAACATTCTCAGGAGAATGTCCTTGACTCACTTTGCTGATCTCAGACCAGCCAGGCAGAGCATAGCTAAGCCTGCCCCCACCCCACTTCTCTGTCACCTCTTGACCTTAAAGCGTTAGCTCATGTCCTTGCAAAGCCTGTTGTCACCGACAGTGCACTGAGGGCCATGACCTGTCCTTCTCTAGGGCTCCAGGGTTAGATGCTATGGCGGAGGCTCTCCCAGTCCTGTGTCTGCATTCTCCTCTTAGTACAATCTTCGTCATCTCCACACAGACCTGGACCCCAGTCTTTGCACCTTCTGGGGTCAGTGGCAGCGCCACCGCTCACCCGTTAGGTCACAGCATCGTCCCAAGGTGCCACCCCTCTCCTGATCAGGGGTTCTAGTCTTTTCTCTCCACATACCTAACTAGGATAAGGCCATGACCTCTGCCCACCATTTGATTGTAAAAGCTGAGTTAAAAATTCAAAAAGAAAAGAATGAAAAAGCAGCCCATGACTGTGGCTAAGAAAGGGGAAGAGAGAGTCGGCGAGCGCGTCTCCTCCCGGTGGACTCTGGGGCCTGCACCCCTGCTCGCACTCCTAACGGGTTGAAGAGTAAGAGATGGGTTGAGTTGAACTTAGCAAAAGAAAAATCAAATAAGGCCAAAATGGTAACGTTAAATAAAAGGCTGTTAAATATAGAATAAAAGGTTCATACATAAACCATAACCACAGTATGTATCATAGAAGTCATTAGAAGCACGGAGAGGCGTTTACAGACACTTAGCCTCTGGCTGCTGAAGGGCAGGTTTTCACATGCTCTTTTTAGAAACTGAAGAACCAGGCAGACAGAAATAAAGTAGGATGATTTAAGAAGCAATGAAATAAAAGGCATAAAACAGAATAGGCTGCCTAAATACTCTTAAAACATTTAGAAAACTGATCAGGTAGGTGGTAAGAAAAATACTAGGGGCTGAAGGAACAGCACAGCAAGGCCCTGGCACTGATTCCCCAGCACCATGTAAACCGAGCTTAGTGGTACATGCCTATAATTCCAGCACTGAGGCAGGAGGATTGCTGTGAGTTAGAGGCCAGCCTAGGCTCCGTAGGTAGTTCAGGAGTAGCCGGGACCACACCGTGAGACCTTGCCTCAAAAAAATAAAATAAAATAAAATAAAGAAAAAAGAAAGAAAGAAAAAAGAAAGATCATAATCATTTCTCCAAGAGCCCACATTCTTTGACCAAAACATCATGAAATTGAAGATTCCCACAAAAAGATAGCTCACGATATTTACTGTCTTAGACATTTAAATAAAAAAATTCCTTGAGCTACCCAAAAAGCTAAATTGTTCATAAATCAACTTATGAGTGATACATGTGTAATATATCAAGACATACGGTATGCTCTCCCTACATATTTTTATTTTAAAATAAAATAGGTGGAAAAATAAAATTTTGGCTGAAAATTTTAAAGGAAAAATGACAAATTAAAATGAAGGAATTTATAATAGTGTATCAGAAATTAATAAAATAGGACAAATTTTAAAAGTGAATGACTAATAAACTTACAATAAATTTAAGGATCTCTTCCTTAAGACCAATAAACCACCAACAATCATGACCAAGAAAACCAGGAAGTACTGCACGTGTTTACGTACTGAGTACCACCCAGTCTGCATGCTGTTCTGAGTCCTGGAGTAATAGTGGCTAAGGTTTTTGCGTGTCTGGCTACATCTTTTTTGATCTGGGGGAATAGGGGGATTGGTAATCCTTCCATTATGAGTGACTGAATCACACAGCCCCTCCGCCCTTGCCTCAGGGATCAGGCACCTGGATCGGCCAAGGTTCCTGCCTGTGGCGATTGGCTTGGGACTGGGCGTGTGAGACAGGTAGCCCAAAGATGGTCCTTTTCAAGGGATTTAAATCTCCCTTTGGAAGAACAGACTGTCTATCTTTCTAAGACATTGAATTCTAAAGATAAATAGGATTGAAGTTCTAGAACCTTCCTTGCCACTTTAGCAGAGAACGTGATGGAGGAAGAAAGCAAGAAGCCAAAGAGGACTGGGAGGAGAGTGTGGCTGAGCAGGGCTTCAGCGCTGGCATTCCGGCGTGCCATCTTTCACTGCAAAACAAATGTGCCTTCTTGGTCTGGAAGAGTTGACTTGATGCCATCACGGGTTGTCACCACTGAGGCTGTCACCACTGCCCTGATGGAGAAAATAGCAAAAGAGTGCTGTTGGTGTGACACGTGCCCGGCCATGGCGATGCCACAAAGTCCCACTTAGCACTAAACGGGTGAGGACAGACCCCGAGAGAGCAGGAAAGGCGATGTCTTGCTCACTGAATATTCATTCATCAAACCAACATCTCAATGTGGCAGGAACTCTTCTCCGTCCTTAGGATATATACACAAATTAAAAAAAGACTCAAATCCTTGCCCTTTCCAGTGGATGAGAGATAGAGAGGAGAGGGAGCTCCGCAGGCAAATGGGATGCATACCGAAATGCTGATCCGGAGACGAGTCAGCTTTGCCCGTGGTCTGAATTGTCATGTGAAAGAAACGCTTGCTTAGGACACACACTCACACGAAGGGCCTCCACAGCGCTGGCTGGTGCCCAACCTGTGCAGCTGGCCACCCCCATGCAGCGCCGTTCGTTGTGCAGCGAGAGGCCGGGGAGGTGTTGAATGTTACTGTGAGGAGCTCCGCTACCCTGTGGTGTAACAAGAAGCCATTAGGAAACTTTCAGCAGAAAAACGGTACACCGTGATAAGTGTTATCGAAGAACTGCTCTGCTGGGACTACCCCGTCGTGGGCAACGTGGAAGCAGAGTAGGAGATTTGCAAGCGTCTAGGTGAGAGATGACAGTGTCTTGGAGCTGAGTGTTAACAATTAGATGACTGGTGACAATGGACTGGAGACTGAGCCAACGGTGACTTTTCAACAAAGTGTGTTTCGGATGTGAGAAACTGAGAGGAGTCGAGGATGACGTAGAGATTTCTGGCTCAAGATACCGACTCGTGGGTGATGTTCAAGTCTTTTCTTAAATTACACACTTCTAAAAAACATGGCTGGACCTGATCAACATAACTATGTTTAGCCAAAAAAAATCAAAACGGCCCAAATTATTGACATGAAGTGGCTGCAATATGCAACATAAGCAACACAGATGCAGACATAAACGGGGAGAAGTGTTTCTCCTCCATTCCTCGCCCTGTGACAGATTTTCCATGACCTATCTATCATCTATTAATATGAGTATCACCATAACACTGCATTGTGTTGTCAAGCAACATATTGTTTACAAAACACACTTCCCCTCGATCAGAATCAAGTCTCAGTTATCAAGTAGAGATATTGCCTGCATCCTATCAGATAAATCTGAGGTTTCATGTTATATCCTGTAGAACATCAGATATTCTATTTGTACACAGACAAGATTGATAAAAATAAATATTAATTATGTAGAACCTACACATCATGTTGGGCTTTTGAGGAGATACACTATCAGCTAATTAAATTTCAAACCAAACTTAGATAATTATTCTTCCAGGATATTTATTATTTGAATCACAGTTGGTTCAACAAGATTTTAAATCCTCTGCCCCCTGATATAAACATTCCCTTATGTGAGAGTCACCATCTTCAGACACAGTGTGAGGAATGGATGCTCAGTTGACCTCCCTTCACTGGTCAGAACAGTCATCCACCGGAGGGGAAGGACTTGGTTACTCCCTCTACTAGAGGACGACTCTTAAAGAGAAGCCACCTCCCCCTGGAATCTATTATTGTCGCCTCTCTTAGGCCCTCTGCGTTATGTGGCCTCTTTCGGCTCCACTCCCCCAAGGCAGCACAAGATCAAGGCCCTCTGCATAGGCCAGGCTTCCACAGGGACGCCGTGTTAAGCCATGATTTTCAATAGGTTAGATGTACTAAATGTATTTTTAACTTAATATTTCTAACTTACAATGGGCTCATTAGAACATAACCCTATCGTCAAGCCAAGTATTTGCATTTCTCATTACAGCTCCTTGAGGGCAGGCCACAGTGTCCCTCATAAATCAGGGCGCAATGCGCAGCACACACAAGGCAATCCAACTAAGGCCTCGTGGCACATGCCCATAGTCCCAGCACACTGGGAGGCTGAGGTAGGACGATTGACAGTCAGAGCTCATACTGTGCAGCTTAGTGAGGCCCCATCTCAAAATAAAAAAAATAAACAAAGGGGCTGGGATGTGATTTATATATACCACAGGAAGGGGAAGATCCTGACCTGATCCTGAGACATTTGCAGTGGCCTCTTCAAGTGGCAGGAAGTGCTTTATTCTTAACATTGTTACCTGGCTGTCTCCGTGAGTTCCAGTTTGTGACGTAAAGTATGACTTCGTAGGTTTACTGCCAGTTAATACTTATAAAACAGACTTGGGCTAATCACCCTGCTCCGAGATTGAAGTGGGACATGAGGCCTGGGTCCACTGACCAGCGAGTGCGAAGCAGGTCTGAGTAGCGCCTGCCAAACTGACTTCGTACCCCAAGTGCAGGAAAGTAATAATAAAGAGACGTTCTCATATGTGGGTCCTAATCCTATGTCCTTGAAATACCTGCTTTCAGACAACTGCTTAAGAGAAACTAAAGCCTTGTTTTTATTATTATTATCATTTTCACTTGAGTCAGCTGCAAGGAACTCCGTGGGGGTTTTCTCTCTCTTGCTAACGTGCAAATCCTTCACCTTTCTTTCCCTCCTTCATTTATCCTCCTTTTTCTCTTTCTCCTCATGTTTACTGTGAGCATCACAATTATCAGCAGGCTGTCGGAATTGAACTGGCTGCTCGATACTGTTGGGCAGTTAGTTTAACTAATGTATGTTTATTTATTTATTTATTTATTTATTTTGAGACAGGGTCTCACTCTACAGTCCAGGCTGCTCTTGAACTCACTGTGTCATTCAAGCTGGCCTTGAACTCCCAGTTTTCCTTTCTCAGCCTCCCTTGTGCTGGGGTTATAGGTATGTGTCACCAGGCCCAGCTTATGTGGTGCCGGGGAATCGAACCCGGGTCCTTGCACATGCTTAACCGTTGAGCTGTTCTTCCAGCTCCATAGTTTGATTCGTGTTTCCCACCAGTAGACTTGCTTGACTCAAGTAGACAGGCTTTGTGTAATAAGAAATGGACCTGGTAAGCAGAAAAAAAAAAAAAGACCAATAACTTCAATATTTGGATCTTTAACTCAGATATATTCAGTGCTCTTTTTAGAATTCTTATTTTTGTTTTGTTTTTTTCCATGTAACTTCTCAACATGAGAAGCCAAGATAGTACAAACCAAAACTTTAGCCTTACCCAGGGAGTCCAGACAGAGAAGAGATCCGGACCCCTGTCTCGTGTCACCACGTACCACGTATCCAGAGTGCTTTGCGTCTGTAAAGATGGAGGCCTCACTCTCTCTGTTTGCTCCCAGAAGACTCTGGGGCATTGCGGGCCTTCAGATCTCAGCTCTTTCCCAGCTCACTGTTCTTCTCTACAACTGGTATACTTGCTCACAGGGTCTCTATCTGTGACTGCCAAAGCCCTCCCACTTAAACTTCCTAAGGATCTTTAGAATGTCCATGGATACAATCAAAGCTGGTGAGAAAAAAAAAAAAATCGTAGAACAGTCGGATTTTTCTCTCTTCCAGTTACTTTCTCTTCCTGTCTCCCTCCCTCTCTCTGTTTCTTCCTTTCTCTCTGTACTTCCTCCCATTCTACACACATGAACAAATGATGAACGCAAGAAATGGTTAAAATGAAGGCAAATATTAGTCATTGCCTTAGTCTTTAATTTTTTGGAGACAGAATCTTGCTCTCTAGCCCAGGCTGGTTCTGAACTCACTAGGGTAGCCCAGGCTGGCCTTGGACTCAGGACAATCCACCTGCCTCAGCCTCCTGACATTGTCTTAATCTTCCAAAACACAAGCACAGCCTTCGTTGGACTTCATGGGATGTAAGGTGAGATGAGGTGCAAATGCAAGGTGACAAGATATAGAGGCAGTTGCGGGAATGACTTTCTCGGGAGGAAAAAGAAAAACAGATGTGAAAAGACGAAAGCGCACAACGTGAGAGAAAACACTCGCTTTCCTGTAAACGTCGACTCAGCGCAGATCCCAGAAATGCTCCCACGAAATGGCTGTTAACAAAAAATTCAGATTCAATTAACAGGACGGGACAATTTCAGAGGTCAGTAGAAAAAAAACTGCCTTTCTCTTCTACTTCTGCGGTTTCTCCCTTTTCCAGAATTCCCCGGCAACAACGCCAACAGTTTGAGTTATTCCTTTATAAGCTTCAAGAAAGGTCACAGATCGCTTTTGACAGATTACAGTTTGACACATGATTTCGGAAGCTGGGAAAGTTCCATGGATACAGGAACATTCCAAGGACTGATGAAAAGCTATCATTAACCTCGCTGAGGCAGATTCTATGTTACTTATCTGGGTGCAAACCTGAGTGTAAACCGAAGGGTGCATTGTTGTTGCACTGGACAACCTGGAGAATTCTTTGATATTCAAATTTGGTGTTATTGCTTAATTAGAAAAGACCTTTAATTACCTTAAGAAAAAAACCCCGCTTTCACATCCAGGCCCAGTCAAGGGTGTAATTACTCAGAGAATTACAAAGGTGTTGTCCTGTCCAATGATGGAGGGGAGGTGATGGGGCCAGGTGAGGGGGCAGGGGGCCAGGAGGAGGGGACAGGACTAGATTCTCAAAAAGGGCAGGCAGACTAGATTCCTCTTGTTAGTGGTTCTCGATAGAGTTTGTGCTCTAATGACAACCTAATACCTCCACTAATCTGACAGGAGAGGGAGCTCAGGTGGTGATACTGGATATGGGAAGTGGCTGTAAATATAGAAAAAACTGTTTTCACCTCCTGCTGCGCAACCTGGTTCCTAACTGGCCACAAACCATCAGTGGCCCAAGGGTTGGGGACTCCTGGTATAGGAATCAATCACAGGCTTCCTCCCAAAGTTTAAAAAAATACATTTTATACTGTATATATCATATTATATTATATATGGATGGGCTCCCTCCAAGTGAACCAAAGCAGTAGTTCGTCATAAAATTGCCACAGGTAGAATTCGGGTAGAAGCAGTGAACTTTCAGCACTGATGCTTGATAGACTGAAAACGAAGTGCATTCCAGAATTGCCAAAACAAACAAATAAAGCAACAATTAACGCCCAAGTCCACTTCCGACAGGGCCGGAAGCCGGGCCTCCATGTCGGCGGTCTTAGCTCGCGGTACCCACTGTCGGGAGCCCTCTGCTTCCTGGCAGTTTACATAGGAAACCAGGAGTAGGAATTTCTCTGAACTGTAAAATATTTGTCTTATGCAAATTTCAAAGGAGTCCTGAGACCAACTAAAAAGGAGCAGGAACAAGAAAACTGATGTAGCTTTCACGAAAGTTCTGGCTGTCAGATCGGCTTCTCACATGTTTTACTGCTGCATTTTTAAAATCTAGAAGAAAAAGAAAAAAATAAGTGGGGCATCTGAGTGTTATTTAGACAACAGGACCACACAAACTCTCAGATGCTCCTACCTGGCACGGGCTCTTGCAGTTCATCACTCTTTGATGTGTTTTTGACCCCTTAGTTTTTGTTTTTAGGAGGAAAAACGAGATAAAAATCTTATTAAAAATTAAAAAGGGAGAGGGGATAGATTTTTCTGTCTGGGGGTTGAAATTGCCTCCTACAATAACTGTGGCTTACGTTTTAAGAACTTGGATGTTTGGAACGCTACACCTCTCAATTTGCACAATGTAAGGCCTTACTCCATTGAAGGAAAGACACAAGTCTTTGGGATTCTTGTGCCTTTTTATCTGTGGACATTTGGTGAAGTTTTTTGTTTGTTTTTGAAGCAGAGTCTCGCTCTACAGTTCAGGCCGGTCCTGAACTCAACGTGTCCCAGGCTGGCCTAGATCTCACGGCAATCCTCCTTCCTCACCCTCCCGAGTGCTGGGATTGCAGGCACACACCAATACTCTCGGCTAACGGGGTGCTGAGGAATCAAACCCAGGGCCTTGCTCTTGCTAGGCAAGTGCTCTAACCACTGAGCTATGGCCCCACTCGGTGGGCTTCTTATCTTCCTGATGGATGATGGATTGTCTACACGGAGGTCAGCAGACAGTCTGCTGTTGAGTAAAATATCCGATTCACCTCAGGGGCTTAAACGAGGAGGTGGGAAGATTCAGCTAATGGTGAATTCTGCATACGCATAGGATTCTCACAGGTCTAAGGGACAGTAGAAGATGTGCTCACTCACTTCCACCGGGAAGGACGACAAAGGGGACAACACGGGGAAATGTCAGGGACGAGCTGGTTGCTAAGTAGGTCACAGACTGTGCTGGGAACCGAAGAAGTTTGAAAATATTTGTGCAACATGGTGACAACCCGGGAGCCTGGACAATAGCCCACCCTGGATAAAACCGTGCCAGAGCTAATGTCCTACCTGGAAGGGTCTTCATGTGCGGGGCCAGAGTCCTTGGAGGGGTTTATCCAACAGAGGTTACGGAAGGAACGTACTGGAATTGGGTATTTTGGTCATTACCAAATAGAAGCTACTGAGGAAGCTCCTCTGCAGACCTCACCACTGGAAGAGAGAGACGAGAGCATGTTTAGGAGGAACACGGCCTTTCATACGTAAGAATTCAGCAGACACTAACAAGAGGGTACATAAGAATGGAATGATGCGACGGGGCAGGGCCAGGAGTGCGGGCAATCCCACCGCCCTGCAAGGCTGAGGCAGGAGGATCACAAGTTCTAGCCCAGACTGGGCAGTTTAGCAGCTTAGAGAGACCATGCCATTAAACCAAAATCGAACATGAGCTGAGGACATTTTTGTCACAGAGGCCCTAGGTTCCATCCCCAGGACCTAAAAAAGAAAAAGAATGTGATTTCACAATTCTACTTCCACGGCTTTGTGCACGTATGTGTGTGGCAGTGGTGGTGGTGGGTGGGGGGGGGGGGTGTTGATAGAATACATGCAGAGACTGGGAACACAGGGAGTCGTTTTAAGGCAATTACACGTGGCCAGAGTAGATAATAGGGGCTGTAATAAAGCAACGGTTGTTGCAATAGAGGTGGGGAAGAAAGTCTCTCAGAGGCATTTAGAAGATCACACAAAACACCAGGACTGGCTAGCTGATACGGGGAATCAGGAAAACAGAGGCGATGAAAGTCCTCTTGGGCTTCTGGCTTGGGTACACAGCGATGTTACTAACTAAAGGAAAATATCTAAGAGTGACAGCATCTCTTGTAGAGGAAACATTCGGCATACTGAGGTCTAAGATCTGTGGTGCTCTAGTGACAATACCTTGTGTACAGTCCAACATGTCCACTGTAAGTCCACAGAAGATGAGATGGAATTTATGGTTATTTTTCAACTGTACTAATTATATTCTACTCACCGTTTACATAAGTAGAACCTAAAAAGAAAAGCCACACGATTTTCTCCAAGGATAACAATACAGTATTTTAATACAAAGCCATGTGTTAGCCTTGAAAAGAGTATGTTGAATAGCCTGACATGCCTATCATTCTGTTATGGGTACAGCTTGTACTTGGAGAGAGATACTCCTAATACAATATCGTGGTTTTTTCTGACTTCCTGACTTGTAAACTTCTGGGAGAAATTAAAGTGGAAGTTACTGTGCTCTAGAACAATGGGCAGACTTCTGACTGACTCCTTACATCATGGAAACTTAGAGGAAACTGGATGGATCTCGAAGAATTAGGAATCAGAGAATGAATTCAGAGGCATTCCCAGAGGACTCACTGTGCATGAAACAACTTGTCATTTCCTGTCCCATCTCGTGGCTGTATGACAGGATGAAATGTCAAGACTTACCTCTTGGTTAGGAAGTCATTTATTTCCCTCTCCTTTCCTGGAGCAAGAATATCAAGGAAGAGAATCTAACAGTCACTAAAGATTTAAAACGTGCTTTGAAAATTCATTTGCTCTTGAACTCAATTTCAAATGTTGGCCAGTGGGGAGGGGGTGGCTGAGAACAAGTAAAGCACAAAAGGAGGTTGTGGTGACGGTTTGGGGACCCGAGCCTTTCCTGAATCTTGCTGTCCAATTCCAGCTGATTTCAATGGAAGCTGACTCTGAGGGTTTGGGCACAACTTGGCTGAGTTGAATTTCATCAAACAGATATTGTTTTCATTGCCTCGTCTTAAATGAATTAAAGTGAAGTCTTTATTCATCAGACATTTTTGTCACAATGACCCTAACTCAATGATTTCTGGGCTTGACTCTTACTCAAGATGCACTCAATAAAATGTAAAAAGGCTTTTTATGTTTGCAGTGGGACTTCAGAGGAAAGAGCTTCACATTCTCAAAACTCCACCAGAAGTGTGCAAGCGTAGAGTGCTTAGTGATTAGCTTCCTACTGGGGTCTTTTTTATGGGGGAAGTTGGGTTGGGGAGAGCAGAAGTGTGAGTGCACATGTCCCACCGACTCCCATGGTGTACCACTGTTTTCATCTTACCTTCCCCAGAAGTTCAAGTTCCCAAGATGCTTTGGGCCAGCATTGATATTAACAGCCTAGTTTTCAGACCCCTAAGAACAGTTAGCCATTGTCAGGAATCATCTGTTATGATTCAAGACTGAGTAAAGCTTGGGCAGAAGCATCTCAAACTCCAAATGGAGCTTCTTAGCTCCACACTCATCTGAAAGAAACCTCTTTCCCCCCTTCCACGTTCCCAGACTCCACAAACAGCGACACCGTCGACCTAGTTACCCATAGGATGAACTCTCACTCTAGAATACAAAAGGATAATGGTTCAGAGGAGGGACACCAGAACCACACTTCCTGGGTCCAAATCCTGGCTTTGTCATGTGTTAGCTCCGTGATCCTGGAGCAAGACTCTTAGCCTCTCAGGGATTCTGTCCCTTGATCCATGGAGCAAGGATGATAGAGGCGCTGTAAGTTATGGAGGACGAGCTAACATTTCTGAAGTGCTTAGACTGTGACATAAGAGATGTGTTGAAAACATCTGGTGAATGTTTCCATTTCAAAAATGTATTACGGCAAGAGGCCCATTGCCATGACCCGCCTCAGAAGACTTCCCTCACTTTGAGCACACGTAGCTTAGTGTTCTTGCCACTTTCTGACGCAGTTCCTGAAGTTCTCCTTCCGGGAGGCATAACCAAAAATACGGTGACTGCTGCTTCTAAGTTCCACTTGACAGGAAGGAGGCTGGGAAAACGTGACCGTGTGTCCTTATCTACCTTATGCTCCAGATCTGGCAGTGTGAAATTTCTGGCTATGACAGGTAAACGTTTTGAATCCAAATTTGTTTCGAGGTAGCTATAACAACACATCTGCAGACACTCAGGAAAGAGGACTACAAGTGCTCCAGAAAGTGGACACAACAAGGAGATAAGTGTGCTTGAAACAAGAGGGAGTCTTTTGAAAAACATTCGTGGCAGTGTATCTTCTATTGTAATATTGTTTCATTTACAGATTCATTACATGTCTTGATGTAGATACTGTGTAAATATTTCTTAAGTGAATTTAACTATGTGTTATCTGTACTGCTGTTCGCACTTCTGGGTAGTCATTTCTTCCTGAACCGTGCGAGCTGTGGCATGCTAAAGGCTTCTTCTTGCACCGCACCTGCCATATGTTAAGTAACTTACATGCCTTTATGCGCAGAATCATGTAGGTGTTCCTATAAAATATAAAAATTGGAATAATGTTACTTATAAACAGTATTTGAATGATGCTTCTCAAAGGAATACTCTCACAGATGACGAAGAAACAATGAGATATAGTAGGAAAAATAGAAGTGTTACGTATTTTTAAAACTGGCCCTGTTATTTGTTGGCCGAAGATATTTTTTCCAGGGCCTATAAATGGCCTGTTCCCCCTGCCTCCAAGGAGAGAATTACAGTGGATAATTCATAAATAACCTCCTAAACTTGACCTCTGATGACCCTATGGCAATGCTAAGGTGAATGCCGTGTCAGGGGCACTCGTGCACATGCGTTCAGCGGCTATACATAGTGAAAACGGGAGATTTGAGCAGTACCGCATAAGCCGAATTTTGAAATGCTTCTGTAAGATGCATTCTTCCCTGCCCCACTTGCAACCATGGCCCACTGGTATTCAGTCACCAGGCGCGGCTTTATATTTTCCTCAATCCTACCAACCTTTCTACAAAAATCTTTCCCCCTTCCTAGAAAAGTCCTTTAGCATGAATTAGACTTTTCAGAAAAGTTTTCCTTTGTGGATGGTGCTCACCAAGAACGTGGGAAATTCTGGTTTTCTTTGGCAGATGAAGACATAAAAATCCTCATATATCTACGTCAAGTTTTTCCCAAGAATTCTGCTTGGCTGATGTATTGACTGGTATCTAAATTCCCACACTTCCCAGCCACTGGTTAGAAGCCATTTCTGGACAAGCAGCTCTTTTCCTGCACATAAGTGTGATCGGAGTCTAACTATTGCTCACCCCATCCAGCCGGGTGTTTTTATGTCTTTGGAATTTATTTCAGCACCATCACATGCCCGTTTGTTTTAAACGAATAAGCTATTTCAAAGCAGGCAAGCCACCTTCTTCCCCTCAGCTCTGCAGGGCTAGCACTTCTCTCGGTATCTGCTGATAACCTCTCACACGATCCCACAGTCTTACCAGTTTTGTCCAAAATGAAGAAGCAGACTTGACTTTCGTGTCTATCAGAAACTGAAAATAAAGTTTAGAGGCCCCATTTTATGAAATCTATCATCTGCCAGATTTTTGGTAAGTACTAAAACACAACGGATAAAACAGTCACATTTAGGTCAGAAACAAGCTCGGACGTCAGCAAGCGGGTACTCATGTTGTAACTGACCAGCACAGCTGTCAATTTCTCTCACTTTCCATATCCTCGTTCCTCTGATGAGCCAATCAAGTCCCTCAATCAAAAGCATCCTTTGGCTCAAAGTAAAAAGGGTTTTTGGCCTGGAGGACAGTTCTTAATCAGTGCAAGATGTAGCTGGACTAGATGCTACTGGCCCGAGTAGCCATTGTTCTTGGCAAATCTCTCCACAATAAACCATGAAACCACACCCTCATGAGAAAGGAAGGGGGCGATGAGGAAAGTCACTGTTTTCGTGTCACATTGCTAAATGCTTTTATGGCCTGTGTATGGGCGGTGGAACTGACACGCAGTGTACTTGACAAGTACAGACAGGTCAGGAGTCCCGCGTCGCTGCCGACACGTGTCCCAGGGCTTAGCTTCATAGGCTCTGCGCTTGTGCGTGGAACTAATGGCCCCCTCGTGGACCGTTTGCAAAACAAGACACTACCCTTCCCCTGGTTTTGCATTTTTGGGGAGATTTCAATGCATGTAATACATTTTGCTCGTGTGTGTGCATTCGCCCATCACCTCTTGCGCCTCTCCCTTCCCCTCCCATTCCCCTCCTCTTGTCTCGTACCAGTCTCATTCCATGTTTCACACTCTCTGCTGAACCATCCACGCCTAAATGTCTGGGCTAAGCATATTTCCAGTTCACCCATGGGAAAGTCAGTGTTTTAGTGGGTAAAGTGAAAAGACAGCTTTCTGTGCTCAACAACGTAAGCCGAATCCAGATTACACACCCCTCAAATGCCACTGGTTGTAAATACAGAACAACGGTGTAGCAGGTAATTCGGTGTCATGCCAAGAATGTGAACGCTGGATTTGGAGATTCTGGGGTAGGCGTCTTGGCTGTATTGTTTCCAAACTGTGTGCAGTTTGGGAAGTTACCTAACCTCAATTTACACACTTTGATAAAAATTAGTTCCTCTCTCACTGCAGAATGAAATTGGGAAGTATACATTCAGTATTGGGCGCAGAGCCTGAAATGTGAGTGCACACGTGCATGCATGCACACACACACACACACACACAATTCTGTATTTGTGACTTTGCTTACTTGCTGAAATTTACCTGTCATCCCCAAATCAATGTGTGGGGAAATTTTCACGGTCATTGTTCAATATGCAAAGAGCAGTGAATAATTTGCCATCTCCAAACACCATGGCTCAGTAATCAACACGGGGGCTTATTTCTGTTCTCATACTGTGAGGAGAACTCGCGATCCAGGGCCTTCTATTTTCACGTTTTCATCCTTTGTTGGCGATTTTGCTGTGTAAAGTGGCTTCCAAGTGTGGGGGGGAGACAGTGCTTGGGGTGTGCGTTAAGTGCGCAAGGACTGCTGGGACCTGTGGAGAAAGTCCATGCGGTAGGTAAACTTAATTCGAGCATGTGTGTTCTAGGAGGTGTTGACCTTGAGTCTAATGCTAGTGAGTTAAAAACAGATATTAAAAAATATGTCTTTAAACAGAAGGGCACAGAGTTATGTATCAATTAGTTGACAAAAATGTTATGATCAGATACTTACAGGAACTTAAAATGTGTATTCCGACTAGAAGCAATATTTCAGCATTCATTAGCCCAATGTTTGTGAAATGCAGGCCATAATATCACTAGTAACGAGAATTAATGGCATATACGTATTATTACATATTCTTATTTTAATATATGTAACAGATTTTGTTTATATAATATCTCATATAATGAGTTAATGGTATATAAATAATATGATTGCATATTCTTACTTTTTAATAGTTATAAAAGATTTTGTCTATGTCTCAGATAATTTCAATATTCTAATTCAATATTTCAATATTCTAATATTTCAAGATTCTTACATATATTCTTATTAGTAGTACACACAGTAGTTTCCAGAGCTAGATACATAGTAATTACTAGAAAACTGAAAAAATACAGAAGTGTGGGCTTCCTCTCAATATAATCTGGCTCATAGGTCTCAAGTGTAGAAGTGTGCCCTTTAATAAAACAAGAGATTGTAACACAGCTAAGTTGGGGAATCACTGAACAATGCTTTCTCCCTCCTGTCTTAACTTAATGTTAAATTTTAGGTCCATCCATGAAACTCAAATATAGAAATCAGCCTCTCTGTCATTGAAATAATATACCTCCATAAGGGATCAGAGGCAAAACATTTCCTTTTTCTATCTACATTCTCTCTGTACTCAAAATAGTTCTATTAAGAGAAAACATGCTTCCTTGTTTTTCAGATTCTTACGCAGGGTATTTCTGTTTTTTTCTGTTCGCTCACTGAAACAACCTTCTGGGAGTCAGAGCTCGAACTGACTTGCTTCTTGTGTCCATAGATATGATTAAGTTTATACTCCTAATTTAATAGTAAGTCAAACCTGAATCAAAACCAATTTTATTTTACTACAAAACAAAATAACCTGTAACTCTGAATCTTCCAGCTTATCATGCATACTTACAATTCCAGAATTTATTATGTAGCAACTTTCTATCTTTTCTCTCTGCCTAGACTACTCCCGTCTCTTTAATAGAGTAGCACAAACACTTTTATTTAGGACTCAGCTTAAGAATCATCTGAGAGAGGCCTCCCGTAGACTTCCCAGTGAGAGTGATTGCCGCAGTCTACATCTGATAATTCTCTTCCTCTCCTCAGCACAGTTTCTAATTGTTTTTATTTTTTAATCTGACCCCTGTTGCTCAAGGGCTCCTGTACCTGTATCTAAGTTCCATAAGGGCAGACACCTGAACATGAATTGCTTACTGTTTTTCTTCACTGGCTAGTCCAGTGCCTGACAGATGCCCAGTGAACGAAGGAATGAAACCCATTCTATTTTGTTAGCTCAAGCTCTAATCCATACTGCTGTTTAAACATAAAAAAGTTTGTTATTTTCCAAGTGTTACCATTTCCAGCACAATCCGGCCATGATGGCTTGTATCACGCTGCTCGGAGGAGGACGATGTGCTCTCTCCCGCCCTTCTCTGACCACACTGTGCTCAATATCCACGACACTAAACGCAGCATTTCCGATCCTAACCAAATTTCACTTGCCCAAATGGTGGCTCCACATAAAATTTCAAAGAAATTGTCAAACGCTATGGGTGGGCCAAGTAGTTTATGAACTTCTGCATTAGGCAGACTCAATGCTAAACGAGGATAACTTTGAGATTCTTATCTGGGCTCTAAGATAGTAATGGAATATATGAAACGATATAAAAGGACACTATTCCAAGAGGCAAAAATAATCTCGGTTATACTACTAATTTGCCGCATGACCTTTAACAATATTTTTTTTATCACTTTGGGCCTCTCTTTTTCCAGCTATAAAAATTACGGGTTTGAAACAGTAGACACTTGAGCTCCTTCCTGCTCTCAATGACCGCACAAGCTTGATTAATCCCATCTCCGCCTGTATCAAAGGAGAGCCAGGAGAGGCCCGAAGGCAAACAGTGAAGAGCTGTCGTGCTGGGTCTGTGCCCGGAAGCCACACAGCAGCCTCCTGCCAGGTGTGGCCAGATGCTGCAGGACGCAGACACCTCAGCACAGGGCCGAGCCAAGTCGCAAAGGAAAGGGCCGGTTTTTTAATGTGCGTTCTGACTCCTCTCTTACGTAATGGGCAGACCCGTGTGGAAGACACACTGCAATTAGGATTACTTCACATGCACAGAATTATAGCACTGGATCAAAGGAAGGAAGGGGGAGGGTGCTGCCTGATCGGGATTGTTTTTTCTTTTTTTTGCTAAAGGGCTCAAGGGAACCCTTGCCCAGCATGACTGGTAATGTTATAAAGCTCTGGTTGACCAAAACTACTCCCTTTGGGTAGCACTCGGGTGCCTGCTGATAACATTTGCTTCTGTGCCCTTTCTTCTTTTAAAAAAAAATCTTCTCTAATAGTCTTTTATAAGCATCGTTAGTACATTCGTTTTTGTCAGGCTATAATAAAGAACAACAAACAACAGTGGCAGAGCAGAAAATGCTTGGAGTACTGATCACAGAGGGATTTTCACGTGGGAACCAATGATACAACTAATCTTCTAACTAAGAAGAAGGAGGAGGAGGAGAAGGAGGAGGAGGAGGAGGAGGAGGAGGAGCAGCAGCAGAAGCAGTAGCAAAGGGCCAAACATGCAGTGTAGTGGGAAACCTCTCTCAGAAGGCTACAGGTTTGCTGTCCAACGTGGTACCCAGGATCTGGACATACCTGGTTATTGAGCACTTGGGATGCCCGTGGTCTGACCTGAAGTGTGCTTGTGGTGTGAAATATGCACCAACTTTAAACTAGAATGTAACTGAACCAGGAAGCGCAAGTCTTTAAGAACGGTTACTGTCCATGTGAGCCCCGCGAGCAGATCTAACCTCAAGAACTCTGTTACAGTCTTAAAAAGATTAGATCTATGGCTTGCTAGCAGGTGCTGTGGGACTCTTGTGGACATCACCTAACTACACTGTATGTGGCTCCCAGTTTGGATGGTAAGTTTTCCAAGACACAATACCCCTCCGATCACTGCTGAGTCGTAACACGTGGCTCAAAAGAGATGCTCAGTGAGTCGATGTTGATGAATACATGTCAGTGGATGGTGTGTCATGCGTGAGTCCCTGGCAGAGAGGGCGCAAGGCAAGTTTGATGCAGTATGTATTCCAGAACAGAGCTTTGGGAATCAGAAGCACAGTTAGACAACCCACTCTAATTATCAGGAGAACTCCTTTCAGAGATTTGGGCGGTGTGGCCTCGAGGACACAGTGATCGGGGAGTCAGGAATCCCAGTGGTGAATCCGGCTAGCTTGGCATGCTATTAAAACCTGTAATACAAAACTTTCCCTAGCTATCCCTTTGTGATAGTCCTTCCTCACAGTGAGATGCGTTTAAGGCTGAATACAACAGGCAATCTGGGTCGGGTGAAAATTTATATCAGACTCATTCCTAAGTTAGTATGTCTGAGACCTGATCTTGTAGGTCATAGCTAGTTCATTAAATTCTGAGACCTGAAAACAGATGATTTTCACAGAACTCAAGAACCGTAAGGATCACTGGCAGTGGCAGGGAAGCAGCACTGCAAGAAGGAGGAGTCTGAGGAGGCCCCTTCCTATTCTCCTAGACTCTGAGGAGTGGTACAATACGTCCGGCACCGGCGATGCGTGGATCCAACATTCCACCATATGGAGACCATATGGCTGTTCCGAGTGGGTGTTGTTTCTAGAATCAGCCAGAGGTGTAATCAAAGCCCGGATGCAACACATATTACTCTGTGAGCTTGAATGAGTGATGAGGATAAAGATAGTACTTACATCATAGGGTCGTTGCAAGAATTCAATGAGATAATGCAAGTGAAGCCTTTGGCGCGGTGCGTGTCACAGAGAAAGCGCTTAGCGAATGTGAGTTCTCTCCGTGGGAACAACAGAAGTGCACTTATATTTCAGGACCTTCTGCTGCCCGTGCTCCCCCTCTTCCCTACCTCAACTCCTGCAATGCTGGGATTTTATCCTGACCAACTACATACGTTGCTTACACCTGGCCCCAAACTCTAGTCCCTCCAGTCCTCTACCCTCACGAATCTTGGATTCGCCCATGGTCTTCGTGTGCGCGCCCTTCTCCAAACAACTGCCTCTCGCTGTGCCTGCAGCGTTAGCTCCCGTCCTCTGTTTTCATGTTGTGGGTCTTCGCTTTCTCCAGTGCTTGAACTAGGGGGATCTCACTTTCTACTGTCATCTTCTCGATGGCCCTTGGCGACCTTCTCACTGCTACAGAGATGACATATTTCACAAAGAGAAAAAATGAATAGCTTTGTTTTGAGGAATAAGTGACTAAGACCAGATTGCGTTCTGAGAGTGACCGTTGATGGGGGAAACAAGTGGGAAGAGACACGTGAAGATCATTGTATCATGGCGGACGTGGGAGGGTAGGGAAGGAGCGCTCCCAGCAGGGGAGGATACGCAGAACTGTTGCTTTGCGATCCCGTCTGGGAATGGTGACAGTCAGTGTGAGCCTGGTGGCAGCTACCTGAGCTTAGTCAAGGAGTCACTTAATCAGAAATCTCTCTTTGTCTTTCAAAAATATGATCTATTTTTCCACCTTTGGAAATGGAAAGAATGGTTTCTCGAATCCATGAAATTGAAGTCTGGGGGCATATTTTCGAAGAGGTCTCCGCCGGAATGTTGTTTTTATGAGCCCAGAGCCAGGCATATAGCTCTAGGGGAAACAGGGAGTTGGAGGTGAGTCACGGCGTGCCCAGTGCCAGATCCGAGGCTCATGATGGCCTTGACAGCTACTCTCTGCTCTCCAGAGAAGCCACCGCCCGAAGAAAAAGGGTTAAGGAATGCATATGGCACGTGCAGAGCCACCCTAAGCAGGAAATTGTCCTAAACTTGGAGATACCTGTTTCATTGTTGGAAACCCAATGGATGGAGCACTGTGTAATCCAATATGGCAAAGAGTAGAGGGGTTTCCATCTCTAGAGCCTCCTACACAGACCACGGAGGCCTGCAAGGCCCTCCCCAACTCTTCCACTACCCTTCCCAGGGCCAGGGGAGCAGCACAGAGGCCCTGAGAGCTGGTCTGGGCTGCAGGAGACTCCTGTACCGAGACAACGCTCCCTCCACAAGCCACAGGCTTCTCCTCCAGTGCCTCTACCTGGTGCTTCTTGTTCCTGCCAGTCTCCTGCCTCCTCAGTGTCCCAACAGTCCAGGAAATTTTCTCTGTGCCCATTAACACAGGACAGAGATAGGAATTTCAGACATTGAAAGATTGCTCTCCAAAATCCTTACACGACAAATTCTGACCTGCAATATGTGAAGATCTCATCTTCACATTCTTATCTACATTTGATATTGTCAGATTTACAGCTATATCAATTTTTATTGCTTGGAAATAGCAAGTTGCTATTTAATCTACTGTTCTTGAAGTTTATCATCTTTTTATGAGTTTCTGATCTATAAGGATTTTTCTGTCTATTTTCAATTGTTTTCTTACGAATTTCTAGGGCTTTAAAAATACTTTAGATCTCTCTAGTCCCAAGCTGTTCATTTCACTCTGTTTATGGTATTTTTAAATTCAGAAATGTTTTATTGTAACCAATTGTTGATTTTTGAATGGGTTCTATTATATTGTATAAGAAGCTCTGAAACATTCTGTTAGTATCTTCATTTTTATGTGTATTTTAAAGATTTTCATCTTTAAGACTTTAGCTTATCTGAAACTGGTTTTTGTGAAGCAGAAACCGAATTCCTTGTTCTTTGTATAGGCAAATTATTGAAGTATTTTCTTTTCTTGCTGATCTGAATATTGTTTTTTACTTTGTATCTGTTCCTTATGAGTCTAAGTCTGTTCCTGGTTTTCTTACTGTGATCCACCCGCTTGCTTATCTGTACATCGCCGCACACTGTCAACATCCTAGGTCTGGTTTCTGGTAAGTGCAGACCTCTTACTTTGTTCTCCGTTCGCAAGATGATACTGGAAATTATTGGCCTTGGCTCTTGCTTTAGGTTTTTAAATCATCTTACAAGCATTCCACGAAAGAGTTTGTTCCAGGAGACATTTTTATTTGACTTGCATTGGATTATAATTTTAACAGAATTAAGTCTGTATTTTATTTAAGTCAGACTATTACGTAGTAGTTACTTTATTGAATAAGTGGAAGAAAGGTGACAATTCCAAGCTTCAGGACCCCGTTCCCACCATGAGTTTTAACTGTGCACAGCATTGCACACCAACTTTAAACTAAGGCAAAATAAAAATTTGAAAGCATATGTTGCAAACCTTCCATCCTATAGTGTTAGAAGATCTTACATTGGGGGATTGAGGGATTGAGTTTATTTGTTCAGATATTTAAATATCAAATAAACTGCCTATCAATCAACTACAGTAGTTTTACATGGTAACATTATGTGACATGTTTGAATACATCCAAATTCCCTTTTGCTATGCCACTGTTCTGTTTTATTTGCAAAGATCATGAAATGCACACATGGGTTTTTTTTTTTAAACCCAGGAAAACAAAAATAAGCATTGATATTTCATTACTTCAATAATACTGCACACTCTTTTACAAATGCATTATTATTACTTCAGTTGTTTTAAGTGGGATTAGCCTAAGCCAATCTGTAGCTACTATTCAGAATGGCAGTTTTGCTTGTGGAAGCTTAATAGTAGCATGCATAAATCTTAAAATCACTCTTAGTGTAAGCTGTCCCCGAGGCACGTGACTCTGGAGGCTGAGGTGAAAGGATCCCAAGTTCGAGCCCAGGCTGGGCAACTTAACAATGGGGTGGGACCTGTCTCAAAAGTAAAAATTACTCTTACTAAAACATAAAATAATCTTTTAAATACCCCCAAACAATTAATAGATCTTTATGGTGGGGTACTTTTTTCTAAGAGGTAAGTGAACTACTAGTATTCAGTATTATGTAAAAAACAGCTGTGACACACTGCATTTTCTAAGGCAAGGAAACAAATACTGACGGGTCACTTTGCCTGTGTATGCCTATCCTCATCGAATAACGTCATCCTAGGGTCAGAAGTTGTCTTAATAAGATTTATAACAAGTTCTTTCCTCTCTTCTATCCTTTTTTCCCCCAACACATCGGGGCTCTTAAACAGAAAGAGTAAAGCTCAGAGCTGAGAGGCTGTGTGCACATCCAGACAGGCACCTGGAAGCCACAGGTGTGGTGGCTTCTGTTATAAAGGGTTGATAGAGAAGTTGACACAGTCTGTTACATTGATGGGATCATTAATGACCCATTTTTCCCTGAAACTTGAGTCACAAGTATAGGAAAAGGGAACTCAGGATTAGCCTAATGTGATACCACCACATTATAAGGCCCCAACCTCTTACCAAGAAATTTTCAGGTGTCTAGGAGAAAAAAAAAAAAACACTCCAATTTCAAATTCTAACCTCATTTTACCACCATCGTCTTCCAGATTGTTCCTCAGACTTTGTGCCCATCGGACATAGAGGCCTTCCAGATTTGGAAGCAGGCAGCTTGGCAAAGCCAAACTCCGGACTGGGAACCCTTCATAAAACTGTCTTGAACATCAGAAACAAATGTACTTAACTAGGTGGTGCTCGGAGTTCTCTCCTGCCAGGATGCAGCTGAGAAACAACAGGAAATTGCCACATGTAGAAAACAAGTCCATGCCTGGTGTCCTTATAACCCTCAAATTAACTGCACACCCTTCCGCTCCCCCAGGGCAGGGGTGGAAGGGGTGTGAAGGCTGGAGTCAGGCGCGTTTGGGTTAGATCCCAGCACGGTTACTTACTAACCATGGCCTCAGACAGGATTCTTGGAACGCCTGCACTGCAGCGGTAACAAGGTTTACCAACCAGGTTGCTATGAGGCTGAAATACCTGAAGCCATTCCCACTAACTGGTTACTTATTCCTGGCTGGGAGAGAATGTCTGACACCCACAGCCTAAGGGAAGAAAGATTTATTTTGGCTCACAGTTTCAGAATGTTTCACCCAGGCCATTCCGGGGGCAGCCAGCGCCAGTGGAAGAACACGGCAGGGCTCTAGTCAGACATAAGCTCTTCACAGCTCAGTAGACTGAAAGCCAAGTGGCTGAGGAGCAAGTGTTGTCTGAAGACTAAGGGAAAGATCAGCCTTCCCAGGGAAAGCTGTAACAATGTTTCTTCTCCCTTCTTTTATTTTAGTTCAAGCTTCCACTTGGGTCCCCCACACCAGGGTGGGTGCTGTCCCTCACGTTCTGGCCTGCAAGTCGATAACACACGCCTGAAAGCTCTGTCTCGGGCACCTTTCAATCTCAACCAGCTGACACAATCCCTCCAGCTCAAACCCCAAGCATCTGCCCCTTCCCCCCAGTCCAACCTCCCCACTGCACACACTTCCATAGGCATCCCACCATACCGAATGTATTATCTAATATAATCTGTATCTACATATATTGGAGGATGATTGAGATTTAAGCCACAACAGCTCCCACGCTCCAAATCTCTCACCATTAACTCTTAAGTTGCCTAAAATTCCTATATGGTTTGTGGCTACAGGATAAGACAGTGGTGACACATTAAAAAATAAATGGGAATGTGTGAAATGGTAAGGGTGTGGGTATAAGGTGCTTTCGGGCTGATTTCCTTTTCTGAAATAGCTCACCCGTCACCAGGTAGGCAATTCATCAGTTATGCTACAGTATAGAATATTTTGGGGTGTGAAGATGCATTTAGAAGTTAAGTATGGGAACCATCCACAAGGTTGGCTCGGGGTGGAAGAGAGGGTCCTCCCTGCGCTCCTGAGTGGGTGAGTGTGAGAGCGTGAGCGTCAGCGGGGGAGGGGAGTGAAACAAAGCAGGAGTTGGAGAGCAAGCGCACATGGCCCTGGGGAAGCCACACGCTGGAGCTTGACCCCCCTTGGAGTCATCCTTCATTTTAGTTACCTTCTTGTTGCTGTAACAGGAATACCTGACATTCACAATTTGAGGGAGGAAAGATTTATCTCTCACGGTTTCAGAAGGTCGTGGGCAGTGGTGGCAGCGCAGGGCAACAGCTGGAGAGCCGCTGAGGGCATGGCGGGCGACCAGCTGACCTCTAGAGACTCAGACCCAGAGCTTTCCCAGGAAGAATCTCTGCAACAATGTTTCTTCTTCTTTCCTTTACTTAATTCAAGCTTCCATGGGGGCCCCCTATACTCCCTTCCTGGCCCAAGGCAATAACACACTCCTAAAAAATGCTCTGCGCTGGGCAAACCCCAGTCTCAACAAATTGACACAACAGCCTCTTCGCGGGGCTCTGCTCACCCTTCCCTGCAAGGGTACAGTCAAAAGCAGCCCTTTGCTTTCTCCCCCAGCTTTACAGCAATACAGCTAACAAATAAATATTGTGTATGGGGCTGAGGGCATAGCCCAGTGGTTACTGCTTGCCTAGGAAGTGCTAAGCACTACGTAATAGCTGGGCATGCTTGCCGGGCACACCAGTTATCTCAGCACTTGGGAGGCTGAGAAGATTGCCTTGAGTTCTAGGCCAGCCCCGGATACATAGTGAGTTCAGGACCAGCCTCAATGAAAGACTGAGACCCTGGTCTCAAATGTAAAATAAAATTGTGCATCAAATGCAAACACACAGTGATTACTATTGTCCAGTTAATTAGTGTGTCTATCACCACAATTGTCATTTTGTTCAGATGTATGTGTCGTGCGAACATCTTAGCACATGCCCCCTACACACTCAATATGGCTACCTGCTCTCGCCACGCTGCACACTTGATCTCCAAACTTAGCTCTTGCTTGATAACCAAAACTTTGCATACTGCGGCCAACATGTTAAGAAAGAGGACCTCCAGAACTGCTTCAGAAAGTGGCAGGACTGGTGGGATACGTGTGTTTGAAACGAGGGGCAGGACTCTGAGGGAACGACATTGTGGCTTTTGCTGTGACCCTTTTTTTTTTTTTTTTGTATTTAAGCATTCATCATATGTCTGCATCGCCTGTCGTGCTCCACAGCCTTCCTGATGCTGTTGTGAATGGAACTGCTTTCTTAACTGCTTTTTTAGGTAGGTATTTCATTGTCAGTATCCAGAAATGAAAGTGATATTTGCATGTTGAGTTTCCCTATTCCTTTGCTGGATTTATTTACTATTCCTAAGAGATTTTTGGTTGTTCATTTGTTTGAGGCACGGTCTTGCTCTAAGTCCAGGCAGGTCCTGACCTCACTGTGTAGCCCAAGCTGGCCTTGAACTCAAGGCAATCCTCCTGCACCAGCCTCCTGAGTGGTGGGATTATGGGTGTGTACCACCACGCCCAGTTTTATGTGGTGCTGGGGAATCTAACTCAGGGCCTTAAAATTATCAGGCAAGCGCAAGCACTCTGACCTCTGTGCTGTTATTCCTCCAACTTCAATTTTTTTTTTGAAGGTGGAATCTTTAGGGTTTTCTGTGTACAAAACCCCGTTATCTGGGAGCAGAGGCCTGTTCCTCCTTCCTTTCTAATTTGGATGCTTTTCTCCACTGCCTGCCTGGCGCTCTGGTAGGACCTTCCAGTACCACAATGACCAGGGGTGCCAACTTGAGTCCTGCTGTCTTCTCTGTGTTCTGGAAGAAAAAGCTTAGCTGCTGAGTGGAGCCTGACGTCAGCAGCAGACGGGACGCTGTGACGCGGACAGACATTCCTCTCGTGTCATTGTTGAGAGTTTCTAATCATAAAAGAGGGTAAACTAGGTCACATGCCTTTTGCAGCTACTGAGATGATCGTGTGGTTCTTATCTTTCGTTTGTCAATCTGGTGTTCCCCGTGTGTTGACGCGCATGTGTAGAAGCTGCCTGTCCGTCAGTGTTTTGGGGACGTGGGGATGGCCGCGCCTGGGCTCTCCGGTGACCATATGCGCGGGTTATCTGTGACAGTCTTCTCTTTTGCACTGTGTGCATCCTCAATGCTAACACGCATTTCTTGCGGGGTACAGGTGAGCATCTTTAAAAATCCATTCAATCTGTAAATTCATTCTTTATCTCTTAATTAGAGAATTGAATCAAGTTACATTTTAAGTAATAACTGATAAGTCAAGGTGTACTATTGGGATTTTTCTTAATGGTTTTCTGGCTGGTTTGTGGTTTCTTTGTTCCTTCCTTTCACCCTCATTTTTTGTTCTTCTATGATTTTTGCTTTTGGTTGTTTGCTTTGGTTTCTTCCTCTCTGTGTCCTGCATGTCTACACAAGGACTTTGTTCCTTTTCGGTTACAAGGAAGCTTACATAAAGCATCTTGTAAGAGGTTATCTTCAGTTGGCAGCATCTCCTGTGTCCAAAAACGGTAACTGGAAATTCTCTTTTCTAACATTTTATGTACGGTTGTATAGTTACCTTAATGTGTTTGTTTTTTAACTTCACACTGGAGCTGAAAGAGATTTCTGTACAACTACTGTGGCATCAGAAAATCTGAATTTGGCCGTATTCTTAGGTTTATAGCGATTTTTATGCTTCTGTGTATGTTCCTATTGCTGACCACCATCTACTCTTTTCGAGACGATGATCGCCTTTGCTTCGTCCGGCAGGCAGGTCGGATGGCGGCCAACTCCTCCAGCTCTTGTCTGGCACGTTTCATCTGTGAAGATGCTTCCAGAGATGATGGGCATGTGGGCTAGTGAATGGCCAGGGGAGACCTCCCTTGAGGGTGGACAGCACTAGCCAATAGGCTGTGTTCCTAGACGGTCTCAAAGGGCAAAGAAAGAGGACATGCATGACAGCAAAGTGTTTCCCTCCCTTTGCTCCCCGGCTTCCATGAGGTCAGCAGCTTTCCTCTGCCCGTCCACCCGCCGTGACGTGTCTGACTTGCCACTGGCCTAAAGATGTTGGAGACACCCGAGCAGGGACTGACGCCTCCATAATCACGAGCCAAAAATCAACCTTTCCTCTTTAAGGTTGTTTTTGTCTGAGGAATTTTGTCACAGTCACAGGAGGCTGACTGACACCCTGGGCCTGCAATACTTCTGCTGAGATGTGCGCCTTTCGTCCCCCAGGGCTCCACTGGCATGCAAAGTTGCTTCTCTCTTGCTGCCTTCTAAAGTCTTCGACTTGGAGGAGTTTGATCACAATCTGTTTCAATCAACTTTTCTTTGTATTCTTTTGGGGGTTGTTTTGACCTCCTGGCTATGGATGTTCATTTCTGCTCCAGATTTAGGGAGTGTTGTGTCATTGTTTCTTTGTAAGTACTTTCCACCCCCAGTTCTCTTCTCTCTGGCACTATAATAATGATTATCTTGGCTCGGAGCATGAGGAGCTGGAATGGCTCTGCCAAGACCCAGAGCCTGTGCTCACCAGGGTGGGATTGGAGCTCAGGTCTGCGGGGGATTGGCTCATTCTAGGGTGGGCTGGGAGGCTTGGCTTAACACTGTGGTGAGCCTGGAGCTAGACTCCGTAAAGGTGGACTCAGGAGCCAGGTCCTTGGGGCAGGCCTGGAGAGCCTGGGTCAGAGTGACATTTTTAAAATGTATCAGATTACAGAATTACTTACTTAAGACTCTTCAATGGCTTCTCATATCACTCCCAAAAATATAAGAATCCCATATTCCTCCCTCCCTCCTCTCTATCTCTGCCTATGCCCATGGCCTGGTCCTTCCCAGGCGCCTCCTCTGATCTGTCTGTCCCGGCTCTCTGCACTCTACTTCTTACAATGTGAATATTCTCCAACCTCAGACACGTTTGCTCATTTTCTTCCCTCTCTCTGGATCTTCCTATGTCCAGAAATCTACACAACTTATTCCCTTACATTTTTGATGTCTGAACTCAAATATTATTTTCTCCCTGAAGCCTTCCAGGACTGCCCCATTAGTGCCCTACCATCCTTGAACAATTCCTGATACTAGTCCGATGACAATATTGCTGGGTTTGCACAAAATCATAGAACAACTTTGCAGCAGGAGCATGGAGCTGGTGTACACATGTGAATCTGAAGTGCTCTCTCTCTCTCTCTCTCTCTCTCTCTCTCTCTGTGTGTGTGTGTGTGTATCTGTGTGTGTGTGTGTCTGTGTGCGTAATGCCATCTGTGAGAGTTTGTAAAGATTGTTTGTGAAGATTGTGAGCCTATAATCTGTGGACACAAAAACGATAAAGCCAAGTATTGTGGATGGGAGGATGGGTGTGATGGCGGCTTCTGTTTGGCAGCCAGTCTTGGTTCGTTTCTGTTTTGGGAAACTTGCTCTGATGATACTGAGTGGAAATGAGTTGGTGAATGGTAAGAAAAAAATACCAGGTAGGAACGCCTGTGGAATTCTGGGCGAGAGATAGTGGTCATTTGAATGAAGAGGTGAGAAAGCAGGTGGAGAGGAGAGACTCCATGTTTGTTTACATTACAGCAAGCTTCCTAATTTAAGATAATGAGGCCATCTCTAAATCGCATGGAAGGCAGCCTCCTGCCAAGGCAGGGCATAGAGAAGGCCTGCCAGGAGCGAGCAGCACAGCGTGCAGGGCAAGCGGCAGCCTTGGCTGCCTAAGGCTGGGCCCCAGGGAACCAGTGCTCCCATAGTGGTGACCTCAGGGGTTAGCAGCAGCATCACCCAGGAAGTTGTTGGAACTTGATCCTTCCCAGTCCTACTGATGTAGAAACTAGGGATAGGACCCTCTATTCTACACTTGAACAAACCTTCCTGGCGATTTCCATTCACAGTGAGATCTAAGCATTTCTCTGAACTCTCATTTTTTCTGAAAATAGACTCATTGGAAAAAATCTGTGGGCCACTAGACAAAAGGAGTCCGTAACTAGGGGACGCAGAAAGGGGGCAGTACACAAGCGGACATTCAGTTGGCTGCCCAGGTAAGAACTCCAACAGGAGAAGGGCCACCTTTCACTGTCACCTGGAGATGCCATGTGAATCCGCCCAAATCCTTGGAGAAAGGAGGGACCTCTGACTCAGGCTGCATTGGCCTTTGAGTTCTGCTGAAAATAAAGCACTTCCTGAAGAAGAGACGCGATGAAGGGAAGTGGGGAAGGCAGGGCCGCGGCACGCAGAGGAGCCCTTGAGAATGCATTGCAGTTCCCAGACAACTGGCTCAAAGGCCTGTGGGTCCCACGGTGTCTTTTAGAATCTCTGGGTCAGCCGTAGAGATGGAAGAAATTACCCGTAAAGACAGCACAAGTCTTCCCCTCCGACTCAATGAGCCAAGTAAGCATTCCCTGGTCTCTGACATACAGGAAGAGCGACAGGCCTGTGACAAGGCAGGATCCACTCCACCTTGGAAGGGGCCGCGGGGAAGTTCCTGCCTGCCCCTCTGCTCTGAACCACAGCAACTTCATCTTCAAAATGAAAGAGCTGAACCCGGTGGTCTACACCACACACGAGTTTCTATCTGTTCTTTTATGCCATAGAATACCTGGCCCTGAAGATGGTGTCAACTTAATTGAAAAAAAGTACTACTCTCCAGAATTTATTATTTGAGAGAAAGATCTTTAGAATTTGGGGGATTGTTTTGACCTTAAAACAAGCAAATGCAATCAAACTCATGCGCTTCCAAAAAAGTCCATGAATGTATTTATTTTTGTGTGTCTGGAACTAGCATATTTTGGGGGGATGAATTTCCATGGACAGAGAGATTCAAAGAAAGAAGATAAAGGGGGCTTCTCCAACCTCAGAAATAGCTCTAGTGGGTATTCTGTGGTCTTTCAAACATCCTTGAAGCACAGAGAAAAAGCCATCTTTCTGAAGGCTCACCTCAGTCTCACTGTTCTTTAACACCATCCTTCCTTCTCAAGCCAGGGTATTTAAATACGTTGAGTTTTGTTTTCTCCCAAGTTTTCCTGTTTTATACAGCATCAGCCCATAGCTTGGGTTTCCTTCTTCACAAAGTTAGTTCCTTGACTTTTACTGTTTCTCCTTCATTCTTTCTGTCTTCATTTGAGCAAACTATTTCGAGCAAGACTCAAAGGCAAACAGAGTGTGAGTCAGAGGCATCTTATTTCTCTGGGATGGCTGGAAGTTTTCACTTGGCAGCTGTAGGTGGGGTGGAAAGGTGCCTCTCTCCCCCTGGGGCTCTCAGATGTCCAGCTAACCGTACTGTAGCTCGCATCCCTGCTCATGTCAGAGGTTTTGTGAATGGGCACGTTTTCAAAATCAAACATAACCTTAAAAAATTCACAAGAAGCTTTCTTTAAAAAATCCCTTAAAAATTTATTTTTCAAATAACCACAGTACTATTTTATCACCACTCGAAGTGTTGATTCTTGAACTGAAATGTGCTTCCTGGTTCACTGCTGTACACCAATGCTTGTGTCATTTTCTCTTATATATAATCCTTCCCCGAAATTTTTATAATATCTGAAAGTAATTTCCAGACTTATCTGGGAACTCGAATGATCCCTCAGAGTAGTTTTGTGAAGTGTATTTGGAAGAGGGTTGGGATAGTTGTTTTTCAAACAAGGGAGACGCCTGAGGACCAAGATGTCACAGTAAGGTGCTGTTCACATGAGATTACAAGTTAGCTCACTCAGTGAGCCTTCAATAATTTTCCCGTATCCATCCAATCGCCCCAAACTAGGATCAATTTCTTGTGTTGGCCTCAAATTCCATCTGCTTTTTAAAGGGATAATTTTATCTAAAGATTTTTCTAAATCTTCCCAACATGCACCTCCAATCTGTACAGCTGCTCCATAGGAAGGAACTTTCTGGTGCTGGAGGACTAGCACACAAGTTAGAGCATTTGCCTAGCAAGCGCAAGGCTCTGAGTTCAATTCTCCAGCCCAGTGTGGCACACATTTGTAATCCCACCTCTCAGAAGATGGAGGCAGGAGGACTGCCGTGAGTTCAAGGCCAGCCTGCGCTACGTAGTGAGATGAGGACCAGCCTGGAACTCTGTATCAAGAAGAAGCAAAGAAGAGCCAAGGAAAGCAGAAAACGTAACAGAAGTCCAAAACATGTCGCACTAGGCTGACTTTGACCCTTCAGCCATAATAGAGCAAAACAAAAGGCTTCCAAAGCCAGCACTCACACTTACCTTGCCTCTGCTTGAGCGAAGCCTGTTGTCCAGGTGCCCTGTGTAATCTCTCTGCGCGCAACCCTGCTTCACAGAACCCGTGGCATTAGAGACAGGTCACCTCAGCGGCTCAAGGCCACACCATGACTGACGTATCTGCTTTGAAGACAGCACAATATTGTCCCCTTTAAAGCAAAGAGATAAAGAAATGTTAGAGGGGGAAAAAAATCCTCTAGCAATCAATCACCTGCTTCAAATATCAGGTTTCACCCCATGCAGGCTACTTTTAAGGAATTTTATTATTTACATATAGGAAGGCCACCGATCAGGAGATGGCTTGCGTTGAAAAGACTTTGTCACGTTCCTAGATCGGCAGTGGCAGAGGGGCCAGTTGGGGGAGAGGAAGGGGAAGCATGGGCAAGAGACTTCACCTGCATTACGGCTTTTGTGAGAAGAGCAGGCAGGCAGAACACGCAGGTTTGGGGTTGGCTGACTTGAACTCGTGCAGCCTCTGCAGTACAGGTGCTCTCCCGGCCAGGTGTGATTAGGACAGGTGGTCAGGATGGTGTGCTCTGACGATTGATGACAGGTGGTTGGAGGCTGCTCTCCTATCGGTTGGTATGCACCTGATGTGATTGGCCTAGATGCCAACGGGAGGCTGGGCCGTCTGTTTTCTGTCTCCAGGGGTTGGCTAGCACAGGAGGAGCGTCCTAGGGTTAGAGAGAATGCTGTTTCTGGATTTTCAAGCCACACACTCACAGGGTTCCTTGTTTCTCTTTCTTGAATCCTTAAATAAAATTGGGAGTTCGAAGGAAATTGTCCAAGTATTTGTAATTCCCACAGTAGCGAACAAACAACGTAGGCACACACCAGATGCCAACTACAACACCTCCTCAGTGCCACTAACGGCTACCACCAAGCCTACCCGAATGGCAGCCAGGAGCCCAGGCAAGCCAGGAAGGAGGCACCATCTTCCTTTAAGGGGTCTACATTTCCCTTGAGGACATGCTATGCCCCTCAGTGCTCTTTCCAGACCTGTAGTACATGTGTTCTCTTAGCTAGATGCCCCAGGCTTCAAGTTTACCATATAGGGCATCACTACCCACCATGCCTCTTACTAAACCTACTCAGATCATCAAATCATGAGGTAAAGGCCATGATGGGGCCAGGTGTGGGTGTTACACACACTGTGTTATCTGGAAAAAGAATACAAGCTGCTTATAGCAGCCCATGGAGGTACAGCTGCCCGTCATTAGCCGGACGCCACCTTGGATCTGGAAGGAGAGGTAGTTTAGACAGATATCAACAGAGCAGAACTAGGAAAGTACAAACAAAGGACGTTTGGCCACAGGGTCCATTGTCTTCTGGGGTGAGTTCCTGGGGAAGGGTCTGACAGCTTCTTCAGAAGAAAATCTTGGAAAATTATGAGTGAGAGAGTATTAGCGCAAATCCTGCCCATCCTGGTTAGCAATAGCTCAGTCTTGGTGACTTCCTCTCCCAAGAAAGTATGCATAGGCAGAACTAGTGAGCTGCACACGCTCAAGAGAACCAAATAGATGATAATTTTGCACAACGAAAGTTGCCCAAGGTCAATCTCATGCCGTGACTTTCACCATCAGTAGTTAAGAATGCCTTGGGTGAATCATTTGCCCAATGGGAGAAGCATTATCCTCTATTTTCATAAGAATGTTGAGGTGGTGACTATAATGGCTTTTGTCTCATTTTCATAGGATGCTTGGTTCTGTTTGGGACTTGCTTCTTTGTGAATTTGGGCCTGTTGTGATTTGTAAGTGACCTTCGGATGAGTCTGTGGTTGTTCCTGGAATTTATACCACAAGGATTCCCTTGCTGTCATCCTTATTTAATTACAGAACATATCACACATAAACGCACTAGGAAGCCAGACAAACATTTAAATTATTTTCAAAAGGAAGTTATACTGGAAAATAGTTGAGCTGTATCCATCTTGTGGGTTTCTTATTGTCTCATTCAAGCATTCTTGTGTAATTTGGCCTTCCTGATAAATTATTACTCAAAAGCATTTGTGTTTGCCACTCTTTCCAGAAGACTGGTGGTAACCTGACACACACTCATTCACATGTTGCCTTTCACTTCCAAGCCTGGCAACCCAACCACATTTGACTGAAGGTTCCATGGGCGAGGTCACCCTTGGGACCCCAGGGCCTGAGAGAAAAATGCCACCCCCACCTCCACTGCTGAAATGTAGGTTTCTGGAATCTAGTGTGGCAATACTGTGCTCCCCCAACCCCGTGGAATATTTCAGGGATACAAAATGTAGAGAAGAAGCTACTTCTGGAAGCTAGATGTTCACCCTTGCGGTGACTTGAATGACAAATGTAGCCCGGGTTGCAAAGGTAATGTGCTATGCTCACCACAATATCAGCACATGCCCTCCTGGGTGTGTCGTCTGCATCGTGCTAAAAACACATAAAAGGGCTAGGGTGCTGCCCCACGACGGACACTGAATTAATTCTGTACTGAGTAACTCTCGGGAGACTGCCCCCTTCCTCAATGCCACTGTTGTTGTGCGCCTTTCTGGCTCAAAAATGTCTAATAGGTAGTAGACCAGATAAGAATCTGATGCTCTGATCTCCTGTAATCATTTGAATGAATCCCTCCAAAGTTCATGTGTTAGAAATTTAATTCTCAGGTTCATATGTTAGTGATATTTGGAGACAGAGACTTTTGGAATGTAGTTCGGTTTGATGAGGTCGAAGGATGGGGCCGTTGTCATGGCATTCGTGGCTCTTTAAAGAAAGAAGGTAAACTCAAGGTAGACTGCTTTCTTCCTCATAGTGTGATGCCCTATATCACATTAGCACACAGCAGACAGGCCTTGCCACATGCCAAGTACTTCCTGTGCTTTGCCCTTGGACTACCTAGCACCCATGAACCAGATACACTTCTATTCTTTCTAAATCACCCAGTCTCGGGCATTTTACCACAGCAACAGAAGATAAACTAAGACATGCTCATAATGTGTTATGGTACATAGCGAAAGAGTTCTCTGTCTGTGTGATTAAGAACTTCGAGATGGGTAGATCTTCATGGGTGATCCAGGTGGCCCCAACAGAGTCACGTGAGTTCTTAACAGGAGCAAAAGAGAAAAGTGACTGATAATGAAAGAAGGGTCAGGCAGATGAGATGGGAAAGGAGAGACTTGAAGCAGGAGAGGTGCTCACTGATGGCCAACCCCGGTCCTCCAAACCCCCCAAGGCTCTCCCTATCACCTGCCCTTTCTACGTGGCATTCTTCCTCTGCTTATTCCATCTGCCTCTTAGCAACCTGTAGTCTACGTCCCACTCTGGACCACAGCTGCTTTCAAACCAACATATTTCTCCCACTTTCACACACCTGGACCACTTTCTTTCTCACTCCGTTGTAGACCTCATGTACGATTTCCATACTAAGATCTAACAAGTTCTTTATACTCTTAAAACTTATTGAAGACCCCAAGACCTTTTGTTTGGGTTATATTTATGATACTTAGTTTATGAAAAATTCAGGCAAATAAAATTTTAGTGATTATTAGCTTAAAACAAAAATGATATTTGAAACTATTATTTTCCAAATGACCAAATTAAATATCAAGGGAAGTTAGTGGATAGTAATGTAACCGAGTATTAGATGAACAGTATTTTAATAAGGCTTTATCTTCCATAAGATGTAAACGTAATAAGTGTAGCATTGTGTTATTTTTTGCAAGTCTCTTTAGTTTAATAAAAGATAGATGGTTTCTCAATCTGTATTTCATCAGTTGTTGTATTACTTTGCTTGAAGTATTTGAAACAAATCTGACCTCAAACCGGTCGCAATTATAAAAGGGAAATGATTTTTCAAGCTTTCTGAATAATTCTAGATATTCATGTTTGATATTGCATAAAATTTTAGTAAAAGCTACCTTCTTAAAAGTTAATTTGTAGTATGGCACCCGAAATTATGATGATGGGTGAAACAATACTGTTACATTGAATTTCATTGGTCTCCTTCACACTTCGAGTGGAGTTTTTGGCTCATGCATGCCTTTGTAGAATGCATAATTGGTCATTTGGAAAATATTGATTTATGCAAATCTTATCTGTTGACACAGTTCACTGGGCAACATCAGAAAGAATTGTGCTGATACAATTCCCAGTCTCATTAGAAGAGTACTCAGATATTGAGGAACTGTCAAGGCATAGTGGTGACAATAAGGTTCAAAAGTTCTAATTTTATCTTGAAAGCTTGAATTTAATTGTTGTTGACAAATACTGTCAGTTGTTTCCCTTGATGTGATAATCTTACCTCATTTTCTTTGAAAACAGTCGCCAAATACCCATGTCTGCACACTCAAACTGATCCAGTTCATCTGTCGTCCTTTAGTGGGAAAATTTGGCCAACCTGACTTCTGGCTCAAACCGCAATGAGGAAAAGCATTGGCATCTAGTATCTGCGTCCCTGAGCCGGCATCCAAGCGCAGACTTTCCTAGAAGTGAACATGAGTATTCCGAAAGGACTTTGATTAGACAAATTACATCCCTAGGCACCTGCCAGCCGCAAGAGAGGTGCTTGAAGTTTCCCCGGAGATCAGTTTTGGCACCGCCAGTCAGCAGGGAAGCAGAGCCAAAGGCAAAGTCACACCGATCTTCCAACTTTTTCTACCATTTCTCCTTTCGAGAGATGGAGATTAGGGAGTCATGGAGGGTGAAGCAGGAAAGGGTAAGTGACCATGAACCATGAACCATGAACCATGAAGTCAGCTTCTTGCGCCCAAATGTGAGATGACCCTGGGCGCAAGAGCAGAGGGGGCACGAGCTCTGGAGAGCCCTGCCGGGGAGCAGTCTGGGTGGGAAGTGTGGTCCTCTCAAAGCCACTTTCTATCTGTTCACATTCTGCTCTTTACATGGCTTCAAGCAGAGATGCGGAGTTGCAGGGAGGGGGAGATGGGGCTGGGGAGGAAGGGAAGAAGGCAAACAGGGAAAGCGCGACATTAAAGAAAAAGATAATTTTCAAAGTTATAATTTCAGAAATATTTAAAACTTACAAAGACTCAAAAGAATAAGAGGACAATGTATTATAAGCAAACTGACCTGACACCGTGGAAAAAAATGGCAAGCACGCAGAACCATAATGAAACAAGAACAGAATAAGGGCGACTCCAAGTGACAACGTGGCCACCAGAACCCAGGAGGCAGTCCTAGACAGGTGTATAACAAAGGTAATCAAACCTTACAGACAAGACAACGGTGGTGTAGAATGTTTAGAGTATGTCAGCGTCTTAAAGAATGAGGTGAGAAAGTATTCAAAAGCGAATAGGATAGAAGCAACGGGGCACCCGGGGTCCTTGGGGGGGGGGGGCATGGGGCGCCCATGCGGGCCGCGCCGGCCGCGGTGGGGGTCCAGCGCCCCGAGGCGCGCCGCGCCCCCTCCTCCATGGCGCCCTTAGGCTGCGCTCCTGGCCGCGTCCCCTCCGCGTGGGCTTCGCGCCTTCCTCCTCACTGGCTCCCTCCCTCCTTTCTTCCCTCCTCCTCCTCCTCCTCCGCCCTCCCGTTCCCGCAACCTGGCCAGCATCGCTGTGCAACTTGTCAACGTGCACCGTTCCCACTGGGGTAGGACGGTTTCTTAGTGGTGCTTTGATTTGCATTTCTCCTGTGGATAAGGATGCTGAGCCTCTTTTCACGTGTCTGCTGGGCGTTGGAAGTTCTCCATCTGAGAACTGCTATTTCATTCAGTTGTCCATTTTTTAATCAGGTCTTTGATTTTGCAGGGCCTGTTTTTCTTCAGTTCCTTGAATGTTCTGGTTACTAGCCTCCTGTCTGAGGTTCTAGGTGGTAAAATTGTTTTCCCATTCCGTTGGTTCTCTTCACCCTGTTGATAGATTCTTCATCAAGCAGAAACTTTTAAATTTGATATAATCCCATTTGTTGATTCTGGGGGTAACTTCTTTATATCAGGTGTCCTATTTAGAAAGTGCTAGCCCACTTTATTTGATCCAGCAATACCTCTTTTGTGGATCTTTCTAAAAGAATTAAAAGCAACATACAATAAAGATACCTGCATACCCACGTTCACAGCAGCACAGCTAACAATGGCTAAACTGTGAAAGACATCAAAATATCCATCAACAGACCAATACATACAAAAACTGTGGTATCTGTACACAGTGGTGTACTACTCTTCTAGTTAAATGGATGCAACTTGAGACCATCATGCTTAGCAAAATGAGTCAAGCTCAGAAGGAAAAATATTGCATGGTTTCTCTAAAATAAGAAACCCAGAATACAGGCATTTTATAGAACAAAAAATGGGTGTGATAGGGGGTTGGGAGTATGAGGGAGGGACAATTAGAGGAGGGAGGGATTGTAACATTGTTATGATATATATATATATATATATATGTGTACAAAATTCTCAAGCTCAATGTAACCTATATATATATATATATATATATATATATATATATATATATATATATATACTAATAAATATTGGGGGGCCTTCTCAAGGTGAGATAAGTGAGAAGCCCCTCTCCCACACCTGGATCTCAAGGCACAGCAGGGTTTCTTAGAGTGGCTCCATTTCCTGTGGCCTGACTTCTCAACCCCTTGTCATTTTTTAGCCCCAGAATTCTTTGAGCCACTGAAACTGCAGGAATGTCCAAGGAGAGGCAAATTGCAGCCTGGTCCCTTCCAGAAAGAGATGCTTACGAAAGCCAGAAAGGATGGGGGCTCCTTGTGCCTTATTAGTGGCAGGGTGTGGCTGGCATTCCTAGGAGTGGGCCGGATCAGCCAAACACCCAGCTCCACAGTGTCCTGAAGAAAACACAGCCATGTTGAGTGCCGGTGACAGAGAGGAAGGGGTGGGGGTCTATTGAGGAAGACGGATGGCTAAGACCTCTTTGTTATTCCCCAAAGGTTCTGGCGATCTTCAGTATTTTTACTGAACTGAATCTGCCCAGTGTCTGAGGGAGCTCAAATCTGAAACCATTTTAGTATGTCGCTTGTATCAGACTCTAATTGGTCCAATATTTGAGCCAGTTTGAGTTTTCATCTAATGAGTTCCGTGTCCAGATCCAAACGACTCTGGAATCACTTCCAAACTTGAATTGATTCAGACTGTGGCTCTTTCTGGACGATGATGGGTTGGGTGGACGCTGCCCGGTGCTCTGGGGATCTGTGTGGGAGGGCCAGGCAGGGGTGGCCATGGGATTGGACACGTCCGGCAAGGAAGGGCTCTACAGCTGGCAGCCCGGTGCCCCAGGCCAGGGAACTCAGAGAGGGCACGAGTCGCTGAAGGGAGGCCTGCCTCTGCCGTGACTCACAGGCGAAGTAGCCTGGCTCTCCCAAGGAGAAAGTGAGGCTGGTTCATCTCCAGTTCCCCTTACACTCTTCATCTGCAAATGGGAAAGCAAAAGTTGTGCTTCCATGAGACAGAATCACACACACGAAGCTGGATTCCGCGTCTGGAAGAACCTGAGTTAATTCCGGTGTCCCGGTCTGGTAGTAATCAGTGCTATTTAAACAATTTTTTGAACAACTTTGGTCCCTGTGCGTTAATAAAACAGGTCATTTCCCATGGGAATTAAAAAAATTCTGAATGAATTTTTCAATAGGAACAACCCAGAGGAGACGGAGGATTACGCGGAATCCTAAGACGATAGGCAATGTGGGCGTGCGCCGGACGGCGAGACCTCACTTCATGTGAGGAGAAGTTTCTAATTGAAGGGATGTTCGCATTTTGTGACTAAGAGGGGATCTACGTAATGGCTGGATAAACAATTAAACATTGGAAAAGAATAGTTACTTTCTTTAATTTCTACCTACGATATCAATGTGAGCACTACTTAGGCCGAGAGAACCAAAGAGTTAGCATGGATGATTTCCATTTCTGTTCTTTGCTAGAATAACTGAAAGGGGAGTTTGTCACCTATTTGGTAGGGTTCTGACTGAAACTGTAATATCCTGATAAAATAATCTCATGTCCGTTGACGCGGTGGCTCGGGGCAGGGGTCCGAGGACCGCCATCAGGGCTGTCTCAGAGTCCTTAGCCAACGCAACAACATTTAGCTCTTCTTCCACTCGTTTCTGGTAAGAACACAAGGCGGAAATGTATGGATGTAATGATCAGTGTGAGGAAATTCTCGTTATTGAGTATCTTCTTTTGTCTAAATAAATTCTTTAGAAATTTACTAATTGGGCATTCCTAAGAGTTCACATTATTAGTTTGAATTCCTAGGAGTACTGCTTCCATCGAATTACAAACATCACATCTCCTGAGCCAAGACAAGAGCTGTCATGATCTCCTTATGTTCTTTAATGAGAGGTCTCAAGCATGGCGGGTTTTACTGCTGATATTTAAATGTGCTGTAGGATATCTTCATGAAGATTAAAGACAACTTCTCTTCATTTCCAGGAAATACACTAGACCAAATCTCAGATGTCTAGGAGGCCCTACCCAATAGTTAGGGCTGGATTTATAAGGTACAAAGTCAAAAGATACGAAACACAATCTTGTTGTCTCATTCCGAGGAGCACAGAGAAGGATCAAACTGGAAGCATTTCCACGTCTCTATTGCAATTAGTAGCATCCAAACTAAACAGGACCTGGGAATGGGAAAATCCTCTTTATCTCCAAAGCCCTGAGAGAGACTTGACATTTCTTTAATTTGGCTGGCAATACTCAACAATTAAGAATCCCAGTGGATAAAATGCACTGATTTTTTTCAAAGTCACTTGCCTTTCCACCACCCATAACAACAGCAAGTTTATTTATTTGGAATCAGATTGAAATTTGGACTCCTACCAAGAGCATGAACTGTAGCAAGTCTGAAGTTGGGGTTATATAAGAACTTTGGAGAAAACGCATAGATAGAAGGTCTTATCTAGTTCCTTCTGTCCTGATGAATTTATCTTGTAAAAGAGCGACATGATCTCAATTTCTCTACTCCTCAATGCCAACATCTGGGAAATTGGTCTATGGATTCCCTAAGGTTACTGAGGCTGATTCTACAGCCCTTTTTTCAAAAAAGGAAACTGCTCATTTATAAATGCCATGGGGAGTCTTCTGGACAGACCCATCCTGTTCTATGCTTTATTTTAACAAGGTTGAGACTGCATACAAATTTAAGATATGAAACCAATAATTGGTGAATAAATTTTTGCTGAGGTTTCCTGACAGAGGCTGTGCCCTCGTGAGCACCGACGGGGGAAGAGACGCCCATAAATAATTCCCTGCATGACGTGCGGGACACGAGAGGACCAGAAATCAAAGTGAAAGGAGAGAAAGAAGCACATGATGTTGCTGGGGACGAGGTAAAATTTCACAAAGGGGAACATTTTTGAGGCTTGAAGTAATTCGCCAGGCAGGCAAAAAGAAGAACATTTAAGGCATGAGGGGAAAATGTGCAAATATGGAAAAACCTGACGGAACAGGCCTTGAAAGAAATTCAGTACCTAATACAGTGAGTTCCTATTTCTGAGTTAGCTTTACGAGAAAGACTTTTAAGGAGAAGGCCAGGCAGTGAGCACTCTAGCGATGTCTCACCAGCTCTGTCGTATCCCCCAGTAGAAATCACAGGGCAAGAGCAATTTAAGCAGGATGCAGTGGCTCGGGCCTATAAATCTCAACACTCTGGGAGGCTGAGGCAGGAAGATCACAAGTTCAAGCCCAGCCTAGGAAACCTAGCAACTTAATGAGACTCTGTCTCAAAATCAAACACAAAAATGGCCTGGGGATATAGCTCAGTGTGAAAGCCCTAGGTTCCATCCCCAGTACCACAAACAAGACAAAACAAAATTAACTGTTTATACCAGTAAAGATTAGCCAACTGTGCACAGGCATGATTTTTGTCAAAATTTATTTCTGGTGCCAATTCACATGACAGGCAAATAGACTATCTAGAGAAAATGAATAACATTATTAAAAAAAACTTTTATATGGACCAAAATCTGCGAAATTTATTCTTGTTCCCATTAAATACAAACTTCTGGAGAGTAGCCTCAGCTACGCGCATTGGATGATGTTTCAGTTAAGCAGGGGCCCCGTTTATAATGAAGGAAAATTCAAGAACTCCCTCAACTAATTCATGCAGAATAAAGTCATTTCATTCACTTACTTACTCATCTATTCATCAATGGTTTTTGTTTATTTTGTGTGAAGTGTCACCTCGTTTTTTTCAGTTGTGTGAGGCTAAAGAAGGAAGATGATGTATTTTCTTCAATATGGAAAGATAGTATCATAAGCATCTGAGAAGACTGAGTGTAGTAGAAAGGATTGGGTACCTATTTTTTTTCTGATTTATTTAGTACAACCACCCTTCCCAAAGCTTCAGAGATGACAGACAAAAGAAGGGATCTGCCTACAAGATCTAAAGACTATCCTAAGAGTGATTTTTGTTGCCCTCCGTATAGATTCGAGCAAGATGTCAGGCCAGAATTCATCTAGAAATGATTTCCTTTTCTTTCTCAATACAATCTATAAATTCAAAATAAGTATTTCTAGAGCAGATATGCACTTACACTTCTAATTATGATAGTCTAACTGAGAACAATGGTGAAAGGTGGATAAAATGTCGCAAAACAGTGACTTGTGAGGATAAAGACCAACCTGGACAACCAGGACCCAATTAGCCAAGATTTCTAAGAGTGTGCGCACACCCTGGGAGGGTCTTACGTTTGCCCCTATTTTCCCCAACTCATGTCATGACTCAAGAAAGCCACGAAGGAAAATAGTGGCCTGAAGCTGATGATAGTCTCGCTGAGCTAGAAAGAGAAAAACTCCACAAGATGAGAGGAGAAGTTCTGGGAGAAAACATAAAAAATAATTATGGATGTGATTCGTCATTCAGTTTTTGTTTTGACGTATTTTGTGCCCACCAAGTTGTGCGTTTGTGGGGCAAAAACCAGGAATCAAAACACAGGCAGACTCCAAAAGGACATGCTTAACCAAATTTTGGTTGTCTGGGAGGTTTTGGTTGGTTGTACTGAGGATTTAAACACAGTTATTTGGAATCCTTCAACTAGGAAAAACCAATGAAACACCTCAGGGTTTCAAGAGAGATCTCTGAAGAATTAGACTTTATAAGGGCAGACCACAATGGACCAACCTCAAGTAGGCCAAGATGATTGGCCTAGATGTTATCTGCCTACTAGAAAATAATTTAATTTTGTATGAAAAATACAGGCATATTTCAATCACACCTTAGAATATTTCAGGTATCGAATGCAGCATTCAATTGAACTCCACCAGGTATATCACAAAGCAAACAAAAAACCAAAACAATAAAACCCCCAAAACAGAAGAAAAATAGATATTAGAAAAAGAAGACCAACAGGTGGCTTAGATACTAGAAATGTCAAATGGAAACCTTAAAAAATTATGGCTAATGTATTTGATGAAGTGTATAACAAAGTGGAGAATTTCATTGCATGTATGGAAGGGAATCAAATGGATTACGCATACTAAGTGATAAAATGACCGATTTAAAAAGAAGTTATAATGACCTAAATGTGTAGGCACCAAATAAAACAAGCTTAACAACTGTCCATTAGAATAGGCTATGTATTAAAGTTTACTTCTAATTTTTTATCCTTTTTATTCTATTGTAAATAGAATTGTTTTTTCTACCTCTTTTGATTGCTTAATGCTAGTGTATGGAAATACAACAGATTTCATATACCTATTTTGTACGATATGACATTGCTGGAGTTACTGGTTCTTACAAGTCAATTTTTTATGAATTATTTAGTATTTTTTAACCTATAAGAACAATTCTTAAATTCATGTGGAACCAAAAGAGACCAAGAATAGCTAAAGCAATCCTGAGCAACAACACCAAGGCAGGAGGCATTACGGTTCCAGACATCAGGCTGTACTAAAAGCAATAGTTGTAAAAACAATTTGGCACAAAAATAGACAGAGAGACCAGTGGAACAGAATTGAAGACGCAGAGACAAACCCAAATACCCTCAATCACGTAATCTTCAATAAAGGGGCCAAATGCATACAATGGAAAAAGGACAGCCTGTTCAACAAATGGTGCTGGGAAAACTGGACATCCACATGCAGAAGAATGAATCTAGTCACACACCTGTCACCATGCACCAAAATCAGATCAAAGTGGATCTAAGACCTAGACATTAAAAGCGAAACACTGAACCTCCTAGAAGACAAATTAGGCAAATGTCTAAAAGACATAGGGGTAGGCAAAGACTTCCTTGATAAGACACCAACAGCAAAAGAAATTATCCCCATTATTAACAAATGGGATCTTGTCAGATTAAAAAGCTTCTGCACAGCAAAGGAAACTATCAACAATGTAAAAAGAGAACCAACAGACTGGGAAAAAACATTCACCACCAATAACTCAGATAGGAAGCTCATAACTAGAATATACAGGGAGCTGAAGAAAAGTAAGCCTACCAAAATAAAGGATCCTATTGAAAAGCAGAACTTGTTTTAAGCCTGTAGAAAGATGGGTGGGACTTCCTTGAAGATTCCTCCGAAAGCCTGACAGTATACATGCAAACAAATTTCAAGATACTCCTGTGTAATTTTTAAAATCTTGCCTTGTATTTTTTTTTCTTTTCCCCCTTGGTCAAAAATAAAAAATGAAAAATCGGTGCCCTGGCTTCATTTCTCAGAAATTACGTGACTCTTTTCCCTGAAATACTCATCCATTGGCAGGAAAGAAAATTGACACAGGCACACAAGCTCAAGCAAAATTTGTTTTTGTTTTTGTTTTGTTTTGTGGTTTTCATTTCAAACCACATTTAATACCCGGGCCTTGACCTGGGCTGAAGAATTTAGGAGGAGAAGAGTCGGGAGGCTTTTTTTCCTTTCACTTTTTATTTTTCCTCTCTTTTGTCCTGCGCAGTCCATCACAGCAGCAGTGACTGCAGTCCCAGCAGGAACCCGCGGGGTGCTTCCCCCCTAATTCACTAGCTCCTGTGCTGGAAGTCTCATCGGAGATAACTTGGTGTTCTTGCTAATTCATACTTGTAGGGGAGAGTGAGGAAGTGTCTGTCCCCAAATTCATTCACTGCCCCTCTCCCATCTTCCGTCATATTTTGAAAGGTCAATGCCTGGCGGTGATCATTGGCGGTGCTTTTGCCTATTAAACGTGGCCTTTCTTTCTTTCTTTCTTTCTTTCTTTTCTTTCTTTCTTTGTTCTAAACCTGTAATCTTTCAAGTTTCCTCCTCGGGTTTTAATGCGCAAATGAAAAAAACAAGCCACTATATGTCTCTTTGGGTATGAGCCATTCCTAAACACCAAGTAAGTGGAACCAGGAGTTGACAACAGACATTCAACCCAAACTTGTCAGGCCTAGTAAGAGAAATAAAAGGAAAAGATGTCTTTATGAAAATTAAAAGTCATTTGGTTGGCTGTACCAATGTCTGGAAGATTCCATATCAAACATACTCCCAAATATTGTCATGTTATCCTGCTTTATAAGAAGACATAAGAAAGCCTTCATGTGTAGGAGAGTGAGAAATGAGAAAAGGAATTTGGGCTCTGAAGCTTGTAGTCCTCTGTTTGAAAGTACAGGGTGGTCTATCTGTGGCCCGAGCAAGGTCCCCAACTACTGCAAGCCTCAGTTTTGTTATCGTTGATGTGGGAATCACAATACACCCTTCCTTACAAAGTCATTATAAAGATTAAGTGAAATAATCCATCATTAAACGTCTAAGGTACTTGGTCCCATGGATGGTAACTGATGAGGGCTTAACACCTTAGACATGAAATGAAATTATCTTTTCATTAGCAAATCTCTCCCACCCTCCACATGTCTGTATTTATGTACCCTGACACAAGCAGTGCTCAGGCACTGGCACCTGGGAGTCTGGGCCCAGGATCCAGGGAGTCAGACAACGGCTGTAGGGAGAATCACTGAAGCTATCACACAAGAGGCCTGACCTCACAGGTTCAAAAGTATGACATTTCCATAGCCCAAACACCAGTGCATAGTCACACTGATCTTGAGCACAGACCTTCTAAGCCTTGACTTGACCTATAACGGTATGCCTTTGAGGTTGAGGTTAGGCTCATGGGAGCAGAGGAGGGTCTGAAGGGGGCCCAAAGAAAGGGAATGGCAGGACAATGTGTCCTGTGTCACCACCACCCCTACCACACACACTCACATAAACCCAAAGGCTTGCACTTGGCCACCTACGGAGGAGAGAGTTTGGAAACATGGGCGCTGTGTTCATCACGCAGGTGAGTTTGAGTCTCAGTTTCGTCTCCTGCCTTAGCAACTTATAGAACTTTTCTATGCTTCATTTTTGTCCTTAAATAATAGGAACCATAACAGGCCCTACACCAGGGGATAGTTTACAGTGTGTGTGTGTGTGTGTGTGTGTGTGTGTGTGTGCGCGCGCGCCCATGTTACATGCCTACCATGCAGGGTCAACTCTTCAGGGAACATTAGCTATTGGCTTTATTTTTGTTTTGATTTTAGGAAAAGAAAGACATATCGCAAGCCCAATCTGGAGCCTCGGGCAAAGGTTCTTTTGTTCAAAGACAAAACAATCATATTTCACATTCAGGGGTTTGTTGCAAAATATCTGTGAGATATTAGTAAGAGTAAAAATATAAATACTCAAGAGACTAAAAGAAAATAAACCAAGATTCCTTTGCCTTTCTCTTAGCAACAGACTTATGAAAAAGCTGCTTTTCTATTTTCCACTGTTTCTCAAAAATCTGGAAATGCCTGCCATAAGTCTATATTATTTGTAAGGCCAGCAAAACTCACTGTTTTTAAACTACCATACATACCCACAGTCCACGTACTTAGCCCCTCTCCTCAAAGCCTTTATCACTGCTTGACTACCTCCAAAGTGGGCTTTTATTATTCTAATGTCAAGTTTTTGCTCTGCCATTTTTGAAGTGTCAAAATACCAAAATACACAAAGAGTCCATTCTCAAGAGTAATTACATGTTGCTGTGTAGCCCTTTTTACTTGAAATACCTTGTTTATATAAATAAGAGAGAGAGAAAACTACAAACAAAGTTCAAGTTTCTTTTGTTTCCTTCTCCAAGTTCCATCTTCTTTTCTCTTCCAGGGGCAGAATTATTTTGAAGTTGGATGGTACCATTTCAGTCTACGTTTTTGTATATTTTCATTTGTTGTTGATTTTGGTGCTGGGTCTTGGACTCAGGGCCACACACATGCAAAGCATGTGCTCGACCACAGAGCTACACTCACATCCACAAAAAAATAGTAGTTATTATTATCTTTTTTTTGTAGTGCTGGAAACTGAACCCAGGGCCTCCCACATGCTAAGCGAACACTTCACTGCTGACCTACACTCCAGCCCTAAGCCCAGTTGGATACGCATATGTCCACAAACAAACAGTACACTATTATTGCTTTGAGTGTCTTGTAGTGTTTACAGATTCGTCTTTACTGATCTATTTTTGAATCTTGTTTTACTTAGAATTATATTTTTGAGATCAGTGTCATTTAACAATAAGATGAATTTTGTACGTAATTTTAAATTTATAGTAGTTATATAAAAAGAAGCAGATAAACTAAACGTAGTATATATTTTATTTAACCCAATATATCCAAACTACTATGCTCATATCTGTCTTTCACCACATTTTGAGGGCTGATAGTTTGTGTGGCTAGTGGCTACACAATTTTGGTTCTAGTCATACTGATAAATGTTCACTTAATTGTGATGGAGTGTTTATTACATATATGCACATAGTCACACACCAAAGCCATAGTAATTAATCTACTCATTCACTTATTGGTAGACCATCACTCAATGATGAAAAGTTAGGTTTTTCCCTATTGTGGAAAGTGCCTCTCAGAACATGTCAGCCTGTTTCCCTGCCAGTCCTAATTCGGAGCTCCTGCTTGATAAATGCCTGTGAGCGGAATTCTCAGTTCATGAGAATGCCGTTGTAGTGCTTCCATGTTGTCAATTACTCTCCACCGGGGTTGGACAGACCCACATTCTCTACAAAAGGGCTTGTGTGTCTGATGACATGTGGCAAACTGGTATCCTGCTCCAACATAGGCAAACTAACTTGTTGCCTTTATGTTAAACTGAGTGAGTGAAAACATCACCTGCCTCACTATCGTTAATATGAGTATGTGTGTGAGATAAGACGTGTAAAGAAATAGACGACCGAAATGAACAGGCATTTCTCACACAAAATCGAAATGGTCAGCAAATACGTGAAAAGATATTCAACATCCTTAGCCACAGAGAAATGCCAATCAGAGCATCACTAGGATGTCAGGGATGGCACCTGTCAAGAACTCTAACGGCAACCGATGCTGATGTCCAAACATGTAACTTCCTCTGGGCTCTAGACCTTTCCACCACAAAGATCTCTTCCCCCAACATCTTCACACCCCTTCACTCAGCCTTCGGAGGCGCTTTTCCCGACTTAGATGACTCAATTCACCCAGCAATGTGTTCCTCCTGCCTTCTTACATTCAGTTAGAATTCCAGTGTTTTTGATTCTCACTACCATCAACCCAGCTAAACCACCACCCCACCAGTATTGCCACCCACTCTCCATCCAGTCGAGTAGCCTGGGGGGAAGGTGGTAGTGGACTTCCAAGCACAAACTCTGAGGCCCTCAGTCAACTTCGTTCCCATCATTGAAGATAAGACCCATTCTCATGCTGGCCACGTTGTATACAAGCAAAGGTGATGTTACTCCTTAAGGGTTCTCATAACACGCTTGGGGGATGTAAGAATGAATATCCGAAGAACCCAAGATCCCTTAGGGAGAAGAACAGAATTTGGATAGCAACTTCTGTGAGTCTAGACACTTTGTGCTCCCACACTCACTGGCTGTGCCCTCTGTTTAACACTGCCTGTTGGACTCTAAGCCTGGAAAAGTGAAATAAATTGTGTCTTTGACTGGACTTCTGAGGCATGTCTATGTTTGTCCTGCAACAAGTTGTCCCTTAACCTGATTTTCCCCCCACGTGGTCCTGACATACAGAACAGAAAAGCATTTACCCACCACCACACAAAAGACACAGTGCTAACCACCCACCACGCTGTCAGATCCGCTGTGAAGTGACACCTTTTTTCTTTCAAAGAAGCTGTAACGGAGAGAGAAAAAATTCTGCTGTTCTATGAAGATTAAGAATAATTATCAACATTGGACTCCGAGTAACGCTGGACTCATTAAGAGTGATGCATCCACGGAACTGCTGCTTGATATAATAATCAATAAAGTCTGTGATGTTTACATAAAAGCATTGAGCTTTATCACAAAGCACAAACATCTAATTTGACCATCTTACAAAAATGCTCAAAAACAGAAGAGTTATCTTAAAACAAGCCGGGGTGCCTGCAAGACAGCCAAAATAATAGAAACCACATAAAATTATTTAAAAATGTTATTCTTTGAAGCTGATAGCTTGAGATCAAAGGCAGCGGTGTCATGCTAATCTGAAGCATCTTCTGAGAAATTTGGATGGCAAAAACAAACAACTTTGTTCTTCATCTTAATCTTTTTCCCTAAAACTAAATTGGGGAAGTGCTCCATTGCCCACAGATAGAGTCAAATAGAGGGACCACATGAGGAAAATTGGTGGCATTTCAGTGAATTCAGTGAAACTGCTGCAGTGGCTTTTGTATCACTGAATAAGCAATGACCTAGAAATAAAGTCTTCACTCAAAACCCAAGTCGTTCATGCTAGGGAGTCAACACGTTTCCTCTGTGTCCTGGACCTGGAGCCAGGAGGAGGGGAACTCTGCATGTGAGCCCGGAATCCCTAAGTTGTTCTGATTCAAACATCAGAACCACTTCAGTGGTTGAAGGGAGGTGAAACTGGAAAGTGAAAGCTAACCACAGGAGAAGAGCTGAAAACCGGGACATGTGAGATGTAAGATATTGCCACGTTTGCACGGGTAAAAGCTGGGCAAGGTGGATGAGGGATGGACTTGGTGGGGAGGACAGCAGCTTGGTGACAGTGGACGAAGGTTCTCACGGAGCCAGGGGTAAGAGATTTGTTGCATGCTAACGTTGACTGATGTCATTGTTTCTAATCCTGGTTTATATACAGATCCCCTGACTCCAGTTCAGATTTATTAAGTCAGAATCCCTAAAAATAGAGGCTGGTCATCTTTTGGCTCATCCAAGTTTGGCCGGCTGGCTAGATCTGAATTCCAGGTTTCCAGCTAGGAGGAAAATAACAACAGCATATGTCACCACCAGTGTAGACACAGGCAGGGTGTACTTTGGTTTGTCAGGCTGAAACCAGTAAGCAATCCCATGGCCAGTCTGCGCTCATTCTGTGGAGAAGTCTTTCTGACATTTCACTTTAGCGTGGTGAGCTGTGCTCACCTTTCTAGGGTGGAAAGGAAAAGGGGCTGGAGTGAGGCTGCAAATCCCACAGGGAAGGTGGTTCCAAGGTGCAATGAGGAGGAACAGAGACTGTCGGGCCAAAGAAATGGATGAGGTGGGGTTGAAAAGACACAGTATGGATTTAAATAAAAAACTGTTACTGTAGTCACGTTGCCATTAATTCGCACTCAGACGCTTCCCCGCATATTGAGCACACTTCTCCTACTGTACTTTGCCATTTCCGAAGTCACTCCAGAAGTCCTCTTTTGGGGGCATCTTTAGCTGTGGTTGGCTCGCTGCCTTGACTTGACTCATAGGGCGCACCTTTCAGGGTCACTCAGCTTTGGGGGAGAGCCGGCTCCATGGTGCTGAGTCTGGCTTTGTGGGAGAGCCAGTTCGTGGTGTTTTCCACCTTTATTCAATATAGGTACTTTAAAACCAGTTGGTTGGTATCTACAAAGCACTTTGCTGGGATTTTGATTGAGATTTTATTTAATCTGCAGATCAAGTCAGGAAGCATTGACATCTCGACAATATTGGGTCTTATTAACCATGAATGTGGACTCTCTTCATTTATTTGATTGCATTTTTCAAAGTTTTTATAGATAGATTTCCTCAGTGCTACAGTTTAGATCGGTATTAAAGGCTTGGTCTTCAGAGTGTGGCACCAGGAGGTGGAAGACACTTTTCAAAGACAGGCCTTAGTGGGATCTTGAGGTCACGAGAAACATGCCTTTTAAAGGGGATAGTGAGGCCTCTGTCCCTTCCTGTTGTCTCATTTACTTCCTGGTCATGAGGTAGGCAGTCTTTGCTTCCCTATTATGAGCAACCCTCGCCGCAGAGCTAATTGATCATGGAATGGAACCTCCAAAACCACGAATCAAAATGAAACTCTTTTTAAAAATAAGTTGATGTTTCCATGTATTTTATCATAGTAATAGAACTCTAACACAGTACTAGAGACCTTGTATATGGTTTTTTAGGTTTGTAACTAAATATTTTACTTTGAGGCCACTCGTGTAAATGTTACTGTATTCTTACTTTCAAATTTCACTCGTCATTTCTTGTATATAAGAGAACCATTGAGTTTTATATACCAACTTCATACCTGGCAACATTATTATAATTACATATTAGTTTCAGGAGGTTTTTATCAATCTTTTCAGATTTTCTATGCAGATGATTATGTCATCTGGGAACAAAGGCAGTTTTATTTCTTTCCTATAATCTTAAAAATACTTCATTTCCTTTAAAAATCTAATTGCATTAGCTAGGGCTCACAGGGTTATGTTATGCTACAAAGGAGTGTTGAGAGGGGCACCCTTGCCTTGTTTTTGAATTAATGGGAGAGCCGCAAGTTTTCACCAGTAAATGTGATGTTCATTGTAAATTTCTTTGTAGAACTTCTTTATCAAGTTGAAGAAGTTTCTTGCTATTCCTAGCTCACTGAGTATTTTTACCATGTCTTGATTCTAGGTCTTTTAAAATCAATCTGTTAATATGATTACATGATCAGGTTGCTTGTTGATATAATAAATTACATTAATTGATTTTCAAATTTTGAACCAGACATGTATACCTGAGTAAACCGTAGATGGTCATGGTGTGTAACTCTGTTTAAGAATGGGGTCAATATGCTAATTTTTTGTTGGAAATTTTTGCTTCTATGATCATGTAAGATACTAGTCTGCATTGACCCACATACTAATGTTTTTACTGAGATACGATTGATATAATATTGAGTTCATAGATTTAAAGTGCATAACTGTTGAGTGATGATGTACGTATATGCCGATAAAATCATCCCCCAATCAAGATAAAGAACAATTATATTACTCTCCAAATTTTTCTGAGTCCCTGCTAATTTCTTTAATAAACATGCAAATATTTAGGTTGCCTGTTTCTTCTTGAGTAAACTTGGATAATCTGTCTTTCAAAGAATTTTTTTTTTTCATTTTATCTAAGTTGACAGATTTAGAGTTTTTCACAATACTCCTTTATGGCTCTTTCAATATCTGTGGAATCTGCAGGGACATCACTTATCCCATTTCTAATTTGATAATGTAACTTGTACATTAACACTCTCAGCCTGGAGGTTTCCGTTTATAGTTGGCTGGCTCCAAAGGAGATGCATCCGTGTGGAGAGACGTAGGCGAGAAAATTGTCACTCTGAGATGGGTGGAAGCAGACAACAGAGAAGAGACTGAAGGGAAGAGACCAGGGACCAGATACAGTCCTCAAAGTCCGTCTGCATCAGTCACTTCCTCCAACAAGGCTACGCATCCTCATGGACAGCCTCTTCGCAAGCCAATCACCTCTCTAGGCCTCTCTTTGTCCAATCAAGTTGACAATCATGATTAACTCTCCTCTCTCAATCCTCTGGTCATTATTTCCTGAGCCTTGCGTATTTTTCTGACATTGGCGCTGATGAGTGCACGTGAAGATAGCCGTGACTGGCACCAAGACCTGAATCCACATGGGACGTCCATGACTTCCCGACAATAGGTTTGTCAATGAGGCAACGTGTCATTACAATGAATCACCTGGTTGCTGATTCTCAGCCCTCCATAGCTTTAATTAGCGTGGCTGTAAGTAACTGACAAATTCCTTGTTTTAGGAAGAAGCTCATCCTGTCCTGACCCTTTGCTCTGGGCCCTCAACTCCTCCTGTTTGGCTGGGGGCGTGGCCTGCAGCTGTGTGAGGACTGCAGCCGAAATGCTCCAGGCGGCAGAAAAGTTTGGTAAAGGAACTGTGAATGGAGAAGAAGAGATGGGGGTGCTTTCCGCAAAGGAGGGGACTTGGAGGAATCCAGGCACCGTGAGAAATAAACTCAAAACGAAGGATGGCCTCAGAGACGCGAAGTGTGGCAGAGGAGGATCCTTCAGTTATGATCTTGCACCATCAGTTCTAAGATAAAGACAGGCAGGCTCACTCTAGGTTCCGCCAGCAACTGATGCCCCCCGTCCCCCAACTCCCCATGGGCTGAGTACGAGGACAGAGTTACATTCTTCCCAGAAGTAGCCTAAGTCTCTTTATTTTTTACAAGGCAGTTTTCTTACAAATGCATTTTTAAACCAAGACTGTCTTGTTATGTGGTGACTAAAGGGTTAAGATCTTCATCTTGTAAGCGCAGGCAGCTGTGAAAGATGCGGCAGCCATCAGCCCTGGCTGGAGCAAAATGAGGTAAGGCTGCAGAGGGTGGTCCTCTCCTTCAACAAAGAGAGCAAGGGGCTCCCGGCCTGTGAGGCAAGGTCCTTGAGAATGCCACAAGTCACACATCCTTGAATCACAGAGGTTCCCGATTTGAAACAAGAGAACTCGGAATGTGAATTCCAGGACTTCTCACATCTCTTTTCCTTATCACAGCCTTGCCCAGCTCTTAGTATTTGTATCTAAGTAAACTTTCACTCTCTCACCTAGTTTTTCTGAGTATTGGTAAACCTTTCGTCATCTGTGCCATTGACCTTAACATCCTTCAGGCCCCTCGGTGTCCTAGTGAATCCCCCTGCAACGTCCTGTTTGCTTGAGGACCCTCCAGATGCTTGAGCTCTGTCACAGCCACAAGCAGACTTCTCCACTCAGCGCCAGCTCCTTTCTCTTCGAGGATGGGCCACTTTGGGCTCTGTTTCCTGCGGATATCTGATTTTAAAAAAAACCTTTGGCAAAGTTTTTGGTGAATCATCTTACCATCAACTCTCAAAACTTTGAGTTTAAACTTCTTTACTTGAAAATTTTCATTTTGGAAATTATGTTTTAAGGAACGTGGTACAGTAATGAACTTGACTTATAGATGGCATAGGTTGAAAACAGGGACTTCACAAAGAAAAACTTGACAAAAATGGAAATAATCCAGGCAGAGATGCCATAAATAACATCTTCGGAGAACCATCAGGGAAGTTACTGTACTCACAAAAAAAAAAGTACTTGGGGGAGAAAACAAGAATGAATAAGAGCACAAAAAGACTCTAAAAAAATAAAATTTGAACAAAAAAACCTAATAAAGGATTGGAATATAAGCTTGGGGGTATTTTTCAGAAAGTAGAATTGAAAAAAAAAAACAGAAATAAAAAAACAGAAAAGAAATAGAGAATCAAGTCAGGAGAGCCAACATTTGACTAATAGAAATTCCAGAAAGATTAAAAAAAACATAAAAAGAACAATGGAGTGTTTATTTTAATCCACAGCAGGACACAAGGTTTCCAGAATGAGAGAATCTGCGTTGTGGCCTACAGTCATGAATGAAAAGAGGGAAAAAAGATTTACTAAGGAATATCATAGGGCCAGTTCAGATGCTGAAGTTTCTAAGAAGAATAAAACAAACAACAGTAACAACCACAATATGCAACAAGCCACAGATTGTGAACTAAAAGGCATCAAAATTGTGTAAAGACATGTTGAAAGCAAGGAAACAGTGAAGTCATGCGGTAGAAATTAGGAGAGAAAGTCATGTTCTATTATTGTCAAGTAACTACGCTTGCGGTAGGGCGGGAGCAGGGCATGGGGATGTTCCGTCGCCAAAGCCTATTCTGGTGGAGTCTGTGGAAGGTACCTCCACCACTGTGTCGTGGTGTGGGTCTAAAATGCCCTGCAAGCCACCTGAGGGGCTCCGGGAGGAGATCGGAGCAGGAGGGCACCAATGCCGTCAAGGAATCCATCGCTGGTGGATTCGTGGCTGAGCAGGCTGTTGGGAGGGGACATCTCGTCCACATTACTGCGTGATGGAAATATGACCCTGGGGCCTGTGTCTTATCTCCAGCTCACTTGTTATCCGGCAATGCAATTTTACTCTAGAGATGCCTGAACCCTGAGCTAGGCCACCTCTTCCTTGATGACAGGAAATATAGCCTAGGACGTTTTTAAAATACTGCCTTGGGTCTAGAAGACTGTCAATGGAGACAGAATGAATGCGTGAATTCATGAACGAGTGAGCCATCGGGCTGCCTCCTTTGACCTGTGACAGTTTACTATGTGTATAAATCCAGACAGACAGAGAGTAAGAGTAAAACTTCTGCTCTGTAGAACCATGACTTCAGGGTATGTAACTTGAGCAATTTTCAGGAATAAAAAAGAAAGAAAGAAAGAGAGGGGAGAGGGAAGGGAGAAAAAGTGGTTTAGCCTCATTAAAGTACAAACTACTAGACACAGAGTCATGGAATTGCCTTTTAAACCAAATTACAGATACCGTTTAATCTTCTCCTACCTGTGCCCATTGCATTGGAAAGTCCTCGCCCTGGCCGGGTTCATCTCTCTATTTGGACCTTACTGGGTGGGGGTGACTGGAAGGCCCAGTGAGAGGGCCTGTGGAGTGGCCTTGGCTTCAGGGCAGGGATGTCAGAAGGGTTTCCAGCCTTTCTCACACTCCCCTCTGGCCCTGAGGCATGTTGGACCATCTCAAAAGGGCCAGAGATCAGTCATCCAACGTTCCTTTTATTGATCACTGTGAGAAGCGCAGGGCCAATCTCCAAAGAAACTGGCGGGCTCTGCTTGGCCTTGGCTTCTGCTCAGGACAGACACCCACCTTACTACTCCGTCTCCCCAGATGCCCTGCCAATCTGCCCTTCAAACTCCTGTCTCCGCATCTGTATTTGATCTGCAAAATATTTTGTTGTTCGCATTCTGGTTAAAAAAATACTTTAAAACTTAGCTATTGCGTTTTGACTGGTTCTTTGGAGCATTTGATTCTTCCTCTAAAGCTACCATCTCTCCTGTCATGCAGATTGTGATGCTGGATGGTCCTGTCACCACAAAAAGCTCAGTCTTTCTTCTCCAGTGTGAATGCCCTTCGTCAGCGGCTGAGCAGTTCGGGACACCTCTGACCAGCAACAGGGCCACCGCATCAACTCTCCTCCTTAACCCAAGGGTGTTCTCCACAGCCCGGGTGAGTCGGGCACTAGTAGTTGCTAGTTGGCGCCATCTTAGGACTCTGTTTCTCCTTTGACCTCAGAGTTGAAATGGGACAGCGTCTATTTAGTTTGAGCCTATGTTTTGAGGTATCTACAGAGTGCTAAGAAAGAGACCCGGGGAACGGGGTCAGGGGAAGAAGAGTTAAAGAGGGAAAGAAAAGTGGGCAAGCAGGGACCATACGGGCACAAATTCCCAAGATGGGCGCTATCAATATGTGATCGAATCTGTAGTCAGTACATGTTCAAACAAAAAAAGCTACAGAGAAAAAACCAGCATAATACAGATTAACATGTTTTTTGCAGCTCGCAGATGTCTTTGAATTTCCCGGTTGAAATGGATCCTCAATTTTGATAGTTAAGAATAATCAATATAATTAGGAAGAAGAGAGAGAGGAGACAGGTGTGAGGATGCACGCGGCACAAAAGCTTAGACGCCAGGAGGGACAGCACAAAGTCACTTCAGTTGTAGAGATACTGAACTTTATGACCTCCCCTTTCAAATTCTGGGTGAGAAGACCACTGAGATGACCCTCGCAGCCTGGGGTGTCTCTGGGCGTTACTCTCTGCTAGGCTCTGGGCGTCAGCTATGGGCACATCTTCCCTCCAACGGAGGCTCACCACCTCGTGGACTCCCTGTAATTTCCTCGGATTACACTTGTCTCTGCTGTCCTTCCCTTCACTTCTCCCTCCTTCCTTTCCTCCCTCCCTCCCTCTCCTTTCATCTTTCAGTGCAGAGTCTTTCAGAACGGTGTGCACGCTTTCAACTGGATGGCAAAAGCTTTAGAAGTTGTGTCAAACGGACGGATTTTCCATGAAACTTACTCGGCTCCCATTCAAGACCCCTCACTCCTACTGCGCAACTCTAAGGCTGTATACCGGTTTTGTGTTTACACTCTTGTTCTTAAAAGTGCTCCCTGGATGACACAAGATTCAAGTTCCACGGGTGGGGGGCGCGCACACACACACACACACACACACACACACACACACACAGGCCTCTGTACACTCTGGACCTCGTCTCGCCCACGACTCCATTCAAAACGGAAATACAACCAAAGATGCACCAAATCTGCCTTGTCTTCGAGTCTCTCCCTCGAGTGGGCAATTTACCACAGGTTATATTTTTCCCCAAGCATTATTATTTTTACTAACATGCATTTTTGATGTGTGGTCACACTAAACTCTAGGAATGTTTGCACACGAATGGCGCATCTACTTCCCGTTCCCTTTCCCTCCCCTTCCGGCCCTCCCAAGCCCCTCCCCCCCTCCTGCCCTCCCTCTACCTCCCATCCCCGCTCCCTTTTCGCAAATCCACCCCCCTGTTTCCTACTATCTCACTTGTTTGGCTCTATTGTTTATGTATATTCTGGGTTTCTCATATTAGAGGAGCCATGTGGTACTTAATCTTCTGGGTCTGATCCTCGCCACTAAGCACAATGGTCTCAAGGTGCATCCATTTTCCTACAAATGACCCAAACTTATTTTTCTTTATGGCAGAATAATACCCTCATTGCATACATATGCCACATGGTCTTTACCCATGCCAGTCATCGGGACCTTGGGTAACCTTCCTCCAGCTTCTGATTCCGCGTGTATAGAAAGAGGCTAGAACTGACGTTGTTGTTAGGACCTCACTGAGATAGCCATAGTCCTTGCCAAATAAAAGTGTTCGCAAACAGGCTGCAGAGCAGCGCACCCGAGGGCCCTCCCCCACCTCACAATCCCAACTGCTGGAAGCTGGGGTTCCTTCCCCCCTCTCTTTCCATTCTCAACCCAGGAACCCCACGGTCATGCTCAGGAGTGTGTCTGCCCCACGGACCCTCCCCGTGTGGATGTGGATAAGTCTCACAGATAAAGCCTCCCATTTCCCCTCTGTCCCAGAAGGCGGCGACCTGTGGCCTGCAGGTGACAAGCATCCTTCTCCACTCTTGAGGTGCTGCCTGTGTTCCCGGGGGCGCACTCCCTAGGAATCACACCCACTGTGTTCCGTTACACAAGCACTCAATAAACCCTAGCTGTTATTGCTGCCATGGTGACCCCTAAATGAGGTGAACCCTTGAATATTCGTTAGGTAAGAGACAAGGGGTACGATGCCAAGGAAGAAGAAATGTTCGTGCTATGGTGTGGATCTGCAGTGTCCCCCAAAAGCCTCAGGTGTTTGGAACCGTGTGTTGCCGAGAAGTGGGACCTGGCTGGAAGGTGCGGATGATTGCGGCTTGACCTGAAAGGATCGTGTCCGCTTGTTGAGACTGGGAGGTGCCCAGGCAAGGGCTTTCGGGTGTGGGCTATGACGTGTAGGCCAGAAAGTGGGGGAGGGGCACCCACCCTGGATGTGGACGCCCACCTGGCAGCTGAACTCAGTAGAGAAAGGAAGAAGAAATACTGCGACAGCTTCTTCCTTGAAAAGCTCTAGCCCTACCTGGGTCTCTGGGTCTTCACTTGTGTCGCTTGGGTTCTGTCTGCAACGGGGCCATCAGGTCTCCAGCCTCTGCCCTGTGCTTCCACTGATGCTGGCTGTGCGTGAACAGACTCTCCCCACTTCTCTCATCCTTGAAGGCGTTCCTTTCCCCAGGTGGGTTTAGTGAACGTGGATGTGTAGAGAAGAGACAAGAGCAAAACGTCAGCAGAGAAAACTGGAGCTCGACAACCTCTCCCAACTGTGGTGCTGCAGGCCTGTAATCCCAGCACCGTGAGAGGCTGAGACAGGACGATTACAAACTTGAGCCCTGCTTGGGCAACTTAGTGACTTAGCAACATCCTGTCTTAAAATAAAGAAATAACAAGGGCCGGGGGTGCAGCTCAGTGTGACGGCCCTGGGATCAACAGCCAGCATTCATACCCCCCCAAAAAAAGAATAAATTCTTATTGACAGATAATCCTAGTTAGCTACTCAAGTCAGATACTCGAAGTTCACTTCTTCAAGCTAGCATGTTTATAAAATTTTAAAATTGGAAGCAATTCTATTTCATAAAAACAGTAGAGCTGCTTGTTGAATGCAATACAAATACCACAAACTCGTATGGCTCTAAAGCAATTTAAAAACCATTCAACCCAATCCCATTGTTTATCAGATAATGTAACTCAAGTTCAAAAAGGCCAATGACTTGCTCATAATCACATTGGGAGTCTGGCTTAATAGTCAAAATAAAATCAGCTGGTATAAACAAACAAAGGACTTGGCTTTTAACTCACTGAGTCAAAGTTGACCATCACATTGGTTTAGAAATGTACCTACAGAGGAAGAAGCTCCCATACATAAATAAGGGGAAAATGAAATGGTCTGATCCATATATACATTTGTATTTTTCTTCTCTGAAAGAAAATATTTATGGAAACTCATGGTTGACAATTCATAACTTCAAGAGAAATTACTCTCACTTTCAATTCTTTCCTCCTCAGTTTTTGTCTTTCTTTCCTCTTTCATTCTTCTTGAACATAGCAAATAATGCGGTAGGAATAACGATAATTATGGTCCTACCGTTCCTAGACCTTCCCCTTTCCTGTCCATCAAAAGAGAGCCCATCCTTCCCACCCTACCTCCACACCAGCTTGTCAAAAGAACTCTTTTCTGAAGGAGAGTAAATTAATCTCACTGTGTAGACAAACGGGACGAGAGGTATGTACAGAAGGAAGGAAACACAAGAAATCTTAACGGTTGGAGCGGAGGAGAAAGAATTTCATCCCTCTGAAAGTTTGGAAGCGGAGCTCTAACCATGGTGCCCCAGGCTGGAATCTCTGGACGTGCTTCCACTCCTGCTCTGACTGTGTTTTCTCCACATGACAATACGATGGAAGGCTCTCCCGCAGCAGCCCTCCTCCAGGGCCTCCCCCAAAGTTCATGAAGGTTATGAAGCACACGTGTCCCCAGGCCTGCTTGTACTGACCTGTAAAAACAGATCCTGCACATCCCTCCCCAATTCCACTCAGTAATCTCATATCGGTGGTTTGAACTTGGCTAAGAAGGGAGTATTTATACCCCAGATGACAAGCACTATAAGTGAAGGGTAGCCCCCCGCCCCAAACCCGCCAGAGCTGGTTTACCAGCACGCCACTGGGCAGGAGACACATGGTACAAGGATCCTTCTTTCAATTCTAACGTTCTGATTTTTTTTCTTTTAATGCCAGGATAGCTGTGCTGTCCTTTGGACTCTCTCCACTCACAATAAACGCTTCTAAAAATACGGAAGTGGGGGCTGGAAGAAAAACAACCCCATTCTATCGAGCAGTGCTGCGTGTGTCCATCGGCTCAATGAGCTGGGACTGGTCCCCGGCATCTTCTAACTGGACAGCCGTGGTCTCGGTCCTGGTAGTCAAGTCTTCTCCGAAGAGACAAGCTGGCCTGTGTCCCAAGGTCCTCCTCGGCCCATACGCTGGAGCCTTCGCGGTGGTGCCATGCACACCCGCCCAAGGGTGGTCGAGGAGTGACACCTGAGGACCTGAGGCAGGTGGGCAGCCTGAGGACCACCCTGGCGTGGGGCAGGGAGGGAGCGTGGGGCACCGGCGGGGGCTGCTACCTTCCCGGGGAGCAGAGCGGTAGGAGACCCATGCGGTGGCTGTGCACGAGCGGGAGGCGTGTGGGTTCGAGCCCACGCTGCTCACACCATGCTGGACGACTTCCAAATGTGGACCGCGTGCGGGGAGAGACGGGTTAGAGGACGGCCCTAAAGCTCGGCAGCCGCAGCGGCCCCGCAGGGTGCGGGCACGTGTGGGCCTCGTGCTCCCATCTGAAGGGCGTGCCCATCAGATCGGTGCTGCCGAGGGCACGGGCGCCAGGCCCAGGAGGAAGAGGAGGAGACGCCGGGCCCAGGGCACTTCAGTTCTACCACAGGTTGAAAACCGAAGTGGTAGGGCTGGAGGAGTGGCGCAGCAAGCCTAAGACCCTGGGTTCGATTCCCCCGCACCACACAAAGCCGGGTATGGCGGTGCACACCGGGCATCCCAGCACTCGGGAGGCTGAGGCAGGAGGATTGCCGACAGTCCAAGGCCAGCCTGGGCTGCATAGTGAGTTCAGGACCAGCCTGGGCTACAGAGAGAGGAAAGAAAAGCAAAATCGGAGCGTGCGCCCCACGGAGCGCCAGGAGGGACTGTTGGCACCAGCTAGCGTGGTGGGATTTCTGCTTTGTTTTGTTTTGGGGTAATGATAGGGAAGGAGGCACACGGTATTTTTGGAAAGCGATGTGGAAAAATAGATTCCAAGCCAGAAAGATGTTTGTGCCGTTTCATCCAGTAACCCCACTTGGACTTCATCCCAGGGAAACAGACCCACGGAGAGAGAGGGAAGCGGCGAGCGCGCAGCCGGCCGCCCGGGGAGGCAGGGGACGGGGCTCCAGCCCCACTGCGGGGCTGGGATTCAGGGGCCTTCTCTCATCCATCTTTTAATTTTTAGAGCTTCATCCCTCGTTCTCCAAGGAACACGCTGCAATATGGTCCTCGTCTGCGGTTTCCTAAAGCACAGAAGATCCTAAAATCCTCCTTGACAAATTTTGGTTTTCTATCTGAAAATTGTTGACAGCTGGCTGTACACCCTGCCAGACGCATTTCAATACATTAGTAACTATGCATACACTTTGCACACGCACGCACGGGTACACTGCCTGGTGCTTAGGTACCAAGCTATCAGTGTGTTGAGTGTCCGTTACAAAAACGCCATCTTGCTGTCTGTCCTGGTTTCTTGCGAGTGTGTTGGTGAAAGTTGGAGACCTGCCTGGAAAAGATCCCGTGCCAGTATTGACAGATATAACACCTTGATTTTGCTCGCAGAATGAGTCTATGGGTTCGATCACTGCAAATACGTATGCGCATTTTGGAGGCTTGATGTTCATCGTTAGAAATGTTGCCGCCGTGAGCATGTTTACTTCTGTCTCCAACAGAACACAAGCAGCTGTTCCCGAAAGACACACAGGAAAGGGTGACGCGGCTGCGCAGGAGGGCCCAGCAGGAGGGAAGGAAGGTTTGGGTGCTGCTGTCCACCCCCCCACTCCGAGGCGGGTGTTGTCAAACTTTCTAAAGTTGCCCATCTTCTCTGTAAAAACATCAACTGTGACTTTTTGTGGGCTGTGGATCAAGCCCAGAGGCTTCACATTGATCCACATCTCCAGCTCATTTTTGTTTTTATTTATGATTTTTGAGAAAGGGGTTTGCTAAGTTGCTACGCTGCCCAAGCCGGAGCCTGCAATTCTCCTGTCTCAGTCTCCCCAGACCACTATGAGATGAAAACAGAACCTATTACTTTCATTTTCTTTCCTGGGTTTGTTAGAATAAGGTTTGTCGGGCAACTGTCACTTCCCTTCTGATGTTTTACCTGCTTGTCACCTTGTCAGCCTCTCTACCATCACAGTCGGTAGCTCTGTCCGGGAGCACAGCCAGTGCTTAAGTGCTACAACTTTTAGTGAACTGAGTCACACTAATGATTAAAAATGATCACTAGGGCCTGCACAGAACACGTACCGTACTCATGACACAGCCTTCAGGTAAAAGGTACGTAAGACCTAGCACGCAACATGAGAAGATTTGTACCTAACAGAACGAAGAGGAGCACGCTTCATGAAAACTAGAAGCAGGAGCTGGCAGTCACGTAGCAAGACCAAGTGCCAACGAGATGTTCCACGTGTGCTAAGAGCTTTACGCTACCAACCAAAACAGGGGAAGCGGCACAGGCCAGCGCTCCCTTTCCAGCACGCTAGCTCCATAGCTATGGCGTCCCGGATGGCGCTTTCCTCTCCTTCCGCCCACGCCCTCCTCTTTCCTCCTTCTATGTCGTCTATTTTCATCTCATTTTTACGCCGCACAGTTAAGTCAGCAGGCAGGCAGTCCAGTAGTTAGACTGGATCCCGGTCCGCGTGGTCAGGAAAATGACTCTGGAGGTTTAACGTGTGGCTCCGCGCTTCCTTCCTCCCGCCAGCCTACTGGGAAGCCTCTCACCTCACCGCGTCCCTGCCATCCTGTGGTTTCTGGAATCCTGTGCCAAGCTGTGCCGGGTGAGGCATGTGATCCCTGGCCCTCCAGCATCGTGCCACCTGCATGGCCACCCAGGCGTCTTCTCTCCCTGCCCAGCCTGCTGTCTGCTGCATCTGTGCCCGAGACTCCACGTGCCTAATTCCCCATGCAGCCACTCCTGGGTAGGGTCAAGGCCCTATCCCGGATGTTTCTATCTGCAACGGTTGACCTATGTCTCTTTGCTCAGGGACACACTGGTCTCACACCTCCTTCAAGACAACGAAGATTGCTCTTCTGGACCATAAAATCCTGCCCTTGTGGCTCTGGCCAAGGCAACTTTCACACCCAAATCCACTCCTCTCCCTGGAACCTAAATTTGTGTGCTTAAATCCAAGATGGCTATTAAACACTTCCTCCCTTTGTGCAGCAGCTCGGTCCCTGTGACGTGCACACAGTCAGCTGATACTTCGGAGGTAGGACAGAAAGGTAGAGATACCACAAGGTTGAGAATTGGCCTAGGCACATCTGTATACACAACCTAAGTTACACATGACATGTATATAAGATGTATTAAGACATGTCATCACCTAATTCCGTCATCACACGAGAACCCCTCTTCATCTGGGCAGAGCTGGCGCTTAGCTTGGTCCTAGTAGCCAACTGTCCTTTGGCTGCGTTCTGTAACAGCTGTACAAAACCTGTCCTTCCACTGTTACTCCCCACAGGCCCGACATTCACGTGCCGTCATATTTTCTTTCTGTGACTGTCCCTGCAGATGCCCTGGGGACAGCTGGGACCATCTGCCCACATAGCAACTTGCAACACACAGTGAAGTGTTAGCTGTCCTCAGTGACTCAGTGGACAGGCAGCTGGGACAGGACTCCTGGGGTCCGGCTGCCCCATCAGCACAGCTGACTGGCGTCACGGTCAGCAGGGCTCTCTGTAACACAGCCCCACGATTGGTCTGATTCTCTGTGCTCAACATACTGAAATTCTTCCTGATTTTGTTCGACAAAGAGCTTTGTGTTTGATGTTGCACTAGGCCCCACAAATAGTCTGGCTGCTACCCCCTCGTCCCCCAAGCGCCATCATCTCAAAGGAATTCCAAGTTGGGAACCTGCTTCCAGCGTTTCTGAGGCTCAGAAACTGAGGAAAAACATGTTAAAGTTGTTGAAGGGTAATAATGATAATTTTGATAGAATTCGCCTTTAGGATCTTGTCTCTTGAGGCTCAAATTCCTAGACTTCTACAGTGTCTTAAGTAACTTACAATCCCTGCTGTAAGGTTAATGTGCCCACACTGTTTATTCTTCTATGCAAGTACACACAAATTTCAGAATAAGAGAGTGGTTGAAGATTATATGTTAGGAAGAACTTACAGAACTATTTTCAGAATAGTCGGTGATTCAATTGAAGAGTGTTTTTATACAGCCATGGAAGCCCAAAATGGATTAACGCCAGGACCAACGCTGTGCTTCTTAGCTTCTGCCCAATAGTGACTTATAAATCAACAGGTACTGTTGACATTTGGAGTGGCTATGGCATCAGCCAGAGTCAGGACCATAAAAATCATACTTCACAAACTTTGATAAGTTTTGAAGTTTTATTAGCCAATTCTGCACCCAGGATGGTGCTAGGCACACTAGAATTGCTACAGAAATATTGGTTGATAATTCCTCCAAGTAATTCTAAAATGAGTTGAAAAAATCTTGACCTGAAGCCTATAGCATTGCGCCTCTCTCTCGCTGGGGAGGTATTGGTCGGGGCAAGATGAGGAGGAAGGATGGTAAAGCTTGCCAAAAAAATTTAAAAGGACCTGACAGAAGAGTCGATGGCATGTGGACCACAACATAGAAACGAGTGAGGAAAGAGGCAGGGCAGAAAGACGAAGCTGTGCTGCAGTCCCGGCTGGCACGCGCACGGTGCTCCCCTTCCTGGCGGCTGGCGCGCCGCGGGCTGCTGTGGATGGACAGGCAATCGGGGAGGATGCCAGAAAAGTGGAGAAAGCCTTATAAATGAGTCTGCTGAATATCGCTGACAAGTAACTGGTCTGCAGCTCTTCGCAGGCCAGCGGCCGGCCTTCTAAGTTTGGGGGAGCAGCCCCGTGATAAATCTTTGTTACCTGAGGAAGCCAGGAGTGTTCTCCTGTGGAGAGTGGGCTGTCCTCCAGGAGGCGGCATCTGTGGGAGGGGGCAGCACCTTCTGATCTCCACAGGGTCCTAAGTGGAGGCTTAGATAGAGGCCCCAGGAGACCCTGGGCTTCTGGTGCTGTAATGGGTTGGGAATTTAACATACAGGTCACATTTAATGCTCATAGTGATTCTAGGAAGTGGGTAATATATTGTCTGTTTCGCTAATTCAAAGTTGAAGGCTCTCCAAACATACTTCACTCTTTACAGAGCTCTCATGGCTAGGAAGTGGGAAACACAACCAAATCCGTTTTTTCCAAAATTGCATCTTCTCTATCAAAAGGTCCTAGGTCGGGAGTCTGTAAACATCAATAGGAATTGGGGCACCCAGCAGAAGGTGAGGGACAGGCGACGGTGCAAAGCTCCATCTCTGTTTACAGCCAATCCCGTCATTCACATCACCACCTGAGCTCCACCTCCTGTCAGATCAGCAGCAGCGTTAGATTCCCACAGAAGCACAAAGTCTACTGTAAGTTCCGCACGCAAGGGATCGAAGTTGCATCCTCCTTATGAGAATCTAATGCCTGATGATCTGAGATGAAACTCAGGCTGCGCTGCTAGTACCATCCCACCTCTCCACGTGGAAAACCCATCCTCCACAAAACCCTTCTCGGGTGCCGGAAACTTGGGAACCACTGGCCCAAGCCAACCAAAGGCAATCAATCAAGGCTAAGCCTACATTCCAGCCAAGCAGATCTCTAGGCGGCTTCCCATACGTGTGTTCATTCCCTGAACGATTTCCTGGGTCATTTCCATCCCAAAGACCACGGAGAGGGCAATCTGCAGCCAGCAGCACCAAGGAGGAGTTTAGCCCTAACACCCGTCGCCAGACGCCACCTCAAGTGGACCTACTCAGAAGCCGCGTTTAACAAGACATGGGGGGGTCCAAGTTGTAAATGTACTGACCTTCACTACAGGGAAGGGAATTCTCCAATCGGTGCACGTTAGAACCCTGGGCTGGGGTCACAATTCAGGTTTCCAAGGTTCCGATTTAGAAGCTGTGAGTCAGTCGGGGAAACGGCGTGAGTGGCTACACAGCTTCCCAGCAGACAAGCCGATTCAGCTATCCGCGACCTAAGGACAGACGGGTGAAGGTCACGTCAGGAATTCTAGCACCTGCGCCCTTGTTTTGATGAATCTGGGTCAAAGTAGAGAAGGGAATTGCCGGAGGTCACTCCGCACTGGTAACAGAACCAAGATGGGGCAGCGTCCCACGCAGGCCGACATACCAGGTTGGAACTGTTGACCTAGAGAAAAGCACCGCCTGGAGAGTGTCCCCGCGGGGTCTTACTGAGCTTTTAGAATCCTTAACCTGACTGCAGTCGACCAACTTCTGTTGCAAAAGGCGTCTCCTGGCTACGGTGACAAGGCAGGGTCATGGGAGTCCTCGGGTCACACTGAGCTCTCTGCTTTCATGCACCTGGTTTTTAGAGTTTACTTTGTTTTGAGTGAGCTGAGGAATAGCTTTGGCAAGGAAGCGTTGGGGAGGGAAGGGACCCAGACAGAAGAGTCGCCCGTGCACATCTGGGTGTCCATGTGACATTATCTCATCTAACCCTGAAACAGCTCTGTGAAGTGCCCTCGTACAGCTCCTGAACTGCAGTCAGGGGTGGGATCCAAGCTTCCAGTCCAGTGATACCTCTGTTGTGTAATCCTTATGGTCTGGGAAAGTTGGGAAATCCTACCTGGAGGCCATGGGCACAGCTACTGGACCGTGGTCTGGAGCCCTGTGAGACCCATCACAAGCATGGTGAGGGCACAGTTTGAATTTGATCATCTTGACCACGGAAATGTGACAGTATCCCTAGCCCCTTACTACATTCCTCAGCAAGAGAGGAGTTGGTGGATACCAGAAAAATAAAATCTGTAAGGGCTACATAGCGCTTTTATTTTTTCCAGAAACGATAACCTTTCTTTGGGGATGGGCATGATGTAGTGGAAAAAGCTTTTTTCCCCCCTTTGGTAAAAATCACAAATTTCTCCTTCTATTAGATACCAGACATGTTTTAAAAATATCTCTCTTACCTGAAAAATGCATCATGGTGAAAATAAGGGCAATATGTCAGTACATAATCTGCCATGACACTTGCGACCTTGTGCCCATCCAATGCCAATGAAATAAATCACCAATGAAATAAAACAGCCCACTTATCCAGGCTGGTCCTGCCTCCTACCCCCGCTGGTGGTGTGGATGCTTCCCTGCCTTCCAGTCTGAGGCCCCCCACCCCAATGCACGGCCTCATCATCTATCCAAATTAAGCCTAACTGGAACCTGGTACTTAATTTTCACTGCTCTCCAACCCTGTGACTTAATTGACTCAGTACGCAAGGTGGGGTGGCCCTACCTTTAAAAACTCTTCTCAAACATAGACAAATTTCCACACCTGAGTCTCTGTCTAATTCTGTCCTTCATTGCCTTAGTCCATTGACTGCTATAACTGAATACTTTAACATAACTTATGATGAGTAGAAATACATTTTCTACAGTTTGGGAGCCTGGGAAGTCCAAAATCAAGGCACCAGTGTCTGGCAAGAGCTTTCATGAGGGAAGAGGAAGGGCCCAGACCCAAGAGAGTACCAAACATACCCTTTCATAACAGTATTAATGCCAACTGACAACGTAGGATCGTGCTTCTTAACACTGTCACAAGGCAATTAAATTCCCCAAGCCCCATGTCTCTAATGTGTTATAGAACTTGGAATTCATGTATTTACAAAATTAAAAAAAATAAATTGGTGCTTTGTTTTTGGCTGTGTGGTTTCTTCTTGGACTGGGCCACTACTGTCAGTGTATCAATAAACTTTTTAATGAAGGCTTAAAAAAACCCAAGGCAATTAAATTTGACGTGAGTGTTGGAAGGGGACATTGAAACTTTAGCTCATGTCTCATGTAGCCGGATGCCACTGCTGCAAGGCTGTGGAGACGCACCATATCCATCTACTGCACGAGGGACGCTGGCTTTGATGATCCTGCCAAGCTGTCGTTCAATTAACCCCTCGAAGCTATAAGCAATCTGTGCGGAGACCCTGAAGGCCATGCACGTGCTCTCCCGTCATCATGGCTTTGCCCCGGCCTCGTCGGTTACTGATGGTTCTTACCCAAAGCAGTCTTTCCCAGGATAGTTGCAAAATCCTAATTGCCTACCTCCCACCCACTGTCAGCACTCCCACGTCAGCCAGCAGTGTCCTACGATAAACCAGAGCCCTCCACTCTCCCAATCCACTTATTCATTTATCTATTTAGTATCTTTGCGGACTTACGTGTTTTAGTTTTTCAATGGTTTGTAATTCATCCCTCCACTTAAGTATTATCCTAGGTTTGGCCAACAGGCACCTCTTCCAGCTGGCAACTTGGGACTTGTGACATGACAATGTGGCTTTCTTAAAAGTGCTCTCTTTCTAATGTAATAAAGTATTCTAGACTCATCTCTTTCTACCCTTAATCATGCCAGGTGTGGGCCATTTCTCCAATGAGCTTTGATTCCTGTCGGTGGAGAATGCTCGAAGAGACCACGATTTGGAGTTTCCAGTGAGCTCACTGCTACAAGGGTACGTCTGGTTCTTGGCCCTGAATGCCAATCCCTTCATAATCAATACAAACTGAATCCATTCCAGCTCAGAAACAAGCAGGCATCCTTCTCCAGACTGTTTATTCCTCTTTGATCTTGCTAATCCTGCAGTATTTGCAAGCTTAACCATGGATGTGGCCACACTTGACTTCTGCAAACCTTCGGCCTCCTCACTCCTCACTGAAGCCAGAGCTCAGCCCCATCCCGTCCCCTTTGCTCTGCCTCCAGAGCTCAACTCACGTGCTCTGGACAGGGCCAAGGTACCAACTGGCAGACCAAGGGAGGAGCCATAATTTTCCCACCCCCATTCTGAATTCCTTATTTAATGTTCTTTTGCAATTCTCTCCCACGTGCTGCAATGCACACAATTCCATGACCACAAGACTTGGCTCTGGTCATCTCGGAAGCCACAGCACCAGTAAGGAGAAAGACTGATGCACAGAATTCCTGCTCACAGCAAGAACAACTCAAGATAGAAAAGATCATCATCAATAGCACCCTTTTTCCTGTAGGAGCTTTCTGTGTTCCTCGGGGGATGCTATGTACCCTTGGCCCCTCTTGGCAAGATTCATATGTACCTAGTCATCACATGTTCATGGGACACTCTGTGCGCCCCCCAGAATTCATGTGTTGAAATCCTTCCCATGATGGTGATGATATCAAAGAAGTGGGACCTTTGAGAGATAGTCACGTCCTGACAGCAAAGCCTTTCTGCATGAGGTACAAGAATAAGAGAGACTCAAGAGCCACTTATTCCTTTTCACTGTGTGAGGGCATGGGGTGATATACCCGTGGGCACGGAAGCAGGTCCTCAGCAGGTGATCTGCTGCCTCCGTGGTTTCTGACCTGCCAGCATCTGGAGCCATGAGGAATACATTTGTACTGTTTACAAGCAGCCCATTTTGGTGTAGCAGCCCAGACAGACCAGGAGAGTCCCTGATGACAACAGGAGTTCTGTCTTCGAGGAAAAACAAAAACCCAAATGATCCCTGAGGGGATTTACACTTCCCTTGATCTTGAGGAGAGGCTGGGAACAGTCATGGCATTAGCAACAGTCGAAGTGTGGCAGGAGTCGTAGGAGGGCTGGGAGTGAGGGCTTTGTTCTAACTTCTCCTTTATCTCAGAACATGAATTGTAGGCATGCGGAAAACCCTCACAATCGTGCCTGTAGTCGCTAAATCTGTTTCCACTTTTACTGTGATGTTCTCTTCCTGCTTTGGTCCCTTAGGGAGAGACTTACTAAGTGAGGACGCAACAGAGATTCACGCCTTATCATAACAGTGTCTCTTCCATTTGGATTTCCACAATGTGGCAAGAGCCCCATTCTCCAAGTTCGCCTCCTGTGTTACACCTGCAAATTATCTATAACATAATTTGTAATCCCGGAAATACAAGCATAGCAGTCTTAGTCTTCTCCCCGGTTCTAAGCGGCAACAGCCATTTGGGTTGTGATAACAAAAGCCTGCCATGGCCCAGGTGTTATCCATCTCCCGTGCAATCCCATCAGTTTCAGTGCTGCCTGTGTCCAAAGCTTTGCTTCTGAGTAGTAGAACATGGCAGGAACTTCCAAATAGAGGATACACACACACACACACACACGCACACACACACACGCACACACACGCACACATGCACACACGCACCCACACATGGTGATCTCTGTCTTGTTTTCACTCTCTTACTCATACTGTTCGGTTCCATCACATAATCTGATAAAATCAGGGCCATGCTGAGTAACTCCATGAGAGGCCCACACACCACGGAACCGGGAGAGGCATCTGGTCTTCAGCCGGGAAGAATTCGAGGCTCTCAGCTCAATGGCTTGAGAAGACTGAATCCTGCCAACGAGCCTGTGAGCCTGGAAATGGATATTCATTCAATTAAACCATCAGGTGAAGCTGCAACCGAACATCTAAGTCCATTCAAGATGCTGTAACAAAAACAATGAATTGGGAGCCTGTAACATCAGACATTTTGTCTCACAGTTCTGGAGGCTGATAAATCCAGAATCAAAGTGTTGGCCTCTTGGGCACCTGGTGAGGGCCTGTTCTCTTCTTCATAGCCACTTCTTGCTGTGTTCTCACACGGTGAAAGGGACCGGTTAGCTTAACAAAGGCTTGAATTCTGCTCATGAGGGAAAGGCCCGTGCAACTGCATTACCTCCCAAAGGCCCCACACCTAACACCATCACCTTGGAAGTTAGAATGTGAACATGAGAACGTGAGGAGGGGAAGTGAGGATTTAGTCCACTTCACCCACTCGTGGAAGATCCAGACAGAGCACATGGCTAACATACTCATGGAAGCTTTAGGAAAATAACTGTGTCAAGGCATTATGTTTCGGAGTAGCTTGCTGCACAAGCTATTGATAAATATTTCACTAACAAGCAACACATCAGTTCATCCGAGCCACCCCGCTCACGTTCCCTCACCCTCATCACTGAGCCTGTTCCGTTCTGCATGCCTCGTGTCATAATGTTGTTCAATTTCCATGGTCCTCCTGCCTGTTCCGGAGTCTGCCCTAAAATCCAGACCATCAACATGATGTTTGCTGTTGGCCCTTCATAACTCTCAGTGTTTTCTCTTTCAGTTTACCTTCTACATGCCTAAGCACATTCTCTCACCATAGAAGAGGCTCAGTAAATAATCACGGATTGATCCAAATGTCGACATTTGCTTCCAACAACCTATGCAAAGGATTTCTTGAGCACTTACCCCAAGGGAGTCTCCAGGGAGGCAGCAGCAAGTTCACACACGGGCTTCACGGAGCGCATCTCTGGACAGCTGTGTGATAATCCCTCCGGCAGGGGAGTGCGGCAGCAATGCTGCAAGAATCCTGGGAATCAAGGGGCTCATCTCAAAGGGGGCTCGGGAAAGACAGCTGTCCGGGGGGAGAAAGAGTGAAGCTGACAACAGTGAGCTGGGAACAGCATGCTGGGAAACAGAACCAGGACGCACAAAGAAGAACCTGCAAAGCATTGACAAAGACCAGAGACCTAGCAGGAGTGTGGTAAACAGCTGAACACGAGGTCAGGGAAGGCTGCACCTGAGCCTCTCTCAGTCTAGGCCAGCTTTAACGAATGGGAATGTCAGGTGTGCCCACAAAGCTTCTGGACTCCCACGACAGTCTCCAGCTAGCACCTCCATCATCAGGTCGTATGTATCCTTTAGGCCTGTTTTAGAGAGTTGCTTTTTGAAAACTGGTTTCAAGATACCCTTACAGGAAAGTAGGGTTTTGAAAGAAACAAGAAACACGGCCCCTGACCACAAAGAGTGTGTTCTCGTTGGGAACCCGTGGTGGAAAAAGCTTAATAACAGCCTCTGAATCACAACAACACAGTACAAAGAAAACAATCAACAAAATCCCCAAATGCCAGAGGAGAACTCAAAATTAAATAACCCTTGGGGAAAAATGGGAGGTCTGGGGGGCAAAGCCCATTTGGCCCTGGCTCTGTCCCAGCCACTTTTCAGCCTCTCCTTGGCCAGCCAGTTTCTGGCCTCTTGGAGATGCCCAGTGTTACCTCATGGGTTACTCATGAAACTGATGGAAGATGGGAAAAGTAGAAGGAACCAAGAATGGGCATTTGTGCGGTGTGGCTCAAAACCGTGTTTCTTTTTGAGACGCTGCAGCCATTTTGCTCATTTTGTATGGAAACGTAGAAAGCGACATGCACATGTGACTCACTCACCTGGTACAGCGTGATGCTCCACAGACGGTAAAATCTTCATCCACAGAAGGAATTGTATGGAGTCACCTGAAAATCAAGGTGACCCGCTGCTCCGTTTCACTTTTCTCTTCCCCCTGATTTTACAGTGCATCCAAACGGTACAAACGGCTCAGAAGACTTCCGTCACACTCAGAGTTCGGAGCAAAAGAGGCAGCGTGTGACAGCTCTGCTCGCTAAATCCATTTGGCCAGACGTGTGTAGAAAAGCATCTCTTAAATGTGACACCACACACTCAGAATTCCTGTGGATCTCAGGCAGCTCTGGCAGTCTTTAATGACCTTGATTATAGAATCTTAGGCTCAGATGCAGCCATTTACAAAATTCAAACTTGAGTGATAAACTCCAAGTAAGCCACAACCTCAGGGGAAACATCCACATGGTATCTTCAGATACCTGCAGGCTTTCTCATGCTGATCACAGTTCTGGTAAATGGCTCCACACGTGTTATCCCATGTTATACACAGAACTCATGGAAAGTGCTACAGTCTTCATTTTAAAGATGAAGAACCCAAACCTCACAAGGGGACTGAAGCTTTCTCCAACACCAGACAGTGATAAACAAAAGTAGAATTTTAACCCAGACGGATGTGTGTCTGGGACCAACAACTCCACCCAATATCCCCAATATCATTTCCTCGAGGAAGCTCTCAGGCCATCATACCCCCACCAAACTCTGAACTCACTTACATGACACCCTTAACATGTTTTACAGTAATCATGTAGGCTTCTGTGAAATCTTGGTGAATTTTGCTCATTTTGTCGGTCCCAGAAACAGATCCATCTGGGCTAAAATTCTACTTTTGCTTCTCACTGTCTGGTCTTGAAGACCTGGAGGGATCTATAAGCTGCTTCCTGCCTTCCTAGGAGGACTAGTCCCAACTTGCCTTGACTTGACTTCCTGTCTGTGATGTCGTGAGAAGCTGCCTCAGCCTCTGCCTCTGCCATGTGCTTCCTCTGCTGCCCACCGCCCCTGAATGGACTGTGACCTTCTGAAACTGCGAGCTAAAATAAACTTTCCTTCCCTACATTTGTGGATGTTGGGTATTGAGTCACAGCAACAAAAAAGCAACTGAGACAGTCATGTATTCATAGTAACAAAACCTGGACTGGCTTTAAAGAGAGCAGCAACAACACAAGCCAACCTGTGGCCATGAAGGTGCCTCTCCTTCCAAGATCAGAGGAGGACGTCTGTCATGGAGACAAGTACACGACCTCTTCTGGGGTTACCAGCAGGACTTGCAGGAGGCCTAGAAACCAGGCCTCCACCTTCCCCTGGTCCGGAAAACCCCATCAAGTATCCTGACCTGAGCATGGAGCCTGTGGTTTTAGCCACTAGCTTTTAGTTTCCAAGGAAACATCTTTCTGTCCCTGGGGCAGGACCCAAGAGGCATGACTTGGCGTAACTCAGGAAAAGCCCAGGAGGAGGGAGGCTGGAGTCATTTCTCTTCTTCTTGGAAAGGTCAGTGCATCTTGGGTTGGGCTGCCCGCCTGCCATTTGTTCATCTGACTCCAAAGTTTCTCCTTCACCTCCTTCGAGGACAGGGGGACACCTTGGGGGTCTCATATTTGAATCATTCCAGAAGGTCAGGAGGGAGAAAATGATAAATGCACACAGGCATCCTTCCCTCGCTAAGTGGCTAACAGCCCGAGGAGCTACAGCACCCAACACGCACAGGACATGTTGACCCTTCCTTCCATTGCGCGCTGCCTCTGTACCCACCACAATTCCTGGAAGTTACAGATCCTCGCAGTAACGCCCCGGGAGGGGTCTTATTATTATCAACATTTTACAGATTTCAAAACTGTGGCCAAGAGGGAATTAACTCGTCCAGGACCCACAGGGCTAGACGTGGTAAAGAACAACTCAAAATCCTTTGAACTACGGCGACGCTTCTTGTGACGACTCTGCTTCCCATTCTGTAGAAGAGGAAGGTGAGTTCTGAGGCTGAGAAAGGGCTGGCGGGGGTAGGGGAGAAGCAAATAACGGGATGAGGGAGAACGGGACTCCGCTCTGCTCCCACAGCTCAAAGCCCAGTCGGGATGCATGTGAGAACATGGGATTTGCAGATCTGCAGGAGGCAGGGACTGTTTTCCAGGGAAGTTGGGGGATGCTGATTGTGTCCTGGCACAATGCCCCTTTTTTTTTTTAAGAGTGGTTGCTGCTACCACTGACCCACTGACTGAGTCCCCACCTTAAAACTGTCGCATGCATAAGGCAATACAGAGTAGGCCTCAGCCCCACCCTATGTGGCTCCCTGAAGCCACTTCCGAGCCCAGAAGAGACATCAAGGCCCAAGGCACGGGAGTTCTCTGTGCTCCACCACCTGGCCCTAATGTGCAGGCTGAGGCACTGGATGATAAATGAAATCGCTCAGGTATCATCTTCATTCTAATTTCCCTTTCCCTCATTTACCTATTAAGATGGAGAAGAATCAATGACTCGTACTGAGCATCGGGTATCCCAGTCTGAGTCCACACGGGTGTTAAGAACCAGCATCTGCCATTACTTTGTAGGGCTATCCAATACCTGGTCAGAGAGAGGTACCAGCTGCTTCCTTCCTTCTGCCTCTGAGGAAGCCATGTTTGCCTTGACTCCTCTCCAGGCCTGTGATTTGAGTGCTCTTGGCCTGAACTAGCAAGTGAGGCCCAACCTGTGTGGTGCCCATAGGAAACATCACAGAGGTTTGCGTAGGCATCTGGGCAGCGTCTGTCTTGGCTGTGGAGACAGGTGGCTGCAGCAGACAGCTCTGGCTTCAGCTTCCGGGCATCAGGAAGAGGCCCTTGCCTCCTTCCACAAGGTGTTTCCAATAAAACAAGCACATGTCCTTCATTAGACACAAAACAAACACAGCTTGGTGATGTCATGGCGTTTCTCAGAGAGAAAAAAGGAAAACAGTGCTCGAGCGTCCTCTGTGACATGAACTCCTTAATGTGTGTCTGGGTGTGGCTGACATGGACCGGAGAGCGTGGGTTCGTGGTGCACTGCCACAACAGAGACCAGCAGGGCTTGAGGACGCTCCTGGGTTGACTTCCCTACATTGTAGATGAGGACACAGAGCTCAGAGAGGCTAAGAACTCAACCAGCTCACGCAGCCGTGAACGCAGAGCTGCAGCTGTGACCTGCACATCTCCATCCCAATCCAGGGCACTTTCTAGAAAATTCCATTCCACACTACCAACTCAACAGTTGAACCTGCATCTGCTCAGGCGTGGCTGACATTTTAAGGCAATAATGCACATCTTGAATTCCTTTTACAAGCTCCTGGGATATCTGAAAAATGACCAGCGCTTACTGTCCCAACTTAATAGATACGGTGTGAGGTCACAGTATGGGTTCTCTTAAGGGCTGCCTGCATGATACAAGAGGAAGTTAAAATGTAGCGAATGTTTAAATTAAAAAAAAAAAACTTTACACAGTAAAAGACACATTTCCAAGTGCATTTGAAGTGAAGGGTAGTATTTTGAAGGAAATTAGTGGCAATATGATTTTTTACTGTAATAAATGTTTCAATTTAAACATTCACCAGAACTTTTTATTACAAGATATTAATCAAACGTTTAGAAAATTTTCTGTCAAATAAAATCATGGGGGTGCGTCCTCACCCACCTTACTCACCAGATGTGGCACCATGGCACTTCTGGCTCTTCCCCAAAGTCAAAGTGACCACGACGTGAAAGGAGACTTCCAGAACTGCCTCAGAAAGTGGCAAGAACGAGGGGCTGTATCTGATGTGGAGGGAAGATTCTGAGAGAGATTACCAATGATTTCTCTCTTCCTGTAATCAAATCTTTTTAATTTAGACACCACACAATTCTATTCTATCTGCTATGGTTGGACTTGAGGGCCAATACTAAAGAATATGAGGACAAAAACAATCTATTTCCTTCTTCCCTCCCTTCCTTCCTTCCTTCCTTCCTTCCTTCCTTCCTTCCTTCCTTCCTTCCTTCTAGGAACTCGCAAGGAGGCCCAGGTGATCCCACACCCAGCCCACAGCCTAGGTGACCTACACCCTGACGGAAATCCCAGGTGTGCTGGCTCCAAGCACTGGGCCCTCCCTGCTGCTTCTTAGGCTCTGTCCCCTCCTGATCCAAATCCCTGAAGCATCTAGACTATATCTGATGGTATTCCTGTACTCCCCACCCATCCCAGACATACAGCCTGTTGCTTTTTTAATTGGCTTTCTAAGAAGTCACAAAAATGTCCTAATGAGGCCCCCTGGCTCTCTAAGGACCTGCAGAACAAACTTCTGGCAATACTGGAGGCATCAGAAGGGACCACAGAGGAGGCACAGCTCCGTGCTCTCTTAGTGTAACAACTAAGTTGCTCCTTAGGGGGAAAAACACCTTCTATTCACTGTTTTTAGAGAAGTAAGACCAGAGCCAGCATGACGGCCCATGCCTGTAATCCTAACCCTTGGAGGCTGAAGCAGGGGGACTGCTGTGAGTTCGAGGCCAGCCTGGGCTACATAGTGAGTTCAGGACCAGCCTGGGCTATCGAGTTGTCTCAAAAAAAAATTATGTAAGAAAAGAAATGAGATCAGCTATCTGCATCAACTAAGAGAGAAAAAGTGAATCGCAAATGAAGTGCCTGTTCGTGACCATGGCGTGAACCTGTGGAGGAGGGACTTGCGTCTTCCACCCACCTCTCCTCATAGGCTCCAAGCCGCATCCCCACTGCCTGCCTCCAACACACCGACTGATGGTAATCGCTGAGTCATGTCCCGTCCTTTTCCAAAGGGCTCCAAGTGTCTTGCAACCTGAATTGGCAAAACAAGCAATGATAAAATATTTACGCCACACGCTGACCAAGGCCAGGGAGCATGTAAATATGAAAGTCAGGACCAAGGAAAAGTCCTCTGTTAGTCAGAGAGGAAACGCTGCCCAGATGGATGCAGCACATTTAAAGTAGATCTGTGCATATGGTTTTGAAAGAGAAGTGTTTCAAGGGCTCAGTAACTCCTGGGGGTTTTCCTTCGTGCAGGATATTGACCCAGAAGATGAGTAAAGCAATGAAACTATAGACTTAGTCCCAGGATGTGGTCAGGACGCACCAGTCGGGCGTCTTCAGGTCAATGGGGTAAGTTTCCCTGGTCTGACAGTGCCAAAAAGACCACGCCAATGGTTTGTGCCAAACAAGACTTTTATTTCAACAGTAAGTCTGAATCATGACTACTCATTCATTTAACAAGTATTGTGACAGTGAAGCCTCTGCCAGGAGCTGTGTGATATCCTGGGAACTCAAAGAGAAACGAGGCACGGGACCTTCCCCATGGGACTTCCCTCTCTAGAGGACCGTGGAGGCTCACAGAAATAGAATCGGTGCACAGTAACAAGTGTGATCACGGAGGGACGTGTGGGAGTGGTAGAGGCAGTGCTGGAGATGGCCGCTTCATGGTAGCTGGTTACAAAGGTACAGAACTTTTTGGTCCATGGGACCTTCCTAATCCAGTGGCCCAGGGAAGTCATAGGATATAGAACTTCCTTCATGACTTCCTAAACATCTCCGTATTTCTTGAATGCACAGAGCCAAAAAAGCAGCAAACCCAGATCAAATAAAATAAAATAAAATGGTGGCCAGGAGGGACAGGGTGAGGGAATACAGACACTGTACATAAGAGGTAAAATCCAGGGAAGTTAGACTAGTGACTCTGTATAAAGTAGGTGCCCCATGCTTGGCCACCCTCCATATGATAACAAGGACTCCAGACCAAACTTCTGGCAGACTTTACATCCATTGAAACCTCCTTGGATGACATGTGAAACAGAAACCCAGTAGCTTGCAAGACATTCAGAATGGCAGGTTGGTCTGCCAACAGTCTACACTGCCAAAGGCAGGCCAGCAACCACAAGGACCCAGTCCTGAAATCCTTCAGAGATCTAGCTTCAACCTCAAAAATTTGGTGCATCTACTTTGGCTGACCTAGATTGAGTATTTTAGCAGCCATGAAAAAAGAATGTGCAGTGGTCTCTTCTTGTCTTTGGAGCAGGTATTTGACCTATCCAGAGAATACTTGAAACAAAGCGAAGCACTGAAGCGTGTGGATGGATAGATAGATAGATAGATAGATAGATAGATAGATAGATAGATACAAGGTGAGCCCAAGTTGATCCTGAACTCACTCTGGAGCCCAGGCTAACTAACCTTGGACTTGTGGCAATCCTACTGCCTCAGCTTCTCAAGTGTTGGGATTACAGGCGTGCACCACCACGCCCAGCTTGTGCGGTCCTGGGGGACTGAACCCAGGGTGTTGTGCCTTCTAGGCAAGTCCTATGCATACATACCAAGGATAAAGTTGAATTTATAAACTATAAATGAATGAATCTATAGTTTCATTGCTTTACTCATTTTCCGGGTCAATACCCTGCCCAGGAGATGAACAGCAATAACAATAAAATAGAAAAAAATTATACCGATGTACTATAATAAAAGTTACATGAATGGGATCCCTCCCTCCACTGCTGCCGGGCCGGTAACATACACAGCGTGGAAACAATGGACAAAGGGGTGAGTCACGTCCCGGGAGGAAGATACAGGAAAGAGTGCGGTTCCATCAATGACTCAGAAGCCCGTGCGATCGAAAGCTCATGGGCCGCCGCATTGTGAAATTCTCCATGCATATTTTTGGGCTATGGTTGACTATGAGTAACTAATGTCACAGAAAGCAAAGCCAGAAGTAAAGGGGACGAATACAGTGGGAAATCTGCAAAAGTGACAGTTATGGGGAGAAAAGCGATCTGCAAAGTAGAACTGAGCGTGGTGGGTTCCAGTGTGCGTCCTGGGAGACCCCAGAGCACTGGCTGCCGTGGACAGCAGACACCTGCCTGCTGTTCGCTCAAGGCACACGCTGACTCTCAGCTGTGGAATGAAAAACAAATAGGGCAATTTTTAAAGAAAATCATCTTTCCTCCATTATACGGACTCAGATGTTGAAAGTTAAAAAGATGAAAAGAAAAAGCTAAGAAACAGTGACGGTGTTAGATACCTCAGAGAATCGGATTCAAGAAAAGGACAGCCTTGGTGGAAAGTGTGTACACGTGTGACCAGAAACGAGGCCACCGGAAGCTAGAAAGGCTGGCCCCCATGGCCCAAGTACCTAGGCGAGGCGAGACCGGGTTCCGCGCGCAGGAAGAGCGCAGACTCCAGGCTCGAATCCCAGCTGCTCCAAGAGGGATGATCAGCCCATGCTGCACACGGTCTAAGGGCAGTTAATTCAATGTTCAACCAAATATGACAGGCTCATTTTTAAATTGGTAACTCTGTGTGGCCCAGAAATGATATTATAAATATCGGAATTGCCTTGGACAGAAAAATGTTTCCCCACCCCTGCCAGGGAAGTGTTGCCTCACCTGAAATGGAGGAAACGGTGGTGCCCACCTTGCCGGGTCAGGGCTAGGACGCAGTGAGCTAACTCACACAGGCGTTGGCACAGTCTCTGCTCTCAGAAATCCCGTGGCTCTCCAGCGAGCACCCAGCCATCCTGGCTCCACGCTGGGAAGTGGCCTGGAGAAGGCAAGTCTTGGCTGAACAGCCCCACAGGTGACGGGTGGGCCCTCTACATGCCAGCCACACCCCCGCCTCGGCCCTCCCCTTTCCCAGCAGTGTAGCAACTTCCCTTCGCTGAGTCCCATGGTTTTTCTCTCAACAAATCCCCTGACCTCTCTCGTGACTCTCACGTGTCCTCTTTCCCCCAGAAACTAACTCGGATTCGTGCTGGCTTGTGCCCATCCACTCTTGTCAGCCAAGGCCACTTCAGGACTGTCCTACACCAAGAAGCGGCACTAGCCAGATGTGTGACTACCTGCCCACAGATTGTCCAGTGTTGGGAAGCCATTCTCCCCCCAAGCCCTCATCTTCGGTTTCCTGCATCCTGCAATTTATTAGCCTCCAGATCCTCCTTCCGAAATCTACTCCAGGTTCCCAAGGAAGGCTCGAAGGTCAAGGTCAGGGACTCCTTTTACTCACCAGACTACCTGGCTGCAGAGAATTTCCACGCCCACAGTAGCCAGGAAAAGCTATTATTCAACCGGGAGAAGAGGCAACGAGGTAGCACAACTGCCTTCAAATATTCAGTCTCCTCTCCCACCTCGGAAGTGGGCAATGGACAGTGACCTTTCCAGGGAAAGGGGAGGGGTATCCTCGGGTCAGACAGTCTCCGCCTGGATCGTACGAGCACAGCATCATTGGGAACAGTGGGGCAGAGGGCAGGTGCACCCGTGGGCTGACTCCACATCAAAAAGAAAGCGTAATGGGTCACAGAGGCTGGGCAGGGAGGAGTGTGAGGTGGGAAAGAGGGCAGAGGGGCTGAGGACGCTGAAGGCCAGTCAGGCACTGCAAGTCTTGTCTCGGTCCCAGCTGATGGCAAGAGAAACACAGTCCCTCTGGTGCCACCAGATTATGGAGGGGAGAAGGAGGTGGTAAGGTCTTCCCTGCCAGGGTCTGCTGAATGCCCCTGGCTGGTCTATGCTGCCACTTCAAAGAGAAAGCCCCAGGCACCTACCTGGGGACCAGGTAGAAGCCCAAGTCCATGATAAATGAGTTTGATTTTAGCCCAGTGGAAGGGTGCATGACCTCTGGAGTGGGGGTAAAGGAAGAAGAGTGGGAGGAGCAGGGTGGGGAACAGAAGGAAAAGGGCACAGGGACCCGACAGGCACGTGGACTCCAGGGACCCACTTCATGAGCACCTCTTTCCTCAGAGTGACCTCATGGTCATCACCAGAATATAAGCCAGCAAATCAGAGAGCAACTCAGCGAAGGTGGGCTTGCCCAATGGGACTGGGAGCTTAGAAGCGCTGGACCCCTTTATCTTTCCTTATCAGATTAAACTGGTTCTGCACCTTCAGTATCCCCGCCCCAATTCCACAGATTCAACAGGATTCTCAGGTCTTGACCTGGCCCCAGGCAACAGTAGAAGGCCCAGTCCTGGGCCCCTAGTAGGTACAATGATCCTCAGGTGCCTATGTTACCACCACGAGTGGCTGGCATTCTGTATCGGTGCAGTCAAACTCCTAGTGATCTGGTGCCCAGAGACCAAGCTACTAGGGACAGGAAGAATTGCTCCCTGGGTCTTGGTAGTTGCTGATTGCAGGCCAGGTATCCAGCTGTCCCACATCTTGGGGTGCTGGGGAGCAAGCAGGGGCAGGCTGTCTGCTGTTTGGTAGAAGGCACCACCCCTTCCACCCTCAGATCTGGGAAACCCAGATCTTTCCAGCACTCCGTCACTGGGGCTTATCTCCAACAATCCAGCACTGTCTTGCTCTCTGAGCCAAAAATTTCAAAACAAAGTTCAATCTTCTCCAGGGCAAGCAAAACGCAGCCCTCTTGGGTAGTAACCTGTGGTAGCTCTTCTGGTAACAACAGCTTGGACTTACTTGGCTTTCTCTATGAGCCAGGCATATGGCAAGTGTTGTGCAATAAACATTATCTCATGTGATCCTCACAGGAACTTTCCCCAGTAGGTAAGTTTACTATTTCAGTCAGATGTGTAAGGAAAGTAAATCACTGAGTGATGAGTAAGGCAATTGAACCGCAAGGGGAAAAGCTGAATCCACGCTCCTGACCACCTCAGAATCCCAGAATCCCCTCTTGCCACATTGCTCTGCCTTGTTCCACAAAATGAAAGAGTCAACTAATGACTTTCCAAGCCTTTCTGGTGAGGAACTATGGTGAATAATAATAATAAGCTACAAGTAGATTACACAGGTTAATTTGCCAGGATGATACCAATCAAAGCCCAGGGACTACGTAGGCTGAGCTCTGAGAAGAGATGCTCTGTTAGCTCTGGGGAACCCCTGAGGTCCCAGGTGTTGTTTTGAGCATCATTTACTCTCTCTGGGGGATGCTGGGAGAGAATGCCTGCCCAGGACTCCTGTAGCAGCACCCTCGCTGTTCCTACACCATGAGTGTGCTGTGCCAAGTCCCACTGGCGTGTTTCCTTGAGTCTGCACCATCCTGTTCCTTCTAGTCTGGGTTCTGGATCCCATAGTCCAAATAGAAAGCTCACCTGTTTCGTTTCTCATTTCCCTCCCCTCAAAAAAATCCTATTTGCTACACTAATAAATAGCTATTGAAACTACTATCCCCTTGGGACATCTTTAAGAAGTAGTCATCACACACTGTTTTCAATTTTTTCACCATTCTACAATCTAGTAATTACCACATTTCACATTTTAACATGAATGAAATTGGGAGTCAATTTTATATCTAATGATGCTTTTTTTCCTGTTTCTCAAGTATGTAAAGTAATGGTGCACCCTTTAAAGGACACACCTTAGGTTCCATGAACATGGTATGTACAATGCACAGCTGAACGATAATGCACTAGAAAGTCCCCAAGGGCAACAAAGAAATTGCTTCATATTTACAGCCCACCACACACAGCACTTAGCCCAGCGGGGTTCAGTTCACCACACACACAGCACTTAGCCCAGGGGGGTTCAGTTTGTTTCCCCATTTTGTCCGTCACAGCTACTAGTTGTAATCCACCTGTAAACCCTAATGAGAGAACTTAGAACCATAAAAGGAGGTCAATAAAAATATATATTTCCAGTGATCTTTTCTACCATCCAAAATTTAATCAAACACTCAACCTCCTGATCACTATTGATTAATGTGCTATTTGTAAAAAAAAAAAAAAGAATCAAATGACATCAGTAATTTGTTCAGATGAACGTATTTACAATACCTAAAACTATTTCGTCATTCATATTATGCAGATAGGAAGTACTCCTGCTATGCAGAAATACATCATCTTGCAGCTTTAGGAAACACAAATTGTTAGCTGGAATAGTGAAAGAATACCAAGAAGATATTTTCACCTGTCCTGCAGCTGCTGATGGGTTGGCTCAAAGTGGCACTGGAAAGGAACTAACACTAAAATCGTGACCCACCAACCATCACTGCCCACATGTACCCAGAAGACAAACCTGTGAGACAGCCAGGTTTCTCCTTGATCACTGTTTTCCTAAGAACCTGCCACCTTTTTCCTGTATTCTGGTCCCTTAAGACTTTCCCGCCTAAGCCGAGGTCTGCAGTTTATTAAAAACTTATACTTACCCTCATATGCCTTACGGGAATCTAAATTGAGGTAGCCAGTGATTTTTGGCTAACTAAATCAGTATTATTTCTTGAACTCTGGACATTTACATATGCAGCTCCAAGCTGATTCGAATTCTGCATCAGTTACAGGAATAGATCTGCCAGAAAGTTTTGAAATTTGAGGACAAATAGGCCCTCTCTTGGTTAAGTCGTAGCTCCAGGCCCACAGATTAGCCCAGTGGGGGCTCTCCAAATCTTTTGCAATGAGCATTTTTGGAAACACATGGATCATTTACTTCTGGCTTCCAGGCAGTTCAGCAAAAGTCTCAGGCTACAGAATTACAAAAGTCTCTGATTTCTCGCTGAGGAATGAAACGTGACGCAGCAAAGCCAACAGCAGGCATTTAAGACCAGATGTTAATGAAGAAATTGGAGAGCCATGGCCCTGTGTGGTCATGACCCATGACCTGCACGATCGCCGCATGAAATCTGTAAATCATCATCTCTCGCCTCTTCCATTATTCAAGCTTGTGTCTAGTTTTTTGGAAAATGTAAGATAATAATTCTGAATCATGTAACAGTTACCTAGACTGCATCAAGCTAGGAGCATTCTGCTTATGCACCAGCAACCATGCAATTCCTCACCGTCAGAATTGTTAAACATAGCCTTTCTAATTTGTTGTGAGTTTTCAAAAAATAGCTTGAGATATATTTATCTCCCCCGTCTGCGCCCCACACCTGTGTCGCTTCACGAGAGGCTGCGGGGAGGAAGGGAAGCAATGCTCTACCGGCAGGGAAAGGGAGAGAGAACAGCGGGGCATCTGTTCCAAAACATTTGTTCATCTGCGCTTCTTCCCAAAACCCGTGAATTGAAGAACCAAGAGCAGTTTGAAATCCCTTGTTGTTCTGGAGAGCTGGGCTGGGCTAGTGGGAGAAACTTGGGTGCCAGGTCTGGGTATGTAACAGTCCTAACTTTTCTACTTTCTGGGGGATATTGGTAAGTTCTTGGCTTCTTCATTAGGGGTATTGGGCGAAGCCTCCTTGTGCCTCAGTTTCCTCTTCCTAAAAACTAGTTTAACGTAGATGTCTTGACCTCCTCACAGGGTTGCTGTAGGGCTCCAGGAACACACTGTGAGCAGGAGTGGCTCATGAAGGACACAGGGCTCTGTGACCACAGAGGGCTGTCAGTCGAGCTCCACTGTTTCAACTCAAGTCCGCAGGGAGCACAGGCCCAAAGAAGCTCTTCTGAGCTCAGAGACAAGACAGCAAGAACTTAAAAATGGCTGCTTCTCGCTGTATATAGGTGTCTTCCCTTCTCTGTGTAGTTTTGATATTTAAAATAGTGTAGAACAGAGGAAAGAAAAATGTGGAGGTTCATCCATGAGTTGCTGTGAACCTGCCTGGATCCCATGAGATGGAAGTAGACAGCTCATGAATTCCTCTCACAATCATCCACAATTTCTGCTTACAAACAGCCTTACTGAACTCGAAAGGAATTTGCAAAATTGGACCACTTCTAACCTTTCTCCTCCCTTTCACATAGCTCCAATTGCTTTGTTTTAGTCTATATCCCAATCCTAATATTTTTTTTCCCCAGTTGTATTGAAGACAGGGAGGGAAATGGTCCAGTGTCGCAAACATTTTCCCATTGGGTTCCAAATAAAGAAGAGATGAAATATCAAATGACGATAGCACTGAAATATTTACTGAAAGGTTTCAATTTTTTTTCAAAAATGTCACACAAAACCGTCAAACACAGGGAGACTGGGGACAAGTTAGACACTAGAAGCTAATGACACGAAAAGTCTGGACAGGCATATGGGGGAACAAGGAAACCTATGAGCATGTTCTATGGCGAGCAAGACATTGGGCACTTTTATACACAGCCTCATTTGGTCCCACTCAGAAAAAATATTCTAGGCTTGAAAATTAAGGCAATTAAAAAGATTGTTATCTATTACTACCATGTTAGCCCGCTGCCCACCAAACCCAAACAGGATCACCAGATTCTCTTGTGTAATTCTTTGGTGAAATGTAATTTTGTCTGACCAACATTTCAACAGAGACTAGATTAAGGGACCTGTAAAGTTAGAAGCTCATTTGTAGAAAACTAAGAAGGCATGATGGTTTAGTTTTGCTTTCTGGTAGTGAAACTTCCCTCCAAGGTCACAGTTTCATTTTCCTGGAAGACACTAAGCAGGTTTGAACTCTTCCTTAGTAATCTCATCTTGTTGAAATTATGGATTTTCATATTTTCTTCAAGTTGTTCTGTTATTCTGATGGTAAGTTACCTGAAACCTGACTCCTCTATTCATTGGAGCCTTACGTTTTCAGCGATTTCAGAGTCTGCACTTTGATATCATTAACCCTATGAGGTAGGTAGTAGTTCCTCCTTTTACAGAGGAAGAAACTGAGTCTCAGAGAAGGCACATGACCTGCGCAGATAATAGTGGTCAGTGGTGACCAGGCTGGGACGTGCACACACAGACTAAAAAACTGAGCTTCAACATCTCCCAAAATTCAACTTTATCCATGTATGTTTAAGTTATATACATGGCAGGTGGACAACAAAAGCAACTAACTCTAAATAGTAATTGAGAAATGGCTCACTGACTTGATTTATCTCAAATCTTGAAAACTCGAAACGTTGGAAGTATTTTTCCAGAGACTGTTTCAAATACTATTGCGAAGGTGTGAAATTCTGGCACTGTGCTAATTCTATCCACTGTGTAGGTGATGACCAACAAATAACTTTGTTAGAAACATCAGTGAAGCCCATTTAGAACACATAAATGCCACTCTGGGATATTTCATGAACATGCCCCTCTGAAACAGTGTGAGAACTTGAGTAGGTCAGACCAAGTGAGCAGTCTATCCCGCTGGAAAGGTGTTTTGTCTACTTTGTCCCTAGACCAGCATGGAAACAAAGAAGCTGGATAGGTCTTCCTGTTCCTTGGGCATGCAAGGGACCTGTTTTCTTTACCCAGAGAATGGTGTGCAACTCTTGGTCTGAACGTACCATGATCAGCTTTCAATCTTGAAAATGCATCCAGAGAAAGACTGCTCTTGACCCACATGGCTGACCCTTCAACAAGTGCACTTCTTGGCCTGGGTGTAGGTACACAGCTTGGGTATGAGCCTTTCGTCCACCTGAGGTCCATCCAACTCTACAAATCTCTCCAGAAACAAGAGCCTCAAGTTCAGATCTGTTGTTATGAAGGTTGGTAAAAATCTGTACTTGTCCTGCAAGGCTTTGGTCCACCCAATCACTGACGGGACAGTGACCATCTGGCCTGGCTTCCCATAGAGCACAGCCCTACGTGAGGGCCTTTGGACAGCTGTCTGCCACAGGCAGAAGCTAAGTGAAGCAATCTGCTTGTCCTCTCTGAGCCCCGGGGCAGCTGAATTTCAGCTCCAGCTGTAGTGAGCAGAGAACTGCTTGCTTCAAATTCATCCTGACTCACAGTTTCACTATTTTATCCTGGCTAAAGCTGCTCATGGTGTCTGTGGTTTTCTTACATAAATTTTCAATCCAGCTAGTGCTGTTATAGAGCGTCTTCTCCGGCCCTGATGCCGGGGATGTAGCTTTCGCTCGCATATTTCTTCCAGATGTGATAAGCTCTCCGTAGCCCTCTTGGTGAGCAAAGGCATAGCCAGACCTCCTGGAGCTTGACCGGCGGGTGTGAGGCCTCTGGCTCCTCTCGGGCCTCGCCTTTTTCTGAGCCTTCTGCCACCTGCGGATCTGGAGAGGAACAGACCCAGAGTGAGAGGCTGCTCCCAAAGGACACTCCAGGCAGCAGGATGAACTCAAGGTGCAGTGAAAGCCTCTGCTGTCAGGCAGGAGCAAAATGCTCGCTCCTGCGGCCAAAGGTTGTCCTTCCAAAATCCTATGGGCACTGGCCAACTTCTCTATCAAGACATGATCACCAAAACAAGAAATGCTCTGATAAATTTCACCGTTGTCTCCACTGCATTCATCTGAATTGCATGGAAGAACATGGTACTGAGGATAGAACGGAAGGCCGCATGCAGGCCTGGAACACGTATCTATACAGAAAGACTTTCTACGAAGTGAATCGGACGCAGAAAGTTAAATGTTGAATGGTTTCTCTAACTTGAGAAACCCAGATCACACTCATTTTGTAGAATTAAGTGGGAAACGGTGGGAGCAAGTGGGGAGGGGGAGGGTGTGGCAGAGTCAGAAAGGGAGGGGGGAAGGATTTGTAATTTTGCCACAACGTACACGTGCACAAAACACTCAACTTCAATGTAAACATTATGCATGAATCGCATATCTATGTCAATAAAATGGGGAAATTAAGTTTAAAAATAAAAGAAAGACTTTCTAACAGGTACCACCACCCAGACACACTTACCACAATAATACGTAGACCCACTCTCCCCAAAACAGCTTGTCCCTTTCTTCTGGAGGTGTCTTGGGCCGAACAGTTACGGCGACATACCTGATCAGCCAGGGTTGGGTGTAAATTCATCTTCAAAAATCTGAACGCCACCACTGGCATAACTGAGGTCACCGTGGTCAAGAGAATGACAAGCCAGATGCACTTCTGGGTCAGGGAGTGCCGTGCATTTCCTGTCATCAAAGAAAGGCTGTGGTTATAAACAGGGCTAACTTATGGCCTCCCAGAAAACGCAGTGTGATGGAAAAGGAAGGTGAATGTTTAAATTTCATTTAAAAACGTGATTATAGTAAAAGACACACTTCCATGAATCTCCCTCAAAATATCCCCCTGCACTTCGCCAACACAGCATTCTGGCCACCTTCTGAGGCAGTTCCGGAGGTCCTCGTCCAAGGGCGTCTTTGTTGCACCATCATGGCTTCCTCGATGTCCTGAATCAGTTGAAAGCATTGCTCTTTCCTGGTCACTCTGACTTTGGGAAAGAGCCAGAAATCACGTGATGCCAGATCTGGTGAATAAGGCAGGTGAGGACACACCGTCCCCAAGGAGATGCCTTTGCATTGGGTGGCTGCAGCATCCACCATGTTTCTTGTCACACATGGAACGGGTCCCTTGAAAGCAGACTTCCACAGCTGCCTCGGAACGTGGCAAAAGCAACAAGACAAGTGTGTTTGGGGCAAGGAGGGGTATTTTTGAGGGATATCAGTGGCAAAGTGTCTTTTACTGTAATCATTTTTAAATTTAATATTCACCCTACATTTTTATCACCTCTCTATAGTGGTCAGTGGTGATAAGGGGAAGGCAGGTGGTGACCTCACCCTGAGAACTGAGTAGCCAATCACAGAGCGGCCAGCGTGAGCCATTCGGTGACCCTGGCCCAGCCTGGCCCCACTCACTACCACATTCTCTCTACCAGCTTCAGGATCCTTTGGCTACAACATAGCCTTTATTTTTACATGGCATGACTTATATCTATAGATTATGACATAAAATGATCATATTGAAACTCCATAATAAACGTTCTGAATGTGAGCATCATCTCAAAGAGTGGGTCTTGCTGGCTAGCTACACTGTAAAAAATGAGCTTCACACACTGCAGGGCCAGCCTTCTGAATTCCAGACAACAGCCCCAGAAAACCTGCTGTTGCCTTGATATTCTTATGGTTACGAGACAACTACAGTCCTGAGAGATCAGGGAGGCCCGGAAATTGTGGGAAGCAGGTTCCCTTCGTAGGGAGCCTGTTAACACGGCCACACAATGGCAAACCAAGACCAAACTGTCACCTCTCACGCCCGGATGTGTGTCTAAACAAGGCAGTGAGGGTCAGTAAGAAGATGGAAGATTCCCACAGAAAGGTACAGCCCTCCTCCTATCACTAAAGTAAACTTTTGCCCCTATTCGCCTTTTAGAAATTTCTCATGAGACCTCCACGTATCCACCCTTCCCTTTCCAGGGTCCAAGTGTCAACCGACTGAAGTGGGCTTTGAACAGGAGTGCTTGGCTACTGATTGGCACAGCTCCCTTCCCTGGCCCTGGGGGTGGAATCTGCCCACCAAAGAGCAGTTGATCCCAGTCGTCTTCCACCAGGGGCAGACATCAATTTGGTTCAGTAAGTTCAAGATCATTTGGGGCTCCTTAGAGCTTAGCACCCGAGGCAAGGCTGGGGAAAAGCAAGCTTCACTTTAAAACCACACTCCTGTTTGCTGCTGGTTACTAAGGGGGAAATTTTTTTTCTCTGAAATCCCCTTGTTGATCTAATTTTTGTTAAGTCTCATTGAAGCCCAGTAATCAATTCCTGGAATGGCTAGTGCTAAGTTGAAGAATGATACCCACACGAACTCCTTTCTCCAGTCGAGGCATTCCAGTCCCATTACGTGTCTTAGAATGTTCTCTTAGGACTGGAAGTTTTCTGGTCAAGTCAGTGAACTTTTCTACTTGGCAGCCAAAGATATATATCTATATCCATCTATATCTATCTATCTATCTATCTATAGATAGATAGATACCAATCAAAAAGAATAGCATTAGAGTCCTTCTTTCTTAGACAGCTTATTCTTATTCATAACCAACAAGGCTGTAGGTGGTTGGAATCTTTGGTAAACAAACTAGCAATGCTACATATTAAATGCAAGTGGTATAATTTAAAGATTTCCAGATACATGCAGGAAAAGGGCAAAAGTTGAAGGAAAATGTTCATGAGTCGTACGTGGGCATTTAAATGGAATTCGAACATCAAGTCCTCTGGCATAGAGGGAATGTCTGGGCAGATCATTGTTTCTTCATGGTGCCTTCTGTGTGAGTTAGCCTTCTAAGAACTGCTGTCTGAAAGGAGCTACCCAAACAGGGTATAACCTGAGGCTAGACTGAGGCTATGAAAACTATCACGGAGCACCCCTCTTTTCTACTTTCTTGAGATGAACTCAGGAAACCACTGTTCTCTATTTATCCTTTATAAGTAAGAAGATCCAAAACTTGTGGAAGAGTCTATCAGCAGTGCTCTGTCCTGAAGCTCAGCGGCCTCCCTGGAGACCTTTGTAAGATATAGACTGCAACGGCAAGGAGCCCGGGGTACGTACCAAGAAGGTACTAGGCTCTCAGGGAGTATTAAGGGGGTTTCATGTACTAGGGCCTATACGAGGCTTTCAGGGAGTTTGGGAGGGGCCCTCTGCTACCCACCTGGTACTCAGAACCTTCACAAATATCCCCCAGTGATCAGGCCACTTTAGGTTTGTCACCATCATCCTAGTCAACATTCACTGAAACTCGTACTCTGGGCCAGGAGGAATGCTGAGTGCCTCACAAGTATGATCTATTTAACCCTCATTATTTTTTCTATTTGTATTCCTGATTTATAAATGAAAATATTACAACATGGGAAGCAGAAATGTGCCCAAGGCCACACAGCTGAATGGTTGAGTTGGCACCTGAACCCTGACTGTGTCACTACAGAGCCAACTTTTCAGGCTCCTTATAGACTAACGTCCAGCAATTCGCTGAGAGCTCCAAAGTATACCTCATTTCCACCTGTAACTACACACGAGCCCATAGACAGACGTTGACAGATGTGCTGGTGACAGTGTGGCATAAAAAGAGAGTGTCTACTAGTATTTTCTCTTCTCTCTATAATATAGGAATTTTTTCCAAGTCTTCTGGTGGCTCCAAGGTATCTGTTATACTTCTGGTGTCTAAGAAGACAGCCAGCTACATCCAGGCTATCGAGAACCTGCGATCCACTGCCCCGGTGAATCTTCTGGACCTGGGAGGGACGGCAGAAGCCAGTCTTCCGGAACTTCTTTCAAGTCAGGCAGCCTTCCGAGGCCCAGCGTACAAAAACATAAATTATAAAGCCAAGTAGCCAGCAGCATGAAACAGGGAGGAGCAGAACTCACCAATAAACGGGAACTGCTTGGGGAACATCCCAAAGATGCCATTGCTGTGCGTCGTAAACAAGATGGAGAAATACATAGCAATGCTGCCCCAGATGAAGACGTGGGTGACGACAGTCCAGTAACTGGTGTCCAAGGCTATCTGCAGGTGAAGCCAAAGGATAAGGGGATCCTTGAGGCAGGGAAAGAGCACCCTCTTACCAGGTGACATCTCCCCAGTGCTGAGTTAAGAAGCTTCTAACTGCCCGGCTGCCAGGCCCCACACCCAGGCACCTCTAGTTCCTGTGCGCACACAGGAGCCAGACTTAACTTGATATTCCTGCTAGGAAACCGACTTTAGCATTTATATGTACGCAGGCCATTATATGTGGGGAGCCAATGAAGCCATGGTAAGCGCGAACCCTTGAATTCTCCAGAGGAAACAGAGCAAGAGGGCTCACTATTTGCATCTTCAAGGTCCCAAGTGGTGCCAGCCCCAAGGGAGGTTTGCTTTTCCGGGCAGGACCCAGGGTGAGACCCGCAGACTTCCTGTCTGCCTGACAGGACTCCAGCTGCGAGAGAAAACATCTCTCACAACCGTGGAGGGCATGCACCCCTTGCCACTGGCCATTTGCTGCGCTTTAGAATGTTCTGGCGTTAGAAGAATGCTGGCTGGCTTGGGTGTGAACTGCTGGGGTTAAAAAAAATTTGTTCTCTCCTTGACTTCCTGAAAACAGAGCCCCACCATCTATGCCTCAGCAAAGAGCACTGGGTTTTCTAGTTCATTCGGCTGCCAAAGCTTAGACCAAAATCTCTGACTCTATCTTCCACCATCTCTCGGTTCATCTGCATCAAAAGCCAACAATGGCATATATTTGGCATATATGGCATATGTTTTCATGTATGTAAAAGAAGGCAGAGAACCCATAACCCATGTAAATGAACTCATCAAGAAAACAAGAACAGGTGACTTTGATCGAGACAGAGACACACTACAACAACAAAATGTAGTATCTTAAGGAGACACAATCAGATCTGGAAGAAACAACACTATTTCTGGACTGAGAAATTTAATAGAGGAGCTGAATAAAAAATAGCCATTGACAAAACCTGAATTAATATTCTGGAATAAATAAATGGAAATAATATTTTTTGGAAATAATATTTTGTAACAGGGAACAAAAACTTGAAGAAATGAAAACCATTTGCAAATCCAGAGATGCCTAAGCCATGAGCCTAATATCCAATTAGCGGCATTTGAGAAAGAGTAAAAGGAACAGAGAAGTAACCACCACAGAAGCAACAAAGAAAACTACTCCATGCTATCAACTAGCCTCTCAGGTTCAGAGGCCCTTGAAATCCTACGCAAATTGATAAAAAATATATCTATGCACATTCTGATGACATTTGTGAACCCTGAGGACAAAAGACATGATTTCTGGACGGGGAAGATACAGTTCACCAAGGAAATAGATAACCTAACATCAGTTTGCCAGAGTAAAAATGGGTTACACTGGAATGATGTCCCTCAAGAAAAAGGCTCTGACTCCAGAGAGTATGCCCATTCAATATACTGTGTTAAAAGAAAGCTCTGAGCTTAACATCATGACATCTAAGTGCCCTTTCTGAATCACTCAAGGGTAAGACTGCAACCAAATAAATTTAAAAAGGAACACTGACCTTGAAAGAGTATAAATAGCATAAAACCAATGGGGAATTATAATTCCTGTAAATTTATAGTTAGCTCAAAATGAGTAATAATATGAATATAGGCAGCGATATTAATTTGGGAAGAATTCTGGAATGGTAAAATGAGTATTTAATAGCATTCTGGAGCTAAAATTCAAAATCACTTACATGCAAGAGTTGAAGATGGGACTCAAAACAAGTCGGCAGAAGTAAAATTAATATATTTATCAAATTTTTTCCACTAGAAGTGGTGAGGAAAGGTTTAGAACAGAATAATGGAACACTTGGTGGAAAAAGGACACACTATGTAATTTTAGTGTATATCAATGTGGACACAGGGCTTTTCAAATGACTAGGAAAACAGAACTCATTAGAGTAACAGAATACAATGGTAATGCTCTATAAACTGCTCACGGGAATTAGGGTATTTTAAAATCACAGTCAATGTACTGAAATTAATGTAATGAAAAAGTGAAAACAGAAATTAAAAATAACTACAAATATACAATAAAAATAAGTAATTTAAGTATCTTCTCAAAGGAGAAAAGCTAACACAGAACAGACAAAAGGCAAAAGAAGGAACACCAGTATCTTCTGCCTTTCTTATTTTAATTACTTCTTCTTTCTTTCTTTCTTTCTTGTTTTCTTTCTTTTCTGGCATGCTTAGATTAAACTCAGGGCCTCTCCCCTGAGCTGTAGCCTCAGCATTTTTTTTTTTTTTAAATTTTGAGACTGAGTCTCTCTAAGTCACCAAGTTCCCCATCACACTTACAACTCTCCTGCCTCAGCTTCCCAGAGCACTGGGATTATAGCCCAGTCCCACCAGGCCTAGCAATAGCAATGTTATTAAAAAAGAAATGTGAGGGTTCTTTATAATATGAAAAAAATTAAAATTACAAAAAAATAGAGAACCACTACATGGCAGGTAATACAACCTTGAATTATATAAGGTCAAATCTCCTTGGAATCCAAAAACCTGATTAAAAAAAACTGTTACAGTGACACACTGTAATTTGCTTTTCTCACCGTTTGGCAAGCATGGGGTAAAGTTCTTCTGGCAGACTGTGGCTCGCCTTCCAGGAGCCAGTCAGTGTGAACACCGCCAAGCCGTCACAAGTGTCAACCGTGTTCTCACCAAAACATGCAGCCACGGGGCTGAGTGGGATCGTTTAACTAAACTGTGTCAACTCAACTGGCCCGGGAGCCGCCGAGGGGATTAGTACAGCACACCTCTGGATGGGCCTGGGAGGGGTCATGGAGCCATGACCCCGGGTATTTTAGCTGCTGTCCTTCCTGGACACCATGCAATAGTCAGGCTTGCTTCACCATGCCCTTCTACCGGATGTTTCCATCCTGAAGCCAGCCAGCCAACCATGGACTGAATCTCTTTAAAACATGAGCCAAGGTAAGCTTCTCCGGAAGCTGTGGGTGTTGGGTACGGTGTCCTAGAAATGGAAAATCTCACGAATTGATACCAAAGAAGCGGGGTCACCACGGCAACTGGACCCAACCATGTGGCCTAACACCTGCTGGAACTGGTGTCGGGGAGGAGTTTGGAAAGGTTGGGAAAGGCAAAGCCAAGATGAGAAGAGTCAGACAGAGCGCTGTCAGCAGACCCTGACTGACGGGCGATCCTGGTCTGAGCTCAGGAAAGCAGAATGCAGGCAGAAATGAGAACAGGCCAGGCTCGTGTGGCCTCAGTCGGGAACAGGGCTCCACTGGCGACGGGATTAGAGGCTAGTGTGCTACATTCTGGCAAAACAGTTGTCTACATTTTGCCCATAACCCAAGACTTCGCAGGAGACTAACATTAAGAGCAGTGTGTTGATTAATCTAGCGAAGGACATTTTAAGACAGCCCAACATTCAGGCTGCTGTGAGCTGCTCTCAGACACAGCCACAGTTGGACTCCGGAGCAAAAAGAAGAATAGAAAGTTTTGAAAATTTCCAGTTTTGGCTCAACATAAACCACATGGAAAGCTGGGCCTAAAGGAAGTACAACTGCTGAAGGATTAGCACCATTTTTTTAAAAAAGTCAAATGCTTTACACAGAGATGAAAACAAATGCTTTAAAAGTATTTCATAAATCAGCAAGACTGCTGTGGCAGCCTCAAAGCATAACCCTTTCGTTTGAGACAGGTTTCTGGACTTCTGACGGAACTGGTCACCCAGGGTTCGTTTCACAGTGCTTAGCTTCTCCTGTCACTCGGAGACCTGCAGACATGCTTCTAGCACGTACAGCTACTGCATGTGCGGGCAGCAGACGCTGGCATCATCCACGTAATGTTAGTTTTTCAGGCACGAGGAATGAAAACATTGTGGGGTTTCCAGCAAGATTTCAAAAGAAGCCCTAGGAGGTCAGGCGATGCGCCCCTGAGAGGTACAAGAAGCTGTGGGATGAAGCCAGGAAGTCAGAGATGTCAGGAATAGCTACACAGGAAAGCTGCAGGCAGCGAGTGAAGCAACCCAAAAAGGCTACGTGGGCTACAACCAGCAAGACCTCCAGGCGGGGCCGCTCCCGTGCTCGGAACTCGGAACTCTTCCTGCCATGGGTCCTGCATGCTGGGTGTGGAGCTACAGGATCTACGTTTGCCCAGCTGCACTGCGGTCTTGCTTTGATCCTATTATTCTCTATTTCCTCTGCCTCCCTCCCTGCAGAATCAGAATGTGTACCTCGTGCACTGCACTTCGGGATTCTGCAACTTGTTTTCGATCTACACAGAGGTTTGCAGATAAGAATGTGCCTTGAGTCTCAGAAGGCACTTTGAACAGGACTTTGGAAAAATGCTGGAACTACTGAGACTCTTGAGAAGGGATTATCGTGCTCTCGGTTGTACACATGCCAGTTACAACATGTTAGGTGGAATTATGGGTTCTTTGTATTTGGAGATTAAGTATGGCTTAAGGAGATGTGTTTGACTGTCAAGTTGACAGAAAATGGAATGTGGTAAGTAAGCTAAACTGTGTCCCCTTGATTGGCTTGGGAGCCGCACAGGGGATTACGAAAGCACACTTCTGGGTGTGTCTGGGTGGGCCATAGAGGAAGGACTGTGGGACCTGCTCCCTTGAACCCTCCTCCCTGGCCCCTGCACTGTTTCCTGGTTGCCATGGGCTACGCAGTTTTGCTCTGCCTGATGTTCCTACCTGGGAGGCAGCTAGCCATGGACTGAGGCTCCTCAAACTGTGAGCCAAGGTGAACCTCCTTTCCTTTAAGCGATGGGGGTATTGGGTACTGTGTCCCAGCAACAGCAAACCTGGCCAGCACCATGGAGTTCACTCCCAGTGGCATTATTTCCAGCTTTGCGGGTCGCCAAAACCCTCCTGACGATTCTGGATCTACCTAATACCTTTAAATAAAATGTCTTGCCATAAGCTAAACAGGCGTCTGTTATTTGTAACTAGGACAACTTTTGGAAAGTAATATGGCAGCAATTATAAAAATTTAAAAACGCACCTACTCTCCAGAAGTGGAAAAAAGAAAATACCATCATTCATCCAGCAGATGACTGGTGAAAACAGAGAGCCCAAATTCTCATTTCTAGGCAATTGCCTGGCAGTAAGTAAAATACATGGACTACAGTATGCATTGTGACATGGCTTCAGTAACAACAAAACAGAAACATCGTGAGTAGGTATCGGTAAAGGACTGGGTGACGATAGCATTGTATAGTCACAATACGAAATTCCGAGCAGCTGTCCAAAAGATTGAGACAGCTCCGAATGTGCTGATTTGGAAAGCTGTCCAGGGTATCTAGTTAGGCAGGAAAAGCCCATTATAGGACGACACCCCTAATTACGACCTCCTTTTGTTGGGGAAATGCATCTGTCAAAGCAAAAAAAAAAAAAAAATATGGAAAGGTTTAAATGATGGCAATCATCCTAGCTAAAGAAAGGAAGGGAAGAAAAACACTTTGCTTTCTTTTCAACACTTCGGTATCATTTGAAACGTGAAGGGAACATGTTGTAGCTCAGATGACTGAGAGACTGGTACGAAGGAAAGAAAAATAAGAGATTGCTAAAATTTGGTCTCCAGCATCAGCAGGACTTAAGATTTACAGCGGTAACTATAGACCACGCGAGTTTCCTGGAAGTTGTTGCCACAACAACGAGCCAAGCTCACGCAGCGAGGAAAGGATACGAAGGCTGCTGTCAAAATGAGCCTCATCACAGAATCCCTGAGTGCTGTCATTCCATATATTAAAGACAGCAGTTTCTATTGAAGCCAAAATGGCTGAGCCTCCGTGGTTACAATCATGACATACCGACTCCTGAGAATTCTATGGTAAACCATACACTTTCCAGGGCTCCCTTGAAACGAAAATATGTAGTGATCTTCCTCAAAGGGATAGGCCAAGACGACCGAAGCCGGGGTCCTAGAGTCCTCAACTCAAAACTTTGAAGTTGAAAAGAGATCGTGCGTTCGTCATCCTTTAACAGAGATACAGTCTCCCACGTTACTTAACAATAATACAGATTATAGAGGCATCTGTCTCCTCGTGAGAAATGGGAGGAGACCCGGAGCTCCCTGTTACTATAAGGAGTCTGGGGAGCCCCACAGGAAGACTGGAGACCCACTGTGTTTGGAGCAGGGTAACCAGAGTAGAAAGTCTTGTGTTCAATTCCAGCCTGCCGCTGGCAATGCGATTATGGAAAGGTTACCCTTCACCATGTCGATTTCCTCGTATATACTAATATTAACAGCACCTGCATTTCACTGAGAGTTTAGACAGGATTAAATGAAAGCGTGAGATTACCTCAGTGTCTGGCACCCTCTCTCACATCTCCCCTTATGCTCAGTGGAAGCTTCGTACTCACAGTTCCTGAGAAATTTGCATTTTAACCAGTCTCACTGTAAAACAGAGCCCCTTGCGCTAGACAGAATCAGACAGACTCAAGTTCTGGCTCTGGCTCTGGGATTTATCAGCAAGAGATTGGTGGGCTCCCTGGTAAATGACACTGCACGGTAGCTGGAGCGCTGGAAGTGGTAAGAGTGGACGGGTGGGTCGGCACCTGCTGCCCCTGGGAGCTGGAAGACTGACAGCGGGTCTCGGAGAGTTGTAGCCCAAGCGGACGCGTCAGGGGCCAATGGTACCTTGAGATCTCCGTGGGAATCTCTTCTGAGGGAGAATGGCTATTATCCTAGGACAGTTTGATGAGCAAAGGTGAGAAATCTTCAGTAGTTTATTCTAAGAACTCCAAGTAACAGGAATGTGATTTTTTTGTGTGAATAAACAATGTTTTTAAAACACAAATTTTTCTGTGGTCTATGAACTTGTAAAGAGAGAGAGAGAGAGAGAGAGAGAGAGAGAGAGAGAGAGAGAGACATAATTGTGGTATCCAACTGCAGCAAGGACTGTGTGCTTTATGAGAAGAATAGTTTATAAAGCTGATACAGCAACACACGAGGGGAGGCTGGTGGCACAGGCCTGCAACCCAGCATTCTGAGGCACGAGGGTCAGAAGTCTGGGCCCAGCCTGAACAGCGTAGTGATTTGGGAGACCTTGTCTCAAAATTACAACTAAGAAAATGGCCTGGGGATGTAGCTTAGGGTGAGCCTTGGTCTCAATCTCTATTATCAAAAAATAAAAGCCAATCAAAACCAATCCCAGCACTGCTGTGATAACATGTAAGAAAATAACTCATGCGCAAGCAAAAGGAAAAAGGGGAAAGGGTGTGTACCAACAGGCTTTCCTGGAAGATAAAATCAGCCCCAAGTTTGTAGGAATAATTGTGAAGATCAGTTTCACAGAAGACATTTGATACCTGCCATGATTTTCCCAGTAATTTACTGTACTTTTTCACTAGCAGATAACGCTGAGGCCCATTTGAGGAATGTTTTCCATTGGCATTGTCTTTCAGATTGGCCTCTTACTTTAGGCTGACCTCTCAGATCATCTCTTGGAACAACAACTAACTGGCCTGACCTGAGGGCGAATGAGCTGTACCCACCGATACCCGCCCCAGTAATATCCCACAATGCCCTCCTCTCTCTGGAAGGTGAATCCAGTGAACTAGAAATATACCCTTCATGACAAAGTGGAGATCGCCTGGTTCTTCACAGTCTTCTTCATAATCCAAGGCTAGTAAACTAAAAGAGAGGTTACCTTGCTTGCTGTTTCCATCCAGAGCTACAGATACCAACAGACCAAAAGTTTAGTGTTTAGGTAGGCACTAAATACCCGAGTTCGATTCCCTAGCACCACATAAGCTGGACGTGGTGGTGTACACCTGCAATCTCAGCATTCAGTAGGCTAAGACAGGAGGATTGCTGTGAGTCCAAGGCCGGCCTGGGCTCCATAGTGAGTTCAGGACCAGGCTGGGCCATAGAGCGAGACGCTGTCTCAAAAGAAGAAGAAAAAGAGAAAGAAGGAGGAGGAGGAGGAGGAGCAGCAGCAGCAGCAGCAGCAACAGAAATACAACGTAACATATGCATGAAGTAAAGTCAATACAGCATCAAAATCACCTCCACCAGAAGAGCGTCCTAAGTTTGAGATTGGGAGATGCCACATGCAGATCATGGAACATCGTGAGTAGTTCCGCAGAAACACATCACCAAATGTATTTCAGGTCTCACTTTGAAACCTGGAAGTTATTAAATCCTAAAGAAGTCATGAGAAAGTTTTGCTTTTTGTTATTACTGGCAACTTTTTCTTCTTCAAACCCAAGAAGGAACTAATAGTATGATCATGGCTCTGTCCACACAACGCCCAACCCAAAGAAATGACTAATTATGAGGTTTCTGCGAGTAAAAATGTTAGAGACGCCTTGTGCTACCCCTGCACAACCTGGTAATTTATGTTCAAGTTTTCCATTTTCATCTCAAAACACGCAGTTAAAAAAGAAAACCCCAGCATTCTTTTAAGATGACCCTTGGCAAGTAGACCAAAATGGCTAACAATGAGCAGAACTTCCTAAGTTGTAAGGGCATCACATGGGGGTGGGCGGGGGGCTTTCACGGCCAGGGTTACCTGCACACTGACCACGATGACCAGAGACGTGGCCATGGTTACCGCAAAAGACTGGTAGTCTGCAGCGTGTTGTCCATCTTCTCCAGCCACGTTGGCAAACGCTCCGTAGGGAATGAAGAACAGGGCTAAGGAGGTGTAGATGCCATGCGCCACACAGATGAAAAATTTACGCTTGTTAAAAAGTAGATTCAGCTGCCCAGGTTCATAGAGCTGGGGACAGTCCATGCTGTTCTGGTCACTGACATCCTGTGAACATAGAGGAATTTCGGTGAAGAGGAGCTCACAGAGTCTCCCCTATCGCCAGAAATAGCAAGTGTCTTTTTAAGCACGTCTGAACATGCCCTGGGCCAGAACACGACATTAGGGAGCTTTGGTTCCCGCGATCATCCAGGACACAATGACAGGGCCTCCGTCCTACAGAGAAAGAACTTGAGTCTCTGAGAGAAATTTCACAAGACACCACGCCAACCTCAAGTAGCAGACACTGAACTCGACTGGGCTTGAACCCCGACACTGGGGTTCTAATTAAGGTTTCTTTTCTACACTTGCCTGAAATTGGATGGGGTTGAAGATGCCTCAGAAGCACTCGTGCTCATTACTGGGAGCCCGGAGACCACAGCTGACGCCAGGTAGTGGTCAGGAGAGGGCAGCAGAGGTGTCAGTTTGGCCAATGGGAGAACTTCTGGGAAGAGGCGGCAAGGGAGCAATGAAAGGGGAGAAGTATTCCCAGTGGGAAGGGGACTGAGATTGAGGCTGAGGATCCCAGTGTTTCATCCAGCAACCAAGGGCTCAGGACAAAGGAATCACCCTAAGAACAAGGCGTGATAGCACCAACCAACTCCTAGAGAAACGAACGCAGTGCCTTCCAGAGACTGTGCGCATGAATAGCACCCGGAGCAGATTAGGATGCAGCCGGCCTCAGAGTCTGCATTTCTGGTTGGCTCCCAAGGACCATGGATAACTACCCACTCCGCACCAAAGCCAAGGGCCTGCGAGGAAGCAAGAGCTGACCACTAGGGACATCAGAGCACTGTGGGATGAGGGGAGTCATACAAGGTGGTGACATTGGGGTACAGGGTGATTCGGTTCCCTTTTCTTCTGGTGGGACAGCCCAGTTCTCACCAGACAGGGGACCGTGTGTGAGGGGTACCTCCCTAGTCCTGCCTGGTCTCAGAAGCTGTTGGGTACTTTTGTCCGGTGACAAGGTTTCAAAACAAGCCAGCCCTGCATTCAAGCCCTAGTAGCAAAGTGAGCCAGTGGGTGCCTCAGCCCAGTCCTTCGCCCCATCTGGGCCTCCGTCTCCTTTTCTCCAGAACCTCAAACAAGAATACCTGCCCCGGGGAACCTCATCACCATTAAGTGACAATATAAAGTATTCAGGAGTTCTGGCCATATCTCAAGTAACCGATAACAGATGCTTACACAAGTAAATATAAATAAAATTAGCCAGACCCAGCAGCACAGGCTTGGCACGCCAGAATTCTGGGAGGCTGAGGCAGGAGGATCACAGTAGTTCTGGGTCATGCAGAGATTTAGCAAGACTATCCCAAAATCAAAAATAAAACTGGGTGGAGGTTGTAGCTCCAAGCAAAGAATCCGGGTTCAGTCTCCAGTACCAAATAAAAAAATAAAATAAAATACAATAATGACGGTAATATGAATTATGAGTAATTAACGGGAATAACATAGCAACTTGAAGTCAAGTGGCCTGGTTTGAGGCTCAGTTCTGTCACATGTTGGCTGCGTGGCACTAGGGCAGTGACTTGAACCTCCGGCCTTCACTTTCCTCCATATAAAATGAACAAATCCATAGGTGGCCCAGAGCGTCCGTCCAGCCAGCACCCCAGGGTCTCGTGCCTGGCCAACAGGCCAGCGCTCGCCAAGCAGGCAGGGCAGGGGCCGACATTCAACTTGATGGCAGTGAGGGGCCTTGTTATATTTTTTTTTCTAGTTGCACAATCATCATGTTTTCCCAGAAACTGTTTTATTTTCATTATTTGGTTCCACATTCTGGGCAGCTACAAAGCCCAGAGAAGAGACACTCGTAAACACAAGCACTTGGACAGGAACGTGCTGAGTCCTTTACATCTAGGGTCTCCAGAAGTTCATCGCCTTCTGTGGAACTCCAGGGAACAGGCCCCTCATGGAACAGCCGTTGGATTTTAGGAGAAGTGACACCTAGGGCCAGCATCGCCCTCCAGCCCTGCCTGCGCACAGGAAGCCGTGGACCCAGGGCTGGGGGGAAGATGGGGATTTCGCAACTGGAGGCTCAGGGCCAGAAAACGAGGCCTTGCCAACCACGCTAAGAAGAGCTTGCAGAAAGTCTGGTCTCTTTAAAAATACTTTTTAAACACACACACACACACACACACACTTTTTAAAATAATACACTCTAATTATGCCACAGAAACTCCACTGTCTCGCCTTCCCCTTCCAGGAAACACCTTCCAAGGCTCCGAGTGTGCCAGTAGCCACCATTTGTGCCCCTGGGTCCCTCCCTCCTCCCTTCTCAAGCACTCTGGGGCTGAACAGAGCTGTCTGTGCTTTTCCTGTCCCTGGCAAGGGAGCCTTGCGGGCTCCTCTTGTGCTTTGAGGTCGCTCCGTGGCCCGTGGCTGGCCCAGTGGCTCACCACAGATGCAAGCTCTCTGTGCTCCAGCCTGGTTTCTTGACTGTTTATCGATCACCGTGAGGCTCTCCGCAAACTCTGAGGCCACCCAACAGTTTCCAGTGTGTGGATCAAAGGACATAATATGCACCCCCAAAACACAAAAATCCATTCATAGAAAACTGAGCTAAAATAAAATCAAATAGGCCACTCCCTGCGGGACTTCTCAGAGCCTTTATATCCATCAGTAAGATGCTTTGGGGAAGGCAGAGGCAGGGGGACCTGGAAGCGTTTATCATCCATGGAGCACATATTAAAATCACTGCATTCCTACGGCTCTTCTCGCGAATTCTTCTTTTACTTAGAAGCTAGAAGCAACTCACAGGTCTGACCAAGACACTATGGTGTAAAGATAGAAGAGAACACATACCTGGTCGAAAATCCCCATGGCCAACACGGGTAATGACGTGTAGACGATGTTAAAAAGAGCGATGAACCACTGGTCATAAACAGTCTGGAAAGAAGCATCAGTGAGAAACAGTCTTAGGAAGAACACGTACTTCTAGGCTTTCCGGTGACACAGCTGATTTCCAGAGGTGGTGGAAGGAACTCTAGGAGTCAGACACAAGTCAGCTGCCTTTGTGGGACCCCCTGTCTCTCAAAATTTCCATTTCCTGGTGTCTGGAGCAAGGCTAGACTCTCGCAGGAGCAGCTGGGACAGCCAAGGTCATACATATTGCACATCTAGCACAACAGTGGACACAGGCGAGGTCTCAGACCCTGGTGGTGGGTTTCTATTTCATCCCATGCCTTCTCAATGGCTTCAGTAGGTCTTTCTACCTGATCTAAATGGTGGACACTACAGCCACTAAAATCCTGAGGGAAACATAAATGAACCTCTGGTCCCCATCCTGCGTTCAGGGGAAGAGCTTCTTCCTGAGGGTGGCTGACAGCACAGTGAGCGTGAACCAGCTGCTGACCAGGCCAGGGGCACACACCCATACCGAGTATGTGACCCTCGACTTCCTTGCATAGAACTCACTCAAGTCACCAAGGCACAGAGAACAGGCACTGTAGCCCCATTTTGTTGATAAGCACAGACAGATGTCGGAGCTTCTTAATGTACCAACAGGGAACATTAGAACTTAGGCTCCTGTTCCTAATCAAAGCTTGTTCTACCACTCTGCTTTCTCACTGATTTGTTTATTCATCCAGGATTTATTGAGAAATCACTATGTGCCAGGTACAAGATTCTGGACAGAGACAACTACACGCTCACTCAGGTAAAAATTCTCACGAAACCTGCATCTTCATGGTGATAGAGGGGAGAGTGACAAAAACAAGATCAAGTTTTATGGGGAGTGATGAGGAGTGAGTTAGTTAGATGACCATAAGTACAAGACAGAACAGAGACTGTGAGAGGTTTATCACCGTAATAAGGTAATCAAAGACGGTGTCACTGAGAAGGGACATTTGAGATAAGATCTGAAGGAAATAAAAGATTTCGTGGAGAGTTGTCGGAGACAGAGAACACCATCCTACAAGAAGATCCCAAGAAGCATGCCTAAGACAGAAAGCATGCAGGATGGTCAAGAGAAGGGAAGTGGAAGTATCTTTCACAGACCACGTCCCACCTCCACTGTTCTGTCGAGCTGCACTCATTCAACACAGAGTAATACCGACACGGCGAACTACACTGACTATTGCTCCAGCAAGGTTAGCCCCTGTAGTAGGAAGTCAGCAGCCTGGACATTCCTGTCAGCCATCTTGGAGAGTCGGTAAGGCAAAATCAACCTTGGTGGGGCGGGGAGAAAGAGCAGATGGGGAAAGGAGAGTGGGTGGCTGGGAAGGGAGAAGATTGCTTTACTTTCTGCCTGTCTCAGAGCTGAGGCCTGGAATCTGTGTGGGAAAGAGCCACTCGACGTCATCCTCTTTGAGGAGACGCCAAAGCGGGGCAGGGAGGTTGAATTCTCCACCCATAGCCGAGACAGAATTTGGGCAGAGCAGCACAGTCAGGAGCTACTACCAAGAGGCGTGGCCTTGTGACTCAGAGTGTCCATTGATCATCACCACCCTCAAGCTCTCCGCGTGGAAGCTCCCTTTGTCTCTTTCTGAGACCTGGGAGTTGTGTAGTCCGGCTTGAACTCTGCAGTTAGGGTTGGAAAGGGCTTGTGATATGCTGAGAAGTGGCTAAGCAGAGGCTCAAAAAAAAAAAAAAAAAGGGCCCTGATTTATAGGGTCTGTAAACTCACACTGACGCCAGTCCCTCCAGGACTGACTTCAAGCCAGGATGTCACCAGATGTAGGGTTGGGGAGAGAGGACAAACAAGGCCACCATCCTATAGCATTTCCACCGTGCAAGGCCAGTGTGAACGCTCTGAGGAACACAGCGTCAAACATGGCAAAACAATTAGGAAGTGATGAGTTGTGAGCGTATTGATTTCAGTTTTGTTTTTAATATAATTTAATTACATTATACATTTCTACAATTTAATTTTTAATAATGGCTGGAATTAACCACTGGCTCGCAAAATTCCCGAAAATTGAACAACTCACCTCCTGCGAACCCAGTCGGAGCCAAACGTAGCATACCACGGCCTTGGGCCAGGCTGGGAGCAAAAAGGCCCAGGCCAGGCACACCACCTGGAGGGTAATGGGCAATATGGCCAGAGACACCTGCCAGGGGCACAGAGCAGCTGCTCAGACCCCTGGGCAACCATGAAAAGCATTTTGGCACCCTGGAATCCCCAAAGGGATTTGGGTGGAGGTTTTTGAAACGTGCCTTGATTTATACTCCTTATATAAGATGGGTGGGCGGGTCATGAGCCAAAGCCACAAAACCCAACCAAACTTCCCACTGAAGACAAGGACAAAAAGGCCAGGAATTTAAAAAAAAAAAAAAAAAAAAAAGCTTGAGAGCAACCCTGACCTCACAGGATGGTGGAGACCCTGTCAAGATCAAGCACTGAATTAGACCTGACAAGTGGCTTCCTGTCCTGGGATGATGGTACATTTCTCCAGAAATTCTTTCTTTCCTTCCACCCATGCTGAGGGTAGGATGAAGGCCTGGTGCTTGCAAGGCCAGTCAGTGGCCCCACTACTAAGGGGTTACCTTGGAGTTCCTGTCCACAACGGGAGGTCTTTCTTGAGGACTTGTACCCTTAATGGGCACTAAACTGTGTCCCCAAAGACATTACCAGAAGCACAGATGAGCCTCTCCTTTGCCTCTTACAGATCCTCAACATACCAGGGTCTGCAGCTTAGAACAGCACCCTCTCCAGCTCCCAGCCCAGAGCAGGAATTGCAACGCAGCCCCAGACTCCACCTGCTGCTGTCCCCAAAGCTCACCAAAACTGCACCTCTGCCTCTGCTTCTACCTTTGCATCCGTGAAGATGCTCGACTATTATTTTAGTTACCTTGTGCTTACTGGGATACAGTACCCAACACCCACAACTTACAGGAGGAAAGGTTTCTTTTAGCTCAGAGCTTTTAGAAGATCTCAGTCCACTCATGGGTGTCCAGTGATGGTGGAAACACCCAGCAGAAGGCCGGAGAAAAGCTGTTCACTTCATGACAGACCGAAGCAGAGGCAGAGGAAGAGCAGAGCCAGTACAAGTCCTTCCAGGTCATGTCCTGTGCTCCGCCCCTTCCAGGTCAAGCCTCTGTGACCCACCCCTTCCCACCAGGCCCTGCCTCTTAACAGCACAAGAAATCAATGGATTAACCCCATGACTGAACCACCTCCCAAACAGGAGGCTTTAGGGGACATTCCAGACCCAAATCATAACAGGTATTCTGTTCAGAAACATCTACCTTCGTGCACCATGATACACAGAAAAACACTCCGAGCAGCACTGGCCATCGTGGTCCAAAAACCAAAAATAATCCAAATAGAGAAAGACCCTAGGGCATGTTAGTGGGATGAAACACTACAGGTTAATGAACAGCAAAGTAGGAAGGCCATATCCCAAAACACGAACAAAAATAAGCGTAAAATTGTAATGTTGGGCAAGAAAAGGCACACACAGAAGCTTGCCTCCAGTGAAAGAAAATTCAAAATTGTGCAAATCTATTCCATGCTCTTGAGGGATTAGTGCTCTGTAACTCATACACTACGAGACAGAGCAAGACAGAAAGCGGGGATTACAGAGTGTCCGAGGAGAGGCTACCTCCCGAGAGCGGGACAGGAGGTGTGACGAGAAGAGCTCTGGAGCCCTGGTGTCCGGCACGTGCCAGTGCTGCCACCAGATCCTGGAACCCACCCGTTTTATGATAGGTTTTTTCGTTGACATTTATGGATTTTGTACTTCGGGGTAGATTTTTTAAAAATATTTTACAATGTAAAAGGGAATCACATGACCTTCCTGTAGGGTCGCAGCCTTGTGAGACTCTGGAGATTGAGAATTTTTAAAAATCCTACCCAGCACCATGAGAGCAGCATACTTGGGGGGGAAACCAGGTATTGGCAGTCCTAAGATTGTCAGAGGTCAAATTCCACTCACTCCAGATGAAAACTGACCACGAGAAGGCTCAGGGAATTGACCCCAATTCCAAGTAATTTGATGACGGCATTCGACTTCCATTACTCAACTTTATCAGCCCGTTGCAGAATTAGGGCACGGAAAAGACAATCACCTCTCCATCCTCTCCCTCCCCCTCCACCCAATTTCACCTGTAAGACAGAATGAAGGAAAGATCTGGGACAGCCTGGGACCAGCTGCCAGGATCTCTGGGCGTGGCAGAAGGTGCCCTTCCCATCAGCTGCCCTTCCCATCAGCTGCCCAGTGTCAGAACCGGTAATTCTGGTGACAACAGCGTTTGCCACCAGACCCTAGATTGGAAGCCTCCTTTAACATGTAGGGCGAAAGAGAGAACAGGAAGAGAAAATCAAGTTTGAATAACGTCTCAGTGAGTTTCTGCAACTTCTTGGGAGAGTTTTGTTTCCACTCAGAATCGCAAGAACAAAACGAGGAAGAGCAAACAGCGGCTCAGGCTTCTGAGGGCCTGAGGACTGACTCCAGGCAGCCTCAGGGCCTCCCATGCCCAGCTCACTGGCACCCCCAGGAGCCAGGCACCCCTAACGATCCCCGATTTCCAGGTGGGGATGCTGAGGCCCAGGAAGGAAGGCCAAGCGATCGCCAATGTCTTACAGTCCACTGGTTTCTAGGTGTGGTCCAGAGGCGTTTTGTAGCACCCAGAACGTCAAAAGTATTTTCCTAATAGCATCAAGAAGACCTTTCCTCGTCCCCTCCACTCGCTCTCCCCTGAGTATTTATGACTCGCAGTATCGCGGCTGACAGGAGGCAGATGCGAGGATGAAAGCCCAGCTGTCTCTCATTACGGCAAATTGCCTGACAAAGGGTGAAGCGGCGGCACCCTGCTTGTGAATTTCTTTCTTTGTTGTTTGTTTTGGAAAACACAGAAATTATTCTCAAAAACATTTATGTAAACACATCCTGAGTTGCTTTTAATGAGTTAATAAATAAATATTTAATGTTTTTCTCTATTTTCACTTCTAATACGGCAAGATGGGGTCCTGAGATCACGATGTCTGCCTCTGTGGGCCTAGCGGGTGTCAGCGCCCGGCCCAGGTCTGTGGCCAGTGCTGGCCACCTCCCTCAACTGGTGGCATCACCTGGGGACTCTCCCTGAAGGTCTTTCCTTGCTTTGTTTCATATTGCTGAAAGCATACAGTGGACACAATATGTATACATTCTAAATCTTTAAAAAATAAATTTTTATCATTTAAAATGAAACTGCCAGTGTTTAATTGGGTTAAAACCCTTCCGTGGTCTCCCAGACTCCTCGACATGACCTGAACGCCCTCCCTGAGCCTTGCCTTCCTCTTCGACCTCCCAGCACTCTCACCATCATTCGCAAAGCTCCAGCTTCTTCTAACAACCATACTTGGTCCTGCCTCAGGCCATCTACACGTGCTCCACCCTCTGCCTGGAATGCTTTTGCCCCAAAACACTGCAATGGGAGACATTCCTAGGGAAGATGCCTTCTCAACATTCCAGTCCAACATCATTCTCTCCAAGGGACTTCTGACCTTTTACATTACTCAATGTCTTCTTCATAACAGTGCTGAAATCATCTCACTGATTTATTTCCTATCTGTCTCCATCCCACTAAAGTATAATCGCCATGAAAAGGACCCGCTGACCAAGAGAAACCTAGTATTTAGGGCAGTACGGAGCCAGTGATAGGTGCTCAATGGGTATCTGTTAAATTTTCTCCAACTTTTTCTAATGGTATTTATCTTTCCTGAGGATGGACCTCAGGATGCCCCCTGGCCAGTCTCACCCCATGTCTCCTTACCTAGGGCTACCTCTTGGGTCCCCTACACAAGGTCCTGACACCACCCCATCCACCCATCATCCAAGTCCCACGTCAGAGATTTCTTCCTCTCCTTGACACTCCACGCCAGGCAGTCCCCAAACCCCACTGGAGGCTGTGCACCTGCCTGGCCCTTTTCCACTTCTGCGATTCCCCTTCCACTGCGTGGGGATGAATGCCCGTCCCCTGACCGTTCATGTGTGCACCTGTGCTTGAGCCCTGAAGGGTGAGTTTGGGGTGTCGAGGCAAGTCTTCCACAAGGCCTTTCTGAGCCCTGCCCACCATTATCCTCCGAGGCGAATCAGATCATGCGCCTTAGAAGCCTCTTTCCAGTTATGACCACTGGCTTAGCACAGTGTAGACATGAGGGGCCTACACAGAGATTGAAGCACAGCAATCGGGTTTCTTCTCCAGCATGCGAAGGAAGGGCAGGGTTCCCGGCCACACCTTGGAAATTTCATGACCCCTCACACACTACTGCCTCATATGGCAGCAGTCACTTTCTTTCTTTGCTGGGACACAATACCCGACCCTACATGCAAGGGAGGAAAGGTTTATTTTTAGCTCACACCTTCAGAAGGTCTCGGTCCATGCATGGGCAGCCTGCTGCGGTGGGAGGGCACGGAGGAGGCCCAGCCAGAGAAAAGTTGTTCACAGCATCGCAACAGGAAGCTCAGGGAGCAAGCACAGGTGGAGCTGGCCCGTGTCCTTCCAGTTATCCACCCCTTCGGGGTCAAGCCTCACCTCTTACCAGCACAGGAAACCTATGAATCAGTCCACGTGACTGAGTCACCTTTCACTCACAAGGCTTTTGGGGGTTGTTCCCGATCCCGATCACAACAAGAACCACTAACACACAACAATTTACATGCTTGCCCTCATCACTCACGGGACTGTGAGCTCCTTTATGGAACATTTTATGGTTTATTCATCTGAGGGACTCCAGAACCAAACTGGGTGCCTGGCACGTGACAAGGACTCAATAGAAAGAATCTTACGGGTAAGGACTTCGGAGTCAGCAGAACGCCTCTGCAGCCTTGAGTCTTAGTTTCCTTAGCTATAAAAGGAGGTTGATGGGAGGCAACTACAAAATGAGGTAAATGCCAGGGCAGTGGCCGGGAGATTGTGCTCAATAAATGCACAGTTATTATGGAAGGAACCAAGGGAAGGACAAAGGCAGGAGGGAGGGAGAGGAGTATACAGGGATTCAGGCTTTAAGTGACGAGTTGAATGGGTCAGCCATTAACGATATCCTCAATGAAAATAAAATTCTTTATTGAGACAGTGAACCTTAGACATCTATCAATATCTCTACAATAAACTGTCCTATTCAGAAGATCAATAGAAAGTCAGAACAAGACTTACGTGAGTTCCTTGATAAAATTAAGCATTTTCTCATGACCCCTTGTTTCTATCGGTCAGTCTAGTCTAACTCTGACTCTGTCTACAGCTCAGTCAAAATGGGCCAACTTGAGACACTGACGTTAGAAACCATCTTTCTTCCGGAAGGGCTTTAGCTGAACCTAGTTTAAATAGTTGGGATTTGCACAGATATGAAAGCCACCAGCACAATCTCTTCTCTGTCCAGCTTCTACTTCCCTTTGTAAGAGATTGCTGACTATCTAGTTATTCTAGCAGGTCCCTCACATGTCCTCACCTTACAGAGATGAGGGGCGCAGAGCCCACAGGGGAACCCACACGGGCCCATCCCCACCCTCCTCTTCCAGGCATGGCCAGGCCCTCGGTCCCATCTCTCCCCCACGCACAAAGTTGACCAGGTACTGAGGAGATGCAGGGGAGCAGCTGGTTCCTTAGGAGCCTCTAATCCAAGACGTCTCTGTCCTGAGACCAGCCTGGCCAAACGGTACTACATCTTTGGTTCTGAGTGGCCCAAAAAATTAGCGACTTAGGCATTGTCTCAAAATCGAAAAATTAAAAAAGGGTGCTGGAGATGTAGCTCAGTGTGAAGGCTCTGGAATCAATCCCCAGTACCACCACAAAAATTATATCTATCTCCCTTATGGCCGCTGTCTTCCTAGGGGCAGATCTACCACTTAGGCTTCCAACTATATTTGCTCCCCATTTTCGGAAAGAGAGAGAAGGCCAGAGTCCTGCGAGTTGCCACCAGTCTGCACGGTACCTACAAGCGTCTTTCCTCAGGTCAGAAACCCAAGAGAGAAGAGAGTCACCCACCTTCCCAACCTTATAGTTTTTCTCTTTAAGGAAAGCTTCTCCGTGCTCCTTTCTCTGTGGGAGCAATTTATTAGCCTTATCAACCATTTTATATGGAGTAAAAACTACTCCAGCTACAAGTTACAATCTCCAAGCAGTTCGGAGAGCACAGAACCCATGATTTATACAACAGAAGGACGCATGTATATAAACCTTAAGAAGGTTCTTAAACAGTTGCAAAGGGCCATGTGGTCCAAGACGATAGGCCCCGCTCCTTGCCGCAGTCACGGCATAAACTGCCTCTCTGGGGACATGGCACCCCCTTTTGCTCTGTGTTGGAGAGGCAAACTATATAATGACTTTGGCGGGGGGGGGGGGGCGGTTAAACACTTTTTTCATTTAAAGAAAACACATTGTGGAATCAATATGAGAGGTCCAGCTTCAGCACATGTGTTGCTGATTTATGTAACTAGCAGCAAAATGCACCAGCAGGATCCAGGAAGCGTGAGCCCCGGCCCCACCCTGGCTCTCCTGGAGCCCATCTGGAAGGTGGAGGGGAGGGCGCACCGCCGTGCCAGGTGGAGACGGGCTCTCGGGTAACTGAACCCATGAAGTCCTCAAAGCCTGGAGGATTAGCCACACTTTTACATCACCTTCCAAGCGTTTCACAGCAAGTTTCCTCGGGGTGTTTGACAGAACCACAGTTTTTCTTGCCTTGACAAGATAATTGGTTCCATATAGCGGCAGAAATTTCAAAGAAATAACACAGTTCCGTATCTCCCTGACAATGATAAATTGTCATCAGATAATAGTGTCTCACCAGTGCACAGTGCCAGTGGCTGCACAGTTTCGAATGTGGGTTTCCTAAGCGGAGCCTCCACATGTTTTGTTCTTGGGGTTGGCCCCATCTCTAGTGGGGAACAGCCCATCTGTATGAAGCTCCTGAAGGCCCCAGATGCTTTTCCTAGAAGTTACACATGTGAATCGTGAGTCATACAGGCTTCAATAAGACTTGGGGACAAGGTATGTCTTTGCAAAGAAGCCATAAATCCATTTAGAGACATAGCTGACCTTTTATCCAGACTCCTCTGGACCAGAAAGTTGGCTGAAAATCTCATCAGGACAGGTGATACTTAATTTGCCTTTCCGTGGCAGTTCATTTGGAGTGTTTGCCAGCAGAAAGTGGCCTGGAGCTTCTAGAAGATTCTAGAAGGTTCCAGAAGATTCTGAAGAGTCTAGACTTCTAGGTCACCTACCCAAAGCACTAGCTTTCTCTCGGAAAGAGGCTTGGGACCCTCTGTACAGTCCCACAGGAGTGTTTCTCCTTCAGATTCCGAATAAACCAAATATTTGCTGATTAGGGGTTGAGCAAACACAGTTTTTAAAAGAAAAAGACCAAAGGATGTGGCCATTAGCTTTTCTAAGTTAGTGGTAAGTATGAATGGCCACTTAGCCAAGCACAACAGACAGAGCACTGAAGTGGAAAGCGGAGACTAGGGGTCCAGTGCCAGTCGCCCCCAGCTCTTGCAGGGGGACTTAGGCTCCTCCTCTGTGAAGTGAGAAGCTGTGTTCAGCATCTCCAAAGTTTCCCACCTGAGCAAAGATTCTAGGCTTCACCAAAGCATACACCTTGGCTCTGTGCCTCCACTGTTTCTCTAAGGACAGTTCCAACATGAGGGAGTCCGGGCCCTTACCCTGGGTAGATTGCTTTTTCTGTGTGTCCCACCACCAACCAAGACAGAAGCCAAGCCCTGAGTTAATTAAGAAAAGTGCACCCAGTGGCACAGGCCCGTGATCTCGGCAGTCTGGGAAGCTGAGGCAGGAGGATCACAAGTTTGAGGTCTACCTGAGTAACTTGGCAAAATCTTGTCTCCATATAAAAATAAATAAATAAACATGGACTGGGGAAGTAGCTCAGTGAGAAGGCTCACCTGATTTCAAGCGACTTCGGGTCAGCTGCATAAGGGAAGGGGTATCCTTCTTTTATTCTTTTACTAGAGCCTCAGCCTCACACCTTTATGCAAACTAGGTCCTGACCTGGTGCGCCGGCTAGACCTCCAGGCCTTCAGACCGCCACTTCACATCTGAAACTCATCCTCACTCGCAAACTCACGGAGCTCCCAGCCCCTGAAACCATCCTAAATCCTCACACATCTCCTGTTCCTGCACAGTTCTCCTGAGAACATCAGCTACAGTCTTTCTCTCAGTCTGATTTGTTCCTTTCATTATTCCCCAATGAGAAAATCAGTCCTAATTGGAGGATACTTCCATTCAGCAATTTGTGACTTCTTCCCAAGATAATAACCAAGTATTTATCTTTTCTTCTCTTTTTAAACAGCTTGCAATCCTGGAGATTGAACCCAGGGCCTCACACCATATAGCAAGGGCTGGACCACATCACCATCTCTTTTTATTTTGAGACGACGTCTCGCTAAATTGCCCGCGCTGGTCTCACACTTGCAGTTCTCCTGCCTCGGCTGCCAAGTAGCTGGGACTATAGGTGAACACCACCATATCTGGCTACGAGCAAATATTTCTACTAGCAGTTTCAGGATGTCCTGTGACTTATGGCTACATGAGCACAATGATAACATATTAAATGCCCATAGGACCAAAATAAATAATTTATAATGAATTCATATTTCAGAAAAGAAAAATAACATTCATGAGGAATGCCAATCAGAGAAGTTTCTCAAAATATGATATCATATTTTAACAAGAGAAATTCAGGAGTAGAGTCACAGTTGTATAAAGTACACATGAATATGTATAAATATTTTTGTAATCTGAAAAAATAATGAGAAGAGTGGAAGAGATTTTTGCAGAGCTCTAAATGTAAGCAACTACTTTGGTATATAAATTAGGTTATTTTCTCTTTTGGACTGAAGTTACTGAAAAATAAATGTTCAAAGTGTTTGAAAGAGAAATAACAAGTAGCCTGCTCCTCAGAGGACAGTGTTCTTAGCATCATTTTATACCTTCTAGAGGCTATTGCTTTCAAAACCTTGAGAGTAGGATAAATGGCAGTGCAACATCTGGTCTTAAAATTGCCACTGAAAAGATGTCTATTCAAGAATTTCCCTGAGAGCGCTCTGTCTTAGTCACTTCCCTGTCACTAGAACAAAATACCCAACAATCAGAACTTAGAAAAGAAGCGAAGGATGTATTTTGGCTCACAGTTTTAGTCTGTGGTAACAGGCTCCAAGGCAGAAGCATCATGGTGGGAGGGCATGGCAGAGGACAGCTGCTCACCCCATGATGGCCAAAAAGTGGAGCAAGAGGGGAGGAGCCAGGGACAAGAACACACCCTTCCATGTCACGCCCCCAGTGGCCCACCTTCAACCAGGTCTCCCCCTTATTAGCACATTCAGCTACCAAATCCATCCATGCATGAATCCACTGGTGAGTCTAGCACCCCCAGGATCCAATCACCTTCCAAACACATGAGATTCTGGGGGACATTTCAGACCCAGACCATAACAAGTTCCTAACGGCTCATGTTCTACAGGACACATAGGCATATTTCCTAGAAAACAGAGGCCTTCGTGCCAAATGAGTTTGTATAATAATACTAAATCTCCTTGACTCTGAAGCACCACTGATCAGAAGAGACACTGTTATCAATGCCAAGAATCTAGTGTTCCCATGAAGTTAAGGCAGGAAAGGAACAGAGCCTCAGCATGGGACCAAAGGAGAAAGAAGTCTTCATGAGAAGATCTACAAGGAAACCTGGGATGCCAACCTTGCACCAGCTGAAGCAAGAGGCCAAAACATCTCTCTTAGAAAACTGAAACACAAGTGGTGTTCATTGGAATTTTCGAACTGAATTCAAAGAACCTTTGGAAAGAGAACAAGATTTCAGGTTGGCTGTGTCCCTTAAGGACCGGCAGAGATATGTAAATGTATTTTTTTAAAAAAAGGTGACTTGTCACAGCCCTTAGCGCACGCCAAGGTGAATCGCGAATGCTCAGGCCTAAGGAGAGAAGACGGTAAAGGGGGGTGGGGAAGTACAATTGATCAGACAGTCACTCTCACAAATACCATTATTTGGAAAATACTTAGCAAAAAATGCCATAAATCAACGAATGAACGGGCAAACGATCGCACTGACACGCAGTAGATGGTGTTCAGCCTACAAAAGAAGGGGAATCCTGGAATGCATTACTGCTACAATGTGGATAAATGCAGAGGATATTACTCTAAGTGTGAGACACCTGTCACCAAAGACAGACATCACGTCCTTTCTATGAAGAGTATCTACGATAGAAACGGAAAGCAGAACGCCTTCACACAGGATGGATCAGCACCGGAGGAACGGCCACTGGCACAGGTACAGTAGGTGACACTGGAGTAAGGGACCAGAGGCATGGTGAAGGCTCTCCAGGAGACATTTGCCCCATGCACAAAGTGAGCCCTTGGAAACACCCAACACCGGGAAATGACAGGAGGGCCTTCTATACGCCAGATTCTATTGAAGGCTTCATACTGGGTGTGTAACTGGATTTTTCTCTTTTCTTTAAGGAGCTCATGTTTAAGCTGGATATCATTTTAATAGATGGGCTCAGTTGGAGAACCCAGTCCTCTACCCTGAAGGGGATATCCCTTCTTTCTCCAGACCCTATCTTAATGCAAGCACAATACATCCCAAGGATAATGCCTTGGTGGGAGAGATGAGGGCATTCTAAGTCCTCTAGAAAATGTTGGTATGTGGGGGTCATCTGCTATGGTTTGGGTCTGGAGGGTCCCCCCAAAGCCTCACGTGTTTGAATACAGTGGGATAACTCTGGGGCCTTGTGCTGTTGGGAGGTAGCGCCTGCCTGGAAGCAGCAGGCTCTTGTGGTTTGACCCAAAAGGATTATGTCAACTTACTGAGATTGGGAGTTGCCCAGGGCAGTGTTTTTAGGTGGGTGTTGTTGATTCGGGGGCCAGCAAGGGAGCAAGGGGCACCCATGCTGGGTCTGGGGGGGGGCCCTAACTGGCAACTTGAGCTAATTAAAGTAAGGAAAAAAGGAGCACTGTTAGAGTCTCTCTGGGAAGCTCTGGCCCCGCCTTAGTCTGAGACTCAGACTCCCACACTTCACTTTGCTCCTGCCTCACTCGTTTCTGTCCTCAATGGGCATGAGCCGCCCTCCTGCCAAGCCCTGTGCTTCCATTGCTGCCAGCTGCCTGTGAATGAGTGCTGAATGGTGTGAGACCTTCTGAAACTGAGCCAAACAAAGCTTTCAGGCCAGGGCTCTCAGCGTATGGTCCCTAACTCACACCATCAGCATCTCCAGGGGCACTTGTTAGACATGCAGGGCTTGGGCTCTACTTTAGACCCCTTGAGTCAGAAATACCAGAGCCGGGACACAGGAAGCTGTGTGTTAAGCCCTGAGGGTGGCTTCCTGCTGGCTAAGGTTTGCAAACCACTGGTTGGGGAAGTTCATTCCCAAAGCAAAGAACGGGTCAATCAGCACAGACAATGGATTCAAAGGGAAGATTGTGCAATGAGCTAGAGTTTTCACTGAGAAAAACAAAAGGGAAAGAAAGGACCTCCAGAAGAAACATCACTCAGCTAAACATCCAGAAACCTAATCACAGACAGGTGGTGTGTCTTAGCGATGGGTTCAACTGTCAGCTACTCCTGTCTTAGGAGCAATTATTATTTTCTTTTTAAATATAAATACTGGTGAAAGGATTAGAAATCGAGTTGCTTAACATCTGACTCTGACCAATTTTATCAGATCCTGAAAACAGAGCAGAATTGATCTAAGTGTAGAGATTCGAGGTGGCAGAAGCTACCTTCAACTTCCCGGTTCTCACCAAGACAGCTTGGCAGAAACCTTGCCTCTGCAACGCCGGTGTCTGTCAACACAAATATTAACTGCTCTTTCATAGCCTCAGAGGTTAAGTTAGGTTTCAGTTAGCCCCTTCCAAGTTTTGTGACTCCTCTGGCCTAAACCTTTGGCGTTTGAAAATCAGATCTTTGAGAAACTCCACTTAGCAAATGGTTTTGCTCTCATGTGGGAGGAGAGTCACCAGCCTAGAATGACACAGGCCATATTACCACGCCTGACCTTGTTGGAATTGCGAACAGGAAGTACCCCCTCCCCCATGTCTGCTCTGGGGTAGCACTAAAATAACATCTCCTTCTGAGAAGCTAAAATCAAGACTCTGCTTTAATTCAACTGTCAAGAGATTCCCCAAGAAGGGCAAAAATATCAACAGTCTGCTTTTAGTTCTAGGCATGTTATTCTTAAAAGATAACATGAGGGATGGGCACAGGTATGCTTTATTTTAAGCAATCTCAATGAACTTCCCAGGAAGGGGGGTGAATACAAAAATACCTACTTTCGTCCCAAAAAGGTTTGCCATTCTCCTTGGGCACATTTAAGAGAATATAAAATGCCACTCTTCAATTTAGATTCAACCTATTAGGAATAAATTAATTTATAAATACCACACGGAAAGCCGTGTCACTGATAAAACCCCCAAGAAAGAAAGAACAATTGAAGAAGTTCTAAGAGATTTATGGTCATTCTCAGAGATTATCTTTTTCTTTTGTTGTCATTATTCACGATATTAATCACATGCCATATCTATATTCAATATTTTTGTAAAAAGTATACTGTATTAATGAATATACTTCAATGCTATAGTTCTTGCATTTCGCTGTTGATATCATAGCCAAACGTTTCCTTATCCAAGATATGGGATTGAACGGCCTTTGCAGTAGGTATCCGATATGACCCTCATACCATGATAGTACAGAGAGTTTCTGAATTCCTCCCTGAACAAGTGTACCTGAGAGACATCTGTTCATGAACCAATCCCCTTGAGAGAGATCTAGACACTGCTATACCCATAAGGAAACTGGGAGAAAATTCACATCAAACAGGTAGGGACAGGTGAGGCACAGAAATCAGAAAGCTCGAGAACACCAAGACTGACAGGAAATATTCAAATGGGGCTTACTGAGCAGAAGAAAGAACCAGGAGCTTAAAGATAGGTCATTAGAAACCAGTTCTTTGGTCTGACGAGCAAGGAGAAAGAAAGGAAGGAAGGAAGGAAGGAAGGAAGGAAGGAAGGAAGGAAGGAAGAAAGAAGAAAGAAGAGAGAGAAAGAACACAAAAATGTTCAAAGAATTAACAGCAGAGAAATCCCCACACTGGTGACAGGGAGAGAACACCAGATCCAGGAATCCTGAAGGACACCCAGTAAGACGGCTGCAAAAAGACTGCACCGATATATATCACAATGAAACTGCTAAAAATTAAGGACAAGGCTGGGGGTGTGACTCAGTAGTGAAGTATGTGCTTAGCTTGCCTGAGCCCCTGGCAGGGGTGTAGCGGGAGGGGGACTAGAACCCAAAACAACAACAACAGAATGAAAGACAGAATTCGAGAGCAACAGGGAAAAAGTGAACGGTCACATAAAAAGGAACTCCCCATTAGACTACTGGTGGATTTTTCAGCAGAAACTTTGCAGGCTGGGAGGGGAAAAAAATCCCCGCCAGCCAAGAATGCTGTCACCAGTAAAGTATCTTTACAGAGTTTAGAAGTGACAGAGACTTCCTCAGACAGTCCTTCGTCACCATTGACTTGCCTGGAAAGAGATGCTGAAGGTGGTTCTTCCAGCAGAAAGAGGAGGCTGCTGACCACTAAATGAAAGCGTAAGATTTAAAACACTCGCTCATGGCAAAGGCAAGGATGTTTTCACGCCCAGACACTCTAACACAGGAGGGATGAAGTATACGTCAACTACATCTCTGGTACAAAGGTGCAAAGCAAAACTATTAAACACAAGTCAAACGGCAGTAATTTGCCAGGGGATGCAAATCATCAAACAGTGCCAAGCGTGATGTCAAAATCATAACACGTGTGAGGAAGGGGAGTCAAATGTGGAGAGTTTTTGTATGTAATCAAAATTAAGTTACCATCATGTGTAGAAATAAAAACAGGATTCTTTTTGTACAAATTTGCTATTTTCACTCACTTGCTACCAACACGACCTGAGATCACCATTCACCAGATGAGTCTATCAAAACTGCTTTGATGTCAGGGTATCGGGTACTTTTCTCTGATCTAAAACACATTTATTCTCAACCCAGTTACAATGAATTGGTTGAGTAAATGTCCCTCTTCCCAATAAAGATATCTCAACAATTCTTGTTGTGTTTCTTAGACTTTGGCCTTACACCCTTCATCAAGCCTATGTGTCATCACACCAGAACATTTCAATAGAAAAATAAACATGCGTGACAAGGAGTGCTCATCAGTTACCACGCAACTTCCAGCTAAACATATACTTTCCTTGGCTCAGGCTCAAAGCTTGTACCAAATCTCCACTGCACAAGGGCAGCATGGTCGTGTGCGCTGGGCACACCAAGATGCTCCCCAGTTGGTGCAAGATCATTAACAAGAGTCACTGGCAATGTATAGGATCTTGGACAAGAAACAAATGTACATTTTTACCAACCTGGGCTGAGAAGCCGCAGAAAAAACCAAACCAGAAATGCACAAGCGTAAATGCGAAATTCTTGTAGAAGAAATAGCACAAGAATTTGCACATCCGGAAGTAGGACCACCTTCCGTGAACGAGCAGGAGCCTTTGGAGATACCGGAACTGTGCGAAGGAATAGTCGCTGGCTAGGACAGCTTGGAGTCCTTCCTGCCCACTGATGCCAACGCCGATGTGAGCACCTGTGGGGAAAGGGGAACACTTTCACTCCCCAGGCAGACACGTGACCTCCGTGGGAAACCTACCATTGAGGCTTGGTGTCATTGTTGTGCCAGTCAGTTGATGAAAACCTGATCGACAGAAACTATAAGTTTTCACATATATTACCTCATGACATACTCACTTCAGCTTTACAAAACAGGAAGTCGGGCCCATAAACTAAAGGTTCAGTTACTTGCACAAGGTTTGACACTTGCAACTGGTAAAGGTGGTGTTGAACTCACATGTTGCAATGTGACTTCAGTGTTTGTTCATCTATATTGTAGCTATTTATGTCCCCAAACACACAAAGGTGACCAATTTCCTTTCCTAGCCTAAAAAGTACAAGAATGATTTCGCTTAAGAAAAATAGTCTGATGAATGGTCATAATGATAGAAGCAATAGACCTAAAAAGTATCACTGTTTTTTAGAACCACAATAAGATTAAAAGTCAACGCAATCTCTATCAAATATCCAGACTGAGTATGCCATGGGCATGCCGTGTGACCCAGAGAGGACATGCTCTTACTTTTAATCATGCTGACGTCGTTAGCTCCGTCACCGATGGCCAAAGTAACAGCCTTTCTGTGGTTTTTCACCAGCTCTACTACCTGGGCTTTCTGGAGTGGGGTAACCCTGCAGCAAACCACCGTCTTACACAGGCAGGCAAGCTCCAAGAAATCATTCTTGATGTCACTTTCGAGGGCATGGGCCTGTGTTGTTCAAAAGAAAAATCCAGAAAAGAACAGACAACAATAAGTCCAAGCTGTAACTTGCAAAGTGTGTGTGTGTGTGTATGTGTGTGTGTGTGTGTGTGTGTGTGCGCACATGCGTGTGTGCATTTTAATTTAACCGGTTTTCTTTTATTCACTTCTTTCAAGTTATTATTGATTCATGGTCATCAGATCAACAAAAACTAAAGAAATGCATATTGAGCTCCTCATAAGCACCAAGGAATTCTAAAACAAGAGCCAGGGCTGTTCTGGGGCCCTCCGTGGCATCTTACTGTGCTTCTTGGAGAGACACAGACGGGGTCTACAAGCCATGAAAATTAGTGATAGTAAAAGACAGAACACACCCCTCATCTTGCCAAGTTTAGGGCGAACTACAGAGGCTGGGGACATGTTTGCTCTTGCTCATGTCCCAGCATACGCTAGCCTTGAGGTGTGCTAGGACAGCACTGGAGGGGGAGCGCAAACCCTGCCAGTTAACCACTGCCTCATTTTTCTAGAAAAGATTTCACCCTCCATCTTCTGATAAACACAGCAAGAGGAAATGAGAATCCACTCAAACCATGCGTCACAAGTGCCTTCAAGTGACTTGTCAGCAGCACTCAGAGCCCGTCACAGTCCGTCCCATCTGCTCCTTGTGAGTTTTGTCTTGTCATCACATGAAAGTTCACTCTACACTCCCATCATGCCCGACTGTTTTTCTCCCACAATCTAATTGGTTTTGTCTGCCTCTGCCTTTGTATTAATATTTGCTCTCCTCTCTACTAGAAGACACCACTCCCTCCAGGAAGTCATCCTTGGTTTTCCTTGGACCTGGATGTGCCTGTCTCTGTTCTCCCAGTGCACCAGTTTGTCCCTCTTTTGTCATTTTTGTCAAATTGCTAGACAGCGGCCTCTAAAGGAAGGAAGGGAGGGGCGTCTCCGACGCCACATGCCATGCTGCTGACAGTTGCTAATGGGAGGAGTGAATGGCGGATGAAAGGGCACAACTCTGGTGTAGGAAATGTCCTGTGTTCAAGCCTGTAATTCTAGAAAAAAACTGTGAGCCCACATTCTCAATTACAGTCACCCTTCCTGAAGGAAAAAGCGTGGAACTGGTTGTCTTAAACAGAATGGTCTCCTGTTGTCTCTCTTTTCTTTCTCTCTTTTATTATCAACAAATTAAAGAAAAAAAAAAACTAGACTTGGACTCTGAGAAAGAAAGGCCCAATTAATTCTGCCAAGCACCAGGGTTCAAGCAAAGTGGACTCATAATTTTTTTAAAAGTCTAGCAATACTAGCAAAAATACAGTCAACTTTTTTATTTTCCATTAGAGACACTGAACCCAGGCCCTTATTATTGTTATTTCACACAGGGTCTCACTGAGTTGCTAAGTTGCCTAGGCTGGGCTTGAACTTGCAATCGTCCTGCTTCAGCCTCCCAAAGTGCTGGGAAAACAGGCCAGCATCATCAGACACAGCTCAGTCAAATCTTAAATGAAAACGACATTCCATGTCTTCCTGAGCATCGGGCTTTGAAGCTGATGGGTTTCCTGAGGAGCTTCTGTCTTAGCACTCAGCGACAGAGAGAGAGAGAGTGGTGTAAACCGTCACCTGAGTATTGTCCTCTCACCACACACTGGCCTCCTTGCACCCAAGGGGACGTCAGAGCCCCACTCTCCACCCTGCGGTCCACGGCAGGCCTGCTCGGAGACCACCCGCTCCACGGCCCCGCTGACAGCCTTGTAATTTCCAGTTGCCGCTCATGTCCGTGTCATCTGGACAAACTTTCGACTGAGCTTGGCCCACAGCTGAGCTCTGTAACTTTCCACGGTGAGGAAGGCAGCACATGATCAGGTCTGGAATCCAGCTGGAAAAAGCCCTCAGCACTAAGAGCGAACGGGCAAATGCTCATGGGGGAACGAGGGACGACACAGGACACTCACATCCAACTTCTTCTGTCCTCTAAGAAAACGTCTACAGGAAGAAACATTCATGTTCCCCAAACTCCAAAGTGAAAATTGAGCATCAAAGCGGGACAAATCCCTTGTGTGCCTGAATGACAATTACACGAGAACGCAATCAGGCTTTGTCTTCTGCATTAGACACTCAGAGGAGCGTTTTGATATTTGTTCAAGACTTGGAACCTGAACTCCATTAAAAGCACAATGCAAGTTTATTCTATTATGACAAGAACCAGATTTCCTAATCAAAGCAAATTGTTTGGCATTGCTGGAAAAGGCTGCTATTTAGAAAAACCACCAGAGGTACCCTAATGGCAGTAATTTAGTGTGGTAATTGTATGAAGGTCAGGTTATGCTCTGCAAATCACAAACAGCGAGGGCAGTAACTGCAATTCAGCCACCCCACCGCAGGGCTTTAATTAAATAGCCGAGCTGCGACACTCCCCCTCGGAAAAGCACTTAAATAACACTGTTAAGTGGTCCGCAGTCATTTAGACAAGATGGATGTCCTGTGAACACAGTTTTTCTTCCACTGTGTTGGTCCGGGCAATAATGTATGAAATATATATTAGAAGTTTCCTTTCCCTTAGCAACAGGAAATCATTGGGTACGCCCTGTTTCTTGTACTGTCATTTGTTTGAGAAACACAAAAAAGAGTTCTTATTATGAGAGCACAAAAGAGATGATTATTGGGTAAAGAGAAAGGAAAGACAAAAGCCTGAAGGGGTCTCACCAAGCTGTGGCCGTTCACCACCAAGGCATAATCTCCTGTTAGCGCTTCTTCCACAACCGACTCCAGCTCCAATGGCCGCTGCCTCTCACCGACCGCGTGGCCATTGGGAAAACTCCTGCTGTGTCCAAACAGATGTTCCTTTGCCTTCCTAAGAGAGCAGGGAGAGGAAGAAAATCATAACGAAGCAGACACAGCACGCGTCCTAGCTCCTACAGACATGGTATGTCCCCAAGACCCAGGGTCAGCGGGCAAGCAGGGTCATTCTGGGCGATGGTTTTGAAATTCTAGCAAATATGCAGATCAACATAATGAAAACAGAATCTTCGCAAAGGTTTTATGTTACCCAAAGGGTAAGTCACCATCTTGGGCTGAGTTTAACTAGGACTAGGACTAGGGCTAGGACTACCTAGCTTAATTTGATAGATTTGGCCGGGAGAATTTCTTCTAGGGATTCCAAATACATACATGCATTTATACAGCAATTTGAGGTACAACCTAATATGATTCATCTTGAAATAGCAGTCTTCCAAGAAAAACATTTTTTTAAAAAATTGACGATAAAGACCAATGATGATATTTACTAATAATTATAAAACAACAGAATACTTGAAGCAAAAATCGTACTTATCAGATCAAACAACAGAATTCATCTCCTGAGAAGAAGAGTACAGACATGAAAACACATAGAAGGTCACTAAAAATGCCATCGACCTCTAAATTCCCGCAATCTCCCTAACAGGAGCTGTAGAAGACTCCTGCCCATGTCCCATCTGGCTCTCCGGTTGGAGAGGTGCAGCATCCAGGAAGTCCTGTTTGCAGATTCCCTTCAACAGGCTATGATGCTGCCTTCGCAGAGGAGGGGAACTTCCCTCTGAGGACCCAAGGTGACGAGGCAAGCCAACTCCACTACAGAAGCTTCACCCACCACCACAGACCTGTCAGGTGACACTCTGTGACACTTCAGTCCACAAACTGCATGCAGGAGAGGAGGGTCCAGAAGAAAGGTTATAACTAGGTGGCAGAGGTTTTGGCTTATGGCAAGATGGTAGGCTCTCTACAGACTCAGTCTTCATAAAAATACTTACTAAATATTTTTATATGGCAGTTCCACAAAAGAAAATCACAACTACTGTATCAAAACAACCATTTTAGCCTTGTGTTTTCTAATTGTTTGAAAATGTCACACTAATTGTTTGTACACTAAAATTTTACACAAAGACCAAACTAACAACAATAAAACACCCAACGTCTCCTGCTGTCCAGGACCAAAGTCTCTGCCTGCCTTGAAGACCCCAGAGGTCACGCCCCTCGGTTCCAAGGATGGTATTCAACCTTTGGAAAACAGTTTCAGAACCCAATAAGATTTATAAAGCCAGAATGCTGCGTGTGTGAAACTTAGGGAGTTCACAGTGAGGAGGGTGAGATAGGACAGACATGAAAAATCATTGTTTTTGGTGGGAGCCTCCGACTTCCACAGAAGATAACCGTGTCAGGGAACCCTCCTCCCCACTGTGAAAATTTACAGCCCCACCTAATAAAGAGAGCAAGTGAGACGAGTTCCCTGGACGTGAGCATTTCTCTGACAAGGCTGTGGGGCCCATAAATTAGGTCTTCGGGCACCACAGAGAAAACATCTCCTGAAGTTTCCTTTTTAGTAAAGTTCTCACTCCCGCTATAAATGACTCAACCTCTGGTTTCCCCCCGGAGAATGAAAACATTCCAGTGAAGGGTGAAGTTCATGAAAGTATTGGCTGAAATTCTATTTACCCAGGACTTTTCCCCTGTAAACTGTCTTCCTAACATCTGACATGAACCCTTTTGGGGGCCGAAAAGGGACAGTTTTTCCAGCTCTGTTTCGTTCTCCCTCGTCTCCTGTCACAGGCTGCCCCTCCGTGGCTCATCAGGGCTCGCGTCTGCAGACCTCTGCCCGTGTTCTGTCGCCCCCATTGCTTTTTATCCCTGGAACTTTGCTCTTCAAACACCAGCTGTTTCTTTCAAAAATAATCTTGGAGGGAGGACAAAAAGCTGTGCCTAACTCCCCTTGGTGAACACGAACTATACATGTCTGCAGGCGTAACGCGCAACACTTAACCACATGATCCAAATAACAAATGCTAAAACAAAAGAACGCCTGTGTCTTCCAAGCTCCATAAGAGAGAGCGGCTTATTACAATGCTGGCATGCAGAAGTGCATTAACAGTTGAGCGACTGTGGCGCTCATAATTCGGTGCCATCACAAGCTCAGCAAAGCAGAGAGGCCCACGCTGGCTGGCATTCAACCTGCCAAGAAGAAAGTAGATGGGAGGAGAAAGAGTTGTTGTGCCGGTCCTCTTAAGACTCTACATTTGAACATTAAAAGGACAAATGAGGAAATGGATTAAAGTCAGGACACTCTAATGAAATGAAGACAATTTGGACTTGGATACCAAGGCTAGAGTTTTGGGCTTGGTAGCAAGACACTTGGGCTCAGCCCAAGATCTCCCTCTGACAGTTCAGAGGCCCACCATAGAATTATCTGATTTCTGGCCACTTCATTAGTCAGTGACACAGCCAAGACTCCAGAAGCCAGGACTCCAAGTTCCTCGTTCTTGGTCTACCACACCAAGCTGGGGTATGCGTAGTCAGCCACAGGCCACCTCTGGATAGAACGGACGAAAGTACAAAGGAACAACAGCACATCAAGAGAAAAAAAGTACATGAAATTTTGGTTTCTGAGTCCCAGTTCTGCCATCCTGTACTACCTGAAAGACCTACAACTGCTGTTACCAATCACTTCATTATTAGACATGGATGCACTGGGACCAGCCAGTTATGCTGGTTAAACACTCAACAGCGAAAATAGATACACACTGTGGAGCCAGGGTAGCACCACTATGCACTAGAAGATCTCAAGTTTAAGTGTTCTAAAAGTTTATCATCTATAGGAGAAACTGAACCAACACAAACATTTTTGCCTGGGTGGCTAGAAGTTGAGAATGGAGACCAAAATGCCTCCTGCTGGCCCTGTACAGTGTTTCAAAAACTTTGTATGTCATGTATGTGATGTTCCCCTCTCCAAAGGCCTCCCTGCGTGGCCCCCAAATGTGGAAATAGCCCAGGTCGCACAAATGGTCCCTGCCTGGCCCTGGAGCCATTCACTCATTTAAGAACCTCACTCATACAAACAGTGCTCCACCAAGGAGTTGTGCAAAAGCACCAATGCATGTTTTATTGATTACAGAGGAAATATCAGTTCTTAAATATGCCCCTGGGATCTGCTCTGGAACAGCGGAGGCAGTCACTTCAGGGTTTAATAAATTTGGCTTCATGGATTTTTTTTCTAACAACAAAACATGTGACCAATGACACAAACATGAAATATGGAATGAGTTCTCCTGTCAGACCAAACAAAATTCCATTCTCCGTCTGTTTTCCTTTGCACAGAAGACATATGGATAGGCGCAGGCATCTTCTGAGGAACCGTGGCAGGGTTTAATTGTGGAACACTGGCTTTGCCCTGACTCTCAAAGCACCTATGGCAGCAAAATGAAGCCAGGACTCTGAGTGTCTAAAATGGTTTCAAGACATTAAATTTGAAACAAGCCGTATGCATGATATGCATGAAAATTACACATCCATGTTTATGAAATAATCTAAACACATGTGACAGGTTTAATATAACCATTTAGGTCATTTCCTTCCAATAGCTACTATCACTCAGATCCTATTCTTTTGATACCATTTTTTTTTCTTTTTGCATGAACTTTCACTGAACTCAGAAGTATACCGCAAGAAAATGGGATGGTGCAAATTTATGGTTTCAATATTTCATCCATGAAGTCAAGGCTTAGACAGAAGTAGCTGAGATTAGGAGTACAGAGAGCATCTTCGAGCAAGAGCTTTTTGGGTGAACTACTTTTCCTTCCCAATCTTAATATTAAGCAAAATCTTACTATAAGAATATTGATTCTTCTATATGGAATTTCCTGCCTCACGTTGCCTGTCTGTCTTAGAGAGAAGGAACAGGTGGAAATAAATGCTGTCAGTTGGTCACTTGAACAGAGTGGCCTCAAGGGTTGTGGAATACTGATTCTAGCTGGAAAATACTTTTCCTCTGAATATTTAAAAAATTCTCGTAAAAAACAATCTTTTAATTTTTTTCCTACTCATACAAGTTTTGCATGAGCAAAACGCCCAACAGTGCCAAGTGCCGTAAAGAAGAAAGAAAGGTGACACCCAAGTCTACCGCCCACAGAGACTGAGTATGTCTTCCAGGGTTGGATAATAAGTAGTAGGCAGCTGTGCAATGTTCTTATAGATGCACACACATATAACACTCTTATGCAAAAAAAAAAAGTCACACTATGCATGACATTTTATAATCTAACTTTTCACTTAACAAACATATCCCGGACATCTTTCAAAATCAATATCAATAAAAATTATTTTCATTGATGGCACCACATTCCATTGTATGTATATATTAATATTTAATACAGTTGTTCATGGTGGGATATTTGTACTACTTCTTTTTTTCTTTTCTTTCTTTATTTTCTTTTATTTTTTATTTTTTATTTTTTTTTTGAGACAGGATCTCACTCTATAATCCAGGCTGATCCTGAACTCACCATGGGTTCCAGGCTGGCCTCAAACTCACAGCAAACTTCCTGCGTTGGCCTCCTAAGTGCTGGGATGACAGGTGCGTGCCAGCATGCCCAGCTTAGGCGGCACTGGGGAGTCAAGCCCAGAGCGTTCTGTTTGTTCGGTAAATACTTTTAACCGTGGAGCTGTGCTCCCAGCAGCGGACCATTTCTAACTGCCTATCCCCATGACACACATCAACAGATACTTATATATACATTTCTACATCTTTTTCACTTCTTTTATTTTCTTTTTTTGAGACAGGGTCTCACTCTCTAGTCCAGGCTGGCCTCAAACTCATGGCAATCCTCCTGACTCAGCCTCCGAAGTGCTGAGATTACTGGCATGTGCCAACTAGTTTACGTGGTGCTTGGGAGTTGAACCCAGGGCCATGCATTTGCTTATGTCCCTAGCCCTTCACATATTTTCTCAATGGAAATTCCTAGAAGTAGGAATCATAAAATTTGGAAAGACATTCTTATCGTAGTTTACCTTCTGGAGAGTTTTAGCCAATTTATATATAGTTCTACCAGTGGTATATAAATAATGGACATTTCTCTATATTTCTTCTACATAATACGAGGTAAGTTACCTATTTAGTCAGTGTAATGGGGCTGGATAGAATCTGAGACAATCAGTCCTTCTCCATCCACCACCTTCCCTGCAGGTGATCTTCCATGTTCACTTTCTGTTGCCTGGGCGTGTGGAGGGGCAGGAGGGTAACCTAGCCAACTACAGAGGAGAGGAGCCGAATTCTTGCTTTTTGCACACCAAAACAGACTCTTGGCTGTCATAGAAGAGTCACTCTGAATTCCAGGTATCCAGAATTTCATTGACTTTTTGAGAGAATTTCTTCACTCCCAAATTCCTAAGTCTAAGAGGAATCAGAGTGTGGCAGTTAGAGTGGCCGGTCAAACTTGCAAGGTTTGGGACTACCCGAGGAGTTGGTAGAGCAGACTTCTAGCTGTGTTTGGGTGAGTCACTGGGGCAGGGCCTTGGGGCCTACACCTGGTTCCTCAGCTTCTGCTCTCCACATTGTTCTGCTCAACTTCTGGCTGCCATAACTAAGCACTTCTGCTCCACCATAATCTTCCGCCATGATGTCTCTGCCTTGGAGCCAGCCAGCCATGATCGGAAACTGTGAGCAAATCAAAGCTCTCCTTCAAACCACAGGTGTTCGGTGCTGTGTCTTAGCAACAGAAAGGCTGATTAGTGCATGGGACACTGACTGTCACCCAAAGAAGCAGAGTAGAGAGAGGAACTTACATACTGGTATGTGGCTAAAAGCAGCCTGGTTCATGGCCTGTGCCCCCCTGTGCTCCACCAACCCCTGGCAGTAGATGGAAGAAGTGTTCAGGTAAGGGAACATGCAGGTAATTTGAGAATCTCTTTGCATGGAGCAGCTGCCTTCCCGCTCCGCCCCTACAGATGTGGTACACAGATGGATTTTAGAAACTGAGGGGAGAGCACAAGTCTTCTCAGTCTCGGGCATGCAGCCCAGAGATCAGCTGAGCATGAGATCTGACTGAGACCAAGAAGTGGGAAGTGTAGATGCCAGCACAGTAGGCACCGATGAGTGGTGACAGGTGAGGCAATTGTGTCCCCCAGACTTGAAGTAAATTTAACTGAAAGGACATAGTTTGGTGGTCATCGAGCAGAAAAGGGGCTCAAAATCGGTTTAGCAAATGTATCGAGTTTCTAAATCTCACACAGCCACGTGTCCTGTGGGCTGAGAAAATCGGAGAAGCTAGAAATAACCAAGCTTCCTCCCACTCGAGGTCCTTGCCCTCCCCACTGCGCCACCAAAGAACTCCTCATCCCAATGATGAGACACTGACTGAGTCACAAATGTAGCATGTCACCAAGAGGAACGGGAGATGAGGACATGCGCAGAATGAAGTCTCCTCTAAATGAGAGCCACTTCCTCCATGGTCTGACAGTCACCTCCCCCCATTCCTCTCCACCTTTCCTGTTTTCCGTCCTTCCTTCAGTGCTTACCTGAGCTCTTCCCTCACTTCCGCCGCCGTGTTCCCTGCTACCACAAACACATCGTTCATGTCGTCGGTCAGCACGTTGCAGGCATAGCCAATGTTGACCGCGGTTTCTGGTACAAAACAGAGCTACTTCAGTTAAACACAACTTGACGGTGCCAGCACATTTTCCATAGTGTTTTGAGGTCAGGGTTGTATGTCCTCCCTTCTTACACACCCTGGTGATGTGAGATAGCGCAGAACGTGTGACTTGATATGAGCAACCCACAGGAAATGCAATAAAGACGGTGTCCCTTGATTAAATTCACCACTCACTAGACCCAAGGTGGCACAGTCCTGGAATCCCAGCTCACCAATAGGCTGAGGCAGTTTGAGCCCAGCCCTGGCAACGTAATAACTTAGAGAAACCCTGTCTTAAAAATCAAAAACAAAAACAAAATTAAAGGGCTGAGAAAGTAGCTCAGAGGGAAGTACTTGGGCTCAATCCCCAGTACCAAAGATGAGTGCAGGAGTGAATGAACGAAAACAAATCCATAGGGAGAAGTAGCAATGTCTATGAATATGCAGCCTGCTATCAAGTTTTCAAAAGCATCGTTTGATTATCAAATTAGCACTCAGGAAGAAAACTTAAGATCTTATGGGAAAGTGGCTTGTGTCCATGGGATATATTTGACCAGAAGTCCTGACCACTGACTTTAGACAGCTGAAATACTAAACCTAGCTAATACACGATTCTGCTATATTTAAGGGGGAAAAAAACCTGCAAATTGCCAGGTGAACAACAGATAAGGCCTTTAAGAAATGTTTATAGTCTCTCACACCCAACATTGCCACATTCCCATTAAGTGAACAGAAATTTGGAGGCTAACTACTGCCTCAAAGTCCACCCAGAATTGTTCTGCTGTAACTGCAGAGCTCATGTGATCTGGGGCAGAACTGGAGTGTGGGATAGTTACGTGGCTCCTTCTCTTTTCCAGAGAATCACCTGGTTCCAACTCTACTGAAAACACTGCTAGGGTTTGAATCTGGAGTGCGCCCCAGAGCCTCCTATTTGGAAGGCCATCGAATTGAGATTCATTCACTGATTTCTGTTAAGAGGTGGGGCCTGGTTGGAAGGGGGAATCACTGGGGCTTGACCAGAAGTGGAGTATCACCGGAACATGACCTGGAAGGAGACACACCACTTGCCCTTCCTCTCCCCCTCTCTGCTTCCTGCCTGGCTGTGTTCTGAGCAGCTTCTCTCTGGCTAGGTCTGCACCAAGTCCTTTTGTCATTTCCAGCCTCTGATAAATGGACCGAGACCTCCTGAAACTTTGAGCTAAAATAAACTTTTCCTCCCTTAAATTGTGGTGTTGGGTATTATGTCCCAGCAATGCAAAAGTAACTCAAGCAGAAATTAGCTAATTCTATGGAACAGTTAGTTTTGTCCTAAATTTTAAAAGGCAATTGATAAATCTCATATATCTTTTATGTAAACCAAAATGTATCTTTTGCAGAAACTGAGGCTAGGTTATAGAAATTCATGGATGTTTCTAGTAACCACAGAACTGCACTCCCAGGTCCACAGAACATTTCTGGGAGTCTATGTCTACTGATACATCAGAAGGCTCAGCTACCATTTATTTTTCAATCAATAATTTGGATGAAGAGAATTGATTGATCACATGTGCAAATCATCCACTGCCCTAAAATAGAACCAGTAAAAGGACAGAATCTTATAAAATAGGTGTGTGTCAGTTAATTCAAGATTTTCAATTCATCTGTGGCCAGGCATAAAATCACATTGGTTTTAACTCTTCCTGTTAGCAAGATCTCCAAAATGTATTGACAACCCTTTCCTTCTTAGGAAACAGTATCTAATGACATAGCATTTTGTCCGTCCTAAAGGTGGGTCAGTTCTCACTGCCTCATTGTGTGGATGGTCTTGGGTTCAGCCAGACTGTATCACTACTGCTTTGGTGGTGTTAAAATGTTTCCATAAACAGCTGGTGAACACCTGTATTCCTGAGCTTCTCCCAAGCCTGCTCACTACCCTGGCCTCTCCCAGATAGGACCCCAACCTCCGTATCACCAAGAAATTCAGAGAGTCGCCCAAAGTCCCTCAAGTCCTATGTCAGCACTATGCTACACTGGGGACAATGCTCATAGGACCCAATTGATAATATTTTAATACACCATTCTCCATGGTTATAAGAGGCATTTAAACTAAAACTGTACTGACCCCAGGATTTACTAGGCAAAGGCATTTTGCACATTTGGTTTCACTTGTATTTAAGTAGTAGACTCTTGTGATATATGCACTTTCTTCCTTCAATTCTTTCCCTTGTGGAGGACTGGACCAATATCTAATCAATGAAAGTGTCTGCTTACTTAAAAAATTCCTCATAGAATTCAACTCCCTCTTTGCAAAGCGTGTCCTTATGAATTTCCAGACTACCTTGCTTGTCGCCTGTCAGAATCCAGATCTTGATATTGGCTAGCAGTAAGCTTGCAATCGTTTCGATCACGCCTTCTTGCAACTTATCTTCAATGGCGGTGGCTCCTAGCAGCTTGATTGGGAAATGGAGAATAACTTGTGTTAATGCATGCAGCAACATCACCAATGTTAATGGATGCGGGTCATGGTTATGTTACGGTTGCAAATCACATCTAGGAACTTCAGTCCCAGATTGCGGAGGTCAAGGAACATAAACTGAAGACAGCAGGTAAGCCGTGTGCCTATAGCAAGCCTCTTCTAGCATGCAAAAGTGTCACGGGAATCCAAACCTCACACGGAAGTTCCTGAATCCAGAATGGCAGGGAACCCGGGAGTTAAGAGTTCTGTGAGGCGGGTGGTGAGTTCAGATAATGCATTAGCACAAACAGTCAAGAAACCACCGGGGACTCTGGTGACTTAACTGCCAGCTGCTTGCCCACTACGTGAACAAAGGAGCACTAACACCTCAATGGCAGGAAAGTGACCACGACCAAGGGGTCATAGACAGGCCTGGTGGCGCAGGCCTATTATAATCCCAGCATTTGGGAGCCCGAGGCAGGTCAATCACAAGTTTGAGCCCTGCCTGGGCCACTTAGCGGAACTCTATCTCAAATAAACAATAAAACGGGGCTTGAAATAAAACTCAGAGTGAAGGTCCTGTGCAAAGGCCCTATTTCTGATACCCAGTACCGGGAGGGGAAAAAAAAAAGCTGTCAGTCACTCTCCTATGCAAATAAACCAGCAGATCCCCTACTAAAAAGCAAATTTTCCTGTTCAATCTGCCCCACAGATGGACAAGACGTGCTCCCCAGTGTGTTCAGGGTGACCTTGACCACTGGGACTCCAGCGAAAAGTGGCTACCAAAAGAGACTACACGTGGAATAGCACCGAATACATGAGAACCTGCAGGGCTTTGGGGGCTTCGAGTCACGGCCTTGCCCTTCACAGCAAGTTTCTGTGCTCTAAACAGTGGGTCATACAGCGAGACTGGCAAAACAGAACCTCCTGGTCACATCAAGGTCACAGGAGAGGCGTCACTGAATGGGGTATCGGCTCTGCCCTACTCCTGGGATCTTTCGACTGCATGAGGTACTGCTAAGAGAAATAAGGCACTAGAGCCCCACGCAGTAAGCTTCAAGGCCACGTGTGGTGCATGACTCACTGTTCGAAAGAGTGCCATCTGCTGTGGGCGAGATGGTTTACCAGCCGCTGCTCCTGCGCCGGATCTCCAAACACACACTACCCCTCCCGTGAACACAGATCATCCTGCTTCTAAATTTATACCATCAAGTCTCTTTCGATCTCTTCATACAGCCCGGATATCTGCTCCTCCCTCTCCTCCGTGGCAGCAGTGGCAGCCTGGAGCATCTCGTGCCACTCTCTGAAGTACTTGTCATCCAGGTCTCGGTAGGCGATCGCCAAGGTCCGGAGGCCTTCCCCTGCAAACTCCTGCCAGAGAACACAGAGGCTCAGGAGCGTCGGGCCAAGAGCAAGCCCCGCTAGACCAATCACCCCAGGGATGGCCAAGGACGGTTCCACGCACCTTGTGAAAAGGAAGGTTCCACATACCTTCTCGCAAGAGCACTCCCGACTCACTGTGTATCTCCTCAGAAACAGGAGATGTTTGTATTTTATTTGTATGTTAAAAACTGCATGTTTATGATCCCAGCTAATTGGAAGGCTGAGATAGGACAGCAAGTTTGAGCCCAGCCTGGGCAACATCATGAGACCCTGTCCCAAAATAATAATAATAATAATAATAATAATAATAATAATAATAATAGGGTTGTGGATGTAGCTCAGCGGTAGAACACCATACAGCTCCCATCCTCAGCACTGGAAGAAAAAAAAGACCCCTGCAAGAGAATTAGCCTTGCCCCCACGACCAGCTGAAATGCCTATGGAAGGTACTGCTCAGGAAGTGATCAGTACTGCCTATGATTTTTTTTATAGTACCAGGGATCAGACCCAGAGGTGCTCTATCACTGAGCTACATCCCTAATCCATTTCATTTTCTAATTTTAAGACAAGGTCTCCCGAATTTTCCCAGGTGGAACTCAAACTTGGGACTCTCCTGTCTCAGCCTTCCTCATGATGGAATTACTGTAGTCACAAGGTGTCTATGACTTGAGATACCCATTTTAAACAACATATGCTAGTTTCCAGCCTTTCCTCACCTGAAGGAAGTATCCCCAGCCACAAGAGGCCCTGTCCTAGATCATAACCCTGGTGCCAGGAACAAGGAAAAGACCCTCAGAAGACACCTCTAGAGACAGGGCATCTCTCCCAAGTCTTACTGCCCCCCTTAGGAATATATCTATGACCACACTGAATCCAGTCCTATTTATGGATATGCTTGAAATCCCCAGAATCAAAAGCTAGCCATAAATAATCAATGAATAAACTGACATTAAATAGTTGCATTGTCAACTTGTAAGTATTTTACTTAGCGCCAGAACACTCTCCATGAGGGGAAAAGGAAAAAGAAAAAAAAAAGAATAGAAGTTTAAAGAGAAAAGTTGCTACTAAGAAGACAGACTAAAAGTGAAGACTTTTATTTTTTTTTCCTAGACTCCATTCTGAAAGTTTTTCATTTTTCTCCTACGTGAAAGTTTCATTTTAAGAATTACAAAGAAAAAAGTGTTTGAAATCTTAAAGACATCATCATCAAGTCAGGTTAGTTCAAGAAAATCATTTTGGGGCTGAAGGAATGGCTTAGTGGTTCAGGCTCTTGGGCAAGTGCTAAGTCAAGTGCTAAGTACTCGAGTTCAATTCCCCAGCACCACATACGCCGGGTGTGGTGGTGCATCCCTGTAATCCCAGCACTTGGGAAGCTGAGGCAGGAGAATTGCTGTGAGACCAAGGCCAGCCTGGGCATCACAGTGAGTCCAGGACCAGCCTGGACTACAGACAAGACCCTGTCTCAAAAAAATTCATTTTTTAGCCACTACGGAGTTCATATTTAATAATTACTCAAACTGATGGAGAACCCTTTTCCAAGAGTGTGTCAGTAAGCTAACAAACTCAAAAGATGCCTCTGGTACTTTTTCCTTCTATGACATGGGACAAATTGGAGTGTTACAGTTTGGATCTGGATGTCCCCCAAAAGCCTTGGGTTTGGAGGGTGATTCTACTATGGAAGATAATCTATTGACTTTCTGTGGTATTAGGACGTGGGGCTTGATGGGAAGGGGTGGGCACCGGACCTGACCGGGAAGGATATACGTTAGCTCCACCCCCTCATACCTGGCTTCCTGTCTACCAAGGGTTGAATTGGTTCTGCCCAGCCAGGCCTCCACCATCTGCTTTCACCATTGCTGGCCAACCCTGAACAGACTGAGACCCCTTGAAACTGTGAGCTAAAATAAACCTTTCCTCCCTTAAGTCCTAGGTGTTGGGTACTGTGTCCCAGCAATGAAAAAGGACCTAAAACAAGGAGATCGGTAGCTGCTTCCCATCTCCCCCCGCTGCCACAGATAGAAACACAGGTCAATTCTTTGGGGAAAATGCCACAAGCCTCTCCCTTCACTTCCACTGGGCACTTCAGGGACCTCTTTCCTGCAGATGTTTCTATGGGTACTTCAGTTCCCCCGGCCATTGCCCCAAGTGCATCTTCTCTGCACAGATCAGGGGGCAGGCACAAGTTAAATCACGGCACACCCTAATTCGATAAGTAGGAAGAAAGTCAGCGAAGATTGCAACGATGTGGTTTAGCCCAGAAAGAGTATGAGAAAAATGCCCCCCAGGAATGGCACAGGCTAAGGGGAGCCCTCTGAATACTGCAATCATGTTTTACGAGCCGAGGCTTCCAAGACCACCACTGGTTCTCCTTGTGATCTGAAAATCGAGTTACTGCCTCAGAATGATCATTTCTCTTCTTAATTGGCACAAACACGTCTCTGCCTGTAACTTGCAGCCCCCCCGGGCATTGCCAGAGCTGTCCTCTGTGTTCTGCACTACACAGCGAACCCAGCCTCAGATGGCATTACAAAAGAGGACAGATGATTTAAGTTATTCAATTACCTCATGAAATACAAATTTAATCCTCAATGAGCATTTGAGCGAGGTCTTTTCCTATCATTAAACAATTCAAAAGCCAATCATGAAATACAAATCTAAAAAACTCAGAATCTAGAAGCCAGCGTGGACAAGAAGCACGGAACGAGTCAAGTTCACCTCGCCTTGACAAAAAAAAAAAAAAAAAAAAAAAAAACATTTTGGGCGTGGAAATGTAAAAGGATGAAATGAGACTTTCTCTCCTTTCATATGGAAGGTAGGTATATAAAAATTCAGGGCCTTGGTGTTTGAGCAATGGCAAAAACCAGATAGTTATGATTCCAATGTTGTTTCCATGAAAAAAATGAATAAGACCGTGCCAGCCTTCTGGAAGAGATTAAAAGAAAATCAAGAATGCTCTATTGGAAAGACAAAAACAATAGCTATGTTTGTAACCAATATTACTAAACCATCCTTTTTTTTTTTAATTTAAAGTCAAGCTGAAGTTTTTATATTTTATTTGTTTGGGGTTTTTTTTAGGATTCAGGGAATGTTTTATATTAAATATAGGGCCTCCCAAAGAACAGGAATGCTCAACCATTTGTAAAGGGAGAGAAATCAAACAGTGAGAAAATTAGAGTTTTCACCAGTTCCCTCGGGGTGCAGACAGGGCCAAAGGGAACCTTAAAAATAGAGAGATGTTAATACTGGAGTCTCAGGTTTAAACCAAGTCATGTTTGTATTAATTCATAAGTCCTTACTCTTTGGAAGAAAAGGAACAAAAAAGTTACCCCTACTATTCAGGAAGCTCCTGGAAAGACATTATGCTTGTCTCAGAATGTGCACTGTTTGGTGTCCTACAGAACACAAGGCCTTCGTCGTCCTTTGGAACCTGAAGACAAGAGCCTCTGGAGGAGAAAGCTGGCTTCGGGGAGCATTCATCCTTCACCCCTGAACACAACCTTCTCTGTTCCCTGGGAGCAACATAAGAGACTTCATTGGTCCAGACAGTCAGAGCCCAGTTCCTCTTTCTGGAACCAGTCCAGGCTCCCAGGGGAAGGTTGAGCATCGTCCCCAGTGGCTCCAAAGCCCCACAAGTCCCTGCCTGGCTGAGGTCCAGGAGCCTACCCCTGAAGTCCCTTTCGGCAGCCTGCTGACCCGCCTCTGGGGAGACTGTCTGGACTCCTGGTGGGCACAGAGAGGGACTGCAAGCTTGTTCCCCAGCGCACCCTGGCACGATCTCCCGTGCGACCTCTCTCCACCTGCTTCCTATTTCCACAGTCAGGTCACGCAGCTGATCCTCTGCATGCCAGCGCTAACCATGCAAGGGGGCAACGGAGAGCAGGGGCAGCTCTGGAGGCAGGGGCACTTACGCTGAGGTGGTCGGACGTCAAAGACAGCAGGTCTTTGTTGGATGGATGAAGTTTTTCGAACAGAATCGTGTCTGCCCCCTTGGAATAAAGTCTGATCTGTCCTTCTGGGTTTCGAACTGGAAAGAAAAAAGTTGAGGAAATCAGATGAAAATCAGATTGTAACTAATGAGATCTCCCCAAACTACTCTTCCGCGGCTCAAGCTGGGCAGTTTGGAAATGGGCAGAATTCTGTAGCCATGACGTCATATGACATTCAGTGACACTGGTTAGAACATCACTACCTACATCTCTGGCTTTTTTCCTGTTTCACTAACTGAGAAATATTTCTTCTTCTTCTTCCTCTTCTTCTTCTTCTTCTTCCTCTTCTTTTCTTCCTCCTCCTCCTCCTATTCCTTCTCCTCTTCTTCCTCTTCTCATGGTACTAAAGATAAAATCCCAGGCCTTCACACTGAGCTGCAGACATTTCCAGCCCATTTTTACTTTTGATTTTGAGACAGGGTCTCATTAAGTCTTTAAGTTGCCCAGGCTGGCCTTGACCTTGTGATCCTTCTGTCTCCGCCTCCCAAAGCGCTAGGATGGCAGGCCTGAGCCACTAGGCCCATCTTCTACAAGAGCCTTTTGACTTCCCAACGTCAGGAACCAGTGTTTTCATAGTGAAGCGTAGGACCTTCCTGTTTTCCTGGGTGTGTGACTAACGCGTTGACACATTTGAGTTCAGGGTTCTGTGTTGCAGCTGAACTGAGAGCTTTGTTTGAAAGCTCCTGGTGTGAAATTCAGGACTCACTGTTCAAATCACTACCACCGTCACCCCAAATTATCTCCATATGGCCCCTGTTGACTTCTTCCTCCTCCCTTCTCCTTGGAAAAGCCCATTTATTCCTAGTGTGCTCTTTTTTGGGGGTCAGCCAAATTATCAAGGTGGCATTCACACACCGTGGGAGGCTTTTTAAAAAATTAAAGCCTCTACTGTCTTCTCACTGGAAGCCTGCTATCAGTAGGCCTGTGTTTTGACCTACCCAAGTTTAGGAATAACAACCCTTTGTAGGCCCCTGGTCTCCAGTCCCACCTGGATATTGCCAGACAAATCTCCCAAGACACGGAGCGTTTTACTGAACTTGGTAGGCGTGGTTTGACAGCCTGGGCACACAGCAGGCGCGTGGTCACTGTTCACTGAACAAGTACGAGGAGGAGTGGGTCAGACACTCGACAGTGATGTGTTTCTCCTCAGGAGCTGCCCACAGTCTAAAACAATCTCTCTCATCACGGTCTAAACATTCCAGCCCTTGCCAGCTTCGTCAACTGAATCAAAGAGAATTATATGCTTTCCACTTAATTAGACCTTTTCACTAAAAAATACGATGCCTTGAAACAGATGACCATAAATACCCACTGCTATTAATTTAATGGAGTACAAACTTCAGAGGTTTGTTTAAAAGAAATATAACGACCAAAGTACAATAAGTTACTTTCCCCTCTGACTTTTTACTACCCTTTGTCAACACTTCTTAATCCCCGGCCATTTCCTCTCGCCTTTGGCAGGTCACATGCATCCTGGAAAGGTTCGGTACTGGCAGCCACCTTCTCTTCTAAGATTCTTGGATCTGCTGTTCTATTTACCTGCACTCAGGCAGTTGTTCTTGTACTTTGGCTGTAAGTATCCACTCTGGGACAACAGGCAGAAGTACACATGCAATTTGTCTGGTTGTTCTAGGGAAGTAATCGTCCTAGACAAAGCTTTCTCTTAACTTCTATAATGGTCAAATTTAATAATTTCCCCCAAACCTCCCTCCTGTCACCAGAAGGAGTGATCAATGGTGATTTCCCTCCAATCATTTTTATAGTCCAAACTAGGGATATCATTTTTAGACTTTCAGGTCTCAGGATCCCCTCACACACAATACTCAGCAAAGACCCCAAACCTGATTACACCAACAGTCTCATAATTTTAACTGTAATAACACTCCAACAATAATTATTATAACAATAATAAGTACATACTAATGTAAATAATTTTGTAAACCAATTTTTTAAAAGAATGAATTGGAGCATGACATTGTTTTACATGATTGCAGATCTCTTTAATATCTGGGTCAATAAAAGACAGTTGGATTCTCATAGATGTTCCAGCCATCTTTCTGCTGCAATGTCAGGTATCATGTGAGCCAAGCCCTGTGGCTCATGACTGTGATTCTAGCACTCTGGGAGGCTGAGACAGGATGATTGCAAGTTTGAGCCCAGCCTGTGAAATTTAGCAATTTAGTGAGACTCTGTATCAAAACTGAAAAAATTAAAGAGGGCTGAGGATGTAGCTCAATGTGAAGGCTCAGGGAAAAATTTCTAGTACCATAAAATAATAATAATACCACATATAGTACAGCTTCTGCAAAACTTCATAATATACTCATGAGAAAAAAGACTAAAAAAGAAAAATAACAGTGATCTGAGAATGAAAGAACTTTTTTCCTCGTGAACCTCTGAAAAGTCTCAAGGTTCTCTAAAGTTCCCACACCATAGTGAGAGCCTCTGGTCTAAAGGAATCACAAGTGGATTATGATTTGTGTGAGTCCCTTTCTATATCTATAGCTCTGTTTCCACATGTAAGAGAATTCCGAAACAATCTGACTTCAAAGGTCCTACCCTGTTGTACATTTTCTAACTCAATAAATACTTTCCATACCTGATGACTCTCTTAACCCAACACTCACCCCTTAAATTTGGGATTGTCTAAATCCAATTTCACTAAATTCAGCCTAAATTCACTCACTATCTTTTTGTTTTTGTTGTTGTTCAGGGCTCCAGTCATTTCTGTTGAAAACTAATAAAATATCTGTCATTTCAGGAGTATTAAAACAAATTCAAAAGAATATAATAATTTTAAATGGTCACAGAAACACATGGTCAAAGCCTGGACAAAGTCACCATTTTTAAGTTATAAGTCTTAAAATTTTTCAAGTTATAAATCTACTATTGATTATCCCTTAAATGACAGAGAGGTCTAAATTCTTCATGGTGCATTTTTCCTTCTATCCTTCTAGTTCCTTCACCAGCCTAATGGCCTTCAAATGGACATCTCTGTCCAAACAGTCTGCCGCACTCCCTTCTGAACTAACCATCCAGCCATCTGCCAATTGACCAACTCTTGGATGTGTCCAGGTTCACCAAACTCAAACTGGACCACTGGCTTTCATTCAATAATTAGCTCCTTCCCCCAGGCCCCACAGCTCTACGATCAACTTGGCCGTTCATTCATTCTTTCAAGGAAGAAATCTGGACATCACTCGTGATTCCTGTCTTTAGTCACTCTCACATCACTGGATACAATACCTGACACCTGAAGCACAAACGAGGAAAGGCTTACTTTGGCGCATGGTTTTAATCCATGATCAGCTGGCTTCAAGGCAGACACGCACAGTGGAAGGGCACGATGAAGGATGGGTGTTCACTCCACACAGCCAGGAAGGAGAGAGAGAAGGGAACAGTGGGGGGTGGTAGACACACCCTTCCAGGTCACGCCTCCAGTGACCCACCTCCAACCAGGCCCCAACTCTGAGAAGCACATCGAATCATCAAGGGATAAATGCACTGATGATTATGGAGCCTTCATGATCCAGTCACCCTCCAAACACATGAGACTCTGGGGGGAACATTCTGGAATTAAACCATTAACACTCCCCTTACCACCTATGGGTCTAACTGGAGCCATGCATTTCTCCTTTACTGCCCATACTCTTGCCTGGATTATCACACCAACTGAACTGGTTTTCTTCACCCCAGAGCTGCTTCCTTTCCAAGTCTCCTGTGTGGTCCCACCAGAGTCAGCCTTATGCAGCTGCCTGGCATCCTACAATCATTCCTCTTCACCCTGGGATCAGGTTGGGTCTCTTCAACATGGCACATATCTAGGGCTCATCCAAACCTGCCCTTTCCACTCAATTCCCTTCCCTGCCTCACCATTTTCTCCTGGCTCCATCCACACAGAACATCTTTAAGCTTTTCACAACCCCCCTTAACTTAAAGTCCTGGCACAGAGCAGGTATTTATCAAATATTTGTTTCGTTAAGATGAATCACATTTGTATAAGATACACTGGAAGCATTAGGTAAGCTTTTGTGACTAAAGGAAAGAAAAAAGTAGAAAATGGCTTCCAGTACATGCACCATGAATGGTGATAAGTAATTCCACTCCGTCACATCACAGCTGATATTTTGCCACCTTACACACCCACACAGAAATATCTCTGTCTGTGGAAGTATGTGTCTATGGAAGTGTGGTTTGTATTCTGGCCACTTTTATGAACATTTAAAACTGAGCAATCAACTGATCTAATGATTTCACCAGGGTCTTTTAAGGAGCTCCCATCACTTATTTTTCTTTAATGATACCTGTCACTCATCTCTATTAAATATCTTTGAATTTAATCTGCACACTTTCATTTACTGACTGAGTACTAGAGGTCCTTCCAGAACTATGTAGTGAGATTCATCTGTATGTCTGTCAGCTTCCTGTTGCTGGGACAAAAACACCTGACCCGGGGCTGGAGGAATGGCTCAGCAGTGGGAGCACCTGCCTAGCAAGTGCTAAGGACCCAATTTCAACTCCCGAGCACCACATAAGCTGGCCACGGTGGTGCACGCCTGTAATCAGCACTTAGAAGGCTGAGGCAGGAGGATCGCTGTGAGTCCAAGGCCAGCCTGGGCTACATAGTGAGTTCAGGATCAGCCTAGGCTACAGAGTGAGACCTTTCCTCAAAAAAAAAAAAAAAAAAATCTAAACAACTTAAGGGAGGAAAAGTCCATTTTGGCCCACGATTTTAGAGGTTTCAGTTCATGGTCAGTACAGAGCTCCCGCAAGAAACATCCTGGCGGAAGGGCATGGCAGGGAAGAACTGCCCACCTCATGGCAGCCAAGAAACAGCAAGCAAGGGAAGAGGATGGGAGGCGAAGGGGCCAGAGGTGAGAGGATGCCCTTCCAGCCCACACCTCCAGAGACCCACTTCCTCCAGTCAAGCCTCACCTGCCAGCAGCACGTTCGGCCATGAACTCAGCAGCAGATTACATCACTGATGAGGTCAGCAGCCCAGAAACTAATCACCTTCCAAAAGTCTCACTTCTGAATACCTGAGACTTCTGGGAGACACCTTTGACCCAAACTGTAATGGCATGTTTACTAATACAGTAGATTCTGTACCCTCTGATAAAATTCTATAGAAATCAACTTTCATTTAGAGACCACTGATTTAATTAAGGAGGAAGAGAGGATGAAAACAAGGCTGAGGACAGGCAGGAGCGGCAGCGGCCAACGTCTCGGCCTTCCCAGCAGGCTGCCATCCCCACAGTGTTGGCCACGTGACAGTCACAGGGCTGGGATTATTTCTTGTCTTGCTATCAAAAAGAGATTTTCCTGCTCGCCTGGAGTTCCTCTGAAATTCTTCCTGATTAAAAACCAAACATATCAAGCCATGTTGCCTCGGTGCAGCCCATGGGGGAACATCACCTTTCATCACATGTAACCCATTAAGGCAGACGTAGGATGCTGGCAGGCAGGCCACGATTTCTTCACAGCCCACGATGGGGACCCACACCGAAGGAAAGCCAAGCATCTCCCTGTGTAGCAATCTTAGGATTTTGATCAACACCCACAGAGCAAAGCAACTTCAAGACTCAGCCAAACCCACATCACTAACACCTTAGAACTGTAAACAGAAGAGAGGTCCCACTGCAGCCACAGCAGGCTGTGTGCACCTTGGCAGACCGTGATGGCCCACAGCCTGGTGTCCTGAAAACCAAAAAAAAAAAAAAAAAAAAAAAAAAAATGGCTTCTGGAGGCCTTCAGTTTCCACCTGTTGAGATCCACTTCTCAGAGCCGGTCCCAGTACAGACCTTAAACCCCCCCAGCACTGCATACAGATACCTTCTCCAGAGTAGAAATTGATTTAATGCAATGATTGGGATATTAGTAAGCTACAAAGCATTGGGTTGCATTTTATATTAACAAATATTTACAGAAAAGGGACCATGTGCTAAGTTGTGTGTTTGGTTCTGCAGATTTAAGAAGACCAAGGTCCAGGACCCGCCTGCAGGTCACACACAGTCATAACCTCGGGAGCGTGTGAATAGGGGAGGGTCACACACCAATGCGCGGGACAAAGCACTCCAAGGAGCATAGGCAGCGGCAGTTATTTGGACAACAAGAAAAGACATTGTGAACTGGACATCACCAGATGAGGAGGAGGTTTCCAGAACAGAGAAGGGGGGAACAGGGTTGTTCTAGACCAGCAGTGAGAACGGCATGTGCCAGGGAGCAGCAGTGGGCGGTGCCTTCCGGGGACAGCGAAGGCAAGGGAGGCTGGGGCTCAGACTCAGGAAGCAGAAGAAAAGGAAGTTGGAATCAGACTTTGGATAATCCTCCACATCACGCCAAGGCCTTTCTCCTGTAACCTCTGGGGTGCCATGAGTGTTTCTGTTTGTTTACGTATACGATGGCAAGTCTGGCCTGTGTATCCTGATATCAGTACAAAGGATTATTTCAAGGGAAAAGATTTTGACAATGCTGCAATCGTACAAGCACACAATGATGAGGCCCTCGGGGCTGTAGCCTTGGGGAGCTAAGGGGCAAAGTCTCTCGTAATCAAAGACGTTTGTAGAAATGTTACTCTGATGCCTCTGTGGAGAAAAGACTTAGAAAGAGACTGGCAGCCAAGGAAACGGGTTTGAGAAGCAGCCCAGACATCTCCAGGAAAAATATCGAGTCACATTTGAGACTATGGGAGTGTAGGCAGCAGTGTTCAAACTGTGATCCCCTCACCAGTAGCGTTTGCACCTGCTAGAAACTTCTTATAAATACAAATCAGGGCGTTCCTCCCCAAACCAACTGATTATGATATTAGGGGCTGAAGTCTGGCGATCAGTGTTTTAGCAAATCCCCCACCCTCCTCCTGGGTGATTCTGATAGGAGCTGGGTGTGAGAACGATTGCCCTAGAGGCATAAAGCAAGTGAAATACATGCCAAATACAACACCAAACGATCACCTCCATCAGTGCGGCTGAACAGAGAAGATGCAAGAATCGAGGAGGCTGCTGCTGCTGTGCAGACCGGCAAGCGTGTGCCAAGCAACCCAGAGCCTCATCCCACGTGGGCAGTGATGAACTGAATGGGCTCCACAGTCAGACGTCCTGCATACAAATCCCTACTATTCTGCTTCAAGCCATGTGACCCTAGGCAGGTTACACCACCTCTCTGTCTCAGTTTCACTGGCTACAAAAAATGGGCATGAAAATAACAGCACCTACCTTATCACAGGCGTTCCGACAATAAAATCTGTTAGTTCAGGTAGAATGTTTGGAACAATGCCGAAGAGATAATAAAGTTTACTCATGTAGTACCACGGTTTTGAGGCTAAGTTAAGGATCACAGCAATTCATAAAACTACAAAAATATCACCACTCTCAGCACAGAGCCAAAAGTGCAAGAACTGTGAAAAGCATCAGTATAACCACAGTACTACCAAAAGGTCAAAAATGATCTCAGCTACCAACCATACCTATGACAGACATCCTTTTTCTGGTATTGTTGAAATCCAAAAAGGCAAGCAGTTGATAAGTAACCGGTGTTCCCATTTCCTCTATTGTTATTGTTTCAGGGGTCCGAGACTTAAAAATGAACCCAAAATTTCTAGCAGCAGTCACTAGGGCTCCTTCATCAGGTGATTGGACTTGGTAAATCAGCTGTCCTAAAACAGAAGGGGAAAAAAACAGACATTAATGTGAGAATCATAGCTAACACTCTCAGAATCCCAATGCCAATCCTACCTCATTCTTTAATACCCAACTCAAGTATCCACTCTAAAAATCCTTCCTATCCTCAGACTTTCACTTTTCACTAACCAGATGCCTATCTTCCAGGATACTACCAAGACTCCATGAGTACTACCGCGTAGACTTTGTCATCTTTTAGGAAAATGTCTGTCTCTGAGTCTGCCTCTCTACCAAGTTGAAAGTGTGTTAGGTCAGAGACCACATCTTTCTATTTTCAGAGACAAGAGATGAGCCACAGTGTTTCACAAACAAAAATATTGTAAAGTATATTAACCCACATAATCCTCAGGGCAAGCCTTTGAGGTAAAGATTATTAAAACTATTATTCCTGTTTTAGAATAGTAAGAACTATGGCTGAAAGGGATAACAATTTTTTGGCAAAAATGCAAAGGATCAGCCACACTGAGTTCCATTAATGACCTTTTCATGAGAACACATACAAGAAATTCATGGAAATATAGGGAATCGATCCAGATTGTTAACCATTATTATTTGATCTTATATTTGACTTGAGTTGGGAGGAGATAAGAAGGGAGAGAAGAGGGGGGGAAAAACAAAGTAACCAAAAAAATCAAGTCACTTTTTAAAATAGTATGGATAAAGTAACCCATCATGTAAAATTATAACATGCTTGTAAAAATGACTTAGAAAAAAGAAACAAAGTTAGCGCCGTATTTACTGGTTAATAGTGTTATTCAGGATAAACTCTTTCTTAAAACCAGTTTTATATTAATGGGTATAGCTGTCCTCATATATTCTTGTGTATGCATGGATGAGCAAATAAAAGGAGTGACAGGAAATACGTGAACTGTCACGACTGGTCGCCTCTGTGAGGGATGTGGGAGATCAGGAAGGGAATGATTAACTCTACCTTTAGAAGACTTTGTGTGGGATCATTTCATTTGATATGACAAGCATGAAATTATTCTTGAAATTTAAAAAAGGAAAGAACTTAAGGACTGCTGGAGCTATCTTATCTAGGAAATGATACAATAATTTCTATTTCTGTCAACAAGATGGATCCGTTACCAGGACCCAGCTCCTCTTCTATAAACAACTTTTAAAAGTTTTAATTTCTTGAACATATCTATTGATGATGAAGCAAAAATTGTTCAGGTTAGAGACTGAAGGGGGGGGTGGAAAAATACAGACATGATTTTTAAAATACCATAATCAGCTTTTCCCATGAGGGCACTTTTTGAAGCAGGGAATTCTGACCATTGATTTCTAGACTCAGGGCTTAGATTAGAAAGCTCACAGCCAGATCCTACCCCAGGTAAGAAGTCTCATGGAGACCACCTCTTAAAATTGATTTATTTCCAGGCCCAGTGGGACTGTTGGAGGGATTGTGTCAACGTGAAGAACTTAGGAAATGCCCAGGATAGAGCTTACAGCTGTGTGTGAGGGGCTTGTGGGCCAGTAAACATGAGCCAAGAACACCCACCCTGGGGGTGGAGGACCCAACTGGCAACTTGAACTAAATAAAAAGGAAGAAAGAAGAAACATTGACCCATTTTCCAGGAAAAGCTCTGGCCTTCCCAATCATCTCCTGACACCAGCTCCCTCCTGTCTACACATTGCTGATCTCCACCACAGATTTGCTCAGTCTCGCCATTATTTAATGACAGCCCACGGCAGACTCATGCCAGCTGGCCTGCCGTCCCAGACTGGTGCTCTGCTCTCTCACATGTGAGCAGCCAAGGGACCCTCCAGTCCCCACACATGCAGGCCACCATTTGGACTCTCTCTCCTCAGACTAGTAAGCTCTCCAAATAAACTCCTTTATTTATAGTTTCTGTTAACTCTGCCTCTCAAAGAATCCTAACCAATACACCTAGTGGCACGGGCCCATAATCCCAGAACCCTGGACAGGCTGACCAGAGGGTCTCAAGTTTAATCCCATCCTGGGCAATTTAGTGACTCAGCAAGGCCTTGTTTCAAAATCGAAAATTGGAGAGGTAGCTTAGTGTGAAGTTGTGAAGGCCCTGGGCTAGATCTCCAGTATTAACAAGGAAAAGAAAAAGAAGGAAAGACTTAGGCACACTACTCTCTCAGTACAAGAGTGAACTGGAAGTCAGCGGCCCCTGTATGAGGACCTACCGTGAAAACTGCCTCTCTAGGTTCCCACTTATAAGCAGAAGGGAAGGAAACCTGCACTGAAAACTTAGTATTGAATACTCTTTTGTGTGTGTGTGTGTGTGTGTGTGTGTGTGTGTGTGTGTGTGTGTATACGTATATAATGAATTCACAATATCTAGTGGTCTAAAAATCAACTTGAATGTTTAATTTTAGATGTTTCTGCATCAGGTCACTGAGTGAAGCACACGTAAATTGTTTCTGGGAGAACCAAGTAGAAATTCTGCAAGTAGAGATCCAAACAAGGGTGCTCACTCACAGTGAGAAGTCATTAAGACAGCAGCGCACAAGACACACGGAGAACCATCAGGAACATCAGAGAGTCTGTCTGAGTGTTGGATCCTGGGATAATCAGAAACAGCAATATATTTGGTAGATTTCAAGAAATAAAATAGAGGCAGGAAATCAAGAAAATTGGAACCAGAACAAAAGACCTTTTAGAAAGAATAGGTGGAGTGAGAAAAAAATCTGAATGTCTTACAAAAAAATAAGGAAATGGAAAATAATGACTAAAAGACACTGAGAGCAGTGCAAAAATTACCTAACATTGAAGATCTAAGATGACAGAGAAAATGGGTCAGAGGAGCCACTGGAAGCCATACACTGATAAGAACAATCTAGAAATGATATAAGATGACATTGTATGGATTCAATAATTTCAATGAATTCTAAGAAATATATCTTCTTTAGAAAACACAAGCTTACTTTTAATGTCTAGGTCTTTGATCCACTTTGATTTGATTTTGGTGCATGGTGACAGGTGTGTGGCTAGATTCATTCTTCTGCATGTGGATGTCCAGTTTTCCCATCACCATTTGTTGAACAGGCTGTCCTTTTTCCAGTGTATGCATTTGGCCCCTTTGTCGAAGATTAAGTAATTGAGGGTATTTGGGTTTGTCTCTGCCTCTTCAATTCTGTTCCACTGGTCGGTCTGTCTGTTTTTGTGCCAGTACCAAACTGTTTGTACAACTATCACTTTATAGTACAGCCTGATGTCAGGAACTGTGATGCCTCCTGCCTTGGTCTTGTTGCTCAGGATTGCTTGGCTATTCTTGGTCTCATTTGGTTCCACATGAATTTAAGATTTGTTGTTTCAAGTTCTTTGAAGAAACTTATTTGTATTTTGATAGGGATTGCATTAAATCTATATATCAGTTTAGGTAGTTTAGTCATTTTGGCTGTATTTATCTTGCCTATCCAAGAGCAGGGGATACTTTTCCATTTTCTAATGTCTCCTATAACTTCTTTCTTCAATGTAATGTAGTTTTCTTTCTATAGGTCCTTCACTTCCTTGGTAAGGTGAACTCCTAGGTATTTAATTTTTTGCTAAGCTATTGAGAATGGAATTATTTTTCTGAGTTCTTGCTCAATAAGTTCATTGTTAGGGTAGAGAAAAGCTATTGATTTTTTAGTGTTCATTTTGTAGCCTGAGACTTGGCTGAATTTTTTTATTGTTTCTAGCAGTTTCACAGTGGAGTTTTTAGGGTCTGCCATGTAGATAATCATATCGTCTGCAAATAAGGAAAGTTTGACCTCTTCCTTTCCAATGCAGATTCCCTTTATTTCATTTTCTTGTCTGATTGCTATGGCCAGTGTTTTAAGGACTATGTTGAATAAGAGTGGTGAGAGAGGGCAGCCTTGTCTTGTTCCTGATTTGAGAGTGAACAATTTCATTTTTTCTCCATTTACTATGATATTTGCAGTAGGCTTAGCATATATGGCTTCTATGAGTTTTAGGTAGGGCCCTTATCTCCCTATTTTTCTCAGTGTTTTTATCATGAAGGGGTGCTGGATTTTGTCAAACTTTTTTTCTGCATCAATAGAAATGATCGTGTGGTTTTGTTTTCGCTTTTGTTGATATGGTGCATTACACTGTTTGATTTACATATGTTGAACCAGCCTTGCATCTCAGGGATGAAGCCCACTTGATCATGGCGTATGATCTTTCTGATTACTTGTTGGATTCTGTTTGCCAGAATCTATTGAGGATTTTTGCATCCATATTCCCTAAGGATATTGGTCTATAATTTTCCTTCCTGGTTAAGTCTTTGTCTGGTTTGGGGACTAGTGTGATGCTAGCCTCAAGAAATGAGTTTGGTAGTATTCCTTCACTTTCTACTTTATGAAATAGTTTAAGGAGAATTGGAGTTAGTTCTTCCTCAAAGTACTGAAAAAATTCTGCTGTGAGTACATCTGGGCCTGGACTTTTATTTGTTGGTAGAGCTTTTATTACTGCTTCAATTTCTGTGTGCATGATAGGGTTGTTCAAGATTTTTATATCTTCCTCATTTAATTTTGGTATTTTATATGTATCTAGGAAGTCATCCATTTCTTCTCAGGTCTCAAATTTGTTAGAATATAGGTGTTCAAAGTAGTTTCTTATAATATTCTGGATTTATGCAGAGTCTGTTGTAATTTCACCCTTTTCATTTCTAAGTGTGCTAATCTGTGCCTTTTCTTTCCTTTTCTTGATGAGGTTAGCAAGAGGTTTGTCAATTTTGTTAATTCTTTCAAAGAACCAGCTCTTTGACTCATTAGTCTTTTTTATTGTCTTTTTAATTTCAATGTCATTTATTTCAGATCTGATCTTTATAATTTCTTCTCTTCTACTGCCTTTTGACTTAAGTTGTTCTTGTTTCTCTAGGTCCTTAAGGTGCATCATTAGTGAATTTATTTGTTACTGTTCTGTTCTTTTGATGTGTGCATTTATGGCTATGAATTTTCCTCTAAAGACTGCTTTCATTGTGTCCCACAGATTTTGATATGATGTACTTCCATGGTCATTTAACTCTATGAAGTTTTTTATTTCTTCTCTGATTTCTTCCATGATCCATTGTTTGGTTAGTAGTAAGTTGTTAAGTCTCCATGTATTTGTGTGTTTTCTTCTGTTTCTGTTAAGTTCCAGTCTTACTCCACTATGGTCTGAGAGTATGCAGGGGACTATTTCTATCCTTTTATATTTGCTTAGGCATGACTTATGTCCTAAGACGTGGTCTATTTTAGAAAATGTTCCATGTGCTGCTGAGAAGAAGTGTAGTCTGTTGATGTTGGATGGAAAACTCTGTAAACGTCTGTTATGTCCAAGTTTTCTATAGTGTTTTTCAGCAGTTGTATATCTTTGTGGATTTTTGTCTGGTTGATCTATCTATTTGTGACAGTGGGGTATTAAAGTCCCCTACTATAATTGTGTTGGGGCCTATGTGTCCTTTCAATTCTAGTAATTTTTGGTTTACATAATTGGGTGCTCTAGAGTTGGGGGCACATATATTGATAACTGTGATTTTTTTCCTGTTCTAATGTTCCTTTAACCAGTATGTAGTGGCCATCTTTGTCTCTCTTCACCTGTTTTCTTTTGAAATCTGATGAGTCTGAAATTAATATAGCTACCATTGCTTGTTATCTGGGACCTGTTGCATGAAATATTGAACTCCAACCTTTTATTTTCAGTCTATGAGTTTCTGTGTGGGTGAAGTGTGTCTCTTGTAGGCAGCAAATTGTGGGTGTCTGTTTTTTGATCCAGTCAGCTAGTCTATGTCTTTTGACAGGTGAGTTGAGGCCGTTCACATTTGGGGTAATTATTGAGGTATGTTTGGTGTGTCCTGCCATTGCTGTAGTTCTTCCACGTTGTTTACTGGCTTCACTTTTTTTCTCAGCTCATTTTCCTCTAGCTTTTGTCTTTTTTTCCTCTGGGGTCACTTGTGTCGTTGGCCTCTCTTTTGCTATCCAAGTTTCCTTTGAGAATTCTCTGCAGTGATGTCTTAGTGGCTGCAAATTTCTTTAAGCTTTCTATATCATGGAAAATTTTAATTTCTCCCTCTAGTTTAAAAGATAGTTTTGCTGGATATAGTAGCCTTGGTTGGAATTTGTGTTCTTTTAGTGTTTGAATGACATTGTTCAATGATCGCCTTGCTTTTAGAGTCTGGGTTGAGAGGTCTGCAGTTATCCTGATGGGCTTACCATTGTAGGTCACCTTCTGCTTTTCTCTTACCCCTTTCAGTATTCTCTCTGTGTTGGGTTTCTAGTACTTTAATTATGATGTGTAGGGATGAGACTCTCTTCTGATCCATATTGTTTGGTGTTCTATATGCCTGCAGTAGTTCAATGTTCATTTCTCTTCTTATATATGGGAAATTTTCTTCCATAATTTCCTTGAATATAACTTTTAAGCCTTTTGTTTTGTCCTTGGTCTTCTCTTGGACTCCCATAATTCTCAGGTTGTTTCTCTTTGAATCATCTATCAGTTGTTGTAATGATTCACTTTCTTCTTTTTTTACTTTGCATTCTTTATGGTCTTTCTGTTCCTGCTCCGTCATTTTGTCTTCTAGGTCTGATAATCTATTTTGAAATTGTTCAATATTGTTGCTTATTGTGACCTGTGTTTTTTTTCACTTCCTGCATATCTGCATTTACTTTTTTATGTCTCTATTGTGTTCTTCTCTCATTTCTTGTATCGCCTTCATTATCTTCTGGTTCATTTCTTCTTTGATCTCCTCTACTTGCTTCTCAAAGCTAGCTTTTAGCTTAGCTAGGTCTTGGTGTAGCTCTTGCTCTATGACTTTTATTTCCTGCTTCATTTCCTACATTAATTCCTGCTTTAATTCAATGTATTTCTGGGCCCAGAAGTTAGCACCATTTTGCCATTTTCATCTTTAGATTCTGCATTTTCAGGATTTCTAGTATGCTCTTCTGGTATGTCAAGACTTTTTGAAGGAGATTTATTTCCACGTTTCTTCATGGTTCTGTTGTCTTTGGTTGTCTCTGGTTGTCTGTCCCTGGGTTTCCCATAGGGACTCACCACAGCACGGCTCTGCCCACAGCTGGGAGATCACAGCCTCTGCGTTGACCACCACTGAGAGGAGCGGGGGAGATGGCAGTGAATCCCCCCCCCCCCCCCCCCAAGTCTAGTTCTACATGGCTCTACCCAGTACTGGCAAAGCCCAGTCTCTGCACGGGCCTCCGCTGCAAGGAATGGCAGGGAAGGTGGCGGCAAGTCCCACTGGTCTATTCCGAAAGGCTCTGCCCGGTGCTAGCAAAGCCCAGCATCCACACTGATGTCTGCTGTGAGCGGCAGCAGGGAAGATAGCAAGGAGACCTACCGCCGATCCCAGGATGCACCGTAGGTCTCTGCTGCGAGGGGTGGTGGGGAAGATGGCCGGGAGTTCTACCAGCCTCCTCCAGAGCAGCCCTGCCCAGCACTAGCGGAGCCCAGGTTCTACCGCAGACCCCTGAGGCCAGGGGCATCAGGGAAGATGTCCGGGAGGCCTAGCTGCCTCCTCCAGAGTGACCCTGCCTGGTGCTAGCCCTCTGTTCTTTTTCATAGCTAACATTTACACAGTAAGGTTTATGTTTTTCAATGCACTCACACATAGACTTATGTGAACCCTTAAACTACATATATAACCCACAATTAAAGAATTTAAAAGGAAAGTAAGAAGAATTTTTCCTTAGGGATGTAATCCTTCACTTAGAAATTGGTATCCAAAGCAAGACAGAGAAACAGTTGGAAAGATTTGGATATCTAACTCTCCTCACTCAAAACTCCTTTAACATGTCAGGAAAGACACTAGCCTGTACTCACTAGGTAGGATGGCCAAAATTTTTTTAAAAAGCAAAGACACTAAATGCCGGTGAAAGTACAGGCATGCCTTTTTCCTTGCACACATTAAGTAGTAAGAACGTCAATTGATAGAATTGTTCTGGAAAACAGGCAGCTTCCCAAAAAAGTTAGACATCTATCCATAGTATGATCTGTCCATTTACATTCCAAAGTATTTTAACTCTCCCTCTTCAAATTAAAACAAATATTTTTAGAAGACATTAAAGAAAAGTGGTAGCTTTACTCATAAAGGCCCAAAGCTAGAAAGAGCCCAAATGTACACCAACAGAGAACTGGAAAAAATATGAAATACTAACACAATGAAATATTATTCAGTGATAATAAATACATTACTAATTGCTACAACAGCACAAATGAGTGACAAGAGCATTATACTGTATAAAAGAACCCTGATACAAACTAGATCTGGTGGCCTAGGCTGGACATCTCAGCAGTCTAGGAGGCTGAGGCAGGAGGATCGCGAGTTCTGCCCAATTTGAGCAACTTTACAACTTAAATTGATCCTGTCTGATAAAATCAAACCTGAAGCTGGGCTGGGACAGAGCTCAGGGTGCAGGCCCACGGGGCTCAAACCCTAGTACCCGAAACAAAAGCCTCAGCAGTCAGGCCCAAGAGAATCCTGTGTGCTTCTGCTTATGAAGCACCAGACAAGACAAAGTTCATCTTGAATGACAGACATCAGAGCAGGAATTGGCCGGCGGGGTCGTGGGCGGTAAAGGCAAGGACGTGAGCCATCTTTCTGGGGTGAAGGCGGAGACTTACACCTTGTCAGGAGCAAAGACAGCTGCATGCCATTGCCAAAGCTCATTGAGCTGTGCACATACGATCTGTGTATTCAATTATATCACGCTATGAAAACTATTTTAAAATGCTAGAAAATAAAATGAATATTCACAGTAAACTACACATTTGAAAGATAGAACATCAATTCGATCATGGAGTAAAGAAAGTTGAGGAAAAGAGAGCTCAAAACATTTGTGAAAGTACCCGCCAAGGTGACAGCGTTCCCAGGGGCCCCACTCCTGGCAGCGAAGGAGAAGATGCGGAGTCCAGCTTTCACTAGGAAAAGCAGCTACACCGTTCTGGGCCCTTGGGTCTCCTTCTCCTGCCAGCTCACTCTGGGTGACCTGCCTGCATACCGGTCCCCTGGGGGTGGGGGGGAGGGCCTGCGGATGCTTCCCTCCCCTGTAAGTGGCCAAACCACCCCGGCAAGACTCCAAGGTTGGAGTCCTGGGACTGGAGACCAAAGCCAGGTGGAGCCCAGGGTGGCTTCAGGCTTCCCTATGGAAAGGAGAAAGAAAAAGGAGGACAAGGAACACTCAGAGGATGGTTTTCTCTCCAGCCAGAACCCGGGTCACAAGGCGCCTCCTGGAGAGTGTGGGCCCAGACTCCTCACGCAAGTCTGGGCAGCGAGGCAGTAGCCCCAGGTGCCCGGGAATTCCCGGAGGGAGGAACCCCGGCCACAAGACCAGCTCCCGTCCTGCCCATGCCGCGCAACCTGGGGAAGGGACCACGCGATGAGAGCCTGCGGCCACCAGAAGGGGAATTCTCACGCACTAGTAGGAACAGGCAACCGCAAACCACCTTTGGGAAGGACAGGAAAGTCAGACACAGAACCGGGAAAAACAGAATGCTCGATAAACAGAACTCAACAGAGGAGACAGAGGAGAAGTTCAAATTCGGTATAATGAGCGTCCTCAAGGAGGCCGCATGGAAAACAGACACCAGCAAAACAAAGCAGGGGCTGGGAAATGAAATAAATGCAAAGGTAGAGGGAAAAGCAACTTACCAACTTAGTTCCAGTTGGAACTAGAGTGAGTCCTTTGGAGTGCTACTGCTATAAAGATTAGCTACAATCATAAATGTCATTTATATAATTACTTGAATGCTCAGAGTGCTCAAAATTGAGGAACGGGTTAATTCAAAGACAAAACTGTGACTTGGGTAGTGTCAACAGGAAAAACTTTTATGAAAACAAATTTAAATGTGTGTGAATATATATATATATATATATATATATATATATATATATATATATATACACACACACACACACATACACATACATATACACACAATATATGTTTAATTTTTTTACAAATCAAGTATAGTTAGAGGCACCCTAACATCAATCTCCTGGAGACAGCCCCTCACCCGGGCACGTTCATCCCGTTCTGCCGCATCCTGAGGCAGTTCTAGAAGCCTCTTTCCTGGATGTCTTTCCACAGCGTGACCACAAGCACAGAGAAGGCCAGTAATGTGGAGTGTGTGCAACCCAAGGACGGGCTCCTAAAACCATGGCAGCGTGGCCCCGTCTGCCTTGCTCAGGAGATCTGGTCCCAGGTGATCTCTGACTCTTCCCCAAAGTCAAAATGACCATGGATAAGAAACATTCTTATCCCATTCAAGCAGCACAACAAAAACACTTACAAAAACGGACTTCTAGGCTTGCTTCAAGAGGTGGCAGAAATGGCGGATAAGCAGGTTTGAAGCAAGAAAAGAGCCCTTTGTGGGGGGCTGATGGCAACGCACGTTCTATTGTGATCATTTTTTAAATTTTAGCATTCACTGCTCACCATGACCACCCCGTGCGTGTGCACACAGGCGTGTGTGATCAGGAGGCAGGTACACGTAAGCACTTGTTGCACACACAGACGCCACCGTGATGCAAATTTTATTCCTGATTTGAAATTCCTTGAGTAGCCGTTGTAACTTGATATTTGGTGGCAACAAAAATATAGAGAGAGAGCAAACTGGGTTTAACTGCAGCAAGAAGCTGATGATATAATACTTATCCACCTCCCAGCAGCCGCAACCCCAGCTGCCTTTGTTCTGTTCTCCGAGCTCAGAGCTCCAGGCAGCCGGGGCAGAGGCTGTGGGCCTGCTCCAAGCCAGCTGGAAGTGCCCACCTGTCCCAGAAGGTCGCCCCTGACGCCAGCATGCCTCCCTCTAAGCAAATGCGCAGTGCCCGCCTGCACCCCCTGGGTGGCTGCATGCGGTGGGTCTCAGCTGCGCTCCTCAGTGTCCTGGACACCCAGAAGCTCGTGGTAAAATAAGAAACACTCTGCTGTGCACAGAGGCACACACCTGTCGTCTCAGCTCTGGGAAGCTGAAACAGGAGGAACACGAATCCAACCTGGGCAACTTAGTGACACCCTGTCTCAAAATTAAAAACTAAAAAAGAAGCTGGTGATATAGCTCTGCGCAAAGGTCCTGCAATCAATCCTTAACGAGAAAGGGGGTAGTGGGGTTCAGCCTCTGACTGGCATGTCTGGGTCCTCACTTTTCCACTCACACTGTTTTTAAGTGTCTCCACGCTTCTGAGAATCACTCAAGACACAAACAAGCAAAAAGAGAAGCTGCTGGCGGTCAACCGCTCCGGCAGGTCTCACCTCCGACCCGGCACCGTTCGGCGTTGGTACCGGGGTCACTCCTCGGACCCGCGCGCCTACCTGAGCCATCCTCCTCTGACATCACGGTGTGGCAGAGCGCAAGCAGCCGGAGGAACTCGCGCACCCCCGGGTCGTCCCGTGTGACGGACTCCATCAGGCTGCGGTCGGAGAAGCGAGCCGTCCTCTCTGCTCGGGAGCCGGCAGGGGGCACCGCAGGCCCTGATCTCTGTACAACAACGTCAAAAACAGCTGTCAAGCTCATCTGGCAATAACCTTACAACATTCAAAGCGATGACCAGGCATGCTAGAGCCCCAGCTTCCATCCCCGGCCCTCTGGGAGGCCGAGGCAGGAAGACCACGACTTGGAGCCCAGCCTGGGCAGCGTAGCAATTTAGTGAGACCCTGTCCCAAAATTTTAAAAAAGAAGCTAAGACGTGGCCAGGGTGAAGGCCCTGGGTTCCATCCCCAACGGTGGCACATAATGGAAACAAAATAAAACTCAGAAATATCAAATTCAAGTGTCTTATGTGATATTGTAACTCAAATGCCCGCCCCCGAAAGGCAACTTCATTATTACTATTAAATAAGTATCCTCTCAGAGCCATACACCAACGCAAGGAACCTCCCAGAAGTATGTGGAGAAGAGAAATGCCCAGGGCCCAGGACACAACAGAAAGCAGAAGGACTTTAGGAAATCTGCCTGATCTGACTCAGCTCATTGGGACGCAATATCTGACCTGGAAGAACATGTGTCTAATCCTAGACTGTCTTCCTTTGGCCAATTTCATTCTTGTGCATTAATATGTGCAGCACAAAATATCTGTGTGTTTATGACAGGGTCCTTTGCCAGGTCTCTCGGGAGCTACTGCAGGATATTGTAATACAATGGCAGAAAGAGGCGGGATCGTACCGCAGCTGTTAAAGAGCTTGTCTAGCAAGCACAAGGCCCTGGGTTGCATCCCCCAGCACCACAGAAACCGGGCATAGTGGCACACCCCTGAAAATCCCAGCCCTCCTCAGGAGCTGAGGCAGGAGGATTGCCGTGAGTTCGAAGCCAGCCTAGGCTACATAGTGATAGTTCGGGACCAGCCTGAACTACTGAGGAAGACCCTGTCTCAAAATCAATTTATTAATAAATAAATTCCATAAATGCCGTATTATCTTTCTACAAGCAGAAAAATATGAATTTATAAACCCCTCCAGCCCCCAAGTTCTTGATCAAAGATCGCAAACTCATGTGTGTTTGAGGCGTGAGCCACAGACTCTGAGCATCTCCTTAGGAGGGCTTGTTGGGTTCTGCACCCCTTCCCCCCACCCAGCATCATTGCTGGTATTTTTATTCTTAGAATCTCCATTTATTTTTCACAACAGACTATCGTAAGTAGAGAAAATGCTATTGTAACTAATTTTTAAAGCAGCGCCAGAGCTGTGGGTGATTTTAACTACCCACTCCGAGTCACAGAGCTTGTTGATACCTGCAGTCAATGGAGCCAAGTATGGGCCCTGTGTTCCATGAAACCTGAGGTGCTCCAAAATTTTCAATACTGAATAAAAATAAGAATATATACGCTCTCCATGGCAGGCCAGACACCATGCTGATGGGTTCACATAAAACATTACTCTCCCTACCAACCCCACAGAGGAGACCCTGGGTCCCTGCTCGGGTAGAACCCGAGCACCACCAAGGTCATCTGGGGGCAAAGTGGCAGAGTCACGACCAGAACAGCTGAATCTCATGCCGTAGCTACTTCGCCGTAACAACTGCCCCGTCTAATTCTCGATTATCTCTCTACCCACTCACTGATAGTAACGGCTACCATTTAGCAAGGACTTACAGCGTACTCACTTCTTCATTTTATGTTTTAAGAACCTGCTCTGTTTTGAGGCTGAGAATCTCCCTACATTCGGTCTGTTCGTACCCATGTTGACACGCATGGCGGGCCTTTGTAAGAGGTGGGCCTAGTGGGAGGTCACACAGCTCGTGGGCCTATAGCCTTGAGATTGTGGGAGCAAGCTCTTCTCTATTCTGGTTCAAGCTGTGGCCATCAGCTCCTGCGGTGATGTGCCACCATCTGCCAGCCTCACCAGAAGCCAGACAAACAGGGCTACTTCCTCTTCCGCCCTGAGCATCCAAGACTGTGAATTAAGTACCTTTCTTTCTTTCTAAGTTAGCTACCACAGGTATTTTGTTGTAGTATACAAAGCTGACTAATACACTGCTTTCAATATTTTCAAAGCAATGTGTTCAGATGACTGTAAAATCAAACACTGCATTAAAGTTTTTCCAGTAAAGTGACAGGCCTCTCAAGCTTCTTCTCCTACCCCCAGTCCCAGGACCGTCCCTAGAAACTTTCCTCCACCTTCTTCAGAAGGTGCATCACATGGGGCTCCTCCAAGTCCCCCCATTACGCACTGATACTGTTGTTTCTGGATTTAGAAATATTTAATCTCATCTAAAAATTTCCTTCTATAGTTAAGAGAAAATTTAGCTCCTTTCTTTCACTTTCTCCACTTTCCTTGACCACGCAACAGCACAGATTGACACACAGTTTTAAGTTCCCTCCTGGTTACTTCCGTAACTTCAAATAATGAGCGTAAGACTTTTAGGATTTGTTTTAGTTTATCAATTAAAAACACTCCCTTACCGTAAGGGGAAGTAATTACACAGCTGCCACCTTTCTAACCTGTCCTTTGTACATTTTTCACTGCAGAGATTTAAAACATCCGTATTCCATTCACTAATCAAGCAACTCTTTCCCTGCTCTTTGAGTGGTATTTCTCACTAAGTTGGCCAGGCCCGGCTTTGACGTGGACCTCCTCGCATCAGCTTCCCAGAGTATTGAGATTACAGGCCTAACCACTGGACCGGCCAAACAAACGTGTCTCCTGATCTGAGGGTTGACGCTAAAAAGCACCAAATGGTATGTGCATACATCTGGATTTGGAGTATTATTCACAACAAGGCAAGGAGTAAACTTCATTTTTCAGGTCTTCATGGTCTAGTGCAGGGAGCCCCAACCCTTGCTTAGGAACTGGGCCACACAGCAGGAGGCAAGAGGTGGGGCAGCTTGTGAAGTTTCTCCTCTATTAATAACTACACTCCATCACTCACATGACCACCTGAGCTCCATCCACTTCCTGCCACATTAGCTTCTCACAGGAAACACTATGTATTTGAGGAATCCAGGTTGCACACTCCTCATGAGAATCTAACGCCTGATGACCTGAGGTGGGGCTGAGGCAGGGATGCCAGCACCATGACACCACTCTGGCCCATTTGTAGAAAAACTGGACCTCATAAAACCAATCCCTGGTACCAGAAAAGGTGGGGACTGCCGGACTCTCGTCCACTCAAAGCAGATAGTTGGCGACATCTGCTGCTCAGCTGCATCCTGGGATTCCCCCTACCAACCCCTGAGGGCCACTGTGACCTCACCTCACATCATCCCGTTTCTCAGTTGGTTCCCTTGTTCTGTTGAACAATGTTATGAGAGGTAAATATTATGAGCCTCTTGCCTGGTACTGTCTGCATTCTGCCCTCAAACTTGTCTCAGAGTTTGAAATAATAGAGCATTTCAGATTGAGACAGACTTGAATGGGTTATTCCATTGTCTCCCGTCCCTACTCAACAGTTGAAGACAGGTCTCAACGCGGTTGGCTCTCCAGCGTGTGGTGGCCCTCTTCTCCCCGCAAAGGCTTCAAGTTCCTTTCTTTCTCCTTGGTGTCCTAACACTTTCACTGATTTCATTCCTTCTCTTTGAGTCTTAAGGGGGCTCTTTCAGTCAGAAGGCTTGGGAATATTCTCTGTTGACATTTCTTTCATACTTTGCTCCTCTTTCACTTTTTTTTCTGTTCTTTCTTCTTGGATATCGTCTTAGAACTCCAGACCTGCCAGCTGATCTTCTATTTTAACTCTATTTCCTTACATTCTGGTTCTTTTTTCTTGGCAGAGCCCTTTGACTTAATCTTCCAACTCTGCTATTGAATGTATTACCTCATCACTTTTCAGAAAAAAGTATTTCCAGGAGCTTTTTTTCACATTATCTTCTTTTCAGAGCATATTGTTCGTATTCAATGGGTGCCAGGACGTCCTCCATTGCTGATGATAATTATTCATACTCTATTTTTTTAAATATCTCAGGTCACACTGATTTGTGCACTTTGGCTTATATCTCTCCCATTTCATCACGGAGATTGTCTTAATGTGTGGTGAATGGTCACTGGCTGTTCACCTTTAACGGTAAGACGGACTGAACCCTTTGCAGGTCTCACTTCTGGGTGAATGAGAGCAATGGTGGCCCTTGTGAATTTAAGACATTAAATACCACCCCGGTGAAGGTGTTTCTCTATTCCCACTAGAGGAGGCTCGCAGAGCTGCCCATTAGCTGGCCTAATTCTATTCAGGACATCTGTGCTACAACCATATTAAAGACCCCTGTATCAGTCTGGGTTCTTTCAAAAGGCAGAATTTACAGAAAATATAACAAAAAAAAAAGATCTATTCAGAAGGCTTACAAATCTGAAGACAGAGATAGTTCAAGATGGCAGCCTGCACATGCAAGAGCTGGAGTGTCCAATGGCTGTTCAGCCATGAAGCAGAGCTCCCATCCAGCACTGCAGGACAAGACAGCTGGTGAGAGTCGGTTGCAGAGCTCAGTTGTTTGAAGAATAATGGCAAAGATTGGAGACTGAAGATCAGTGACAGAAAGACAGGTGCAAGTCAGGACTGGAGCGAATCTGTGATGAAGACCTCTGGCGTGTAGCAAGTCGGCTTCCGTAGACAATTGCGAAGGCGAGAGCTTTCCCAGAGGAAGAAGCTTTGACAATCTTCTTTCTTCCTTTTATACTGTTCATATTCCAGTTGGCCCTCCCACATCTGGGTGGGTGCTCTTCCCTCATTCGCCAGCCCACATATCACTCACACTCTAATCCAGGTTGGTTCTCAATTCCCAATCTAGTCATGGTCCCCAAACCCTACTCCATGTGTGGTTCCTGATTGCCTCAAGTTGACATCATCTCTCCAACGGTCACAACCCCTCATTGAGGAGAAATTGGCTATACCTACAGAATCCGTTAATTCCCACAGGGCCACAGCTAAGTGAGTCAAGAATCGTACCAATGCATATAACTTAAAGAAGCATTGTGGTTCAGGCATTCTTTTTTTTTTTCAAAATTTAAAACATACTGTAAGAACCTACTACATACCAGGCACTTCTCTAGATGATATGAATTCAGAAGTGAGCAAAACAGACAAAACTCCCAACTCCTTCAGGACTTACACCATATCATGATGTCATTTTATTTTTTTAACCAACTATTCAGATATTTGAAATATGAAAGTTATTTAATCCTTATGAGAAGTCAACAAGTACTAAAAAGAGATTATTTGAATGTTACTGGAACTTCTCCTGATCACCTATAAGACGGAGCATTAAAAACAGACACGGAGGCTATTTATCTTTTTTCTAAGAAGTACTTGTTCACATTTTTTATTATGTTCCAGCTGGTTTGTGCTTATCTTACTGATTTTTACAAAGTTCTTATATATTCCAGTTATAATACCTTATCAGATTATAGTTTAACTCTAGTAATGAGCACATCTATTTTCCATAATTTCAGTGGACTTTGATATTAAGTGCTCAACCATTACTCATCAAATATTACCACGCACCCTCTATGAGCCAGTGCTTCGGGCCTGGGGAGAGAGTGCCAGACTAAATGAGCTACCTTCCGTCAATGAAACATAATGAAAGACAAAAACAAAAACAAAACCCAAGTACTATACGGTTTGAATATCTCCTCCAAACGCACACTGAGGTTTATCACTTCAGCAGTTAATGGGTGACAGCTTCAAGAGGCAGTTAGGCCTGCGTTCATGAGTGGATTACTGTGGGAGCGAGGTGGTCGTCTCCTGACAAATGATCACTGAAGCTTCTGAAGAAGGGGTCCACGCCGTGGCTACTTTCCACCTGGAGGCGCTCAGTTGCCCTCCACTGTGTTATGATGCAGCAAGTGCACACACACACACACACACACACACACACACAACCCGCACTTCCTAGCCTCTAGAACTGCTATCAAATAAGCTCCTACTATTTACAAATTGCTCAGTGTCCTATGTTCTGTGATAGAAGCAGAAAGTGGGCCAAGAGCCAAGGCTACATGCTGTGCTAAGTACTGTGACCAAGCACGCTAGAGCAAGGGAAGGGAGTAGAGCATCACGGACACATTCCCAACAGGTGGTATCTAGGCTGAGGCGGGAAGATGAGCAGGAGTCGGCCACGTAGAGAGCCGGGCCAGCCATTTTTGGGGTGAGGGTACAATGTGTGAAGACCCCTTGGGAGTAACTGAGTGCCATCCATTTGGAAAGACTTGCAGGAGTACCATGGCTGACGCGTCCACACATGTGGCTGACTTTACATGGCAGAGAGCTGGAAGGAGAAGGACAAAGCTACAAGAGAAAAGAAAGAATCTTCGAGCAGATGTAAGCGATGTAAGGAAGGTAAGAAACAGAAAACCAAAAGAAAACAATAGCAAGAGATTTTTGTTTTTGTTTTTTGGAAAGGCAGAAAAATAGGGTTTGAATGTGTCCTCCAAAAGCTTCTATGCTGGAAACTTAATTCCCAATATGGCAGTGCTGGGAGGTGGGCCCTCATGGGAGGTGTTTAGGTCATGAGGGCCCCGCTCTCATGAGTGCATTAAGTCTGTTCTCACGTGAGCAGATCAATTCTTGACTTTCCATTTCTCCACTATGAGATGAAGCAACACAAAGCCGTCATCGGATACGAGCTCCACCCTCTTAGGCTTCCCAGCCGCCAGACCCAATGAACTACATAAACATTTTCTTATAAATTACTTAGCCTCCGGTATTCTGCCATAGCAGCAGAAAAGGGACTGAGACATAAACTAAGAGGAAAATGAGATAAAATTCAAACTGGTAAAATCAGAAAAAAAAGAAACATTACAGCGGATGACAGAAATTATATTGAAAGGATCCTAAGGGACTGGGAAGAGTGTATTAGTCATTTTCCTGTTGTTGGGAAACAGTACCTAACACCTACAACTTAAAGAAGAGATTTAATTTGGCTCATGGTCTCGGGACGCCCGGTCGCCTGGCTCCGAGGCAGGGACACCGTGGTGGGAGGGTGTGGCAGAGCAGAAGCAGATCAAGGGAACAGTGACAGCAAGGAAAAGAGCCAGGGGCCATAGGGAGCCATGCCTCCGTGACCGTGACCGTTACTCACACTTAGTCAACTTGAATGGATTAAGAAACGGATAGCAAATTATTCAGGCCTGGTTTTGAGTGTGTCTATGGATGGCAGAGCCATGGGCCAGAAAACTGAAGGAGAAGACCCACCCTGGATGTGGGGACACCAACCAATGGAATTACAGACTAGACAAAATAAAGAGGGGAAAAGGAAGTGCCCCCCCTTGTTTCCTGAAAGAGCTCCAGACTTTACCATGGCCTCCGGACATCGGTCTCCAGAATAGACTGGCACCAGCCATTCTTCAGCGAGCTTCCAGGCCTTCTACAATGAACTGGTTTTTCATCATTGACCCCTGTTCTGCAGTTGCCATCTTCCTACCTGGGCAGCTGGGCCCTCCTCTCTTCCACACACAGGCGGCCATTTGGACTCTCTTTCTCTGATCTCACACATGGCAGATTCTGTAAGCCAACCTAATAAATCCTCATGTACGTAATTTGACATATATATTTTCTATTAATTCTGTTCTCTAGAGAACCCTAGCTAACACAATAATCTACTCAGACACACTCAGAGGCATATTTTACTAATCTCCTAGGTGGCTCCAAAGCCAATCTAGTTGACACAATTAAGCGCAACAACCACAACTCCCACACTCAGTTTACGAGGCCGAATGGCCCTGACTAAAGCCTGAGCTGCCGCAAGGAAAGGGAACCACAGGCCGGTATCGCCCGATGAGCACAGAGGCAGTCCTCACCAACACACCCGCGAGGTGAGCCCAACAACACACGGAAAGGATCATACACCACAGCAAATGGGATTTACCCTTGGGATGCAAGGACGGCTCCCCACACGGGCACCGGTTAATGTGAAACACCACACTAGCTCAACGAAGAATGGAAACCTCATGGCATCTCAACAGACTCTGAAGCACTGGGCAAAGTTCAATACCTTCTCATACAAAAACACTCAAAGAGTAAAGGGGACAGATGAAAAATACTTCGATGTAATATGAACTATATATATATATATATATATATATATATATATATATATACACACACACATATATATATACATACATATATAAAACATATACAGAATACATTTGTTTTGGTAGAAAGCTAATAATATGTGCTTACTTGAAATATATTAGAAAATACAATTTGTACTAGAAAATATGTGTGTGTGTATATATATATATGTACTCCCATATTTTTCTACATTTTGTTTACAAGCAAAACATGGAGAATGTTTTAAATGTCTGTTAGCGTTTCCACGTACAAATCATGAGACATTAATATAGCAGAATACCATTCACAGTCATTAAAAATATACTATTTTTTCTCTGGTATGTGTTGTTTTTCATTCTTTGGGGAATATTCTCAGAAGAGGTATCGCTGGATCAAAAGAGATTCACAGCAGCACAACGAACAATAGCTAAAATGTGGAAGTCGCCAAAATACCCATCAACAAGCCAGTGGATACACAAATGTGGTATTTATACACAGTGGAATGCTATGCATCTATAAAGTCAGATAGGTTGGAGGCTTTTGTAGGCAAGTGGAGGTAACCTGAGACCATCATGCTCAGTGAAGTGAGTCAGAAGCAGAAGGTGAAATATGGAATGGTTTTCTCTGATATGAGGACCCCAGACCACAATTATCTCACAGAACTTAATGTGGAAAATAATGGGAATTGCGGTGTTGGGGGGGGGGGGGGGGGGGGGGGGAGGGCCAAAAGGAGAAAGGGGAGGTCTTGTAACCTTGCCAAGATATGTATGTGCACAAAATGCTCAAGATCACTGCAAACTTCAAATTTTGCACTTATACATATCAGTAAAATAAGGAGGAAATAATGCAATTTTTTAAAATTTGATTTACAATCACCTCCAAGACATTGTTGAGACAGGAAGCTAGAGAACAGTATGTGTATCACATTACCATTTAGGTTTAAAAAAATGAGAAACGCATTCGCCTGCATATCCACCTATAACTCTAAATGAATTTTAAAAACAGCATATTCTGTTGTTCAGGGGCCAAGATGAAAACTTTGGGCCATGTGAATCGGTTATTTTACTGCCGTATGCTGCCTCGCCCGACAGTAGCAGGGCCAGACCACTGAGGACTTGCCACATTTATAAAAGCACATACAACATGAAATTAAAACCAAGAATGGACTTTTCTTTCTTTCTTACCTTAGTGATTTCCTTCCTCGGACCCGGGTCCTCGTCTCCTTCACCTGCTAAAACAAAGTGGAGAAGTAAAACTAAGTACAATTCGTACTAGATTGAAGCATTTGGTTTTGAGGCGTATACTTGTTTATGGGCGCAGCATGACTTGGCGGGAATGTGGCTGCAAGCTCCCGACAGCTGGGGGTGTCTGTGCCTTGGATTGGGTGACTGATGGGGACAGACACTCCTCTTCGCCTAAGGTAGAATGAACACGAAGCGGGCGCAGAGCGGAATACGAAACCTGCCATCACATTTTCCTGTGCGGTTGGTTAGTCATTCTGCTTACTAGGTTGTCTCTGATTGTTGCCAGAGGCACCTCCTTGCCCACCTGCAGGGAGTCAGAACAACCCTCATCAGCGCTGCAGCAGCTTGAGGAGCACATGTGTATCCCTCTTGGTTCCAGCCAGACACGCTTGTAAATATCAGGTCGCTTTGACAACGTCAGGGGTGTCTACAATTGTGCAGAGAACACAACCTCCTATGCGCCACAAACTGCCAAGTACATTTGCTTTGGTAGAAAGCCAGTATGTGATTTCTTGAAATATATTAGAACATACAGGCCACTTATAGAAGAAAACAAAATCCCTGAGAGTCCATCATCCAGAGACACTGGGTATTGGCAAGTTAGAGGGGAGGCTTTATATACATACTCAAATAGATTCATTCTGCTGTTCATAAATTTCTGATTCTGGTTGGTTTTTAAATCATGTAACATGTAAGAATTTCTCCTATCCTTAAAATTTCTTCATACATTTTATTTCAGAGCATCACATAATAACATGTGAGTCTGCAGTGCATACATATTCAGATGAAAACTCAAAAATAAAACCTGTGGGTGTAGATTGGCGTAAGTTGTTTTAGATCTCCCCCACCGTGGGGTATTTGCATTTTCCCAGTTTTTCCTTGGCATTTGAAGACTGGATGCTATTTCCGGGATTACCCTTCCTATAATACTAATAATAACAGGTTGTCGGCATCAACCTGGTGCCAAAGACTTCTAATATGGGATCAATGATATTTACAATGAACTTAGGAAATGAAGATTTTCGTGCCTGTTGTTTAGACAACAGAACTGAGACCAGAATTCAAAGTGAGATAACTAAGTTCATCCAAAAGGACAGCTCAGTGGGTTTTCGAACCCAGGTCTCTTTCTCTTCCCTACAACACACTGTGACCACAAGAAAGGTGCCAAACCACTGACTGGCATCCCTCTGGGGCACAGGTCAGCATGAGGAGGGCAATGTGACTGCAGGGTAGGAGACTGAAGCTAGCAAATGAACCTTGCCAGGCACCCGGAACTTAAATCTCAAAGTCGCTGTGGTTACGGTCTTGCCATTACTCATTTAAATTAAACAACAAAAAGGAGAAGGAATCAAGCGTTCAGAGGCCCCCTCTCAGAGAAGGCCTACAGGCAGAGCTGCAGGCAAAAGCAAAGAAAAACTGAAGTCTAAGAGGAGGGTTTAAATAGCTTTCTTTCAGAAAACAGAAGATTTAGAATAGATGAGAGTGAAATGTCAAATTTTACAGAACCCAGATCTATGTCATTAAAAAAAAAAAAATCTGAGTCGTTCAAATACAAGGAAGTGACTCTGAAATGCTGTGGAAGAGGGTTGGCGAGAATGTATGCCAAGCACACCACGAGATAGAATGCCACAAAAACATGGGACCGAAGGAGTTGCTGGCCTGCGGAGGGAAATTCCATGCCGCCTTGAGATGTGTAAATCTGGAGATTTGCAAGTGACCTTGAGCTACAGACCCGTGAAAGTCAAAGGCCTCCTCTAGAGCCAGCCTGTGAAAAACAGTTCATTTCATTACAACTGCATCTTAGAAATGATATTGTGGGATCGATATATGGCGAAAGAATCCCAAAGTTTCCCCCAAATTCAGAATTCTCACTTAAACCACTATTTGGGCTAAGGCAAAGCCTTTAGGAAACCTCTGAATATGATGTCTAAGCAAGCAGGTTAGGGAAAGCTGCTACAGTATTTCCAGTCATTACGACGTCATACAGGGACGGCAGAGGCAGCTGAGGGCTTCGGAGAATCTAGGTTGGAAATCGAGTTGTCCAGAGGTCCCGTCTTTTGGCACTAGGTACTGGTTTTGTGGAAAATAATTTTTCCGTGGAAGGCAGAGTAGAGGATGGTCTCAGAATGACTCAGTTGCACTTTTCTGTGTACTTTATTTCTATTATTATTACACTGTAGCATATAGTGAAATAATTATGCAACTCCCACCATGGTGACCTGTATTTGCAGCCACTGCCCCGCACTGGCATCACCACCACAGCTCGGCCTCAGATCATCGGGCGTCAGATTCTCATAAGGCTCGTCCAACCCAGATCCCTCCCATGCACAGTCCGTGGTAGGCTTGAGCTCCTGTGAGAACCTCATGTGCCACTGATCTGACTGGAAGCAGAGCTCAGCTGGTGACGTCAGTGGTGGAAACAGCTGTAAATACTGATAAATACTAATAAAGTAAATAAACATTTCACTCGCTTGCCCACCACTCACTGTCTGCTGTGAAGACCCAGTTCCTAACAGGCCACAGGCCAAGACCAGGTCAGAGACCCTTGATCTTCTCAAGGGCTAGAGAAGGCAGGCGAGGCAGCTGGGTGAGACTACAGGGAAAGCCACAAGGTGACCAGGGGGTTGGGGGCCCATGTGACAGACAGGGAGGGTCAGAAGGTGGGAGAGTGTGTCATTTCTTAGTTTTGTTCCTGGTCAAGTCTTGCTTTATGTCCTTGGTCATGTATGAAGTTTCCCACCACGAGCCAAAGGCAGAGGCACTCCCTCTTGGATTTCCTGCACACCTCGGGATTTCGGTCCCTCAGAGTGAGGATGGGCGCCCCGAGGAACCGAGGACGCATTCTGCAGCGTCCCTGCTGTGCACAGAAGGCACTGCCCACTAATTGCCCACATCAGGCAACTAAACCCCAAATCGGGATGTGGGGGCCGATGACACAGCTTATATGGCCAGTCAAAGTGGCCAGGAAAGTGTGAATTCTCAGGAAACGAGTAGAAAACTATCATTAATCTATGCACTAAAGCCAATCTCGGAGAAGGGGGAAGTCAGCATATAACATTGCTTTTCCCAAGGTTCACCAGGCCATTGGGAACGTGTCCTCTGTGACCTCCACCCACTGAGCACAGCCCAGCAGAGTCACCCAATGTGGGTAACAAAAGAAACCTTGGAGAGCACCCCTTCTAAGCCCTTTCTCGGGGCTGGAGAACGGCTCAGCAAGTAGAGCACTTGCCCAGCAATTCAAAGCCCTAACTTCAAGTCCCCAGCACCACATAAACTGAGAATGGTGGTGTGTGCCTGTAATCCCAGCACTGTGGAGGCTGAGGCAGGAAGATTGCTGTGTGTTTAAAGCCAGATTGTGCTACATAGTGAATTCAGAACCTGCCTGAACTACAGAGCAAGACCCTATCTTTAAAAAAAAAAAAAAAAAAGAATAAATAAATAAGACTCTTCTCTACTCAGAAGTGACATGAGATTGAGAGTCTTGAGTATTGGTAGATCATTCCAAATCTCTGCAGTAACTCCACCATGGCTGGTCTGCAGATGTCAAACACTAGGTGAGCGGCCGGTGGTGCCCCTATTAAGGGACCATTGATGGCGTGGGGAGGATTTCTTTTCAAAACCGATGTAAAGAACCGTATTATTAAGGGAAAAAAAATAAAGAGCAAGTGTTTCGCTTACCATAGATCCTGCCATTGATGGAGCACTTCCTGAAAGTCATGACGTTCTGCGTGAGGGTCCCCGTTTTGTCAGAGAAAACATACTCAATCTGGCCCAGCTCCTCGTTGAGCGTGGTTGTCCGAGCCTCGGCAGGGGCTCCCCTGTGGGAGTAATACATCCTCCGGTCCCAGTTAATAAAATAGCTGTGTCCCAGGCGAATCACCTCCACACTGAGGCCCGTGAATATGGGAAGGGAGAATGGAACACACAGTCAACTTCAGAGCAGACGCTTCCCGGCAACATAAGAAGACGGCCAAAGTCCTCTGAACTCAGAAGACAGGCATGCTCTGTTCCGAAGTCTTAGCGAGCTTCGGAATTTGCCCAGAACCCTTTGTTTCCAAGTCATTTCCTAGCAGCAGCATCAACCAACAGAGATGTCTCAGTGCGGGCCATGGGGACTGTGCCCAGCTCTCTGCTTACATTAAGCAAGCCCAGTGAGCAGCATTTTAATTCATATTTCCTCCCACATCTTAGGGAAAACTTATTGTTATTAAAGACGTGTGCTAGTCTACAGAAAAGGTTCTTCCCTGGGCCTGGTGGTGCAGGCTGGTCATCTCAGCACTCTGGGAGGCTGAGGCAGGAGGATCACGAGTTTGAGCCTAGCCTAGGCAACTGAGGGACTTAGTAAGACCCTGTCTCAAAATCCAAATCCAAAAATGGGCTGGGGATGTAGTGTCCATCATGTGAGGCCTTGGGTTCCATCCCCAGTACCAGAAAAAGTGTGTGTGTGTGTGTGTGTGTGTGTGTGTAGTGTGTGTGTGTGCATGGTGTGTGTGTGGTGTGTATGTGTGTGGTGTGTGTGTGTGGTATGTGTGTGTGTAGTGTGTGTGTGTGTGTGTGTGTGTGTGTGTGTGGTGTGTGTGTGTGTGTCTTTCCACTACACGGAAGTGGTTTTGCTCAGCCAAAAGAGGTAGAAAGGAAAACACCTCCATGAAGCGTTAGCCAAACTCTAATAGATACTGAGTAAAAATGGGTTGGGTGGTCATGCGACTTGGCCCACTTACTGGCTCTGGCTATGACAATCACTTGTGGCTTCCCATCCCCAGCAATGGAATGTTTCCTTCTGCATCTGTCATACACGATGCCAAACTGAAGAAAAGATCCCTCAAATTATTAATTGAAAACTGCCAATTCACTTCAAAGAAAGAATGTGTGCAGACTATCCACTCTTCACCTGGACATGGGGTCCCGCCACGGGTACACCTGTTATATGTCCATCCAGGAGGTCACAGAACACTATGAAACTGACCCAGCTCTTCCACAAAGAGCAGGATGGATTGCAGTCTCTCTAATCACTGCAGGCATGAGAGGTCATCAGGACCAAAGACGAGTCTAAGCAGAGCCCCGCTCCGAGGCCCTGGCCATCGGAGGTGCTGTGGCCACAGGCCACCACTTCCGGTCAGCTTCTCACAGCTTGACACTTGAGTTTCCCAACCACCATGAAAAACAAGGGTGAGCTGGGTGCATTAATGTTGCCTGGATTCATCACAGCCACGGTTTGGAAAGGAGAGAGTAAGAGCCTCACAAACATCAGTGGGTTTTGGAGCTCGTGATTTTAGAATATCATAAAGTCCTACTCATAAGCAGCATCAACCGACCAAGCCTTTTCTTGGCTCCAGTGTCTTTGGGACTGTTGGGCTCAGACTCGGGAGCATGAGGGTTGAGGTGCCCCAGGATGACTCTAGGGCAGCTAAGTCTTATCGGATACACCAACACACACACACACACACACACACACCAGAGACAGACAGACAGGGAGGGGGCTGTGCGTAGACACACAGAGACTGGTCCACGCATGGACAGACAGAGAAACCATTAGCTCCCATCTGTAGAACGAAATCTGGGCATGAGACATGGAGCCCCAGAGAAAATTACACAGCATGCTTCTTATCCAACAGTGATCAAGGGCTTCCAGCCATTTTATATCCTCCTGCACTCACCTGCACTCACAATGACAACAAGAGAAGACTGATCTGCACTGTTTGTACAAAGCAGCGCACGATTTTAGTCTCTTCAACCACACTATGCAATGATTCTTTTCTCCATTTTTGCAATGGGGAAACTGAGGCCGTGGGAGGGGAAGTAACTTGCCCAGTGATACAGGGGTAGCAAGTGGCAGAAAGGACCCACATCCAGATGCCTGGAGCCACCCTGGGGGCAGAGTGGTGACATCTCGCTGGATCTCCCCAAATGTTCCCCTTTGTCCTACCACAAATCAATCCAATTTGGACTGATCAGGTGGTATGAGCATATTGTCTAACCCACAAATTCCACAGAAATTCCACATTCCTAAGAAACCATGTCGAATCAAAAGGAAAATAAAACGTGTCTCTCATAATTGGGAAACGTAAACGTTATACCGCTTCAGCGGCTAAGTTGCCTCATGTGTAACAGCTGTAGCAGGTCATAAGCGGTTAGGCAAGATGTCTAGCTCACTGCTGTAACTCTAAAACAAACAAAAGTGATTGCGTGAGACAAAAGCTTAGGGTGAAACGGCTTCGCTGAAGCATAAACTCTCCCCTTACCTCACATACAAGGAAATGGGCACGACCGTGTTGAGAACAATAACATAGGACCAGAACGTGAGGAATCCTGAGAACACGGGGTCCTTGTCTTCTTTGTTCAAGAAGAGGAAAGTCCTGAACTGGCCCCCAACATGGATCTCCCAGATGGAATTCCCTATGGCGAGAATGACTCCCAAACACACCAGAAACCCAAAAATCTGAAATGACAATAAAAGGCTGATTAAGGGTAATTCAAACCCAGAAACCAGCCCTACCAACGTGATCTAATTCCATCTCTATTAACTCCAAGACATCATCATTTGAAAGTCAAGTTATGAAAACCTCTTCTTACCCACCATGAGTCCCAGGAGCAACATGCAACATGGCTACATCACCAACACACATTTCTTACTTAATTCTCCCATGGGCTGTAGGAGGCAGCAAAGACACTGTCCATACCTTACCGACTGGACACAAAACAAAATAAACACAAATGCAGAAAGATGTCTAGAACATAAATACAGAAAGATTCCTAGAACTTTCTCATGGTCACATGGTTAATCACGTCACCTCCTCAGCGTTTGGGAAGTTCACATAGTTGAGCAGCTTAACCAAACCATGTGCCCTGATTTGCTCCGAACAGCCCCATGTTGTAGCTATTGTCCAGGTGAACTATCATGAATGGTCCTCCACCTTTAAAGGTACCCTGTTTGGATGACAAATTATGTGCCCCCCCCCACCCAGTATAAAAGCAAAAGGAAGAAAAAAATCAGTGATCAAGTCTCTTAGCTGTGGAGTTAGCTGCACCGTCTTAACTGAAGGTCAACAAAGAAGGATATGAGTCATTTAAATGACTTCTGGACATCAATACTGCGCTTTTGAAGGAAAACAGAAAATGGGGGGTGGGGGGGAGGTAACCAGAAACTTGTTAGCAGATTCTTACATCATTATTAGTAAACGGCATGTAGGAAGTACAGCAATTAAACCATAAGGGAAAACCGTCATGAGCCCAAATCTCAGCCTTGGAAAGGAAGGAACACCAACTCAGTGACCATGGCAAGACCAAGCAGAAGATGTGGTGGGGACTTGGTGCCAGGGTCACCCCACGTGAGCAGCCGGGCGCAGCCACTCTGGAGGGAGGAGTAGGGTTACTGGACAGGAGTATGGTTTCTACGCTCCTGTTCCTCCAAGAAAGAATAACCGTGTGTTCTAGAGCTGTTTTCTTCCTTACTGCCTCTGGCATAAGAAACCAAATTATATATATTCAGGAAACATATGTGTTATGATACATATGAATACATGAGATATAATGAATAGGAATACATGTATTTATAGCCATATAAAAGGATAAATTTGGGTTATTTCTTGAGAAATGGATGAATCTTTAGGCTATAATGCTGAGTGTAATAAATCAGACACAGAAATTAAATATGGCACAGTTTCTAATACAAGAAACCCAAGCTATGAACAACTTAAGAGAAAACTAGAAGAAAGATGTAGGAAACAAGGAGGCCGACTTTGTGGGGACGGAAGGGGAGCTGGGGACGTGGGGTAGGTGGGAGCAAAGGGAGGACGAGGGACAGTGGAAATAATTCAGACATGGTGCACATATGTGCCAGTTCCTCACAACGAATATAATTATGTACCTTACTTTGTGGTAATAAAGATAATTCTGGGGGAGACCACAGAGGCCTTCATAAGCATTAATCTTCCTTTCATGATAAATTCTACCATAAATTGAGAATTCGTCACAATCTAGGAAACAGGAGATAATATAACTGAGCCCCAAATGTAGAATCTCCAAATACATACCCTGCAAGGCCAGCATAGGTTCCGGGAGAAGTCCCCGGAGAAAAAGGAAAAAGAAATAAGTGCACTAAGCTACCAATGGCCAGTGACACTGTGTAACTGTTTTCCAGCCACTCACCCACAGCACCAGAGAGTTCATCAACCTATCGATGCTCGTCCGTTTAAACTTTGTCTTCCCACTGTTCTGCATGAGTTTAGTGTCAGGACCTGTAAAAACAAACAAATAATAAACTCCTTGAAATTATTACATTATGCATTGTTATTCCTATTAATTTCTAGTCACCCCAGTGTTCCTGTAAGAGAAACATGTAGATTTCAAAATAATTCAACTTCTATCAAGAACAAAAGGTATTAGGGTGTAAACGGTTTGTGTCTGGTTTTTTTTTTTTTTTCTCTTTTGCAGCCCCAGGGCTCAAACCCAGGACCACACACATGGTAGTCCAGGGCTCCACTACTGCGCTCTAGCCCAGCCCTGGTGTGGGCTTCTGATCTAGTAACTTAACAGCAATCCTGGAAACTGACAGAGAATTGGTCTTTGTAGGATAAATTGCTTATTCTTGTGGCTGTAAAGTTTAAGCAAACCTCTTTGATACATACAATACATATGTACATAATGGTGCGTGAATGTGCCTCCCGTTTGAAGTAGTTGAAGATTTAAAAAAAAATAGTCAATAAAAGGAAGGACTCATTTGAAAATGTTAAAAGAATGCACCAACAAACACAATTTGGAACAGTGAATTTCAATTCAGGGGTGAATTTCAACTTTGGAAAACCTGAATAAGTCATCAAATTCTACATCTGTTTCCCAAAAGGTGTGTGGTATCCTTACTGAAGAAACTAGAGAAACTCCAAAAAATACACCAGCAAGTGTCACGGTTTGGGTCTGGAATGTCTTCAAAAAGCCTTAAGAATTGGGATGCTGTGAGTTATCTGTGAATTTCACTTGCTGTTAGGAGATGGGGCCTGGTGGGGGGGGGGGGTTATGAGGGACGATGGGGGTGACTGAAGGTGTGGTGATCATGGGGGTGCACCAGATCATGAGGACACGGCAGGTCATGAGGGCACACCAAGTCATGAGTATGTGACCTTGTCCTGGTTTCTCCCCAAGCCCTGATCCTTTCCCTTGTGATTCTGTGTGCAGCTGTTCCCCACCAGCCCCTTCCCACCATTCCCAGCTGCCCGTGAATGGACAGAGACCTCCAGAAACTGTGAGCTAAAACCTTTCCTCCCTTAAGTTTTAAGTGTCAGATCTTGTTGTGTCCCAGCTACACGAAGTAACTAAAAACAGTAAGTTAAATCTCTACTGTGATTGCGGACTACACACAATGTGTACTTTTTGTGAGGGCTAGAATTACCTTAAATCTTATGTTCTTATGAGTATTTACCAAGTGAATCTTTTAAGGAACACTAGGGCTATTATTAACTGCTTTAGGGGTGGGTTATTAGATTATTAACAATGCTGAATATTAGCACATGTTGCTGAGGCAATTCCTCCTCCACAAATGCTATTGTCAATGGAAGTGATTGTTTTAATTATGACTGACTTCTGTAGTGTTCCCGCCTCATTGTCTTTCCATTAATATTAATCCACACACCCATTTAATATAAGACAAAGAGGACAATGAGAGAGAAGCAAGCGCACTGTAAATCATATACCACTCTAGAAGTCAGGAAACCGTGGCACAACCTCAGACATTTTCTCTGTCCTTAAAAGACAAACAGAAGCAAAGACTGGGGTCCTGGAACAATCCATCATCTTCGGATGGAGGCTGAACCCCAATGTCCTGGCCCTGATGTAAAGGAAGCCACCCAAACTTTCCCAGAATTGTTCACTAATGTCATATGGATATGGAGAATGAGAAATACGTCTTCTGTAGCAAAAAGGATCACAGGGCCAAACAAAGCGAGTGATGGCTAAAAACTGAAATAGGAACAGACAGGCCAGTTGGGCATGAAAATAGGATGCTGTCTCTTAGGCCCACGACTATCCACAGACTCACGAAGAGTCTGTGTTAGGAGCTGGGGCACTTACTTAAATACACTCATGAATGCTTGCTTCCCAACATAGGCAAAATACTTCGAAGAACTTTTCATACCCGGCAGCCTCTGCTTCCCCGACTCCCACTCATTTCACAGCCTAGTTTTGGGGCCAGGTGCTACTCTGGCATATCCGGTGGCCAGCACCACTTCCTCGGGAATCTCAGGGGCCTTCAGCCCTGTTCACTCCCCATCCTTCTGAAACACACTCTGCCCTCAGGCTCTGCGCTACCATTCCTCCCGCTTCCGCTCCTACTTCCGTCTTCCAGGATGCCCACTGTTAAGGACAGAGACTCCACGCAGGCTGAGCACGGCCCACCCGGCCTGCCCAATCCTCCTTCCCTGAGCCACCCTCCCTAGGACCGTAAGGGAAACACCCCTGGATGAGGCGCGATCAAAGCACACGGGCAATGTGAACATTTGTAAAAATTATTTCAGTAAAAGATACACTGCCAGGAATCCCCTTCAAAAATACCCTTCCTGGCTTAAAACACACTGTTCACATTTTTCCATGTGCTGAAGCAGTTTCGGAAGTCCTCTCTCATGAGCGTCTTTACCAGATGTGAACAAAAGTACAGTGAACGCAGCTGTCGAGCTCCGTGGGACAGGAAGGCCGCTTCCTGAAGGCACGCGGTGTGCAGTGGCTACAAAAATGCGGCATCTGTACACAGGGGATACCCCTCCTCCTGAAGACAGACAGACTCCAGGCACCGTATAAATGAATGCTACTTGACACCATCAAGCTTACTGAAGTGAGCCAGACCCAGAAGGCTGAGTATCACATGGCTTCTCTAATGAGAAACCCAGAACACAGGCAACTTATAGAACAAAATGGGTGAGATGCTGAGAGTCAAGGGGGAGGGGAGGAGGCAGGGGGTCAAAAGGTGGGGAGGGGAATGGACTGTAGTGATGTGGCTATATATACACGCACAAAGTGCTCAAGCTTGATGGAACCGTTGTGTATCACACACACACACACACACACACACACACACACACACACACACACACACAGGGGGAAAAAACACATGGCTTTATGTCTTCACCCACTGTGTCCCCAGACCTGGCATGGTATCAGAATGACTAATAAAAGTCCATGGTTTTAATCAGTTGAGGACATACAGGAAGCTGCAACAGTGCAGCAAAAGACACTCAGGAAAGAAGACTTCCAGAACAGATTCAGAAAGAATCAAGAATTGTGGGACAACTGTGTTTGAAGGGAAGGGGAATCGTTTGGGGAAAATCCGTGGCAATGATGTCTTTCCCTATAATCACGTTTTAAGTTTACACCCTCATGATGCATTCAATCATACGCCATAACCAAATCCTCAGCTCCTACTGTCCCTCTGAGCTCTAAACCATCTAGGCTCACCTGCTTAGTGACCTACGACATCTCCACCCAGATCTTCCTAAGACCCCTCAGGCGGCCTCTGTCCACCACAGCCAGAGAGCTGCTTCCCGGGCTCCTGATCTCAGGAAATTCCCCCACCACTCATCTGAGGTGAGGGGTAGGAGAGACTTTAGTGTCTCACCCTCCCCTTTAAATTTGGTCATCCAATCTTATCAACTCAACTTTCTAAAAAGCTTCTCATACGGCCTCTATTTCCACACTCTCTGTTCTAGTCCAAATCACCATCATCTTCACCGATAAAAAGCCAGTAACATCATCCACTTCTGTGGTCTATGTCCCTTCCAGTTGAGACTATACATTCATCACTATAATTAAATGAGATTAACGTCACTCATGAGTTTTCATGAGTGAAAAGACTTTGATTTTGTTCACAATTTCAATCCTCCATGAGTAAGCAGCAGAATGCCTCTCATATAAGAGGCACTCAATAAATAATTACATTTCTAGTTAATTAATTTATTGTGCACTTGCCATGTTTCAGGCAATGTGCCTTTGTGCTTGCAATCTAATGTATCAACTAACCCTGACAGCAAGTCAGCACACTAGGTACAAATGTCTTCACTGTCTTCTAGTCACAAGTCAGGAAACCATAGCTTAAAGTATTTCACTTACCTGAGACTGATCTCATCTAGCCAAAATCTGAACCTAACTTACCTAACTCAAATGTTCTTACTTTTAGCTGCGATTGTAAAGCTGTAACAGTTAGTCAACTGGTGTGTGTTTAAGGCTGTGATCTACTCAGGATCCTAACAGGAAAGAGTTAACACACTGGACAAAGATAACCGCAGGAGAATTTATTTACAAGAAGGCTCTTCACCAAAGTGCAGAAAAGGACATAGGAGACACTAAAGGTAAGTAACCAACGGGCAACAGCCAAGACCTTAATAGCCATTAGGCAGCTTCTCCATCTAAGCCAGAGGGATGAGACAAGGGAACGCCACTGGACCCAAGGGTAAGAAGTATGCATGCTTTCAGCCTTCACAGGAAGAGCGAACTTCCACTGAAAGACCCAGCCAGTCAGAAGGATGTAGCCTAGGGGAACAAATATTCGGCCTTAATCGTCTTTCTTCCACTGATCTCTTTCTGGAAATCCTCAATATAGAGTCCAACTAGAAGCCCAAATCAAAGGACCACACAAGTCGGCCTCCAAGGCGAAGAGGAGGTTGGGTCAGGGAAACAGTAGACATGAAGGGACAAATGAAAGACACACAACACTCAAGCCCACACGCACCAAGATAGTGTTGCACCTGGGAGATTCCTTACGTAAGAGTTCTAGCCTCAGAAATAAGACTCACTCCTCCCCTAAAAGAAAGGAAAGCCAATGGCAGGGAAATATGGCCTAGCTCTGAATGTATGTGAGATCTTCTTCAAGTACAGGTTGTAGAGTCAACTGTGTCTGTCAACCAAGTTTTCTGAATTATTCTTCAAGGTCTGTATAACTAGAGTAATGATACAGAAAGAACAGGGAAGGATTCTTCTGGGTGGGTTTTGTTGAACAATCTAAATATTCACCTGAAACTAACTCCTCAATCAAAGGTCTCAACAGTTAGGGGACTCAAGATAACCATCTGGTCAACCACTAAGTCCTCTGCAGGCCATGATTTAAATTTGAATTCAACTTTCTATTAGCTTGTGTGTCCAGACTAAATGTCCACACCTTGTAAGTGAACATCCAGGACACATCACAAAAGAAGAGTGAGCTCCCACTCTTTCCCTAAGGTCCAGAGAGTCCAGAGTTTTCTCAGCTCAGTGCATGTGTGCTCTGAACCAGTAGAAGACGGAAGAAGCAGGGAAGGAAAAACAATCACAGTTGCCAGGCATCCTACTCCATGTGAGTCATCTCACGGAGTCTTGCTCATGCCCATGGCTGAGAGCCACGGCCTTGTGATCATGCCCCCACTGAGGCAAGGGAACCAAGCTTAAGGTTTCAGTCACCAAGGATTAGTCCTACAGCTGGTACACCCAGATGTGCCTGATCCAAATTCTGTGACCTTCCTGTTATACTCCAGGAGCTTTAAACAAGCTTATCGTTTGTTATGGTTTAGATCTACAGAGTCCCCCAGAAGTCTCATGTGTTTTGGAAGGCAACTGGATTATGGGTACTGTGCTCATTGGTGGATTCATCCATTGGCAGATTCGTGTGCCGTGAGGAGGTGGGGTCTGACTGGAGGGAGGGGTCGTGGGAGTATGACCTGAAAGGGTCTACTCTTACCTGGCTCTTCCCTTCTCTTTCTGTTTCCTGGCCACTGAGCTACATTTTTCCCACCCTGGCCTTCTGCCATGCCCTTTCTGTCTTGGAGCCAGCTGACTAGGGACTCAATCCTCTAAAACTGTGAGCTAAAATAAACCTCTGCCTCCCTCAAGTTTAGGTGTCAGGTATCTTGTCCTAGCTACAGAAGATGATTAAGACACCTCCCTACTTCCTTCCGTGTCAGAGCATAAAGGAGACCTCGGCCTTGTGATGGACAACAGCTGTCCTTTCCCAGCATGGAGCAGCTGTAGCTGCACCAGAGGCCTGAGTCGGTCACTCCAAACAAGAGCCAACTAACATACACCCTGTGCCTACCGCCCATCTCCCGGATGAGGCAGATGGAGCAAACCAGGAGGGTGCCTCCCACCAGAAGCCCTTCCAGCCTGTGGGAAGGAACTGGAAGTATCGTGCATGGCTACACTCACCCTCTGCTTCTCAGCGAGGAAGACGCAAATGGGGACGTGAACAATCATGCGTTTAGTTCCCTGACTAAACAATAAAAGCAACTCGTCAAAGACTCCAGCTTCATCCCCTGATGAAAGCACGATCGGCCTCACTTCTAGGGATTTCCCAAGTCCTCCCCGTGGCAGGGCCGCAAGTTGCAACAGCCTGCTCACATCCACAGCTGAGAGCACTTAGGAGTAACGAGGAAGACTTGGCTGTCGCTGGAACGCTTCTGAGTCCCTAATGAGCATTTGTTGTTGCTGAGGAAAGTCAGTGAAGAAAACCACTCCAATTCTGATTGCTCATATAATCAGCAGACCCAAACACATCTTAATTCGGTGTCACCATACACAGGATTTTCAAAATCAAAGGCTGGCAATGGAAACCGTGAGTACGGTCTGAGTGGCTCTGAGAAACGGTGCTACCGTAAGCCTCCTTCGCAGGTCAGGGCCACCTTAGCCATACGGAGACCAAGCAGAGAGCCAAAATGGCTGACGAAAAGAGCAGAAGACGCCGCCCTCTTCCCTCCCTCCCCGTCCTCCCTGGCAGCCGCATCCCGTTCAGCCTCCCCAGCTCCTGCTGCCCTGTTTACAAACAGTAGAAGCAGCCACAGAGTATAAACAGAAGTGATTGCAGGAGCTCCAAGGACACGTTCCCAAAAGAGCTGCTTGACCTTTTGCAAATTATAATACAATATGGGCGGCAGTGCAGAACTTCCTTTCATCTTTGTTTTTTTATTTCTCATTTAATGGCAGGGTGGTTAATACCTAGAATAACAGGGCTAATAAGGATAGACTTAGAGAGAAATTAAACAATCACATCCAGTGCCCACTGAGTCATGGAGCCCTAGCACCCTTAAGAGGAAATTCAAGATGTCCCCGTCCTGGAGGATGTCACCAGCTCCTGTGGCCGTGGTATCTTCCTCTACTACCTAGTACCCTACTCTCGGATGCAAATGCCAGCACAGCACCTTGCACGGACTAAAACCACGGAGAACCATGATGTGTGCAGCAGGAACGGGTCACACAGATTGGGCCCTGGGTTGCATAGGGGTCACATAGATCAGGCCCTGGGCCGCGTAGGGGTCACACAGATTTGGCCCTGGGTTGCATAGGGGTTACGTAGATTGGGCCCTGGGCCACGCACTATACCTGCAAAAATAACCATTCCAAAGCACCAGCTGGTGTTTCTCAGGACACAGCCTCTCAGGATGATATTGTGGTTGTTGAGCGGGTGCTTGCTGTCCTTCCAAGAGAGAACACCCATGAACTTATCCAATTTGTTGTTCGGTGCCTCACAGATGACAATCCCTGGAAAATAGGAAAGCAACTTGCTTATGACTCACGTCAAGCCCTCCTGAGAAGAAAACAGTTCCTTTTCCCATCCTCCCATTAATACACAGTGTATTCTTCCTTCTCTTTTAGGCATTATGGACAGGATGGGGCTAGGAACCAGTAAGTTGTGAGGCACATAAGTGGAAGCTATCTGAGATGTGGAAACCACAAATCCAATAATTTCGGTTTTTTCCTAATTTTTTTTTTTTAAAGCTTACCTTTACTTGTAATTTGTAGCAAATGGTTGTTGGGAATGCAAAGCACTGACGGTCCTAAAAGTCTGTCTTCTGACTTAATGAAACTAAAAAGTTTACTATCCTTTTTGGCTCATAATCAGGATTTCAGAGGTCGCAGACCGGCCCACCCTGGGGGAAACCTGGACCTTGTTTGCCTGTGTGATTCTTTTAGCTGCTCTGTGAATCTCATCTTGATTAGAATCAGCATTCTGGCCCGTAAGTGCCATATAACTTGCCCCAAATGGCTAGAAGATGTTTCTGATTTTTAAAATTCTAAATCAAGGGCATGACCATTTGAAATAAATGAATCATCTGTTTCATTATTTCATTAAGAAAATACACATTCAAGATGGAAGGGTGGGCACTGTAGATAGAAAAAGAACCAGAAAAAAAAAAATCTTTCAAGGACCCTGTGTTAAGACGTAACTATTAAGTTCATATCCACTTGCACTGCAAAGCATTGGGGATACATTTTGGAATTAATAAGTAAAAAGACATGAAAGAGCAGACAGAGAGGATGGAGGGAGAAAGAAAGAAAGTGGGAAAGAATTACAAAGAAGGAGATGTGTGGATCCAGCCGGAGTCAGAAACACGATCAATATCTACCAGTTTTTCACTCTCAGAAAAAAGAATATATTCATACAATTGAAAAGGTAGCTTGGAACTGTGGCATTGAAAATTAAACAGGGAAATGTCTTCAGAATTGCTCTAAGGCTAAAGGTCGCCAGGTAAACTTAGAGAACCTGTATATGACACTGTCTTAGTCCGATTTCTGCTACTGCAAGAGACATCTGAAATAAACCAATTGATAATCAGAAAAGGTCGGTTGTGGCTCAGTTTTGACGGTTTCATTTCACGATGGATTTGCCCCATTATGGAAGCCTTTGGCCAAACATGACAGATTCAAGCCATTAACATCATAGCTGAGACATGAAAGAGGAAGAAATCAAGGTCCCCAGTGCCCTTGGAGGGCACTCCCAGGACCCCAAATTTCCCACTAGGTTACACATTTCAAAGCTCCCACCACCTCCTACCAGCCTCAGGCTAAGGACTAAACTTTGAACACAGGCTTTGGAAGGACGTTTAAAATCTAGACTAAATTAGACCCTGAGTCCATTACCTCTTGGCTCTGCCATCTAAACTTACAGGGGTCTCTTGCTTGGGTCTTCTTCTTCCTGGGACACTGTCTTTTCACCACAGCAGCCAGTTGCACACGGCCTGACCAATAAGACCACTCACATGAGCAGGCTTCACAACAGGGGGGAAAAAAAGAAAAATTCTGAAAGGGATGGGGGACCTTCATTCCTCAGGACTGCTTCTCCAAACTTCTTTCCCCTACAACAAGAGTGTGGCCTAGAGACACCTCCACCCATACACCATCTTCAGGGTGTGACCAGCGGCTCGCTGGACATCCCTGCTGTGACAGACAGTGCCAACAGCAGGTTTCGGATGGCACAAAGCACCTAGACACGGTCATTTTTATACAGAGGAACTGGCCGAATTATGGTTAATTCCCACTGTGGCCTATGTGTTTATTTAAAAATATATGAAAGCTTTTAAATTAACTTCATTGAAAGGCCCACGTATCACTTAGGTAAGGAGACTTTTCCTGAATTCTCAGGGTTCATTAGCTTCTTTTGTCAACCAATATTTTCATTCCCAAACTACAGAGCCTTAAATTGGGTGGGCATCCCCAGCAAAACCCAAACAAAATAACAGGTTAACAGAAGCCCTTAAAGTTAATTCAGTATTTTGACCCAAGACTCCATGTCTCAGCCTTCGAACTGGGCCACCAAAAAAATTAAAATTAAAATGCATCTTGGGCAAAAACAGCATGATCCATGGTCTCTGCCAATAGGAATATAAAAAACAGGTTCATTTGATCATTTTTATTGTTGTAAGCAAATGCCGACATGGAGACAAAGGTTCCTTGACCACGCTGGCTCCCAACTCCCTGGCCCCAAGGCTCAGCCACACTGGCCCCAGCCCAAGGGTGCGGCTACAGACAGAAACAGCCAGTAAGGCTAGTGAGTTCTGCTCGGGTCCTGAGCCTTTCTGACAGAGTGTGGTCCGAGTGATTAAAGTACTAAATACAGGACCCAGACAAAACAAAACGGTGGGAACAGAGCCAAACTTCATTTTAGAGGTATTCAGTCTCCCCTTAGCCTTGTTAGCACAGAACGGGAATTTCCCCACTTCTTTTTCGCCCCCGTTCAAGAGAGAAGAGGCTCCCTTGAAAGGGTATTACTACCATCCTAATAGGATCTGAATAAATATCTGTCGAAGAAGTGGGTGAAAATAATCTCAGAGGGTTTCAAAGGAAAGGTCAGAGGATGAACTAGGTAATACAACAAATCTAAAATGAATGAAAGACATAGATACATTTTCCTGTTTAGAAGGACAATGAGGATTTGAACCAAACCATCCAGCCACAGCGGTGGACTTAGGCTGACCTAACCCTAATGGATGTCAGGAAGACCCAAAAGCAACAAAGGTGGGACTTTAGCCCATCGGAAGCAACCAACACCAATCTCAGCCTTGGCACATGAGAAGAACTAGGAAAATTTCTCGTAAGACCTTTTGTAATTGGGTCACAGAAGAGAAAGGAGCAATTCCTGGCCAGTTTGACATTGATAAAGAAACCACTGGGGGAAATAACCTCTTTTCTCCCACAGTCATTCACTAAATATGTTTAGCGCACAAAGATTTAACAGGCAGAAACGCTGGGGTGGGGAGGGGCGGTGTCAATAACGAATCAGATATGGTCAAGCTACTAAAGGTGCTCTCTTTTATTCCTCTGAAAAGACAGGAAGAAGATAGCAACCCATCCATTGTCCAATCACAGAGAAGCCCATACTGACCAAAATCTACCACATCTCTTTCAGGGATTGCACCCTCTTAAACTACTCACCTCACAAAGGAAATCTGTGATTGATTGTGAAGATGGAACTGGTAGCCAATATTCCATAATTTTTCTGAGATTTTAGCCTCTTACCTTTCTGTATTTTATTAGCAGTATGCTTGATTATATGGACTATGACTTTCCCATAAGACAAATCACACACTGAATACAACATCACATCCGTACAGACTCTATGAGGCTGGCCTGGAGCACAGGACTGTTATCCCGGCACCTTAGGGGGCTGAGACAAGGAGATTGCAAGTTTGCGCCCTGCCTAGGCAACTCAGCAACTTAGTGAGACCTTGTCTGGAAACCAAAAATAAAAAAATGGTCTAGGGATGTAGCTCAGCACGAAGGCTGTAAGTTCAACCCTGAGTACCATGAGAAAAAAGAAAAAATAATTTTTCCAACCAAAAACATCTCAAAAGTTTAGAGCATTGCCCACTGCTGTTGACTGATGACTATGATAACTACATTATCTTTTTTTCTTGGAGAGTATCGCCTGTCCATTTTCTCACACTCCTTTTGCCTTCAAGCAGCATGCCTCTAGCCACCCATCAATACCACCAGAATAGCCACGTCAGTGCCAACAGCAAAGAGGGACGTCAGTCTTCAGAGAAGAACAGAACATTTTCACAGACCTCATCTTACACGTCTATCGCACTATTGGGCTCCACTTCCAACCAGGTGAGCAGAAAAGCCACCTACCTGGTCAATTTAGAAAGTTATGAGATGCTAAGCAAGCCTTGTTTTTTTTTTTTTTAACCAAAAAGAGATGCTTGGTTTTCTGTGTTTTAATTACACACATGCTATTTTTTAGCAAGGACCACAAAATACACAAAGATTCCTGACTAAAGAGTCAACCTTTCTCTGGTCCGGAATTCAGTATTAACAGTCATACAAAATATGTAAACTTGTCATGAGTTGTAGAAAACAGATCTCAGTCCAGTCAGTAACATTATGCAAAAGATTCTTAAACACACTGGACAACTTACATCCGGGGCTTTCCCCAAGGCACCGGAATGTCCAGTTTACAAATGTATAATTGACAGTATATCCAGTTACTTATTGGTAAAAGTTGTTTCAATTCTCTCAAGACTTTCACATTTAAAAAAAAAAAAATCAAGGGCCACTCAACTTTTTATATTTGTTTTACTATTAGATCAATTTAATGTATCTTTTCTTATAAGATTTAACAGAGTGCATATCAGGGTTTTCCGGGTGTTTAACATGTATACAAATATTTACAGGAGAATTTTTCAAATAAGTAGATTTGCCTACCAAAACCGAACCCTGTTTGGGGGGTTCCGGTCTGTATGTTTGACCTAACCCTTCTATAAATTCTTGTCAGAAATCCTGATGATCAGAATTACTGAGAACATTACTATATACATACATACATATATATATATATATATATATATATATATATATATATATATATATATATATATGTGACAGCATCATGCTGGTCCTGGAGGGACATAATCTGTAGTGATTACTCTCACACAATTGGCTTTAGAGTATCCTAGCTACTTGTGCTAACTTGCCCTCCCTCTCCAACGCCACCCTACAGCTTGCAGTTTAGAACCTGGGAGTAGCCTGGGATCCATACCGGACTCTTCTCCTTAGTAGCCATGTGACATTGAGAAACTTATCCAATTCATCAAGGTCTCAGATTCCTCATCCACACACGGACACTATTAGCAATCTCTTCTTTCAAGAGTTACAGGGATTGAATAAGGTAGTGTGTGCAGGGACTTTGCATGCCTGGTACACAGTGAGTTCTTGTCTAGGTCACAATATCACATGTAGGGCCAGAGAACTTTAAACTTCGACCTTACTAAAAACTTTTTTGGGAGGAGCCCTTGTTCAAGTCTTTCTTCTCTTCTGGCTTAGGCTCTGTGAGGGCAAGACTTGGGCCCACTGTCTCCTCAGGAAAACCACTTAGCATTGCATGAAATATGCCTCTGCAGAACGAATAAAAGAATAAATAAATGAATAAAAAAGGTAAGCCCACACAATGCCTCAGGAGGCTTCAAGCAAGACCCCATCCTTAGGAACAGGTGCAAAAGTGGGGAGGCAGAGAGACCAGTGAGGGATGTGTTGAGGCCCCACACATCTTGCTGTTGTCCCCTGGTCAGTGTGGAGGCCTCAGCTCGGGTCCATCCCCGCTGGACTCCTCTAGGGATAAGCATAGGAAACTCAGGTTTTTGGATACTAGGATAATGTGCACTTGTGATACAAAGCCGTACTTTGGATGTAGCTGCCAGCCGTAGTTTGAACCTAGTGAGTCAAAGTATTTTGTCAAGTCACAAAAAAGAAGAAGGACAAAATTAAGCTGGAGCAAAATTAACACAGCAGTCACATGTGCCCAACATTCATGAGCTACAGGCTGCACTCAGCACAACGGGAACAGAGGACAGTGCCTCCCCGTCTGCATCATCATTCCACCGTCCGCGGCTGGGTAGGGCACTACCAAATGCACACAATGCTGAGACCATCCTTCAAATCTGAACTAAAAGATGCAACATCTGGTTTCCATTCCCATGACTTAAGAAAGTCTTTCTGGAAAACTTGAACTCTATTGATACTTCAATAGCCAAAGGTATTAAAAAAAAAAATCCAAGACCCAAGAAATAAGGTAGGAGAATACTGGCTAGCGAGTACCGTGATGATGTTGTAGACGTATTTTATCCTCTACATACTTTGCCTCAGATCCTGAGGAGATGCTTAGTAAATAGACTGTAGCTAATTTTTACAGAGGGAGTGATGGAAACAGAAAAAAAAAAAAAACTAAGGTGGGTGGGGAAAAGGCACTGCAGGGGAAAACATAGAGTAGAGGAAGACAGAAAGAGAAAAGCAAGAAAGAGTAGACTGTGAAAAGAAAAGAGAGGGAAGAACGATGACCCAGAATAGACAAATGTGTGTGTGTCACGCATCACACGTGCAAAGTATGTACGCAAAAGGAAGGGATGGAAGTTGAAACTCTGGTGTGAACCAGTCTGGAAAGAACTGAAGGTCACTCGGGAAGGATGTAGAACTTGGTGGTGACTTCAACCCTTTCAAAGACTTTTCTGTACCATGTCTTGCATCAGTCTCTTGGCCTTTGAAACAGGCTAGTAACAGGGGAAATCTAATTTTTATATTATATTGAACTACTTATTTCTCCTTAATTCATTCATTTGTCCTTGAAATGCTTTCTTGGAAAAAAGGAAATAGTACCTCTGTAGAGCTAATCAAACACAGGCCACATGACCTTGAACTTTAAGCAAGGTTAATATGCAATCCAAAATCGAGGAAAGAAAAAGTAGGTCTAGCAGAAACCTGGGTCTCAGCCCAGAAATGTACCAGCCTCATGAATTTGGCATTATGTGTTCTCTGCAGAGTGACCACAGTTTAAGTTCCTATAATAGAAAAGAGAGATCTGTGTTTGTTGCCTTAATTTGGGAAACTAATTTTATTTTTCTGATGTGGTGAGCTGCCCACCCTGTATAAAGTGAATTGAAGTCACATCTAGTAAGTAAACATCATTAATGCACCTTAGTAAAAGTAAGTGTAATGACATATTTAAGAGCATTTTTAATAAAGCTAATCCTTTAACCTTCCTGGCCTCAATGACTCCCATCTGGAATACAGAAATCGGCCCAGCAGCACCATTTACATTGGCTTAAATTTGGTTACTGTGTTCAACTTTTTAGGGAGAAAGAACTTTGATGTTAAAATATTATTTAAAAAAGAAAACATTCCCTTTCCTAATTGACCACCCGCCCTCCAAGAGAAGACCCCACGCTCCTGTTACTTCCTACAAGGCTCCACCAGAACCCTTCACTTCCCCTGCCCACGGCCACGTTCCCCCCGCTGTATCTTCACCTCGGGTGCTTCCTCTGCACTTCCGGCACCTGAGGCTGATCTCACTCCTCACTCCTTGGCACCTGCAACCATTTATTCATTTACTCACTCAGTAAGACTTACTGAGTCCCTACTCTACGTGTACACATCATTCTAGCAACTATGGGCAAAGCCAAGACTCCTACCTTAAAGCAGATAGGGATGGAGGATAATACTAAAGCCTACAAGTAATAACACTGCCTATCGTGCCAGACGTTGGTGCGCTACAAGAGGAAGAAACACAAGCTAACGATGCCCTGCTGAGGAGGGAGTCTCACCTCAGTCCCACCCAGCCTGGGTCTTCACACACTATCCTGGCACTGTGCTACATGGCCGCAGTTCCCAGAGCATGTGGCAGAGACAGGAGTCACGAAGGCCCTAACTGAGGGTGCCTCGCCTCCCTTGCAGCGGGGGCCAGGCCAAGTGACTCACAATAGCTCACGAAACAGGAGGCTGAGAAACAGTTAAAGGCCACCCTCCCCCGACACAGCAACCCTGGAGCCTGTTAGTTTCAGTAGGAAGGATCTGGAGTAGAAAAGGCCACCCAGCTACGTCAGAAGTGACGCGGCCAGAAGTAAAGCTTCACTGTGTTTACGCCGCTGAGATGTCAGGGCTGTTACAACTGACGCATGGCAGGTGATCTGTGTGAATATCTATGAAAAAGAACTAAATAATCAGAACAATCATTTCCTGCTTTTTGATGGCAAAGAACACTGAAAATTATCAATTTCCACCCCCCCCCCACGTTGACAGGTGTAATGACAATTAAGTACTTCCAGGAAAGATATGAGTAAAGGCAATTTATATTTAGGTTGCCCTTTTAGGACTCCACAAATATTCAATGAGGTATTTTAAGCAAGTATTTTGATTCATGAATATAATTTAATGTTCTTGGATTCACGTAGCAGTAAAAATTCATTTAAAAAAACTACTTAGTTAGAAAATGCGTAATTTGTTTTAACTTAATCAAAATAGTTCTTGGGCCATTCGATGTTTTCTGGCTAATCCACTGATTTAAATCTCAATTTGAAAGAATATTTTTTCTATACACATTTGTTATAATATCGCTCACTTAAGAGAGATTAAAATATTAACAAAGCCCAGACAATGGAAGTGTGAAGGTAAGCTGTGCACTGACAGCCTTCGCAATATGAACTCAAAGCATAATGTTAAGGCTGTCGTTCACATTTTCCTGGAGTAGACCCAAAGAAAGCATGTTAAGAAGGTTGTCTCGACATCACAAAGACTCACTAATAAATAACACCAATCCATATAAAAGTATTAATATCCAAATCCAGATGTATGAGTGGGGAAAGCAAAGGACTCCAGAGGTGGAAGACCCCAGAGAGCCCCCACAGCCTGTCACGGTGCCTAAAACCCCACCATCAGTGTCCCTTTTCCCTTGACTCTTGAAGGACGGCTTTTCTCTGTGGTCTCTTAATGATAAAAAGCAGATGTTCCCAGAGTGGACGCTCTCTGGACACCATCCCATGGCTAGTTAAGAAGGACACCTTCTAACTGAAGAGGACAGGCCACAGATGGAAGAGTACAGATGCCAGGAGAAGCCCTGTTGAGGAACAGGACCGGCCTGAATGGTGTAACGACGGTAACTAGCCAACCACAGTCCAAAAACACAGGCAACAGCTGACTCAGACACCAGAACATCCTTCCTGAACACCTGCCGCCTTCAAGGTAGCACAGGAGGCGCAGAGACTGTGCTCGCCAAGCTCTGGTGGGTCTCTGTGGGGGCACCATCGCGCGGATGGGTAGGCGCTTAGGCCTAGAGCCAAAAATGGGTGTGGCAAGTCTATACAGAGCACCAGGGAGGCCAGGCCACACAACTGAAAGGCATCATGGGACAGAAGGGACCAGATTAAGAGAAGAGAAATAAGGACAAATTAAATGCCGGGCGGGCCAAGCCGCTCTCCTCTTGATAAACATCTTTAGTCCTCGGATGAGAAGGGATTCCAGGGCTTGACGCCTGGATCGTTAGTTTCTCACACTCCACTTCAGCGTTGTGAGTCGCGTCTTGCGTGAAAACACTTACCATCAAACTTTGCAAGGCTGCTAATGTCTGCTCCAAGTTCTGAGGTAACGGACAAGGCGTGACGGACCTTCAGGTTTGTTTCCCTGTGAAGTTAATTGCATAACGTGAATCCGTAGATGGAACGGGCCAACAACATCTTACCAGAGCTAGCCAGGCGGTGCAGCTGTGCCACACCCAGCCCCGGAGACCAAGGGGCCCCCCTCCTCTGAATGTCATTCTCACGTCGCACACTGTCTCAGAAAAGTGGGTGGGGCTGCCTCTTAGGCTCCCAGGAGCTGGCACTCCACCCACGGCACAGCTGTACAACAACACAGGAATCTGTTTTGCAATGTGAAAAGAGGAGGACATAATAAATATGGTTTCACTCGGGTCTACTCAGACGCCATGCATGAGTTACAAAACACACTGGGAACAGGGTCTCAGCTGCCAACCCGAGGAGCCCAGTAACACGCCCGAGTCTCCTATCTGCAGGGCGTTTCACTTGCAAAAGCGGGTCGTGGTGAACTGCACAGTAGCTGAAATTTGAGTGGAAAAAAAGACCACAGCTTTCTTTTTGCTTGGAGAACCGATCCAAGATACCCATATGTCTAAATTAATATAATTAGACAAGCTCCACAGGTCAGAGAGGACTGGCCATCTACGTCCGGGCCACCCATACATTGGACAGAAACTCCCTGACATTCTTCACCCAGACAGCAGTGCCTCCGCACTTCTGTCCTGTGCTCAAGGGCTTATCATCCCAGTTTTCTCACTGAGTTCAATCTAATCTTCTCCCACGGTAGTTTAAAATCATCTGTCAGAATCGCATCTTTTACATGAATGTTTAGTAATGGGCTCATCCAGTCAACGAACCTGAACGGGCGACATGCCACAGTCACCTGGGATAATCCCCAAGCAGATTATCAGTTGATTGAGAGAAACAAGTCAAAGGTATAAAGTCACACACCCCTGTCTGGGATTCTATGCTAACCCACGAAATACACTGAGAGTAGGGAGCCCAGAAGCTGATACTTAATTAACAGAGCATTGCGCCTAACTCCCTAGACATGGGATTTGTAATGATGTTAGGATAATATAAACCAACACACGGAACGGCCATTGGCAAGATTATTTTCTCCCGGAAACACTGGACTGGTCATATAAGTGATGTTAGTTTGTCTACAAGAATTGGTACTAGAGATCCAGCCTCGGGCCTTCATACTAAGCTACAGCCCAGCCCAATTTTTTTCTTATTTTGATTTTTTGAGATGGGGTCTTACCAAGTCACTAACTTGCCCAGTCTAAACTCAAACTTCCAGTGCTCCTGTCTCAGCTTCCCAGAGTGCTGAGATGATTGGCCAGTGCCACCACGTCCAGCTTGAAAGCAGCCTTCTTAATCAAGAGATGTCAATTCCAGGAAGCAGAGATGAGAGGGATTAATCAAAACCTTGACAGATGGGGCAGAAAGTGAGCTGGGTTTGATGGACAGTCGTCAAATAAATGGTGTAAAAGCTCTGTCCGCCATGCCAACCGTGGCACTCTGTCCACCATAGCAACTGCATTCTGAATAACTGCACTGGTCACATAGACCAGGCCCTCAGGGATTCTTCAGGGTCTCTGTTCAAGACACACCGCCTTCCCAGCCTCCCCACTGCACAGTTAATAGCTGGCAAGCACTAATCTCTTCGCCATCTACATAACTTTTCCTTTTCAGAAATGTTACACACAAGGAACTCCAGGGCATGGGATTCCCCATCCATTGGAATTGGCTTATTTTACCCCGCATAATTCTCTGAAGAGTCACCTCAATTGTTATATCTATCAGTAATCCGTTCCTTTTTATTGCTGAGTAGTATTCTGTTGTGATCTGGATGTACCACTGTTTGTTTAAACCTTTTACCTGCTGAAGAAGGCCTATATTGTTCCTTTTGCGATGCTACATCAGCCATAAACATGTATATCAGCTTTTGTATAAATGTAGATCTCCATTCCTCTAGGATAAATTCCCAGCAGTAAAATCACTGAGTTATAGGGTAGTAGTCTGGTTAGTTTTTAACAAACTGAGAGATTGCTTTTGAGAGTCAGTGTAATGTTTCCTGTTCCCGCCAGCAATACATGAGCGATCCGGCACTTACAGTTGTCACCGTGTTCTATCTGAGACATTCAGACAGATCTGGAAATAACACATCACGGGTGTTTGAATTCCCCTAATAGCTAATAAAGTTGAACAACTTTCCATGTGCTTATTTGTAATGTTCTCCTTGATGAAATGTCTGCTCATGTCATTTGATTTTTATTGTCTTACTATTTTGAAATTTGTCTTATTAGATTTTCTTTTTTCTTACTGAGTTTCGAGAATATCTTCATATATTCAAGATTCAAGCCTCTGGTCAGATAGAGGCTTTGCAGAATTTCTCCCAGTCTGTGGCTTTTCCCTGCTCACTATACAGGCCAAAATGAATTTAGTTTCATTAAGCTCAGTGTCCAAATTTCTCTTTATATAGATCAGGATTTTTATGTCAAATCTAACCAGTCTAGCCTGAATTACTGTTTTGGCCTGAAAGTTTTAGGGTTTTATGTTTTACACTGGAACTTAATTTCCCTAATAGATATAAGGCTACTCAAGTTACACGTTCCATCTCAGCTAAGCTGTCCAATTCATGTGTTTAGAATTCTTCACAGTATTCCTTCATAATCCAGCTAATATTTTCAAGATCTATAGTGAATTTTCCAATTCAGTACATTTTTTATTCTGATTCCCTCATGTGTATGTATTATGTGTCCATGCATATGTGTGTAACTGCATGTGTGTGCATGCATGTGTGTGCTTGTATGTGCACGTGTTTGTGTTCATGAGCACAAATGTCAGTCTTTCTACAGCTGTGTCAAGCAAACTAATGTTTTTCCCAAAAAAACCTCCATTTCATTGACTTTTTTATCATTTTTGGGTTCAAGTTCATCTACTTGTGTTCTTACTCCATTACCTCTGTCTTTACACTTCCTTTGGGTTGGTTTTGCTGTTTTCTACACTCTCAAAATGAGAGATTGGTTAATTAATTTGGTTTTTTTCTTTTCAAGTATACACACTTACTGCTATGAATGTCCCTATCAGCTGCATCTGAGACTGCTCCACCAGAGGTCGGATCCCAGGATGAATATCAGAAAAAGCCCAATGCAGCAAAAACTAGGGTACACAAGTGAAGTCTGTGGGTCCCCCTCATTCATTAGAAGTCTTGGGCAAATTATCTAGCATCTCTAAAATTGGTCTTATTATCTGTACAATATGGCTTATACAGTATCTACATCAGTATTAAATGATAAAAATCCGTCTAAAAAAACACATGTATACAGATAGCATCTTTAAAATGTAAATAATCAGTAAATATTTTTATGCCAGACAAACTATAAGTGTTCTGCAACAGAAACATGGTATAAAACTAAATTTCAAACTGGTATCAATGTTGAAAGTTCATCATAATCTGCTGCTCTCTTTTTCCTCTGTATCTGAAATCATAGTATTCTTGGGAGTCAGAGGCAGGAAGAACACGAGTTTGAGCCCAGGCTGGGCAACTTAGTGACTTGGTGAGGCCCTATCTCAAAATCAAAACTAAAAAATGGGCTAGGGATATAAAAGCCCTGGGCTCAATCCCTAGAACTACAAAAAAAAATTTAAATGAACAAATAATAGCTAGAAAGGTAAGGAAAAAAAGACCAAAAACGTTCCTAAGGCTCAGTTCAGTCCTTCCTCAGAGGAACTTGATACCGCCATTTTCATTTGCCTTAGACAACCACCTGAAATTAAAATGTGTAAAAACTTCTAGGGAGCCTCACTAAAGATTCCCTGTGTAAAATTATTTACATGTATGTGTTCAGCTCACTATTCCTGAAAGAAACTAAACCCAAGGGAAAAGAAAATTTCCAAATAAATTCAAGAGCAGAATAATTTTCAACAGTACCACAAAATAATGAAGACTGGACTTTGAAATTTAGACTCCTGTTTCTTCCAAGAAAACAAAGAATAAGCTTTGAATCCTCTTTCTACAGACATTACTTTTAAACAAATTAAAAACCAGCGCAATCAATTATTATTTAACAACTTACCCATCAAGCTCAGCGGTTTCTACGTAACAGAGGCCGTGTGGTTCACTACTTGATAGAAGAAGCAAGTCAGCCTGTTTCAAGAAATCAGGATACTTGAGATAGCAGGAAGGGTTGAAAGTCGGCTAGGCTGCGCCACGCGCCGCCATGAATTACCCTTAGGAGCGAGGGAGGAGGTTGTAAGGGCCTGGACCACCTCCAGGGGGCGCCCTGTGCTCCACCCGTCTGCCCCTCCTCTAGAAGCCGTGGCTGGGGTACCACATCCGTCAGTAGTGACCTGCTCTACCTTTTGTGCTAGGCATATATGAATGCTATTTTCTTGCTTCAGTAATGACTCATGGCAAATAGTCACCACTCATCAATAAATAATTGCAAATATTTGTACACGCAGGCTTTAATGACCAAGCAGGTTCAGCCAAGAACAGGGAGTAAGCAAAAGAGAAGGGGAAAGGCCGACGAAGCAGGGGCGAACTGGGACCAACAAGACCGACAAGGAAGCGGGGAAATGAGGAAAAAGTCTGAAGAGAAGAAAAAGCCAAAAAAAAAAAAAAAAAGAACAAGATGGTGGATACTAAGGAAGGTGAAAGAGAGAATAAAGGAGGGGCATAAGCGGGAGGGTGAGACGGAACAAAAACATGGCAGAAGGTGTTCGAGAAAGCTCAGTCAAAGAGTATAGTAATAAATTATTTTATTCCGCTGTCTATCCAAGATTTGGAAATTACCTCTCATGATTCCATCTTAGGGTTCTGGTAGATTCCTATATTAGGAAACTGCTTGTCTATTTTACTTCATTTAAAATTTCAACATTCGTTTTTAAAATAAAAGCTTTTATGAGGCTCTGAAGGGCGTGAGTGTCTGAGAAGACTTGACTTACACGTCAGCAACTTCCTTGCAGACATGAGCCCAGCAGTTTTCCAGCCACGTCCGCCTGTGGGACCCGCGTTCCAAATCTGTGACATTTCCTTACCTTTGTTTTCAGAAATGTGAGAACTCTGCTTTGTTCTCCAGTCTCAGAGGTTAATTTTTTTTTTCAATAATTTTGTTGTGGTAAAAATAACTCCACATGACCTAAAATTTAAACTTTTTTGTAAACACATAAATTCCAAATTCTGTAACACATCAGAACCTTGGAGTGTGGACAATCAGTGAGTGTCTGTGTCCACCCCGTCTCAGAGGTTCACTCCTTTCCTATCTGACCATGGCCTCTTTCTATCGTCATTCATGGTGGGGCCTTTTTGAAGACTTTGGTTTTACTGTTGCAAGCTATTCAATTTACAGCTCAAAAATGGCTGTGCCCACACACGTACGCATAGGTGGGTGTGGGTGCATGACTGTGTGTCCCCACACATGTAGTTTTGACTAAATTAGGATAAAACCTCAGCAACAGCCCCTCAGGAAATAAGTGAGTTTATATTATCCAGGCTCCTCCTCAGCCCTGAATGAAACAACCACAGAGGCTTGTCCAGGTAGAAATACTCTAGCTGGTCCCAGTGCGAGCAGAGCAACCCACACATGGAGTGGGTCAAAAGTGTACATCACTCAGAACCAAAAATTACCCATCGTGATCTAAAGGAGAAAGCCCACAATTTTTTGAAAGTTCACCTTGACCTTGCACCTTATTTCCTACATTTAAATTTCAATGTATCAAGGCCTGAGGCCTGACATCAGGCGACTTTAACCCTCTCGAGGCCTACAACTCTCCCCCATTAAGCTGTAACAAATCATGCTCCACAAAATCCAAAGCTAGGCATGGTGGGTTATGCCTGTAAGCCCAGCTTTCTGAGAGGCTAAAGGAGGAGGATCACAAGTTCAAGCCCAGCCTTTGCAACTTAGGGAGGTACTACCTCAAAATAGACAATAAAAAATATCTAGGAATGTAGGTCAGTGAGAAGGCCCTGAGTTCAATCACCAGGACTGAAAAAGAGAAAGGAAGGAAGGAAGGAAGGAAGGAAGGAAGGAAGGAAGGAAGGAAGGGAAAGGAAGGAAGGAAGGAAGGAAGGAAGGAAGGAAGGTTAATAATAAGTAAACTAAATCCAGAATTCTCTAATTCTAAGCATCTGTAGTTGGAAACACTTACGATGCAGAGAGAAAGATATGCAACTGTACCTGGCATCGAATAGACAGGGAGGTCCAATGTTGCTGTCACTTGTGATAAACAAGGGGAGGCTTCATTGTCCCCAGAAGAACACGTGACTGAGGCATCATCGCCACCTGGTGGCTGGATTCTCTCCTGAGAGGGGACCCAACTTCCTAGAGGCTGAGTTAGACCTACCTACCTAGTAGCCCCATGGAATCCACCCTACCTGTCTTCCTGGGAACCTGGGACTTGTCCCTTCCTCCCTCTTCCAGTCTCCTCCATGGTCACCTTTCTCTTTGAAGCACTCTGACCCCTTCTCTTGTGTCCCTTGGTCTCAGTCCTCCCCACGCCCACCTCACCCCACCCCCTGCTGAGCCTTGACACTCCCTTCAATGTTTGGGATGTAAAGAAGACAGGATGGGCAGGGCGTTCCCCAGAGGACGTGGTCACAGCAGTCATCAGTCTGCAGCCAGCCCTTCTACCTAGTGCACTCAGAGGTGCCTCTGAGAAGGAAAGGAGAACCGCAGGGGCAGCCGATTGGTCCCTGTCACCCTTTGGTTAGAGGAGCTGGGACAGGAGTTGGAGTAGCATGAGAAGAGTCCTAAGGCCACCAGCCCCAGGACTCGCCACATCTCAAATAGTCTCCTGAAGCTCACACCTCCAGCAACCTCAGGGGACCCAGCCCCTAGTTGCCCCAGAAACTTGTGCCCCAGTTTCAGGTATTTAGACACTAACAGCCAACACATGATGAAGGCAAAACGTGCCCGGCACTACCCTAAGAGCTTTGCATGTGATATTCCAGTTAACTTTCCCAGAATTCTCATCACGTTAGTCCTGCTGTTTTTACGCTACAGAAAAGCAAGGGCCTGAGAGGGTCAGTGACGCGCTGGAGCCTAAGGAGTTGGGAAGTGGAGGAGCCAGGATCTGCAGCACACTGGGGTGTATACATAATAGCTCGGGCCCCTAAAAGAAATAAAACCTTATTTTCTTGAAGGATTTTATAATCTAGCAAAGGTAGAGTAAGATACAGGCTCTAAGGTCCTAGGACGCAAATGCCGTGGCAAGGCAAAGCAAAGAGATCTAGGTGACAGGCGGGGAAGGGCATCATGGCGGTCTCCAGAGGCAACAGAGGCCAACTCCCCCGGCAGGAGTGAAGACCGGGCCAGGGCGGTTGCCTGCGTGCACCGGCAGGGCAGGCAAACGGCTGACACTCTCCGCCTCAGACCATCTCCTCACCAGACTCCCTCTTTGACTCTCTTCCGCCAATTCTAGGTGACTTTTGCCCATGACCTGCAGGGGAAGAGCACCCTGCCTCCCAGGAGTGAAGTGGTGTTTCCCTCACAACGCCCCTCCCCGAACCTTCACAGGCAGCAGAGAGCTGGGCAGCTGCTTCAGGGAACCCCAGAAACAAACATTTCCAGGAGAGGAAAGCTGAAAAGAATTAACTGAAGACCTTTGTGTCCTCAGAGTAAGCGGAGTGTGGTGTTTTGGAGAGTTCAAGAGCACAGGGAACAAAACCTCCAGGAGGGATAACACTTCAAAGCTACGTGATGCTTTAAGAATTTACAAAATGCTCTCCTAATCGGGTTGTTTTATACCCTCAATAGCCCTGTGAGTGGGTGACAGTGACATCGTCCCTGGGGAAGCATGTGGATAAGGAATCTGGAGAAGTCACATCTGCCCAGCAACAGGGAAGGAATGGACTCTCCTGGCCATCCACCACCCTTGAACTCAGTTAATTCACAGGCAGCCCACAGCCCCTCTAAAGTCACAGGGGCCGTGGCATGGCAGCTCGCTGAGGACTCCCAAGAGACAACACTAAATTCACGGACACTCAGAGATGCTTCAGTTGCAGGGCTGGACCAACACTGTCATGGACACTGTGTCCTCTGTGTGTTGCCAAATCACAAGACCACAACCACAAAAAATGGAGGTGTCTCCCCTAGTTTTGTGACACTTTGTTTTGCTTTATTGGTGTTCAAAACCCAAAACTAGCCAGGCCACGTGGAGAAGCCCTTCTAAGAAAAGTAGTTCACGGAACTCGATGAGACTGCTGTGGGCCAACAGACAGCTGCGGCCCGCTCACGCTGGTCAGGCCACGCTTGGGGCAAACGCGTCTCTCCAGCCCTGCTATTTCTGAAAGATGAAAACTTTCAACTTCTCTACATGAAAAATGCCTTGGTTATAAAGCAATAATGCGACTGCAGCACCCCCCTAAAACATGAGAACCTCAGTATGAAGGGACGCGGGACTTGATCATACAAGAGAAACTCCTGAATTCCCACATTCTTATGCACTCTTCCAAGGCTGGCACTTATCCACCTAACCAGCATTTCCTGGGCACCCCTCTGCCTCAACATGGCCCGATGCCGGCGAGCAGGCAAACCGGATCTCACTTTGCCTTCTACAGTTTGTGGTCTGCTCCAGCCAGGGAGAGAACCGTTCTGCAGGTGAGGGCCGGAAGGGGTCCCGGGGGCCATGCAGCACCACTGGGACACGTGGAGAAACCAAAGGCAAAGGTGGGGACATGTGCTCGGCGTGGCCGAAGGACGCGAGACTGAGTTCTCCCTCTGTGGCCTGCCAGTGCCCCTTACCCTCCACCGCAAGACTGTTCTTACAATGCCTGGTGTACTCTCCGAAGAGCTAGGGCCAGGCCCAGCAGCACTGGCCCGTCATCCCAGCACTCTGGGAGGCTGAGGTGGAAGGCCAGCAAGATGGGGCCCAGCTGGGCCCCTTAGTAACTCGGCAAGACCCTGTCCCAAAATCAACACTTCCTATGGGCTGGGAATGGAAATCAGTGCAAAGGCCCTGGGTTCCACCTCTAGTACCTCCTCCAAAAAAGGAGGTGGAACACTTGTTGGAAAAGTAATTAAAACTGCTAAAAATAAAAGTAAATGGCCTGTGAGTGAGACCCAGGCAGGCTGCCCCACCCAGGAGGAGCCCAAGCCACAACACATGGGCTTGGAGACCTCCACATTGGCCACCCTGCCACCTTCCCGCACATTGTTGGCTCTCGGCTGTCTTCCGAGCACGGAGGCTGCCAGGGAAGTCAGTGTTTCTCTACTTCAGGTGTAAGCTGTTCTGTGACAGCCTGTCCCCTGGGCATGTCCCTAGCACGGGCTCCTCGGCAGACAGCCACATGAACACAGGACGCATTAAGGGAATCAGACATTTTGAAAGTGAATGTGGAGGAATTTTTAACTAAGCTGCTGTTCCTGCAAGTAGATCTTGGGACCGTATTCTTTCCCTGTCATAAAATGTCTCGAATTTAATGAATAACACTTGATTCACAAAATCGCAACTCAACTCAAAAATTCTCCAAAGTAATCTAATATGTATTTGACACAGAAACTACAAGATTTTGGATTGTTAGTCTGTGATCTGGAGAGCTTTTGTCCCCCTAAATTTAATTTGAGCGGTTGCATCGTGTTGAAAATTGAACTGAATTTTCCTCCAGAAACTCTAACATCGGTAGCTCGAAAAGAGAAAATTGAGTGCATTTGATACACAAAGTAAGATCTCTCTAACGTTTACTAATCTGGCACCAATTGGTTATTCAGTAGGAAATGTGCAGTCCATTTAATTATCATCCAAGAGGAAGAGTGGAATCATAGTTTCCGTAGCTTACAGAGTTTTTTCTCAAATACACTGAAAATTACCAGTTCTCTTCACGGTCTTAATAGTATTCAGAATACTTGCAAACAAACTGCTTTAAAAACTATGTACACAAAATGATAGAAATCCTTTTAAATCATTTGCATCTATCAGAATGAAAAGTCTCTAAGGAAATAACAAGATGATACACGTCCAATCTTTTCTGAGTTACCAGATTATTAAGGAAAAAAGAAAGATATTACTATGTTCCTTAACATAATTTAGAATTGAGATTACATACTAAGCAACTCTGCTGGTCCCTCTGCCTGACCCCATGGATTGGCCACCCTGGCAAATGCAAATGCCGCCCCATGTGTGATGTCTCAATGTGAGACCAGCTCCCGCCGCAGCACCGAGTACTCACCGCCACGAACTGGTTATTTTCCAACTTGATGATGTCCCCCACTTTGACGTTCATCCACTTCTCATTCTTCAGGCTGAGGACAAAAATAAAATGAATGTTTTTCAGGAAGAAAAAAAATGCAAGGCCCAACCGAGGAAGCATATTCCTAACACAGCACCCCACGACAGAGGAAGCAGGGAAGGCAAAGGGGCCTCATCACAAACTCTCTGCCTGAGCAAGGGGGGAGCAAAGGCTCTGCCGGCATCTCCAGGGTCTCTGGCCACCACTGGCCACCGGTGATCGGGAACCAGCGAAGTCTGGGGGAACAGGGCCTCCAGCGGTGAGAGTACGACAGATGTCATGGAATTACATCCAGGAGGCTGAGTCAGTGCTAACAGCTCGTTTTTTGGAGGTGAAGGCCAGGCTTACAAGCAAGTGAAGAGAGGAGGGTCATCCAGGGTAGCAGGGTAAGGATCATTCACTGAATGGAGGAATTTTGGGGTCTGAAAGTCACCCAATTTGCATGGCGGTCTTTCAAAACCTGACCACATGATTTCTGGTAAGGGTCTGGAAGCAGGGGAAAATTAGGCATTTGGGTAAGATGAAACCTGAGCTGCGAGTCCTCCTGGGCCTGGGATAAGAGGGAGGGGCTCCACTCCTGCTGGTCTCGAGAGGAAATGATCAGGGTATGAGCCGCCTTCTACCTACAATCATCCCAGGCCTAGTCTGGGTCCCACAAGGCTCAGAGAGGTCAAGCCATGGGCCTGAGGACACCTAATGAGTCAATGACACCGTGCTTGGGCCAAACCCAAAGTGCTTGACTCTTACCTGAGTGCCCTTTTCCCCGCCCTGTGATGCCAGCTTAACACAACACTACGTATGAACTGTCAATAAACCCACCACTAAGACTCTCGGCAAACTCTTTATTTCCCTCCATCTTATTGATATGCATATATATGATACATAATGTTTACATCAAACCTGAGTATTCTGAGCACATATATATCGTGTCAAAAATTACAAACCCTTCTCCTCTCCCTTTTTGGCCTTCCACACCATCCCCCTCCTCACTAATCCCCACTGTTCTCCCATTTAATTCGACGAAATGACTGTGATCTGGGTTTCTCATATTAGAGAAACCATTCGGTATTTAACCTTCTGCATCTGACTCATTTCACTGAGCATGACGGTTTCAAGTTGAGTCCATTTACCTACCAAGGCATCAAAACTATTTGTGTTTATAGATGAGTAGTACTCCAGTGTGTACATATACCACAATTTATGCATCCATTGGTCTGAAAAAGTCCAAATGGCTAATAAATACATGAAAAAATGTTTGACATCCTTTGCCATTAGAGAAATGCAAATCAAAACACCACCAAGATACCACCTAACCCCAGAGAGAACAGCATATGTCAAGAACTCAAGTAGCCATCAGTGCTGGCGAGGCTGCAGGGGGAAAGGAGCCCTCCTGCGCTGCTGCTGGGAGTGTAAACTGGTACAACCACAATGGAGGGCTGTACAGAAATTCCTCAAAAGGCTGAAAATAAATATCCCTTTGATCCAGCAATACCTCTTCTGGGAATCTTTCCAGAAGAGTTCAAAGCATCACATAGCAGAGATAATGAGTACCCACGTTCACAGTAGCACAACATACAATAGCTGAAATGTGGAAGACACCAAAACACCCTGAAAACCCTTTATTAATAAATTCAAAAACATCATCTCCTTGTCTCAAAGGTTGATTTAGCAGGAGGTTAAAAAAAATGCAAGCTGGGGAGCAGAGTACTCAGAGCAAGAGTTAAAATCCAAGCAGCAAGGGAAAAATAAAATGGCTGGAAGAGAAGCCCTGGAAGGTGGGAGGGAGAGGACACAGAGCAGCCACCACAGCACCAGGGCGAGGGCAGCTTGGTGGCGTTCCACGGGGGAGCCACCAGGCCAACGTGGGGCACGGCTCTCTTTGAAGTTCATGTAGAGAATGGAACTCCAAGGGTTTATGATGAAAAGCTATTGTGCCCGTTGGATCTGGACCCTGGTGACAAGTTCGGCCAGGCTGCCCACCGCCAGATGGGCCCTTCTGGAAACAGGCCACTTGTGGCAGGACAGCATAATGCCAATCGTCCCTTCTGAGATATCCCGAAATATAAACCAGCCCCGCCCTCCAAGCTGGAAGCCTTCGCCACGCTTCTCTTGTGGAGATTCCTTCTTAGGGGGACAGGCAGGTGAGGTGATGAGGCAGGCAGGTGTCACCAGTAAGTAAAGAGAGCAGGTTCATTTCACCACGCAGTTAAAAAATAACCTAGTTTAATTGCTTTATAGGCTGGAAAACAGTTTTAAATATTTATACAACTGTGAAATGTGCCTCACACTATCAAGCCTGCTGGGTTATTTGGCTTAAACACTCAAAAGAATTTGTCTTTAATACCGATCCAAGTACATGTTGTTCTGGAAGTTTTTCAATTACAGCATTTTCATCTCTAGCCAGAACTCCATCATTCCTCCAGCGCCGTGCCTCCCTGCTCCCCATCTAGTGAGGACAGCGGGTGCACCCAGGGGCCCTAGGAGCCTCGTGCTCTGCGTCTTTCAGGTATGGGTGATGTGTGCCTTTATTTCTCCCAGGATGTCACCTTTGGGACGTTAGCGACATTCCGTGGGGACAGCATGTCACAAAGAGACCTAAGTGGATGGAGAAGGGTGGTGTGTCTTCTTTCAGAAACTGCACAGCCTAGGAACAGCCCTGAAGTCTCTGTGGAAAGTGCATCGCTTGGGGGCAGAAGCTGGGATGATGAACAAGAGTTGTGCTTCCAAACCCACGTCCCTCCTGCCTCCTCGGGAAGAACCGCACAGGAAAAGGCAAGCAGGGATTCCCAGGCGTCTGCCAAGAGCCCAGCACAATCCAACGGCCTCGTCAGTAACCACATCAAGTGAGTACCAGTGGCACTAACCTAGAATCCCAGCACTCTGGGAGGCTGAAGCAGGAAGATTATAAGTTTGAGCCCAGCCAAAATAACTCAGTGATCTGGCAAGGCTCTGCCTCAAAAATAAAAAGGGGCAGGGGACAACTGGAGATGCAGCTCGGTGTGAAAATCTTGAGTTCAATCCCTAATATCAAAGATAGACAGACAGACAGATAGATAGATGACAGGCAGGCAGGACCTACGCCAGGCACAAGCCGTCACATCTAACACCTGTGGATAAAGCCCTGATGAGAAGACAGCGGGACCCTCACAAAGTGAGATCACACACAGAGTGGTCTTACGCCTCCGCAAAGACACCAGGAACCAAAGGAAGATTAAGGACAGTCCAAGACAGATTATTTTGGGAAGGAGAAAGCGACACTCTAAAAATGTAATACGAGTTTTACAGAAAAGGGGCAGGGAGACATCAGGTCAACCCAGGTCACATGAGAAGCCGTGGTGAACTGCTCGTATGGATATACACCTGCGGGCCAACCGATGTGAACCCACTGCTCAGAACGACGGGGCGAGCGCGCTTGGGGTGAGGAGAGTATCAGAGAGGCTGGTGGTGGTGTGTCTTACACCGTAATACATTCACTTAAACATTCACCTTATTTTTGATGACCCTCATCGATCAACTGTATGCAATGATATCTGTCAAATAAAAGGACTAAGGCGAGTCCCCATCCACTCCAGTCACCAGATCTGACACTGTGGGACTTTGGGTTCCTCCCCGAGGTCAAAATGACCACAAAAGGTCAACGTTTTGAATCAATTTAAGACATCAAGTTTGCCCGATGGTGCAACTAAAGCCACACACGAAAGAGGACTTCCAGAACTGCCTAAGACGGGGGCAGGACCAGTGGGGTGGGCGTGTTCAAGGTGAGGGGGAGGACTGAGCAAGGGACCCGCGGCCATTTGCCCTTTGATGTACTGCAGTTTTTAAATTTTTCACTGTATTGTTTGATCACACCTCATCTAATGAAATCCAAGGTGTAAGGTTTTCAGTATTATCTTTTAGCCGACCTCAGCCTACTGTGTCTGTTTCCTACCCTGAAGTAATTACAAAGGACACAGAAAACTGAGCCGCGTTGTAAGATCTCGGAACGGGAACCAGGAATGCAGAAGTCCGCTTCACGGGCACTGAGGGTCACAGCCGGAGAAGGAGCCAAACTTCCTGAACCAACTTCCTGAAACCAACTCAGTTTTCACGTCCCACCGCCGCCCGCACCACACTGCCAAAGCCACCCCAGCGCGACGGGGCAAGCAGGCAGGCTCGCGTTCGTGCTCATCTTCCAAATATTTCTGGACTTAACTAAGATTTCAGCTTGTCTAGTGATTGGGTTTCACTGTCGCCCTGAAACTATGAGAAGAGACTCTTTCTACGTGTGGCACAGATGCTTTCGGGGCTTTGCAGAGAGGACTCAGGGTGGCTTACAGGCTATTTGGTGTCACTTGGCCCCAGGGACTCAGCACCTTCAAACATCGCTTTTCCCTCTGTCAGAGAAAAGCCCTCTGCTTCATGTTGGTGAATCAGAACATTTTGAAAAGCCAAGTGCATCCTTGTAGTGGCCCTGACACCCCAAGATTCTAAAACTTGCCTCAATATTACTGCTTTGGATTATGAAACAGACTCTGTCTAGTAAGTGCTCCTCTGAACCTGGATTTTTTTTTAAAAAATAGATAAAGTTGCAAGCTACCTTGGTAAACTCACATGCTAATTGATAAATATGCAAGAAAAAGAGATTCATAAAATTTACATTCCAGAGGCATTGTAAAACATGTGGACTTTGCCACAGAATGGCACCTGGAAGTACTTTAGGAAGGAATTTTTTATCCAAGCCACTAACGTCATATCCACACCCAGAACATCAGAAAATATGAATCCTGAGAAAAGGAGTTAAGAGAGAGCAAGTTCACCTAAGAATTTCTGATAAATTGGACTAAGCTTGCTTTTTCCTGCTGAGGCAGAGGGCACCAAGAGTTGCTTTGCTGAAAACCTTCCAGAGAAAATGCAAGTCCAAGAGTGGGACAGCCTGTAACTCCAGCACTCCAGGAAACTGAGGCAGTAGGATCACAAGTGTGTGCCCAGCCTGGGCCAAGTAGCAACTCTGCAAGACACTTTCTCAAAACTGAAAATAAAAATGGGTCAGGGATGTAGCTCAGGTCCAGGGCTCAATCCCCAGTACCACAAACACAAACAAACAAGACTGAGACAGCACCTAACTGTGCCCCTTGTCAGAACTACTGGCTCCAGAGCTGTGTATGACTTGAGCAAGACACCGTCACTAAGGCTACAAGGACAGACGAAGGGACCGCCAATGAGTCCCTCAAGAGCCTGAAATCTTTTCCCTACCGCAGCGCTCCTGATTTCCTCTTAGCAACAGAACTTCCAGTAAAAGACGATTTCCTCCACACTACAGCAGGGCCTTGGAGTGCTAGAGAATGTAATTAATCTTCCCTAATTAACCAATCAGCCCACTTACACCAAACGCGGCCTCGTCATTGGTCCCAACCGCACGTCAGCCCTATAAGAGCTAGAAGCCATCCCTGCTCAGCACTGTACCCTCAGGACTTAGAATACATCCAGTTCAGAGTAGCCACTCGGTAAACACTTAATGATAAATAAATCAGAGAATATAAAATCAACTTTTCCAAAAACACTTGTTGGCTGAGACCATTAATCATGTGATGTCAATTTGCATGATCTAAGGAACTCCTAGCAGATCGGTAAATCAGAGTTCTACCTGTGTCTGTGGATGACTGACATGTAAGCCAGCAAACTGAGGGAAGGCAAACCACCCTGGAGACGGATGGTACCAGCCAATAGGCTTGTAGCTTAGACAGGAGCAGGAGCAAACGAGGAAGGAAGTATGTCCTCTTTGGAAGGGCTCCAGTTGTTGCCGTTACCATTCTGCAGCAATCTCCGGTTTCTTCAGCCTTCCAATGCGACTCCACCAGTGACTCCCCGGTCCAGGCCCGCCACCTGGACCCGCGCTGCAGCCTAGATCCTCCTTGTTCTGCGGTACCCATCTTCTTGGGCTGAGTAGCTACTACTAGATGTTCCAGCTCTAGTAACCGGGGACTCTCCTGCTTTTGACCCTGCCGGCAGCTATCGTGGACCCCTGCACCCCTGACGCTGTAAGCCCACCTGACACACTTCTTAACACATCTTTTCTATTGATCCTGTCCCTCTACAGAGCCTTAAGACATCAACTAATAGCATTTTCCTAATGTGAATCCTAGCTTACGGCACCCCAGGGACTGTACTGATTCCTTCATGTACAGAGTTGTCAAATAAAAAATAAACAGCAATCCACTAAAGTTGGGTTTCAGATAAACAACAAGTCGTTTTAGGGTAAGCATGTCCCACGTAATATTGGAAATACTTACACTAAAATGTGATCACTATTTGCCTGCAATGTGAATTCTAACCGGAGTCTCGTACTGAAATGTGTTCCACCTAGCAACAGCTGCTTTGGCACCTTATCTCAAGTAAGCCCCACAAGCGACAACTCTAAGACACGGGACGGGGTTCTGCTTTTGTCTTCCAGACTACAACACTGAGGCTAAGAGAAACTGAGACGTCCACCCGATTTGGTTAATACCTATCCAAAAAGTAAAGTAAATGCTCACACGCTCTGCTATAGATATTCATTCCACATTAAAAAACTGACAATACAGGTGTGTAAACATGAATGTGCAAGGATGTTTATTCAGCTTGAAATGTAGCAGTCAGTCAACTCCACTAAAAACTCACCATTTAAAATTAGACAGAGGTGCCATGGGACACTTAATCAATCCCAGTTCATCTGCTCAGTGGAACACAACACAGCCATACAAGAGCACAAGATGTCCGGACATGAGCTGTATCCTAAGTTGCATTTTATGGTTAAAGAGAAGCACATGCAAAACACAGTATGTGCCCAGTAAGATTCATGTTTTGAAACATGGAGATAGACAGATAGATCTACACATATATATGATTTTACATGTATAGAATTCTTCTTAAAAGACACACGAGAGACAGTTGAGTGGCTGCCACCATGGAAAGGACATGGAGACGGGCCGGGGTGAGGAGGAGAACACCATGTCTGCTGTGTACCCTTGTACGCTGTTTACCGTTTGGTAGTACGTACACCGGCGTTTTAAAGGCCAATTTGGGAGACAGCAAAAAGAAAACTTTCAGGTCCCACGCAGGTGGCAGGGCTGGGACTGGAACACAGTGTGACTACAAGGCCCATCCTACATAAATCTCTATTTCTTATTCTTTCTCCTTAATTTTCTATGGTAGTTACATGCTTGCTGGTGTGAAAGGGATAGTGCCCTAAAGAAAGAATGGACTGGAGGGGGCAGTGGTGCACACTGCTAGTGTCTCAAACCGGCCACTCCAGAGAGAGCTTGCATCATGGTTCCCTGATGTACACTCTCAGAGGACAGCTGGAAGGAGGGTCTGGTTCTTTTCGGGCCTCGGAGCTGTCAGAGATGCACCCAGGGGCAGTGCCCAGGTTGGCTCTAGTCCCTTACTGACCAAATGCTGAGAGTGAACATAATGCTCACATCTTTGGATCTATTTATCCCGAAGAATGCAGGCGTTTCCCTCCTCCTCCTCCTCCCCTCCTCTGAGAGCAAGGGGGTCGGGAGAAGTGCACGGGGGCCCTGTGGTCAGCCGTGTCCTCTCGCCCAGCTTCCTGGAGGAAGGTGGGAAGACAGCAGCTGAGGAGAGATGGCACCCTACACCAAGCCTGAGGTGGCTAACAACCCGCTGCAAAAGGCAGCCAGTCTTGCAGACCACTGCCTCGTTTGCACGAGTCTCTGTGCACCTTACACAGGAGCAAAAACGCAGCCAGTAGTGAGCCTCCTTATAAAACCAGAGTCTCGCTTGGCCCTCTGGGTCTCCTGCAAATGCGTAGCAGGAATCCCCTAACCGGGTGCTATCGAGTGGAGAGAACACAAGGAGTTCAGAAGAAAGTGACTCCAAAGGATGACAGCTACACCTGCTGTGACATGGGACAGCGGAAGGACATGCCGCAGGCAGACACGGAGGCTCCTGAACAGCAGGTTCGGAACAAGGCTGCTGGCTGGCCACATAGCCTTGCCGCACTCCAAAGCAGTGCCCAAAGTGCCCTGCCCTGAGCATCTTCAGCTGGGCCATCATGGCTGCCTGCGTGTCCCGAGCCGACCCAACATGTGGGCCTTTGTGGCCGTTTGACTCTGGGGAAGAGCCAGAAGTCGCCCGGCGCAAGATCCGTACCTAACGTGGATGATGACATGCCACCCCGGTCTGTGGCAAACCTGCTTTTGTTGGGAAGCATTTGGCGGTGGAAGCATTCGCTGTGTTTTGATCACACTGCGTGAAGACACTTACAGAATGGCCTCCAAAACTGGCAAGAACATGGGCTAAGTCGGAAGCGAGGAGGTGGGCTGGAGGGGGTTAATGACAATGTGTCTTTTCCTGTTATAAATCTTTAAACATAAACGTTCACTGTAGTTTTGATCACCCTGTAGGCAGCCTGCCTGGTGGCCAAGGAAACTTATTGTGTCGTCTTACAGGAGGTAGGGTGGTCCTACAGAAGACCCACCTCACACCTGGATCCCACTTCTCAGTCTCAGTATTGAGAGCTCACGGAATGATCATACTCTTTTTGATCCGAAGCTACCTCACCTCTCTCTAGACGCAACTTCCATCCTGTAAGCCAACGTGAGCAGCTGCCACGAGTCCTTGCATTCCCCTCCCACCGCCCCACTCTAAAACTTTGGGTGGAAATCTGCTACCTCGTGGGTCATCCAATCCGTCTCCTCTTCCAGCAGTAAACAAAGTTGATAAATACGTAATATCCGCCCATTAAAATTGTCTAACAGCTCACTCCCTAAATAAAAATAATGTCTATGGGGGGAAAATACCACGTTTCCTGAACTATCCCTTATAGAAAGAACACATTTGATAAGAAAATTATGAAAACAAAACAATGCAAAACAAACCAAAACCCCTTCCCCTAGCATGAGTGAAGCGTCATTCTCTGCCTCCAAGTGGGCATACATTTGGACAAATTAGAAAATTTCTCTTATCTAGTTCAATAGTGATAAGCCTTCACCTTAAAAAAAAGAAAGAAAAAAGCAACCAGAAAGAAAGAGAGAAAGGCTCACCCCCCTCAAAAGATGACTCCCAAAGGAAGAAAAGAAAATCAGAATGCGTCAGTTCCAAGATAAACAGCCTTTGCTGTATTTTCCCACTAACGATTGTAATAGTCTCAAGCAATTTGCCTGTGGAGTGGCGGGTTAACAGATGAAGCAGAAAAACATATTCAATGCCTAAAGTGCTAAGTAAAAATAGGGGCCGTGCCACCACGGATCAGGGCAAAGTGCCTCTCAGTGGTGTGATTCAGTTTCCTCAGCCAGGGGACCTCATTTTTCTGGAAACAGTATCCTTGATTTTGCAGTAAGAGCACAACCAAGGATGTCCTAGGAGACTCGGGGATTTAATCTAAGTTACCAGATTTGCAGCTATATTAAGTCCTACATGATTTCTAACAAAGGCTTAACTTTTCACGTTAATAAAAAGCTGTGATGGTTGTTACCCTGAGCTCCTCAGAAGCAGGAGAGGAGAGGTGTGCAGAATCTGCAATCCGTGTACCAGACACTGACACGCGATGCACACCCTTAATGTGAGCATGCTGAGTTAGACCCTGTGCTGAGTGTCGGGGATACACATGGAATGTGTTTCTCCAAGACCCAGAGACTACGGGGGAAAACATAAATCTGGCTCTTGAAGAACCACAATTAAATCCCCTCTGTCTTAGGTTACCTGGACCATGTAAATATTCTCAACAATGAAGAACACCTGTCCTGCAAGAGAATGATGTCAGTGTTAGATTATCTGCCATAAAGCTGTCATCGGAAGTCCAGCGAGAAAACTGATAGGCCAGAGAGACTGTCTAATAAAGGATATATTAACTTTCATTCCTCATGATATTCCAAGCTCTGTCCCCATCGACGGTGAGCTCATCAGAAAACTATACGCCTGGACTTTATTATCCAGGTCTCTCTAGACCCATCTCTTCTGAATCATGACTTAATGCCACGCCAACAGACTTCAATCAGGGTTGACTTATGATCACAAGTGAAATATCCCTGCGCGCCGAGGCGTCACCTTGATGCACTCCATGCTTCCTTCGGCACCGTGATAAATCTTGCTGCTTGTGATTTTGCTAGAATACGCCCTCCTGCGGGACCATCAGTTCTGTGTCCTCGGCACCATCCTTAGGGTGAGAGGCAAAGTCCAAGATCACATTTTAAATTATCGGATGACAGACCTCACTGAATTCTTCAAAGCAACAACTAAGAAGCACTACAGTAAGATTCTGCCTTTTGACAACAACGCTGTGAAGAAAATCTTGAGATGCACATGAACAAAATTCAGCTCAGGACAGACCAGGAGCAGGACCTGGATTTTTCAAAGTCCTTGCACTCCTAAGGAAGAGAATACGAGGCTCCTGCTTATGAATGAAACTACATAATATAGTTTATAAAGAAATGAGTCCATGTTGTACAATCAGAAAGCAGAGAGGTGAGGCCCAGCTTCACCATCAACACGGGACTCCAGTCAAGAATTTAACCAGCCCTGGCACTCCCCACCATGCTCAGTAAGAACTGACCTCTGTCAGGCCCTCAGAAGTTCTCTTTATTTGTCAGACTGAGGTCTTGAAAAAGGCATAAACCCACGTGACATGTCAACACCTATCTGTCATGTCGTCGGGGAAATGATACGCCCCTTGAAAGTATCATGACTCTTTTTATGATAATGAAGAGATCACTATGACAGTAACGCATTTTGTTTGCATTTCAGGTTTTTGAAAGAGCTCGCCATGGCCACTATCTCCCGTGTTCACACTTGCTCCTGTCAGGGTTTTGACTCCAGCCGTCCAGCTGCGACCTCCCTGGTCCTAGCTGCTCGTCCTTCCTTCAGTCCTCCAAGACGGCAAATTCAATCACCAGTTCTCACTCCGCGCTTACCACCATCATCTGCTCTCTCTTTTTTGTGAAGAGAACACTGACTTGGGAAAAATTACAGAAGGGGGAGGAAGAGTCACAGAAGGAGAAAGACAGAGGGTAACGCTTCTGCTAGTCAGAGGGGGACCCAGAAACGTGGGTGGCCCCTCTGCTCTTCCTTTCTTCAAACACTTCTCTTGCTTTAAATACAGATTAATACATTGACAGGTTCTCCTTGCCCTTCATCAGGTACTCTGCAGTGGCTCGGAAGTACGCACCAAAGGTCCGTACGTTAAAGTCTTAGTCACCAGTCAGTGCCACTTTTGGAATGCGGGAAACTGTCAGCAGAGGGGGTGCAGTGGAAAGCTGCTAGCTCTCTGGGGGCATGCCCTGAAGGAGACGTTAGGACCTAGAGCAGCAGACTGTCCTGCCATGGTGTTCTGCCTCCCCCAGGCCTAAACCCAACAAAGCTGAGAGACCATGAACGGGAATCTCTGAAACTGCAAGCAGAAATTAACCTTTCCTCCTCGTAAGCTGATTTTCTCAGGTATTTTGTCATAGCAACAGAAAGATGCCCAACACAGACTCCTCTTCAAACCTCTGGCCAGCTCTTTCCTTTTCTTCCCATCGTCAAATGTTAGAGTACTAGGTATTGGGGCTCCGGACGTATTTCCTGAATTCACATTTGTGTAGTCACTCGTACTGTGTCCTGAGCATGATTAGATCTAGAGCTGAGGAGAGTAACAGTTTGCCACTTACTGGGAAGTCCCCGAGAAAGTGAAGCAGGGATAACCGCAAGGTGCCACAAGAAGACAGAGGTAAAATGGACCACTGCAGAACAAAGGAAGGCGTTTGGAGAATAAAATTAGTATTCGTTTTCTGCCAAGAGTTTGCTTTTGACCTACATGTCATATGAATAGAAAGTCAAGATCCGCCTCCTCTGAGGAGTGACGTTTTCATGAATTTGCATTTCAGGTTCCCTCACTGTGATCTAGTGACTGCCTGAAATAGAAAAAGAATTCTGCTGAGTTCAACAAATCCTGAGCCCTCACTGTATCTCAAGCCGTGGGCAAAGCGATGGTTTTAAGCCCAGCAGCGTCTCATCCTAGAGCACCAGGAAGTCGAGAGGGAGAATTCGAAAAAGATGGACTTCTAAAACGCTATGCCTAACTGTACTCTGGGGACAATTACAAAGTGCCAGCAGCACAGATGGGTACTTCCTGGTTACCCTGCTTCCCAGAAGGAAGGACTGGGGGAGATTTCCAGAAGGGGTACCGCCAAGGCCCTGATGGGTGAAAGGTCAGGGAAGGAAGGCAGTGCCGGTTTTAAAAACACATTTGCTGTGACAGGAGATGAAAGGAGAAAGACCAGCTCGAAGCTACGCTGGAATGGGTGGTTGTGATGATAAGGGGTGAGTGGGCAGAAAAGTCACTAACGCATTTGTTACAGGAACATACTTAGATCTGGGCTGGTTTATGGGTAGAAAACTGGCAGGAATGTGGATGGCTCAGCAGAGCCCAGTCATGCTCAGAGACGCATCACTAACCCACACACTTCACCAACAGAGACCCGCAGTGACATCTCTGTAGGCAACACTAGAACGTCACTGTTACCCACTGGAGGAATTTCCGAGAAGACAAAATTTAAACTATTTCATCAGACACAACACAAAGAAATACTATAAGCCAAGAACAGGCAAAGAAGGGATCCAAAGTTACAAAGGAAGTAATAAAAGTGATCAATAAATTTGAGAAAAACAGTCATCTTTACTGGAAATCAACGAATTCTTAAAAGAATGCGACACTTGCTCATATGCATCCAATTAGCCTGGATTTTTATACGTAGAGTACTCAGTGATCATGATATTGTGGGAAAATCACTTTCACTCATTGATACGGAAGGACAAATCCACATGAGCTTCCAAGAAAGCAGCTTAACAATATATATTTTTAAAACCATTTAAAAGAAATCAAAACTGTTTATATCTAGATTTCCTAGAAATACAGCGCTAAGGAAATAATTAGGGACGCACGTAACATTTAGATCAAAGATGTTCCTCTGAAAGACATTTAGATAGACAAAACTTAGCAACAATTATCCAAAACTAGAAATGTTCCACCAGAACCTACTGACCCTGCACCCATAAAGACATGTTTTCAAAGAATTTCAGGCTGTGTGTGAGTTATGTCAAAAAGAAAAAACGGATCGTGTGGTTGGTTGTGCATATCGCATTGACTTTGCATAGATGCATTTTGCAAAAAGTAACATAACAAGAAATTATTTTCTCTAAAATATAGGCATTTTTACTTTGCTGGGGTTTTTTTACATTTTTTTAGGTAAAAGTTTACCTCCTCTAGGAAGTCTCCTAAGACCCCCAAACTAGGCTAACTTGCCTCTTGCTAGTGCATCTGTGGTCACCCAGAAGTAGCTCCATCTTCACGTACAGTAAATCCACTTGTCTTCTCCCTCCTCTATGAAATGTGGTCAAAGAGCCAGCTACGGTGTGTCCCTCGTCTTGGGTACATAGATCACGCTTGTATTTGGAGAATTGAGACAAAACTAGAGATTTCTCTTTGGTTCAGAGCACGCTTCCTCTGTCTTTTCTCAGTAGTGCTGGGGCAAGACTCATACAGCCTCCACAGCCTGGCGACGTTGTTGAGCCCTACGGTTTTTCCAACCAATTCCATTCGTATGAAGTGCGAACGGGGACTGAGGCACTCTCCCTGCCCCGACCTACACGTGGACAACGGTGTCCCATGGAAACCACTTCCCGAACCCAGCAGGCCTGGATCAGCCTGATTTCTGGGGAATGTCCTGGCACCTCTGCTGCCGGGTGTCCTACCAGACACAGCTCTGAAAGTCCTAGATTAAGGGCTGGTCTATGAGGTGGTGGTTCCACACCTCACTTCAGAGATAACAAAATGGTTCGGACCTCCTAAGGCAATCCCTTCTTGGCTCCCTGGCAGTCCTCAAATCCCAACATCTACAGGGGCTTCTTTGTTCCTATTCCTGGGTGTATCTGTATGATTATTTGTTTGTTTATTGGCCTAGAGTAGACTCTGGTCTTCTCAATCAGGATGATGAAACCTTTCTATCAGAAAGCTGTCCTTTTAGCTTCTGGATAACATTCCACACGTGTTCTGCCAGCTCTCGGAGGAGAAGTTTCTGCTTCACGGCAGTGATGGGCCAGCCCCGCCCTCCCCCATCCCTCTCTGCTTTCTAACTATCACAAGTTTCATGGCGATGACCTTATCCATAGTCTATAAAACACACCTAAATACATGTACGAGCCTTCTTCTGTCCTCTTTCTTTTCCAACCATAAAAGCTACTGCCAGAAACTGTATGTGTTATTTGGTTAGTTAGGAGAGTGCATGCCAGGGGTAGTAGCCAGTAATTAGGTACATTTGGTAGAACTTAAAGATCAGCTTGACATTCTTTGTATCTAGTTGGAAACTGATATCAACAAATCAGGACGTCATTCCAAGTACTTAAGTGCTTCTTGTTCTCCTAGAATCTAATCCCGGCATTTTTAGCTATCCCGTGTTCCCAAATGTCCCCTGCTCACTAGTCTCTGCTGAATATAGTTTCTCTAGCTGTCTCAACCAGTGTTCTTTCTCTTTCATCCTTAAAAGAAGAAAAGAAATAGGCTACGGCTTAGATCTAAAATACTCCCCAAAAGTCTCGCACTCCGGGGTGAGGGTTGGGAGGTGATGGGCTCACGGGCAGGGTCGGGGTGCACTCCTCAGTGGATTGGCCCATTGGTGAGTTCACAGCTGACTGGGCTGGCAGGAGGTGGGACCTGCTGGAGGTGGGTCCCTAGGGATATGACCGGACTCTTGTCCCTGTCTTTCCTTTTCTCCCTCCCTCACTTCCCGGCCACCACGGCTTGAGCGGCCTCCCTCTGCCGTGCTGTCCTGCCTTGGTGCTGGACGACCCAGGCTGATCCACTGGAAACTGAGCCAAGCACATCTGGCGTCAGGAAGTGCGTCTCAGTGACAGGAAAGTGACTCACGCCACACACAGAGCAAAGACACGACACAGAATACAGAGAAAATGGAAGAGGAAAGGATGGAAGACGGGGAGGAAAGAGAAGCTGAAGTCACTCTGCGAAGCAGGACGCTAGTGCGTCCCGGCGAGTCTCAGTGTGAAAACAGGACGGTGGCTTGTGCCTCGGGACCCACAGGGCTGAGATGGGGAGTGGGGGAGGCCTGCGAAGGTGCCGTCCCCAAGGAGGGATCACGTGAGAAACCAGCGAGTCCAAGAGACAACCCCTGCAGAGAAATGCTTCTCACGATGAGACCAATGAGACCGGATGCCCCTCGGGTGCAGCAGTTACTGGCGCAAGTAAAGCCGTGTCTCTTTCCCTACGTGCCTATCAGTCTGGCTGGAAAATCAGCTCCTTGGGCTCTCAACAATATTAACCGATTTCACCCAAGTTTCACAGAGAAGTAGTACATGAAACAAGGCAGGCTCCCTGTTCATAACGGTGTACTGAGCCATTTACCTTATCGCCCCCAAATCTAATGAAGCTAGTGTGTGCCGAGCTGAGTCCTGAAGAGGTTAAGTCTGATGGAAACAGATTGTATGACAAAGGACAGTACTGGCCAGCAGGTACCTAACCGAGGCCAGGAGGGAGAGATTTCAGCTCTGCCCTCTGGGCAGAAAGCATTATGGTTTCTACATACATACTTTGAATCTGTTTACAGTTCATATTCTTGCCAGACCCACTCTCAAGAGGCGAGGGTACTGTCCCCGGCCTGAGTGTCTTGGCACACCCCATGGGCCTCTGCAGGCAGGCAGCCAGAGGAGCATCTGATTTGAAAATAAAGCCTTGCACTTAGCAGCGAGGACAGGAAGGCATGCCTGTCCACACATGCCCGGAGAGGGACAAGGGAGCCAGGTGAGCTGAGGTGACCGTGGCCAGGCACTCAGAAAGTGGTGCTGCCCGGGACCCAGCAGCCGCCTTGGCCCTTCCACCCACGCCCCAAAAGGGCCCCAGCTGCCACAGTCTGGTGCTGGGGTGTTGCTCAGTGCAAAGGTCTTGGGTTCAATTCTCAGAACTGAGAAAGAAAAGAAAAGAAAAGAAAGAGAGAGAGAGAATGAAAGGAAGGAAGGAAGGAAGAAGAGAGAAAGAAAGAGAAAGCCTATATGTCTAAAAAATTAATGACCTGAGATGTCCAAGCCCTTTTGGGTTTGGGTCTGGCATTTCAAAAACACACACACACACACACACACACACACACACACACACACACACACACACGACCTCCTTCCTGTGGCAATTCAGAAGCATAAATCTCTTTCTATTTTTCCTCCACTATTTTTATCAATATACATATGCATTACATAATGTTTACAATGAACTTGAGTAAATCTATTTCTAAAGAAGAAAGAGAAGCACATTTTAAAGGTTATATAGAAGGTCATGCACTTTTAACCCCCTCGTCACCTAACATAGCCTAACCCAGGCGGGTCTTGGCCACAGAGGAGGCGCCCACCATGGCAAGCAGCGGCAATGGGTTTGAGTTTGGAGTCAAGGACACTCAAAGTGCACGGAGTGACAGAAAGGAGATAAATACTCAGACCTCAGAGACATCAGAGAAGAAAACAGAACAGCCTCCCTGAAGGATGCGCAGAGAACAAGGCGCGTGAAAGGCCAGCAGCGGAGAAAAAGGACTTAGAGGGGAGAACGATGCAGGGTTTCCTCCTCCCTTGAGAAGGGGCGTGCGATGGAACCCTCCTCCACCACCTCCTCCACCAGCTCTGCAGACAGCGCTGCCTCCTTCCTGAGGGCTGTTACGTGAGGGTTTCTCTGAGGAGCTTTAAGAGGAGGAAACATCTGGGTTACATAAACTTTAAAAAGCAATTAAAAGATGCCACTGAAAATGCTATGTGAAGAGTTCTGAATGTGCTATAATTTCCTGTTATTTAAACATGCCCCTCCTCATCTAGGGACACAGTTACCATTTAGAAATTCAGCCCTTTACAGAAAAAAAAAAAAACTATATCCACGCAATGTAACAACTGATTACAACGGAAAATTGTTTATGAGAACTATAACAATTTCACGGCTCACATACGGAGACACCGGCCCATTGGCAGGCAGAGCACTCCATCTGCAAAGCTGACGAGCAGAAACGGCCCGGAGCAGGAGCCATCCAAAATTTAAGAAGCCAAATTAATTTATGGAGCCTGAAACTATTTTTGAAGCACTTTTATGGCGAGTTATCAGCATGAGTTAAAAATTAATTCCACTAGAGGACTTTCACTGCACCCCAACAGCACTTGACTTTGCTTTTGAACTCACTCACTCTTAAAGCCCATAAAAGAGCAGTTTATTAACATTGTCTTACAAAAGGACCATCAAGTCTTGTTCTCCTCAAATGCTCCTTTCAGATCTTCAGATCTCTTCTTGGAGACCCTAAACAGCTCTCGCCTAGATCCAATGGTATGACCAGAATGCAAAAGACCTTTGGAAGGACCAGACACACGAGACTTCAAGAGCTCGTTCCCCCTCCCGGAGCCTCCACCCTTATTACAAACTAATAATGGATGAGATCGTTCAACAGAGGGTGCTTCAGTAAGGTGGGCTCACACAGACCCCAGCTCCTGCTCAGAAGACACACAAGACCTACTTGACGCATGTCAGTGCTGACACATGAAGTTTGGTGATCTCTGGCATTTTTGTTACTGGTGCTTAAATGGAAAAACTCGAGGTCTACTAATAGTAAACGTAATGCATTCTTAGCCAAGATGAATATTTTGGATAAAATTCAGTAGAAGGAAATGCTACACATGAGGAGTTATCCCACACCCCTTCCTGGGTAGGTCATTGCCAACAATAATCTCTTGATATCAGTCTACAGGCTCTGAGCTGGCAAGACAAAAGAAATTTCCTCATAGCTGTCTGAGGACGTGCCTGTCGTAAATTTACCACAGGAATTCTTTAGACCAGAACTACATGTATACTTCACAGATGAGTGCTATATGGTTAGTCATTGCAATATAAAACTAATATTCAAACTGCTTAGAATTATTGGTGTTTGGGGATTTGCCTGTGTCACTACTTTTATTTTTAAGTACAGTATTTGGGTTCCTTTTCTTCTGGTGTTATGATTTTTAAGATAAACCTGGAACTTGTGGGTGTGTTCATACACCCAGGAAACTCTCAACTAGGATAGAATTGAAACTTCCCAAGTTCAGTCAATATGGCCAACCTGGCCCCACTTACACTGGAATCTTGGACACGCTGATTAGGACTTGTTAGAGGATTGAGAACCTTGCCCCCCATTCTAATTACTCGCTGTAGGAAAGAGTGGGTTCCTGCAGCCAGTCTAGGTGATTTTAATAAAGCTGTCTGAATAACCCAGTCTTACTAAAACGGGTAACTCCATCAAGTTAGAAAGATCAAGAGATTTGCTTTCAAATTGAAAGCAGATGAAGTATTCAAACAATAGAAAAATGGTTATGTGAATTATAAGACGTGCCCTCAATGGAATGTTATGCAGCCCTTAAAAATTATGTGTACAAAGAGCATATCAAGACATGGAAAAGTGGTAACAACATAAAGTAGAACCAGAAGGAAAAGACATACACACATGATTATAAGCAATCTCGGCATAGGACAAGAGACAGAACGGAACTAGAGGAACCACCGACAATGACTTTTGGATGGGAGAAGAGCATGCATTATTTTCTTCAAAAATTTCTCCTAACGAGCATCTGATCTTTTCACAATGGGAAAACACATATGCTAAGGAAAACAGGAAAAAGAAATTTAATCCTACTATTCGGTGAAAGCCATCCCGCAGCCGAAGTGAAGAACCCAGTGAGGTCGAACCCAGTAAGGTCGGGAGAGAAGCACTTCGCACTGGGAGTGCATACACACAACACATCTGGTCACTCCTGCTGCCCCATCCGGGACCAGCGGGTGTGAACGAGGCAGAGATAATGAACTGTCACATTCATGTAGTGAACAACCAAGAAAGATGAGTGAAGTTGGCAGCCACCTTTCTACGAGCAAAGGGAGACTGCGGCAACGTCCGCCAACGCGCCCACGGAATGTGCGGCAGAGAGAACCCACAGGCATGAGGAGTTTGATGCAGAGGTGTCAGGGGACCCTGCTGACAGAACAGAAGGTCACGGAGCTGGAAAGTGTGATCTCAGATTGTCTGTGCGAACGCATCCGCTTAGAAGATGTCAAAGAGGTAAAAACACAAGAAGTGACACTGGAGTCAGCTGAGACCCCACCCACAGATGCTGACGGCCCAGACGAAGAAAAAAATCGGTGCTGAGTGTTACAAGGCCAGGCTACAGGCAGCGTCAGACGAAAGACAGGCTAAGGCAGGCTCGGTGGTGCAGGCCTGTGACCTCCACACTCAGGGAGGCTGAGGCAGGAGGATAGCCTGGGCTACAGGGGGACTTAGCAAGACCTTGGCTAAAAAACACAGAAATAAAAATGAGATGAGCGTGTAGCTCAGTGTGAAAACCCTGAGCTTGATCCTCAATAGCACAGAAGAAAGAAAAGGACAGACAGACAGACAGACAGACAAGAAAGAAAGAAAGAAAGAAAGAAAGAAAGAAAGAAAGAAAGAAAGAAAGGAAGGAGCGTGGGAAGGAGAGAAGGAGGGAGGGAGAGAGGGAGGAAGGAAAGGCAGGATTTAGAGAAATTGCACCCAACAGAAAAACAATGCCAGCCACAAGTATATGATTGTATATTTTTTGGTAGCCATATCAAACAAAAGTTTAAAATTTTGTTTTAATAATTTATTTTACTTAACTCAATGTATACCAAAGTTTAGAATTTTTTTTTAAATTCAAGGGACCACCCACTTAGGACCTCCTTCTGAACAGCAAGAGGTTTTAGCCCTCGGTCCTTTGCTTCTAAACAAAGACCGACTGCATTTACTCTACACCGCAGACAGTGGACCACAGCATCTCCAGTACCTGGAATTAATCAACATGGCTGGACAGCAGCTACCAAGAGAGGCTCTGACTCTGGGTGTGATGGCGCAGGCCTACCTAGAATCCCAACTCTGGGAGGCTGAGATGGGAAGACAGCAGAAATCTGTTATGCAATTGCCTATATGTTAACACACTTCATATGATTCCTCAAGGTCACACCAGGGTCACCCCTTCCAAGGCTATCTCTGCCACTGATTACACAGTGATTACACTGTTTTCTAAAACAAGGCAATAAAGGAAAACTGTAGAGGTTCATTACTAGTATCAGCCAACATTTTAGTGATTTTTTAAAAAAGCATTATTAACATTTACAAGGTATGGCTGGAAAACATGGTGAATGCTTAACCATTTTTGATGTCTTATAGTCAAAGAGGTATCGGCAATGGGTCCCCTCCAAGAACCCCCCCTGCTTTGGACACATGTATGTCATGCTTCCCCCTCTGAAGCTGTTCAGGATGTCCTCTTTCCTGGGTGTCTTTAGATGCACTGTCATGGCTGCCCTGATGTCTTGAGTCAGTTCAAACTTTGACCTCTTGTGGTCCTTTGACGGCGGGCGGCAGCTGTAAGTTGCACAGTGCCAGATCTGGTGAACAAGGTGGGTGTCAACACGCCACCACGTTTTGGTGAGCCTGCCTGTCCACTGCCTGGCACAGGGCAGCAGCAGTCCCTGTATTTTCCTTTAGTCACACCTTACTGAGGCTCACAAACGAGGACTTCCAGCACCTCAAAAGGTGGCAAGCATGACGGGACAAGGGCTTTGAAAGGGCTGGGGAGGAGCGTACGCGGGGTTAACGGCCATGTGCCTTTCACTGTAATGGAGTATTTAAACATTCACCATGTTTGATTTTCCCATATCTTCATTTCTGGGGGTTAATCTGGCTTATGATTTTATCTCTAAAAATTATATTCTTCTTAGTATCTTCATGACTCAAAAATCATTCGTGCGATTTGCTGCCTGATCACAAATACAAAACTCAGTACAAGTTTACCTCTCCATATGTTAGCATTTGGGGAAAAAAAAAGGACAGAGAGAAAAACAGTAAAGAAACAAGGGAGAGAAGCTTTGAAAGTTACCACTGCTAAGTTTTCCAGAAGTGTCTTCACTGTTTGTAAGAAAATATATGTGTTTTAAAGCATTTCTGAATTCTGAACTGTTCTCACAAATAATAGTCCTTTCCTAATGGATGAATTTAAATGCTACAGAAAAAAATCGGGGACATACTCCATAATCTGTTCATGCTAAACTATCAAAGGAATAGAAAATTCTCCCTTCGAGCACCTCATGCTCCATGGGTCTGAAGTGTCCCAGGCAATGTGGCCCAGAGATGACCAAATGGAACATCTCACCAAAATGCCCCGACACACCTACAACACACAGACAAACCACAGTCCACGTGCCAACTCCATAAAAAGTAAGTCATACTCCACGTCCCACCAAAGCAACTCCAGGGGAATTTAAACTAGCAGTTGAGTCACACAAGATTTGGCGAGTAGGAAAAAGAGCCAGGTGGAGAGAATGCAGTCATGTTCCCACTGTGAGCAAATCAAAGCAGTGGGGAGAAACACGCCTCACGCTGCAAGAGAAGCCGCCAACCCTCAAGTCTGCTTTGGGGCCCCAGAAATCTTGTCGCTAACCCAAGAATGCTTTGCTTACTTTCCGTCCATCAGCACTTCGGACTGCCGATTATTCACTTGATTATCACTCTTGTGACGAAACTGCAAAAAAAAAAAAAAAAAGTATTTGTCAGAGAACATGGCATGTAACGTTTTGGACCTTGAGAGCTGGTTTGTTTGAAGGTCGTAGCAGGGGAGCTCAGCTACTCATACGCCCTTGCCTGCAGAACAGTCCTCCTCTAGCGGGGAAGGTCATCCTCCTCGACCGAGCATGAAGCTTTGGGAGGGACGCACATGGAGTGCTGAAAGAGGAAAGGGACACCCGCCTAGCCAGAAAGATGAGCTGAATCAACCCTGGTGATCAATGGGGTGACAGATGTCACAGCCAGATCACCGTCACATACAGTGTGGAACATTTTGTTAGCTCAAATGGAAATACTTTGAAGTCACCTGTTTGAATAACATTGTTCAACACAAACACAAGGTTCCACTTACCTAGAACCCAGCTCCACGTCCTAAAACTAAACCAACCCTCATCCGTCCCTGCCTCATTCTGGGTGGCACTGGGAGGCCTCTAGCCCCAAAAGACGCACAAGCACAGTGCTCACACAACTGGGGCTGCTCCCAGAAAGTCAGTACACTCTGCACTCTGCCACAGTCTCCAAGGGACATACATATTAATTTTGACGACTTTAACCAGGAATGGGGACTTCCCTGTCTTCTCCCATGTAGGCTCAATGATTTATTGGGATATCGTTCATTCCATTTTATAGATTTTTAAGTCAAAAAAATCACTTATTACAACATGGTTTTTTGTTGTTGTTGTTCTGCAAAAGTTTGATTGTTAACAGCGATCTGATAAACACAAAGCATTTAAAATGAAAATCAGAATTCAGGAGCCGACCCCCCCCCCTTCCCCAGCCCCGGGAGTAGATTCATGTCTGACCCCAAAGTGGCCACACTCCTTCCTGGGTACTGCTGCCACATAAGCACCTAATACTATTCGGAAAAATAGAATTTGATGCCCTCTGCCAGAGACTCAGAAGTTGGCAGCCATTCCGGTAAGTATGTCCACATAAGTGGTCAAGATCAGATGGTAACAGACGGAGTAAGAGACAAGGGGAGAATCAGGACAATCATATAAATCACGATAGGTGAAAACAGAGATGGTCACTTCCAGACAACCGCAGCGCAGATGAACAGGGCGGGGCTCGGGAGACGGGAGCCTGACTTCGTGGACCACAGTCACAAGAACTGGTGCTTTTTCTCTGCTTAAATTCAACATGCTGCCTCAACAGCACACACAACCTGCCTTTCTTCTCTCCACACCTGTCTGAGACCCCTCCCATCCTCCCTCTTACATCCACACACCCTGGGAGACACCTGTGAATGGACACCTTGGGGAAAAAGCAGGAAGCAAGCTAGTTAGCACTCCTTCGTGTGAAAATAATTTATCACAGTGTAAAATTTTAAGGGTAAATTATGTCAGTCTCCTCACTGATGCGTAGACTTCTTCCCACCAACAGAACAACAGAAACGGAAGCATGATTTTGCCCACATGACAGGGGCACTGCTGACTCCTCTGTGCTCACCCTCCATATCGGTTGAGCTTTATCCCCGTCCCCTCTGCCACAGAAACCTGCTGCAGGCTCCTTGCTTCCCATTGGGTTTGGCCAACAGGTGGTCCTGGGAGGAGAGGAGGGGGCCAGAGGAGATTGAGGTGGGGGGATTGATCCCCCCGCTTCTTGCTGCCCGGGCTAGCAATGGCTACTTCCTCCAAGGAGCTGCCAAGAGCCCTGCTCTCAGCAGTAGCTCCGGATCTGGCCACCACTTCCTTCCTTTGCCTCCTTAAGCCTCGAAGCAGCAGTGCTGGCCATGCTGCTCTCCTAGCCTAGTCGCTTTCCTTCCTGCTTGGGACCTTTGTAAATTGTCCTTCACTTCTAAGCTCTCTAATCTTGTCGCACTGCAAGGTGATGTGTGTCTCCTTCAGGACCCAGACTGATGAAATGTCCAGAATGTCATCACAGAAATAAAACCACACTCAAGCACTGGCTGTGACAGAACCACAAAGGAACTCAGTGACTAGTCTTCTCAGTGTTTAACCTGAAACTCGTCCTCTAATCACTAGTCCCCAACCTTCCGGAACCAGGGACCAAAGACAGGTCCAGACTAGGGTTGGTTTCAGGAGAGTTCAAGCACGTTACACTTATTGTGCATTTTATTTTATAAGAAGCAACCTAGATCCCGCACATGTGCAGCTCATAGTCGGGTTCAGGCGCCTATGAGACTCTAATGTCACCACTGGTTTGACAGGAGGTAGGTCTCAGGTGGTGATGAGAGTGACGGGGTGCAGCTGTAAACAGAGATGAAGCTGCACATGCGGTCCTGTCACCCAACTCCTGTGGCACAGCCCAGTTCCTAACAAGCCACAGCCCAAAACAAGTCCATAGCGGGAGTCAGGGGACCTCTGCTCTAAATGAACAATCTGAACTTTGTGAGAGAAGGCCAATCAGCCCACCCCCCCAAAAGCTGAGAATCCCACACTCTGGGCCTCAAGATGGGACAATTCTCCTTTGGCTCAGACATTGCCAAAAGCTCTTGGAATTGGAGCAGAGGGAGCCTGGAAGAATTAGAAATGATCATCTCGAGCACTGTGTATTTATTTAAAATTAGCTTCAGATGTTACATGTACCATAGTGCACATGTATGCCACTAAATATGTAGACAACGATGGTCGGATCCTATTCATCCTACACGAGCACTGTATATGGAGACACAGACATTAAATATATACACTTACAGCGGAATTTTAAAATGGTTCATTCAAATTATTGGTTTATCAAAAATTATGCATAGGAACAACTATGAAGAAACATCTTATGAACCCACTTGACAAGTGTAAATCTTCCATCTCCCTTTCTCACACTTGAACACCTGAGCAGGGCTGTATTTGCACAAGAAGCTGACATTCCTCAGTACACATGACTGGATAAAGAAGAGTGGTATATACAGCAATGGAGTATAACTCCGCCATGAAGAACGACACATTTGAGTCATTTTTAGAAAAACACATGCACTGTGATACCATGATGCTCAGAAGCATGAATCAGACCCAGAAAGTTAAGCATTGGATGGTTTCTCTAATATGAGAAAAACAAACCATAAAAAAACTAAGAGATGTGGGGAAAAAAGTGAGAAGATGGACTTTGTAGAGAAATAAAGGGAAGGGGGGTGAGAGGGTGGGAAGGAAAAAAGGGAGATGGTATGTGACAGAGAAGAAAGAACCAAATGGAGGTGACAGTGGGCGCTGGGGGGAAGAGAGAGCTGTGGGAGGGTCAAAAGGGGGAGAAGAAGGGACTGCAATTTTGATGCGATATATGTGTGCACAAAATACTCAAGTTCAATGTAAAATTATGTACTGCGTATATCTATATTAGTAAAATGGGGGGAAACTTTTTCTAAAAAAGAAAAATGTTCCTAGAGATAAACGACAATGGAAGCACGTCACAACACAACCAATGAAGACATGATGATGGCCATGTTCAGAGGGAAATTCATTGCCACACAGGGGCACATGTAAAGAATGGAGCAACCCAATAATAAATAACAGTTGTAAATAATAACTAATAATAATAATGTAATTCCAACAACAATAATAAATAAATAATCTCATGACGCCTTAAGAAAGCAAGAACAGGACAACCCCAAACCAACAGAGGGAAAGAGATTTCAAAGAGCAGAGCAGAAATTAATCAAATCGAAACCAAACAATACAAAAGATCAATGGAACAAAAATCTGGTTCTTCAAAAACTAAACAAGCCTGGCAGACTCCAAGCTAAACTCACAAAAAGAAGGAAAGAGAAAACCGGTATCAACACAAACTAGAAAAGATGAAATTACAACAGACAGCACCAAAATGCAAGGGATTACAAGAAGCTACTCTGAAAATCTATACTCCAATAAATTTAAGAATGTGCCAAAAAAAAAAAAAAACAGGCTGAAGAAATGGCACATTGATTAAAGCACTTGCCTAGTGAGTACAAGGCCCTGAGTTCAATTCCCCAGCACCACGTAAAGCTGGGCGTGATGGCGCATGCCTGTAATCCCAGCACTTGAGAGGCTCAGGCAGGAAGATTGTCATGAGCCCAAGGCTAACCTGGGATAAATAGTGAGTTCAGGACCAACCCAGGCTACCAAGTGAGACCCTGTCTCAAAAAAAAAAGAAAAAAGAAAAAAGAGAGAAAGAAAGAAAAGAAAGGGAACAAAAAGAAAAAATTTAGAAGAAATCAACAAGCTTCTGAACTCATACATCAACCTCCAAAACTGAAGCAAAAAGAAATAACGCACCCGAACAGATCAATAACCAAATACGGGATTGAGAAAGTAGCAAAAATCTTCCGAGAGATGAAGGACCCAATGGATTCACGACAGAATTCTACCAGAAATTCAAGGAACGCTTAATGCCAATTCTCAGCAAATTCCAAGAAACTGATAAGGAAGTTGCCAAAGTCCTTTCTCAAAGCCAACATAACTTTAATACCAAAACTAGACAAAGACTCAACTCAAAAAGAAAACTACAGGCCAATCAAAAATGTTCAACAAAATACTTGCTAACAGAATGTAACATATCATAGAAAAAATTATACATCATGACCAAGAGGGCTTCATCCTAGGGATACAGGGATGGTTCGGCACTCATAAATCAATAAATACGATACAACACATCAGCAGATGCAAAGATAAAAAGCATATGATCATCTCGATAGATGCAGAAAAAGCATTTGACAAAATTCAACATTGATTTATGATAAAGAGCCTGAATAAAGTAAGAATAGACGGACCTGACGTCAACATGACCCAAGCCATCCATGACAACCCCTCTGTCAACATCATTCTAAGGAGGAACGTCTGAAAGCAGTCACTCTAAAATCGGGAACAAGAGAAGGATGTCCACTGCGACCCCTCCTGTTCAATGGAGTGCTCAAAATTCTGGTCAGAGCTTCAGGCAATGAGAAACCAAGAATACCAAGAATACTGGCATGTTGTGAAACCAAATGCATGTGATCATGGGAATCAGGGGATGAGGAAGGGAACAGGAGGACCGAAAGAGGGAGGGGAAGGATTGGAATATTGATGAGATATCAACATTATGATATGTGCAAAAAATACCCAAACCTAATGTAGCCATTGTGCATTATTGTGTATGTGTGTATATATGCCAATAAAAATGGGGAAAAACAGAAAGAAATAAAAAGAACACGAATTGGAAGGGGAGAAGTTAAGACATTCCTTTTTGCATATGACATGACACTCTACATCCAACATCCACAAACCTCCACCAGAAGTCTCTTAAAACTAATAAGCAAATTCAACAAAGCAGCAAGCTATAAAATCAACACTCACCAATTACTAGCACTCCTACGCTAAACCTTCTGGAAGACAAAGTAGGCAAATTTCTAAAAGACATAGGGGTAGGCAAAGATTTTCTTGGCAAGACACTTCTATGCATGAACAACAAATTCAACGAGAATGGAATCAAGAAATCCACTCCATTCACAACAACAACAAAAAATACCTAGGAATAAACCTTACCAATGATGTGAAAGATCTATTCAGAGAAAATCACAGAACCTTGAAGAATGAGCCAAAAGAAGAATACAGGAAGACATCCCATGCATGATCCTGGATAGGAAGAACTAACGTGGTCAAAATGGTCATGCTTCCAAAACTGGTATCCAGATTCAGTGCAATACCAATCAAATCACCAACAACGTTCTTCACAGAGCTAGGAAAAACAACTCTAAAATTCATACAGAACCAGAAAAGACCCAGAATTTCTGAAGCAATCCTAAGCAGTAAGGGCAAATCTGGGGGAATCACAATGCCAGAGACAGGAAGAACAGTGGAACAGAACTGAGGACACAGAGGCGCCCCAAGCATCCTCAGCCATCTGATTTTTGACAAGCGGGCCAAAACCATTCACTATAGAAAAGATGGTATGTTCTATGAATGGTGCTGGAAATACTGGACATCCAGATGTAGAATGTCTGTCATAATACGCTAAAATCAAGTCAAAATGGATCAAGGAGCTGCATATCAAAACAAAAACACTGAAGCTGCTGACAGACAAAACAGATAAAATGCTAGAATACAGAGGGATAGTACATGATTTTTATGAGCAAAACGCCAATTGCGCCAGATAAATAACAACAAGAACCAACAAATGAGACGAGACCAAACTAAAAAGCTTCTGCACAGCACAGGAATCACAGCGAAGAGACAGCCCACAGAGTGGGAGAAAACTTTTCCCAGAGATACCTCTGAAGAAGGATTAGTGTCTAGAATATATAAAGAGCTTAAAAAAAAAAAAAGACCTGATTAAGAAATGAGCAACAGGCTGGAGGAATGGCTCAGTGGTTAAAGCGCCTGAGTAAGTGCTAAGCCAAGTGCTAAGTACCCGAGTTTGATTCCCCAGCACCACATAAGCTGGGTGTGGTGTCGCACGCCTGTAATCCCAGCACTTGGGAGGTTGAGACAGGAGAACTGCCGTGAGTCCAAGGCCAGCCTGGGCTCTGAAGTGAACTCAGGACCAGCCTGGACCACAGAGCGAGACCCTGTCTCAAAAAAAGAAAAAAAAAAGAAATGAGCAACAGAAGTGAAAAGAAACTTCTCAGAAGAGGAAGTACAAAAGGCCAAGAAGCACGTCCAACACCCGGAGCCACCAGAGAAATGCAGTGGATCTGTAAGAGCACACGTGTTCAACAAACAACCAAATCAAGGCATAAGAAGACCAGGTATCAATGACCTTCTTCTCTTAAACAGCTTCCTGTGACATCTATATTAACAGGCAGCAAACCTAATAGCAAAGAATTCTTCTATGTACTATCCACCAAGAGTTTCACTCAAAATGTCATACTGATCGCCATTATTTTTGAGACTTTCCAGCTGAAATCGAGACCCCAGACACGCTCACGAGCAATACTCACGTAGTCATCGGTGGCATCCTTCACAGCTGTCATGGTTATCACCAGGACCAAAGGCACAATGGTAGTGAACCAGGTCAAGGAGGAGATTTCTGGGATTAGCTGAAACAAACATTTGAAATACATTCGAGTTTTTAATTAAAAAAATAGATCTTCTGATTTCGTCATTTATTTCTGTAAGACATAGTAGAAATGAATAGGGTTGTATCCAGTAACTTACACAGATGCAGACCTTCAATAATTTCAATGCCTGTGTCCAGTCATGAGGGTTTATAGAGTAAAAGGAGCATCCACCAGTCTTCAAACTACTTGGTAAAAAAAGATCTCAAGCAAAACAAGAAATAAGGTTCCAGAAATCTTTCGCAGATGGTGATCTTGACCCAGGATGTCACATGCCTGTCTCTCCCAGTGTCTTGTCTCAGCTTTCAGCAGCTCTACCAACTCTTCTCCATGCCACTTTCAAAGAGAAATCCTTCGTCCTCTGAGCAGCCACCTTGTACTGACCCTGAGCCGGGAAGCTTCTGTGTATTGTATCATGTGACCCAGTGGAGTCGCACTGTGAGCCCCGTGAGGTCGGTATCCCAGCACGTGACACACACACCACAGCACAATCCAGTCAGGACACACTGCAGCCCTGGACGTGACATTCTGTTTTACAAATGAAGGATCTGAGAGGTCAAGGAACCAGGCCAGGGACATGTTCTGACAAACTAGGAACTTCGGTCTCCTTGACTGCCCGCATGTTTCTTTGTATGTGGACCTCTAAGCCATCTGCTTAAGGAGGACGTACGACATTCGGCACAGATCAGTGACTTTCGAGTGGAATTCATTTCAGAACTGCTTCAGAGCCACTGCATAAGGCAAAGCAGGGTGATGTCTCTGTGGCCAGAGATCAGGCGTCATCAAATAACTCAAAGAGAAATTAGTTTTACATAACAGCTTCCACACAAGAGGTTTTTAGTCTCACAGCCTCTGAGGGTTAGGCCAGAGGAGCAAACTCTAATGTTCTGTAGCACAGTAGGGTGACGAGAGTGCACAACGTATTATATATTTTACAAATAACTAGAAGGCAGGGGCTCACCAACATAAAGAAATGATTACCGCTTAAGAACAGGACACGCTAAGGACCCCAATTCTGATCGTCATGCATTGCATACATGTATCACATTTTCACACTATCTGCCATAAATGTCTACATTATTAGGCAGCATTTGAATATGTTTTTTTTAAAAATTAAAAACTCAACAAGAAAACAAAGCACAACAAAAAGTCTCCGAGGACACAGGCGAGCGCGGGGCCAGCAGGAGGACGTCAAGACATGCCACTCTGGTCGCGTGACTCTCTGTGGAAGCACTGTGGCCCCTCACCTCCAAGTCTCCTGGCCTACTCTGTAAAAAGTAGCTGAGCTAAGCCAGCTCCCAGCTCCCTTCCACATATAAAACGGCATGAACACAACATTTTTCCTAAGAAAACCATTAGAGAAATGACCTCCAAATTCCGAAACAGGGTGAAGGTTTCACAAAGAAACTAAGGGCACTTGGGGATCAGAATGTTGGAGTCTGTTCTTCTTCCATAAAAGCTGTTCTTTGGTTGGCTGGTTGGTTGGTCGGTCAGTTGCTTGACTTGGGTTTTGGGTTTCTTCCCAGTGAGCACCCAGTTCTTCTCAACTCCACTCCTATTTCTTAGGGAACAGCTTCTGTCTCACTCTTCTACCAGTCCTTGTGATTTTGGTGGACTGACCCCATCCTGGTCCCAGATTTTGGCTGGCACAGGGCTTAGGTCAAGTCAATCGCTGCATCAAATTCTTGAGCCATCAACCAGAGTGAATGTTAAGATTCTTGCTGGGTAATGGAAAAATATTCTCTCTCTCTCTCTCTCTCTCTCTCTCTCTCTCTCTCTCTCTCTCTCATTGTGAAATTGAGCTAAAAATCTAGAAGATAAAAGTCTAAAGCTGTCAGGGCCATCAGGTAGAGGGGACCTCTCTAGGAGTGTGGCTAACATAGAGAAAGGACAGCCATCACAAAGAGAACCCACACCCTGAGGAGGATGTTACTGTTCACGAGCCTAATCGTGCTTGACAGAAGAGACACCTCTAAACATATTCACCTTTTGCTTAAGCTAATTCAGATGTCTGCGACTTAGAATGGACAGATCTTAACACAAATAGTTCTTCGGTTAAAGAAAAATGAATACTCAGCTTTTAATCGAGATATCCCATATCTAACCCATCTTCTACCCTCTTATCATCAACACGGAGCTCCACGTATTCTGAATCTACCAGCCTGATCTGATTAAATCATCTAAAATAAATGCCAGGTTGGTACCTGGCTAGGATGATCTGTTTATGGGGAGGGTGTGCACGCAAGCCTTCCTTGATTTATGGGGTTTTTTTCCAAAATATTATCAGTGAAGGTTTGAAACTGTATTTAAGCCAGACTTTTTTAGCCGGGTGGGAAGGAAAAGATTAACTGTCAATTAACCACTCAAAACTGTAAAAACAGTCACAGTGCAGTGGAATACCACATCATATACACATACCCACATACATACATGTATATATATATATATATGTATATATATATATATGTATATATATAATGTATATATATATATATATATATATACAAATATAGATAGCATAAAGCATGTCACTGTTCTAAAAGTCAAATTTGCCCAATGAAGCTACACAATCTAGTCCGTCTTCCCTCAGACTCTGCCTTGGCCACTATGGGAGAGAAAAGAAAGGAAGGGGCTGTGAAGGGCAGCTATTTGGCTCAGGTCTGGTGCATACAGCACACAAGGCTGCATTTTAAGATGCTCAGCGTTTAAAATGATGAACATACAAGTCCTTCCCCCCTTCTTCGCCCCTCCCACCTTTGTGAAGAGAAACAGCAGGAAACAACACGAAAAACCAGACAAAGGACATTTTTACCTAACACGAGCGTTTCACTAAGTCAACTGACAGAAGTGTTCGAAGTACACACAGCCGGGGGAAACACATTACCTGCAGTATCAGAAGGAAAAGGAAATAGGCGTTGGCCACTCTCTGGAACTGCTCAAATAAGTTAGCTGGCAAGAAGGTGAGAACGCTGTACTTGGACGTGTGGATGCGATTGTCCTGGGGGAGAAACAGCTCCAGGTTAGTTAGAGGCCACGACACTGGCGTGAGAGCTCGCGAAATCCCAAGGAGCACAGTCGCCCATCACCTGGGAAGCAGCACGTAGGGCCGCTATCTAGGAAATGGTGGCCTGTGTGGCCCGAGACCTTCGGTTTCCCCAGGATGACACGCTCCTGGTACCTGCTAAAATGACTGCTCAACACCACAAAACTCCCCATGACAAAAAAGAAAAAAGCCCTCTTTTCAGATTTTCACTCTTACATGTTCATTCATCCGGTAGATACTGCTTGAGCGCTTACTATATGCAGACATTGAGTCCACACTGGGGCACAGGCTAGAAGGACCTTTGGCAGAGTCCATCTGGTCTGCCTTTCCAAGAGATGATGCATCGTGGGGAAGACAAGGGGCCCTTAGATCTGGCTTGGAAGGCCTCCTGTGTCAGGGAACTCACTTCCTTGGGGCCAGGCAGCCTGGCCTTGTTTCAGATCGGAAACTGATGGAAAGGTTTCTAGAGTGAGAACCCCACCTGCCTCCCTTCAAGGTCTTGCCATGTGTCAAGTGCCAGCCCTGGTGCCACCTAGACCAAGTTGAGCACCTGTCCTCTTGGCAATCTTCAAGTACGGGAAGACCACCCACAGGGCTCTCGACTCAGATCCACATCCCCAAGCCCCTTAGCTTTCTCCACTACTCATTTTCTGGACATTTCTTCCCGGCAGGCTCTCCCGCCTCCATCTGTCTGAAGACATGGTGCTTAGCCCTGTCTCACTCAGCCATCTACAGAGGAGAACTCAAGGTCGCGCGTTCTAAGCTACAACATTCACAAGCCCTAAAACTTCGTTAGCAATCTGGAAGCTGCACTTCAGAGTACATCCTCTTCATACTGAGTTCTATCAGCTGAAACCCCAAAATTATTTCTGCATAAACCACTATTAAATCAGATGTCCTTTGCCAGACATTCACTGTTAATTTTTCAAATGTCAGCTGGGCTGGTGGCACAGACACGTAATCCCAGTACTCTGGGAGGCTGAAGCAGGAGGATCGCAGTTCAAGCCCAGCCTGGGCAGTTAGGAGACTGTCACAAACTGTGCTGGGGGTGTAGCTCAGTCAGGGATGGGCTCTTCAGTGCCACATAATATGCATGCAGTGGTGCCCGTCTGTAGTCCCAGCGCTCAGGAGGCTGAGACAGGAGGACTGCTGTGAGTTTAAGGCCAGCCCAGCTATATAATGAGTTCAGGACCAGCCTAGACTACAGAGTGAGACCTTGTCTCAAAAAAGGTAAGAAAGAAAGAAAAGAATTTCCAATTTAGCGGGTGTGGTGTACTTCCATGTACTGAAAACTCTAAGCAAAAATAAACTATAACCAACTATAAACGATTACCAACCATACACTGTTATCAACCACATGCTATTACCAACCATAAACCATAACCAACGGGGCAGTGTGTTACCCACTCCAGGCTGGGTGAGGGAAGACAGATTCCGGGAACTGACAACCATGACACAGTCTCCTAAAGAGGAGATTTGGCGAAAACATGAGAAAAGAGGAAAGCGAAGGAGAAATCCGGGTAATCCAAAAATCTCTCATATTCCTAATTTTGTTCTTTATTTCCCTTCCAAGTACAACCCGAAGCAGAGGAGAAGGTGGCACCCGGACAGAAGGACAGTGACATCTCTGTGATCACCAACTCCATGACAGAAATTTCGAAGGAAGCCCCTTACAACACTGAAGTCTGTGTAAGTGACGAGACGATTCTGTGCGATGATGAGGTCACGCCGAACAGAAACTACATCAGCGTTCTCGCATTTCCTCCGCTTGTCATATAGCAATGATCCTGCTGGGTCTGTTTTAACTTAGTCACAGAAGAGGAGCAAAGAACACGGGCTCCCCCTGCTGGACAACATCTCTGGAGCCATCCACTTTGTTTTTCAGTCCAAAGGAAAACATAGAACATCTCCGTTGTTCTGGCCTAGACACGGGTGTCAGGGAGACCTTAAACCGGGCATTAATGCTAGTCATGGGGTTACAGTCTCTGAATGCAGCTGTGTGCATGTATGGCTCGCTCCAGAAGGCAGCACTGAAGATCTTCACCACTGTCCTCCTACAGCTATTTCTCCTCTGTGGAACACCAGGAACATCCAATCCAGAAAGAGAGGAGGAAGAGGAAGGAAAAGGGGCAGGAAGACGGGGACCTGGAGAAGCCATGGGGCCTCCTTCATGTTAGCAGAAACCAGGCCAGAGCCATGACTGGAGGTCATGACCAGGTGGGCTGGCTCCTTGGCTCTATGATGAAGCCAGCTTAGGCACGTGTCCCAGGCCACGCTGGCTGGTACGGAAGAGCCCACCCCTGGGAATCCCAGGGACCCGTCTGCTGCTGCAGAGCTGAGGCCAGGTGCCCGGCCAGGTGCCCGTCCTCTGCTGGCCGTCAGGTAATTGACCGCCTCTCTCCTGGAGCAGGGGAGGGAAGGGGTGGACAAGGGAGTGTCACTTCAGTCATTCTACCTGACAGGAGTGTCAGGACAAAACCAATGCTCCACTGCCTGACATCTGTGGCCACAAAGGTCAGAGGCGGCAGGAGGTGGCACGTGCAGAGACCTACCAGACAGAGGATGAAGCGGGACGAGACCAGTCTGGGAGAAGTTGCTGGGTCCATACTAAGGCCTGTAGTCTTTACGATAAACACACAGGGAGGAGGAACTTCCTGATTTCAGAGTACAGAAGAAACCGGATGTGACACAAAAATAGGGACAAAAATAGCAACAAGGAGGCCTTTGAGTTACATCCAGTGACATGATAGACAGCTGCCACCCAGCCGGGGCAAAAGGAGCACCAAGAGCTGACCTCACCAAGCTCTTCCTACACGCCACACGTCGGAGCTCACGTATTCCCGGGACGTTCTCACGAGGTAGCTACTGCTGTCTCCGTTCCATAGGGAGGACATCCAAGGTCCAGAGATAAAGTTACCCACGCTGCCCAGCGGGGACGAGACGGAGCCCAGCTCTGAATCCAGCGGCTCTGCCCACGGAGCCCACCCCCACCTCCATCACGGCCACGTTGTCCCAGCTCCGCATGAAGCATGCATCTCCTCCGACGTCGGAGCCTCAGTCTCTCCCGCTGCAGCCTCAGCCCTGGGTACCAAAGGACCCACGGCATCTACCTCTTCCTCTCCTGGCTCTGCCCTCAGTCACGACCCCGGTCAGCCACAGCCTGCCGTGTGACTGCCGCCTCCACAGATTCCCCTTCTTTCCTTCTCTGGAGGGACCCCCCATGGCCCCTACAGGGGACAGTCTAGGTAGCCACGCCCCCAAGTGACATCCCCCGCAGAAGCAGCACTGGCCAAAGTCCTCTATGTGCCGATTTGGAGGGAGAAAAGAGGAAAGTAAAAGTGGCAAGTGCTTCAGAAACAGACCACCCAATAAAATATTAATAAAATAGAGCCTGGTCTGGGGGCACAGACCTGCCACCCCAGCACTCTGGGAGGCTGAGGCAGGAGGATCACAAGTTCAAGCCCAGCCTGGGCAATCCAGCAACTTAAAAAGACTCTGTCTCAAAATCAAAATAGAAAACAGACTGAGGCTCTAAGTGTGTAGGCCCTGGGTTCAATTCTCAGCACAACAATAATACACATATATATATACATGTATGTATGCATACATACATAAAAATAGAAAGCATTTTTATAATGAGATTATCTGCTGTAGTTTGGATCTGGAGTGTCCCCCAAAGCCTCGTGTATCGGTGGGTACTGTGTACTGCTGGGAGGTGGGCTCTGGCTGGAAGGGGCTCCCAGGGCTTCTCTGTCCCGCCATTCTGTGAGATCCCTGTCTCTGGCGCTCCAGCTCTGGCCTCCAACCTGCTTCCAGCCCTGCATGAGATTCCACCTTTGCCTGGCTGTCCCTGTAAACAAACGGAGCCCTTCTAAAACTGAGCTACCATAAAATTTTTCCTCCCCTAATCTGTACATGTCAGGTATTGAGTCACAGCAACAAAAAAGTAGCTAGTACACCGTCATTTCCACTGAGCCTACGTGTACTATGGCTTCGGAAAACAAACCAGATCGGCCAGCAGAGCATTTGGGGAGTTCGCCTCAACTTTTCCACTGAGGAAAAAATGGTGCAATCGCCTTTCTCATCTACATATTTACACAACTTCCACAGGACCGTGGTCACAAACGTAAACGCACTTTTGCTGAGTTTGGAAGAATTATACAAATACAGATTTTTGTGAGTAACTCCCAGACAACCCAAGGGGATTCACAGATCAGTGCATTCGGCAGGATAAACTGGGTAGGCTGCAATGGCAAACAACCTGTATAGCTCCATGCCCCCCCAGGGCGCTGAACTCCTGCTTGCCAGACTGGATCTGCTCCTCGTCGGTACTCATGGTGGCCCAGCCCATCGCCAATGCTGACTGCCATGGTACTGAAGGCCAAGAGGAATTCCCGAGAGTCCTACACTCAAATGTTAACACATCAATTGACAACCCCGCAAAGCATCAGCCAGGAGGGACCCGTGTGTCCCAAAGCCCAAAGGCTAGAGACACCACTGCACGTGGCCAAGGCCTACCTCAACTAGAAGTGGAAGGCAGCCCTCTAATTTTGACAATGTGAAACACCAGCTACAAAAATACATATCAAAACCAACCTCAATGCTGCAAATCAGTCCTGTGTAACAGGCACGTGGCTATGACCCCTTCCCCTCTACTAACAGTGTCTTGTCGGGAAAGACCCAAGTCCTGCTTCTAACTCCAGGGTCGGCCCAGGTCACTTAGACTCCTCCTGTCAGTTTTGAGTTCAGAGAAGGGGATATGTCCTCTGTCAGTTCTAAAAAATGCTATCACTGCTCCATTGTGTCCCAGCCTAGAAGTGAGTGGCCCTGGGAGTAGATTAGTGTTTTGGGGCCCTGACGGGGAGGCTGCCAAGAACAAGCTCACAGAGACCTAAGTGGGCTCTGTGGTTGTGCAGGGACACTTCCCGCAGCTGTGAACCCCACAGACCAAACCCCAAGAGCTTGAGCTCTGCGTCTACTTTGAACACTACCAAAAGACTTTCCCTTCATCTGGGGAGACATTTTTATGTCACGACAGCTATAAAAAGTAACCACACAGGGATCAAGGGGAGAGGCGTCCAACTCTCCTTACCACAGAGGAGGCAGCTGTGGTATTGTTATGATCCGATCCAGATTCCAGGGAGGGGAATGATCCTGACTGTACAAACCATAACATAAAAACCAAGAAGAAACTGCCCACAGACAGCTCCACGCCAAAGAGGAAGTGGCCACAAGGTATTTGCACCGCTCAAGAAATATGTGAAACACCCATGTTTATGCAAACATCCCAAAAGAATGCACCACGGGGCAACAGGGCTGGAGAGGCCACAGCTGGCGCCTGGGTGACACGGGCAGAGCCACAACGCCTCGGTATTAGCCCGGCGTGGCCCGGCGCAGGGCCCTCAGGGTTTAGGATTAGGTGGAATGCAGAGGTGAGAGCACCATGGGTGGACACAGCTGAGGCCACGTCAGCCACAGAAGAGGCCACATACGCAACCAGCATCTTCCCATCCTCCCAAGAGGGCTCCTGGCCCTGAGCAGAAATGCACAGTGCCCCCACCTTCACCTTCTCCTCCAACCCATGTGTCAAAGGCCTTCTCTGTGAGACCAGGACTGGATGTGAGTCACAAACCGGGAGTCTCCAAGGTGCCCGTGTGTGCACTGACCTATGTCCCCAGCCCATTTTCATTTTTTTTTTAAAGATAGCATCTCACTAAGTTGCAAAGTGGCCTAGGCCTGAGCCTAAGCTTGCAACCCTCCTGCCTCCGCCTCCCAGAGTACTAGGATGACAGATGTACGACACCGCGCCAGGTTCAAGGCACCTCTTGATGAATATAGTTACTGCTCCTTGCAACGCATCCTTCATTACGGTAAAAACGCCTGTGCACCCAGGCCCAGCAAGGAAGGGCCTCAGGAACTACCAGCACCAGCTCCCCAGCCTTCTCGGCTATGAGGCAGCCCTGCCTGGCCTGTAGGGGGCTCACTTCCCACCTACACCTCAGAAACACCAGTACAGAGGGTGGGCGGGCCTCCAGGTGCCCAGTGCAAGTCTGCCCCCGGTGTCCCATCTCATCTTTCCTTCCCCCAGGCCTTGGTGTAGTATTCCAGCGCCTGAGAGACTGTTCTAGAGCTAGCAAATGTCCTGTGAAGAGTGATTTATCTACAAAGAACTAATTTTGGACAATTACCAAGGGAACAAATTAAATTTCCCTCTGAGATTAATTTAATCACCCTAATTTTTTTTTCTCCAGGATAGTTAAACACTTAGAACATTTCAGATGGTTTCAAACACAATGTCGGCTTTTCTTTTGTGGCATCTCAAAAAGGAGCTGGAAATACCCATAAAATCATACAGAGAGAGAGAGAGAGAGAGAGAAGGAGAGAAGGAGAGAGAGAGAGAGAAGGAGGGAGAGAGAGAGAGACCATCTAGCATACACTTTCTCCAGAAAGATAAGAGGAAAGCACAGAGACAAGAAAGCAAAGGCTGCATTTCGGGGGGTGTCCGGGGGCACCCTAAGACCCACTGGGGAGGAGGCCCTGGGTTTGGCCCTCTGCCCCTCTGGGCCAGGGCTTTGAGTCTGTCTGAGCAGAACAGGCATTTCCTTAAGTTGACACAAGGACCAACTTGCCCAGACAAGTTCCCTGACTGTCAAGGGAATTTTGGGACAACCTACAACGCATAAGCCACTTTTAACAGGGCTAAACATGAGGCTATGTTCGCACTGCTGTGCAGTCTGGGACACAGGCCAAACCTGAGGCAGGACCTCGGCATTTGTGACAATAACAAAGAGACAGTGGAGAAGTCCAGTTAACAGGGAAGGGCACCCGTAAGGAACGTCCCAGGGGTAGCAGGCTCATAACAACACACTACACTAAGAATAGACGAAACCTCCCCAGGACGCTCAGGCCCTCACCGGGGTTCTGTGTGCTACTGCCACCTCAGGGCTTGCAATTTGCTCCTGAACTCCTGGAGGTCAGGTGGGGGGAAGCACCTGGAGGCTATGCCCTCCCAATAGGGACCCCCAGGTGCCTCCTGCAGCAGCCAGGACCCTTCCTGGCCGGCAGGCCTCTCCCAGCCATGGTTGGACTGTAAATCTAAACTCAGACAAACCCACAGCACCCACCTTGGTGGGTTTTGTCTGGGAACATGACGCTGAGAGGGAACAGTGGGGACTGACCAGGAGACGGGAGGGAGAATCGCATGGGCAAGGGGAACGTGATGGAGATTTTTAAAAATCCAGCATTAAAACATAAAACAGTACCAATCATTTATAAACAAAGTCTTGGTCTTTCGGTTTTTTCATGATCTTATCATGCACAAAGGGTTCCTTGGGTTTTCACCGATATTGGAGGCTGTGCCTGAGCTGGTCTGAGTTAAATAAAGATGAGTGTAGATTTTCTCTGGGATTGACAGAGCACTCCTGACTAGCATGCAGTTTTTTTCTTTAAAAAAAAAAAAAAAACAGCACAAGTGATGGTGGTAGGCGTGGAGACCTGGGCCTATATCCACTGCAATCAGCAAGGTGAAGAGGGAACCCACAGACTGGGAAAAGATATTCACCAGGAACACTTCAGACAAAGGGCTAATATCTAGAATATACAAAAGAACTCAAAAGCATAAGGCCCCCTAAAGTAAATGATCCCATCAAGAAGTGGGCAGCTGGAATGAAAAGAAGCTCCTCGGGAGAAGCACAAACGCCCAACAAGCATATGAAAAAGTGCTCATCATTGGCCGTCGCAGAAACGCAAATGAACACGATGGTGAGGTCTCACCTCACCCCAGTGAGAACGGTCTGCATCAAGAACTCAAAACGCGACACTTGTTGGCATGGTGCCACTGCGGGTGGCAATGCAAGCTGGTACAACCACTGTGGAAAGCAGTCTGAGGTGCCTTAGGAAGCTGAGAACAGAAATCCCATTTGATCTAGCTACTGCTCTACTGGGCATGTTCCCAAAAGAAATAAAGCCAACATACCAAAAAGACACATGCACATCCATGTTTATAGCAGCACAATTCATAACAGCCAAATCCTGGAAACAACCTACCTGCCCATAAATAGGGGAACGGTTAAAGAAGATGTGGGACCTATACACAATGGAACACTATGCAGTCATAAAGACAGATATGAAACATCTGAACAAGAATGGGGCCACCTTGTGTCAATAATAGTGAAATGGACCAAGCACAAAAGATGGACAATAGACAGTGTCCCTCTGATGAAATGCACAGAAATAATGACATAATAAGGCCCCAACATGAATGACAGGGTAGGAAAAGGCGATGGTCAGCTAGGAAAGGGGTGAACCTCTGAAAACGGTATGGGGTTGGGGGGCCAGGGAGCAGGGGAGAGTGCGAAGGGGAGAGAGGAAGGGAACGCGAAGGTGATGAGATCAGCAGGTGCACAAAACCCTCAAGCTTGGTGTAAACACTGTATTGCAAATTCCCACTAATAAAAAATGGGGACAAAAAAAAAGCCACAGAGGTTCAAGGAGGAGCCCAGCGAGCACCAGGGAAGGAGTCATGAGCACCGGCCTCCAGCCAAGGGTGGGATTCTGTCTGGCACCTGATTTCCCACAGAAGCAACTCCAAGCACGGGGCTCCAGAGCCAGTCACTGCGGGGATTTATTTATTTAGTAGCTCAAGATGCACCAGAGCATCGCTCGGGACCAGACAGGAACAGGGACCAGGGAACACAGCCTCTGGGACAAAGCCAACCCCGTCCTCACCTTGTTTCCGGAACGAAGGAACCATCGCAGGTCCTGGCTGCAGGTCCCGACTCCCCCACATCCTCCTCCCACGCACCCCGCTCCCCCAGCTCCACTCCGTCTGGGTTAGAAATGGTCAGATAAGTCCATCCAGACCCTCCAGGCAGGGTGCTGGCTTGGGGGGATTAGAATCAGAAGCCCATGCACTGGGTCCCTCCTCTGGAGGTCACCGGTGGCCCTGGAAATTACACAAGGGGTCTTAAATAGAAAGGAGGTAAACCGGAGGGGTCTGGGGCTTTTCTTAAAGCCAGCTTTCCCCCACGCACTGTCACTGAAGCTGTAAAAGGTGCCCGGGTCTGTTCTCAGTACTCCTCTCTCAGACAAAATGACTCGCCTACACTCCCCAGGGAGCCTCGCCAAGGCCATGGCCACGGCCACGGGGCTGGAGGGTTTTTAGGGTCCTCCCTGATTCCAGACCTAAAGAAAAGCAGCACCAGGAAGTAAAGCGGGAAGACAGCCGTGTGTGTAGCACAGACCTCCTCAGGCCCTGAACATGGAGGCGTCCTGTAACAAAGAGCTTGCTTTCCCTCTGCCTTGCTCCCCATCCCACCACCACCACCAAGGAGTCTAAATTATACTCACGGCAAGGAAACAACCCCCTTTTGGGGCACAGGGTCTTGCTCCATAGTCCAGACTTGCCCTGAGCTCAGTAAGTAGCCCAGGCTGGCCTGGAACTCACGGCAATTCTCAGGCCTCGGCCTCCCGCATGCCGGGATTGCAGGCCTGAGCCACTGTGCCCAGCTGGGGAATAGAACCCAGGCCCTTGCAAATGCCGGGCATGCGCTCTAAACTCTGAGCTACGTCCTCAGCCCAACGATCCAGTTAGAAGGTGCTGAGTGGGAGTCAACTGTCCAGGAGACCATGAAGGGGTGAATGGGAGGACTCAGCACCCTGAATCTGAGCAGTGACTTCCCGAAGCCAACCTTGGAAGGGTCACTTAACCCTCCAAATCCTCAGTTTCCACTCCTGTAACCCTGGCACAGCACCACCCACCACGCAAAGCGGGAAGGCGTGATGAGAGCTCACGCCCAGCTCTCAGCACCGGCTGTCAGGCCGTCAGTAACCGCCGTCTCCTGCTCCCTGCTCTGGGCTTTTGCCAAGATCTTCAGGGCACTCGGAACTGAGTCGAGAACTTCTGAAACTCAAGCAGACACATGAATCCTGTGGATTTGGGTTTGGGTTTGGTTTGGCTTGGGTTTTGGTTTTGGTTTGTTGTTGTTACTGTTGTTGTTTAGGGTGGTTTTTTTGTTTTGTTTTATCTTGTTTGGTTGGTTTTTGGTTTCGGGTGGAGGGCATTGAGATATTCAGGCTGGTCCTGATCTCAGTATGTAGTGCAGTCTGGCCTTGAACTCAGGGCAATCCTCCTGCCTCAGTCTCCCAAGGGCTGGGATTAAAAGCACATGTCACCACACCTGGTCAATCGTTATATAGTGCTGGGAGATCAAACCCAGGACCTCGCACATGCTAGGCAAGTGTCCTAACCACTAGACTACACCTCCAGCCCCAGGGGTTTGGTTAAAATGCCGTATTACGTCTGTAGTTTTTGGTTGGGCCTGAAAATCTGCATTCCTAACAAACTCCAAATTTGGGGTCAGGTCTGCGAGCCACACTTCAAGAAGCAAAGTATCAAATAGCCTAAGAGCTTTGCCAGGCGCAGATCGCTGTGCTGTAAGGAAGGCTCCATGCAGCGTTTTCAAAAACCAGTGGAAAAAAGTTAAAATGGTACAAATCCAAGGAAGTCCAGGTGGGGCCACGAGAGGTACTTTACTTTCTCCGGGAACCTCGGAGGTGAATCCGTGGCACAGGTAAAGCCCTGAGCTGCTTTAATCCAGGACTTAGGCTGTAAACACAGCATTCTCTGGACTTCCCCTTCAACCCTTTAAAAAGAATATATTAAGGGAAAACAAGTCACTGGAAAATCAGGGACACTTTTCACACTTTTTCAGTTTAAGCTCTGGAAATTTTTTGTTAAAAATCAAGTATGAAGCTGGAAAATGAAGAAACCGTGAGATGTGTGAATGAACAGGGGAGAGCAGCAGGGAGAGAGGACAGGTGGGAGCAGAGGGTTAGGGTGGGAGGTTTGCAGGAATCATACACTTGGCCAAAACGCACAAGCAACACAAAATGAATAGGAGTGCCATGGAGACCCGAATGGCTCATAACTGTGGATGAAATGTAATTTCAGAAGTATTAATAATGCTGAAGTACTTTAAGTATTCATTTGAAATAAGCATATGTGATTTATATGTGGCTTTTTTTTAAGTCACGGCCTTTCCTACTCCAAGCAACCAATTCCTGCGTGCCCCGGAAGTACTTACCAACAGGTACGTCCCATGCTCCAGTGAGTGCAGAGCTAGATCAGTTTGTGGGAGAGGGTCACCTCGCTTTCGGAATAGCCAAGCAGTTTTCCAAACAGAGATTGAAAGCACAGTGCTTTAGTTTCTAAACCAAGTCAGATCATTTTTATACCACATGAGTGAAGCACAGTGTTTTGCCATTCTTTCATATTTTGGCATTGATTACCAACATGAAAAAGTTTTTAAAAATAAATACATTTAAGCTAGACATGGTGGCGCATGCCTGTAACCCCAGCAATCAGGAGGCTGAGGCAGGAGGGGAGAGAGAGAGAGAGAGAGAGAGAGAGAGAAACATGCTTATCTCTAACCAGGCATGGTGGTGCTCATCTGTAATCCCAACACTGTGGGAAACTGAGGCAGGAGAGTCAAACTCAAGCCCAGCCTAAGTTAAGTGACTCAGCAAGACCCTGTTTCAAAATAAAAAATTATAGAAAACAGGCTGGAGATGTAGCTCGCGTGAAGACCCTGGGTTTGATGCCTAACCGCAGGGAAATAAATTATCCCTTGCTAGAAAATTATCTTCTTTACTCTGATACAACGAAAATGTTAATTGTAAGTCTAACATTACTCATTTTCTTCCTTAACTTTATAATACTGTATATTGTTATTTCGTTTGTTTCTATGAAATAATCTCAAAACCCCATAAGGACAGGGAACTCTCCGAGGTCTGAGCCCTCACCTATCTTGGTAACTCTCCAGAGCAGCTAGCCAAGCGATAAACATGGAATAATCCCTCCATACGTGGCTGATAACTCAGTGGAAAAGTACAAAGCCACACATGGTAGGTAATGTGATTCCTCTTAGAAGGGAAAACAAGGGCAAATGAACTAACACAATTTTCCCCTGTTTACAACCCAACTGGGCAATTTCTGGTCTACACCCCAGCGAGAAGAGAGCCAGGCAGCAACGGAGTAAAGATTCTTCGCGTTGCTCAGCCGACTGTCAGCTTACTGATTTTCTGTTAGCAGCACTGAAGGGAGAAAGAAAGGCTGAAATATCCCTTCAGGCTCTTTTCTCATCTAGAAAGAAATCGGAATGAGACTTTCTCTGCAAAACAGTGCGAAGCAGCTCAACCCTATCTGGGGGCCAAACCTCAAAATGCCTTGCTCAGGACGACGGCGTTTTTGTGGTATGTGGCCTACACGCCAACCACGGGACCAAGCGGCTTGCAAGTATCCTAGAATCACGACTTGGGAAGGGACCTTCAATCTGCAGTTGTTCATTCTGCCCGCGTCCCCCACAGGCGTCACCCGGAGCTACCCGAGGGGACTTCCTTTAAGCCTTTGGCTTATTAAGAGAGAACGATAATACCACATAATTAAGCAGATATTAGGTTGGAGGCAAGGACAGTTAATTATAGAAATTGGAAGGAGCTAAGTAAACAAGGTGTGACGATTAAGGGCCCAACAGCAACCTAAAGGGAGGTCTCTAGCGATCAGGGACCAGCGGTGGCCGCGTCTCCTCGGCAGCGCGGTGCTGGTTATGCTCAGCTTCTATCCGTGACTCTTGACCTGGTTGCCCATTAGAGGCACCTGCAGAGCAGGTAAAAAAAAAAAAAAAGAAGAAAAGAAAAGAAATTACCTGGACCCCACTGCCAGCCGCTCCTGAAATTGGTCTGTTGACTTAGAGGCAGAACTTGTCAGGGTGGTCCATTCAGGACCCAGGGGTGAGGCTGGCATGCCAGGCGTGGTCATTCACAAGGAAATGGGAACAGCAAAATTCAGCAGTCTTCAAAAAAGCCCACTAGTGCCATCTCAGGTGGCATTCATTCTTTTGTTCTTAACTTCAAGCAGGTTACATACCCCCCACACTGACCCCCTTGCCTCTGGAGCGCCCACCGTAGGGGGTGACCAAAAACCTGAGGCCCTTGGAAAAGAAAGGGAGTGGCAGGTGAGTGTCCTGGGGATTAGCTTCCTCAATAAATAAGCTCATATTTTGAGAACATATATGTATAATATATAATACACATCACATATAGTACACATATACTCACACACACACACATTTTTTGAGACCGAGTCTCACTCCATGGTCTAGGGCAGCCTTGAACTCATAACCCTTCTTCGGCCTTTCCCATGCTGAGATTCTAGGCAGGTACCAGCATGCTTAGCTTCAAGTCTGGTTTTGTTGGTTTTGTTGGGGTTTTTTTTGTTTTGTTTTTCTGAGAACCCCACAGCCCAGGTCCTTCACCCTGAGCTATCCAGTTTTTGATTTTTGAGACAAGGCCTCACTAGGTTGCCAAGGCAGGGCTCAATTTTACAATTTTCCTGCCTCAGCCTCCTTCAGCGCTGGGATTACAGAGAGACCTGTGCCACCAGGCCTGGCTCAAATAGTTTAAACACAGAATTGTTGTCACTTGAAGCAAGAGACATGCTGTGGCCTCTGAAGAAACCCAAAAACCAAGGGATAGTAAAGCAAAAGGATGTCAATTTGGTTTACCTGATAGAAATATTATCTAATAATTAAATCCATCCAAAGAGAGAAAAGGCTGAGTGCTAAGGTAGTGAGTTCCCCTCCTCTAGAGGGATAAAAGCACACAGTGTATCTGTAATTAGTCAGAATCTGTAAAAAGAAATGGATAGGGACCACCCCCCACCCCGGTACCATGCTGAGCTTCTACAGCAGACTTAAGCTGACTTCAGAGCACTCAGCTGGTCCCTCCTTTTGTATAAAATTAACCTCCTTTTCCCCATGCTTCGGGACAACTGCCACCAACTTTTGTCACCATCTTCAGTGTACCTAGATGCCACCTGGGCAGACACATCCAGCATGATGGGACCTTAGCTCACAGCAAGCTCAACAACCAAGAGCCTGGAGGGACCCCCAGAGCAATCAGGGCATGTCAGGCACCAGCAGCTAAAGATATAGACCATCAACACCGTCACATGGACCAGGTAATGTCCTGAGTTGGATCCCTTGAAGCCAGGTCTCTCACTATGGAAGCCAGAATACTCCTACAAAGGTCAGGCTCCACCCGTCCTTACGACTCCCGCCTTACGTGCACTGCCTCACCGCACACGTGCTCTCAGACACACACAGCACCCCAACCCGGGATCATGTGTAAGTATCTCTACATTTCAACGCTGATGCCCAAGTGACTTCCTCCTCTAAGACACTGCACTGCAGGCTTAGGAATTGCTCAGTGTAAAAAGTTACTATGTTACGAACTTGGTTTAGCCACCCCTCGAGGTGAACATATTTCAAAATATCACACCATAAATATGTGCAATTTTCATCCGTCACAAAAAAGAGAAACACACAAAAAGTCAGATATAAAATACAACAGTCATCTGAGCTGTGGTTGCATAAGTGGACATGGGCTGGAGACACATTTTTACATGAATGATTTTACTCATCTCTTAACTAAACAATGTAGGACCCAATAACAGTTACCATCTTTTAGCAATAGGATCACACAACCATTTTTATTTGGTCCAGTGAAGAAAATAACAAAACAAGATAAAAAGTGCTTCTTGGAGACCATTGGGGTTGGTGGCTTTTCTGCTAATCTCTCCGCGGCCGCTGACCTTATGCAACAGCGTCCACATGATTCATGGGTGAATTTCACCACCATTTGCCAACAAAGGAAGCTGCCTCCACGGTGCGAGGGAAGCTACCCGCTTCCTGCTCCGTCTTTTCGTTTCCCAACCTCGGCCAGAACTTATTCCACGACAGCCAGGCTGTAAGACAGCACCCCACTCCACCAGCAAAAATTGCTTACGTGGGATTGGAAGGTAGCTCAGCAGTAAAAGAGCTTCGCCTCCCATGTGTCAGGCCCTGGGATGGATCCCCTGCACTGTGGACAGGCAGACAGGCAGGCAGACAGACAGGGAGATACTTAGATAATAATCAAAAGTTGCCCATCTTAACACTTCCAATTTCAACTACACAGATCTTGAATACTACGTCACTGCCATAGCACCCACTATTTCCCACATTAAGTTCTATGAAGTCACTGTAATCTGGGTTTCTCATATCAGAAAAACCGTTCAATTTTCTGCTTCTGACTCACTTCACTAAGCGTGATGGTCTCAAGCTGCCTCCATTTACCTACAAAAGTCTCCAACCTATCTGTCTTTCTAGATGAACAGTGTTCCACTGTGTACAAATGGCACAGTTTGCGTATCCATTGGTCTGTTGGTGGGTGTTTTGGTGTCCTCCAAATGTTAGCTATTGTTAGTTGTGCTGCTGCGATGTAAACTGGTACAACCACTATGGAAAGCAGTATGGAAGTCTCTCAAAAGACTGGAAGTAAATATCCCCTTCAATCCAGTGATACCTCTTCTGGAAACATTCCCAAAAGAGTTAAAAAATAACACATAACAGATTCATGTATACTCATGTTCATCCTATCTTTAAAAAGAAACAGCCAGGGATAGGAGCCACACACCTGGCACACGGCACTCAGGAGGCTAAGGAAGGAGAATTGTCATGCATTCAAGGTCAGCCTAGCTATGGAGTGAGTTCAGGTCCAGGCTGGATGAGATAACATCACCCTGTCTCAATAAATAAATCAACAAATTTTTAAAGATACAATAAATCACAGACACATGCAACAATATGAAATCTTACGGAAGGGCCAGTATATTCTCAGAGGAACACAGACACATCATCTTCAAGTGGACCTAGCATGCCCAGGGAGGATCAGAGCTCCCACTGTGGGGACAGGGGGTCCACAGAGAGCAGTAGAGGCCTCAGGACACGGACAAGCTGGTGGCCCTCATCGGATGCTAGATGATGTCTCCACGCACTAAAGCATCCCTAACCCTTACACGTGTGCAACTGTTATGAGCCAATCAGTAGAATAAGAGTCTTTTTAGAGAATTATAAAAAAAGTTCTCACAGATTTACAACTATGATTAATATAATAAAAGGTCTGACAAGTCAGGGAGAAGTGAAGTCCAGTGGTAGGCCACAGTTTCCTACTCAATGTTCTAAGACACGGTAGAGAAAAGAGGAGTGAGACCTCGAAAGCAGGAAGGCCTGGTGACAGGAGCCGCGCTGCCCACCCCAGGGCCTTGGGAGGTGCCTCCAAGAGCATCTCTGTTCCCTGACTGCTAGAGGTCAGACATACCCAGCCAAATTCTGCACTGAAAGAACATTCATGGGCAAGTCCCAGTGGGCATTGCTCTACCACTAGCAAGAAATCTGAGATTAAAGGATGCACTGAATCCAATAACTGCTATATCAACAAGGAAGCTCAGGATTTAGGAATAATTTACAGTACTAAAAAAAAAAAACCACAATCTTTGGATAGAAGGATTTCTTCATAAGCACAGAAACCCGCTGATTAAATCTTTACCAACTTACATAAGTCTGTGAACTTCCTGCAAAGAACTAATAATTCAGTTCGGGGCGGGTGGGGGGACTTTAGAAACTTCCCACCTCTTTGTACACATGATCTGTACTCAGATAAGACTGACTCCGTGTTTGGCCTTACTATAGTTTCTGAGCTGGGGGCAGGAGAACTTTCTCGCCACTCAAGTGAGCTTCTGTCTGTTGTGTCAACTTCTTTCAAAGCTGAAGAGAAGGAAACAGAGACAGACCACATGCGGGCCTCAAAGAGGGTGAGAGGAGTGGAAGGGAGTGGAGGGGAGCGAGGAGAGAGGAAAAAGGCAGGAGAGGGAAGCGAAAAGGGATGACAGAAGAGACAGAAGAGAAAGGAGAAAGAGGAGAGACGGGAGGGAAGAGCAGTAGGAACCAATGGCTTCCCACACTATTTCTTTAGTTTTAAGTGAGGTCAGAAAATGGCCACAATTAATCTAACACTTTTCCTGACTGTTTCTGACATCAACACATTTCAGCAGAACACTGAAGGCGCTGGCCACTTGGGCCCCATCTGCTTTGAAGTCCTTCTAACTGGAATAACAGAGACTGAAGGTTTGGTTCATACGCACATTCAACGTTTTTTACATTAACATATTTTACAGCAAGTGTTTTCATTGCTTTTATTATTCATTCCCCTCATTAACCAAGGAAACTTTGAACTCCCTTCTAATGAGAGCAGTAACTCCGGCCTGTGGTGTCTCCCCCTCCCATCCCAGGCGCCCTGCGCTCTCCGTCTCTTGGCGGTGGGAATCCTCTTAATTTTAAGTCTCCCACCGCCCAGCCCTTACAATAGCACATCTACTTTACCAATTAATATCACTCTGAATCATTAACTTTGTCTTTTCAAACCATTTATCTCCCCCAAGTGCTTTTGATTGTTTCCTAAGCCTGTGTTATGTCTTTTACAGGTCTGGGGTGTACTGATACCTTAAGGTTCACCGTTGCAGTATCTGCCTTCAGCTTTCACAGAGGAGGGCTTGGTTGACCAGGCTTCATGTCTGTAGAAATTGCGTCAAGTTTTCTCCCCAGCTCACATGTACAAATGCTGAGGGTAAGATTTAAGATTGTTCTAAGCCTCATGTTTATCTTCCTTTGCCATTAGAGTACAAAAAATTTTGTCAGTGGGTACGTGTGATAGTTTAGATTTAAACTTAGAATGTGTCCCAAAAGTCTCATGTGTTTGGAGTATGACTGGATCACAGGGGTGCTGTGCTCATTATGGGCTTTATCCATGGGTGACTTCATGGCTCAACGTGCTACTAGAGGGATGAGTCTGACTGGTGGTAGGTCACTGGGAACACAACCTGGATGGGTGCAATCTTGTCCCCACTACACCCTCCTCTATTTCCTGGCCAACATGGCTTTCCTCAGCCATGCTCATCTGCCGTGGTGTTTCTGCCTTGGAGTTGACCAACTATGGCCTGAGTCCACTCAAAGTGTGAGCCAAGCTAACCCTCTCCTCCTGTAGGCTTCAGTGTCAGGTATCGCGTCCCAGCAACCAGAAAGTGGCCAAGACAGAAAAAGAGAGAAGGGAGGAACATAGGGCATTTTTGGTTGATCAGATAGTTGGTTGGTTGATTTATTTTTATTGAGGTTTTTATCTGTTTTTCATATATATTCCATATCTACATATATATATAGTATTTGAATACATTTTGCATATCACATTAAAAACATATGTAGTCAAAGTTGCTGATTTTTATCTCCATGGTTTTAGTTTTGTATCATGCTTAGCTAATATTTTATTCTTTGCTCTAATACCATATAGTAATCATGTTGTCCAGGACTGGCCAAAAAAATATCATCAGAGGGAAAAAACATAGATTTTGGACTCTGAGAAATGTGAATTCTACTTCTAGTGTTGCTTTCTTTCACTTACACAATCCAAACAAGTTACTAAATGTAGCCCCATCTCCTTCCTTGGGTTAAGATGTTTGGAAAGCACCTGGTCCACAGCTGGCCTACAGCAGTATGGCACAAACCCATTATCCAGTGATAACCCAGAGCCAGTCACCTAAGTGACATCGCACCGCCTCAAAGTTTTCTTATCCAAAAGTGAGACGAAAAAGTACTTCATGGAATTGTAAGATTGCTAACACGGCAGGAGGAACTCAGATGGGAATGTGAGTAATGGAAAGTGGTAAAAATAAAATACAGATGAGTCTTCACTCAATGTCCTGTTGCTCATGTCCTGCTGTGCAGTCTAATTCCTAAGAGGCCACGGAACCGCCATTTGTCCAGAGCCAGAGAATAGGGTGCCCTGTAAAAGTACCTAGAGCTCTGAGGTTAACTTAGGAAGCGTCATGCAGGTGAGACCCTCATTATATTGTCACTGCTTTTCTTACTATTTCTGTCACGATTGACCATGCATGTGTCAACAACCACACTGAGGCTGAAGGAAGATGCGCTGCGCTCGGCAAATGCTTTGCACAGCAGAGGTTATCAATAACCGCCCACTGCACGGTCATAATCCTGACACGGCCGGCCATCTGGGAGGGGACTTCGTCAACCACACTCATTTACATGGTCAGCCCCGCCCCTTATTCTACGTGCTTCGCTTTCTCGGTGATTGCCTCATCTACATAAATTACCCACAATGCACACCTTCTCACAGTTACTCATTTTTGGACATGACAGCTGTGCTGACAATTTATAAGTTTAGTCAATTTTTTTCTCGCTATCTTCTCAACATTATCACCCATATCCTAATTTATCTAGCGCTTTATAGAGAATCTAAAATTCACTGTGAACAACAGAAGAAAATCTATACTGGAGGCTTACCAAAGAGCCTAGCACTTAGAAAGCAACTAACAGGGGCTGGAGGAATGGTTCAGCGGTTCAGATAGCAAGTGCTGCTAAGTCGAGCACTAAGTACCCGAGTTCGATTCCCCAGCACCATATAAGCCAGGCATTGGGGCACACACCTGTAATCCCAGCACTTGGGAGGCTGAGACAGGAGGATTGCCCGAGTCCGAGGTTAGCTTGGGCTACGGTAGTGAGTTCAGGACCAGCCTGGCCTACAGAACAAGACCCTGTCTCAAAAAAAAAAAAAAAAAAAAAGCAAGCAACTAATAAACATCAGTACTCGATCAGCAATATTCCCAACACTGTTCCCACTACACTGGAAGAGCCATTTCCTTTTGCTTCCCTCATAACTAGTCTGAGCTTATTTCATTTCCTTCTCGGTCTTTTGGTGGGAATAAATACTACTTTCCCAATGAACATGGACGCTGCCCCTGCGGTCTGCTGGGGTCTCTCCAAATCCACTTCCACTTGGGGTGACATCCTTTAAAACTGGAAAAAATGGAGCAAAAGGCCCCATGATAGTCCATTTACAAAACTTGAAAATCAAATAGTCACCAGTCCCAATATTAGCTCCGCACAGACCAGCTCCTAGGGTTGTGTGTGTCATTCTACGACCTCCTTACAATAACTCTAGGATGGGGTGGGGGGATACATGAGCCTCAGTTGGTAGCTGGAACACCAACAAGTTCCCACAGCCCACTGCGAGGTTGCCATTGTGAGGAAGATCCCCAAGTGCTGGCCATGTGCTCATCCCTTCCCACGGAGCCTCCATGGTAGTGGTCAGAACTAAGAACCCTGCGCCCCCATCACCCCCACACACACGCTCTGCTCGGCAGCTCCCCTCCCCGCTTCCATTGGCCTTCTTCATACCGCCAGCCCATCATGGATTTCGCTTTCTCCTGCATGTGTTTTCACTCACAGACGGAGCTGCCCCATACAATCTCCTGTGGCTTCAGGATGTTGTTTTACTGCCTTGTCATTATTGAGCAACCCAAGAGAAAACATGGCCACAGCCACACATCTGTGGGCTTTTGCTTAATATCATGAATGCTCAAGAGAAACCATCCCTGTGTCATTAGCATATTACTCCTCTAAAAGAAAGATCAGAAGCAATCGTGAGCAATTGTTAATAGTGAATCAACTTTGGTGGTAGGCACCAAGGTGTCAGATTATCTCCTATACTTCTCCGTAAGTATGAAAGAGCTCATAAATTAGCAGTAACTATTAATAGAAAGGACTGCTGTGCACAAAACACACATAAAATATGGCTTCCCTTACAGAGTTACTGCTCACTGAGTGAAAATTATTGTGATTCAGCTATGGAAAACAAGCAAACACAGCCAAGTTCTTAAGTGTATAATTAAAACCGTATCAGACTGATTATGACTGGGCTCCCCCCTCCAAGGTTTTAAAAGATATACATACCTACTGCTTTGATTGGGGATTTCATGGTCAAGGCACTGAAGGGTGGGCCTCTGCAGTTAAAGGACTGGCTGAGGAATGGGTGGGAAGGCTTCGGGCTCAGCTCAGGCCAGGGTGACCAGAGGGGCTAAGTGACCATATGGCAAGAGGCCACACAGAGTGGCATTCGTTCAGTCCCCTCTTTCTCAGGCCACTGTGCATTCGCCAGCCTTCTGAGAAGGATCCTTTCTCCCACAGGCAGATATCTTTTAACCAAGCTTATGCAAGACTGATAAATAAATTTGGGGTTTCAACATTGTTCTACAGTGAGAAATCCATCATCGAAACAGCATGCAGCCTCACTGTAGGGAAACCTACATCAAAAATCAAATTATCATCACAAATTTGCATGACCAGCGCAGCATGAGAAAAGAGCTCAAGGTATTTCTGTGGAATGCTTAATCGTATTGAGAGACATTACCCAATCAATCTACCTGAATACGCCAGAAACAAAACACTAAAACGTTCCTTGGCCAAAACTTACCCTCCTATGGCCAGCGCCTCCATGAACACTGTCCAATTGGCCCCGTGATTCTTGCTTGTCTCTGCTTTTATCCCATCATACCCCTCTTCAAATTGAGATTTTGCTGTCACTAAAAGTGCTGATATGCTCAGTATTACAAGAGGTCATGGAGGCTGTCTCCTACAGAAGCCCGCCTACCAGTTTTCTATCATGGAGCTAATAGAAGATTACCTGTAGCAACTTAGTTTGGGTCACAGGTGAAAAGACCTTCACAAGAGCCATAATGTCATTCGGGGTGTTGTTCATCAGCGCACTTGAGCTTCCCAGAACAGTGTCAGCCACACAGCAGACACGCAATAATTCTCTTATGACAAGGAAGAAAGCTCTCATTTAAAGGACAAAGAAAGGGTAGCCTGGTACAAGCTTAAAGCCCATGAGTTGAAACTAACCCTTCCAGTCACTTACCCTGGAAATACGATCGTTCAGCCTGGGAACTGGCTCCTCCATCTGCTTTCTACATTCAGTCTGAACTGCTCAGAGAAGATGCCCCAAATGTCAACCAGTAACCATCAACTGCCTCTGCCACTTGCAGCACCAAGTACCCAAAGGCCCATGGTCATCACGGCTCTGACGCACCCTGGTACCCAAGTGAGCATCAGAACCCAGCGTCGCATCTCAGGAAAAGAGACTGCTCACCACCCTCCAGTGCTAATAAGCACACCAGCCACTCTGCACAGAAATGTGCACAGGCATTCCCAAGATCTGATCTGTATTCAGAGAAACTTAGGGTTCCTTGTTGTTAAAACCAGCTACGAGAGTTCTTAGCAAGGGCATCCCCAGGTCTGGAGAGCACAGATCCCGCAGAGGCCCGGAAGGTGAGGCCTGTGACGCGTGCTCTTCACTTACCGCATACTGGAACTTTTCATTATATTCACGGGCGTTGGCTTTCACGATCCGTTCCACTTCTAAAGAGGAGAGAAATCAGGTATGAAGTTCAATGCCAGACCCTCAGAAACACAGAATTCACAAAAACAGGACCACTGAGGTCACTCTGGTGGTAGACAAGATTGCAAGAATTCTTCCCTTTGAAATTGAAGGGCCTGGCATTTTTCCAGCCAAAATCTTGAAACAACCCCACAATGTCATGTTGGCAACCTTTCTGACTGTCGCGTGACGGAAAGTTCCAAATGGAAAGCTGAACTGTGTCTCACTGTCTTCTTCATGCCAGTCGTAAAGCAAAACACGTGTCTCTCATTTCTATGCCCCTTCTACTCCACGAAGACCCTATCTCTTGATTTCAGGTAATTGCTAAGGATCCAGCAAAAGCCAAACAAAACTGAGGAAAGGATTTTCCACAAGGAGAACACACACACAAACACACACACACAAACACATGCCAGATGTGGTAATACACATCTGTAATCCCAGCATTGACAGAAGCTGAGGCAGAAGGATTACCAGTTCCAGTCCCACCTGGGCAATTTTTAATTTAAAAAAAAAAACAGGGATGTGGCATTATGTTACAGCCTTAGGTTCAATCCTCAATATGAAAAAGGAAGAAAGAAAAGGAAAAAAATACCTTAAAAAAATTAAAAGCATCTGCACACAGATGTGGCCAGTGAGGTCTACAGTCATAGAGCCAGAGGTAATATTTCAAAACAACGCAAGCATATCCAAAGTAATGCCAGGGCCGGGCCGGGGCTCAGGGGTGAAGCACTTGCCTCGCATGCACTAGGCCTTGGGCTTGACCCCCCGCCTTGCAAGAAGATTAACTTAATTTCAATTAAAAATGAAAGGAACGTGCCATATGATTAAGAGACCGAGATTTGTCTTTAACTGCAAATAACCAAATAATAAAATCTTCTCTGAAAGTGGACGCAAATACCAGGACACATAAGACACTAAGAGGACAATAAACCCAAAGATCATGACAGTCCAGAAACGAAATTTTGTGAACAAGAAAAGACAGTGCCCAGAGACACCACGGAGCATGTTCTGTTCCGCCCCACCGACTGAGGGTTCCACCGCCACGGTGATCAGAGGCCTGCCAGGGAACGATGGAAGCCACGGAAGAAGGAACCTCCTGGTGTCCTGCAGTTCTCTGAGTAAGTGACAGGCGTCACTAGGCGCCAGAGTAGCGAGCGGCTGATGCAGGGGGACACACACAACCAGGGCTCCAGTGACCGGAGGCGGACATGACTGAGAGGCACACACCAGGAAGGAAGGGGGGAGGCCGCGGGGAGCAGAAGCCGGGCGGGAGCTGAGGCGGGCAAGGGAATGAACACAGGAAGGACCAGGCAGACATCAGCGCCCTACCCACAGGCCAGACACCGCAGACTGCAAAAGCTAACTCCCCCAACGTCCAGGAGGATTGCAATGCCTCTGCAGCTCCCAAGTCTAAAGGTCACCACGGAGGATGGCTCCTGACAGATGACATCTTGCGCACGGGGTCACCCTGGACCCCGCCATCTGTAGGCGAGGCATCTGCTTCCTTCCTGCCTAGGAAAACCGCTCCCCGCAATCGCTCCTGGTTCCCGGCCCCACCCACCCGATCGACACTGGACTGATGCTCACAGCTGCCAAGCCAGACGAGGGGCTATCCCTGTCACGCGTGCCTGTCCTGCACCTGTCCCCATCATGCCTGCCTCTGCTTCTGAACCCCAGAGCTCCCTGGGGTGGGGGGACAACCTCTTGTCAGCCATCCTCCTAAGGAAATGCTTCAAAAGCACAAGCTTTTTTTTTTTCCTGATTTTTCAACCAAGAGCAAAAACCATCAAAACCCAACAAGGCATTTGGAAAGGTGAAGTGACTTAAAAGCTTGAAATTCTTGACAACTCCTTTACACACCCCTACGTTCAGTAGGAACAGCACACCAGCAGACAGAAAAACAGTAGGCATCACGGGGAGGGTGGTGGTGAGGTCCTCTTTCCGCACGCCAGAAGTGAGCCTGGCTCAACAGCGTGCCGTGTGTAATTCACAGGTCAACTTGGGCTCAAAATCCACAAGCCGACCCACCAACTCCACCGTTAATTACCCTTCGCTTAGCCAGACAAGTCCAAACGGTGGCCTGCCTGTCATACTTTTTGCCTTTCTTTAAAATATTATGATGAAAAAAAATCTCTAAAAAGTTTAGTCCTCCTGCACGTGCATTAATTAATCCTATCATTTATATGTAGCCCCACGTGGTTTCTCTCATTCAGAAAGGGGGGAGGGGCAGAAAACAATCGGCACCAGGTTGGACTCTGGAGTAGCCTCACCCTGGGGTACGGAGCCCACCCAAGAGCAGAATCTGCAGCTCTGAACCTGATTCTCCCTGTGCCACATACTGGAATCCCGATGCTCTGCACCAAGCGGGGAGCGTCTATCTGTCCGGTATCCCCACAGGACCACCTACACAGGGACAAGACAGCCCGCTCCTAAAGGGCCGGCAATTCGCACGGCAGGCAGCTCGACCTCCCCTCCTCTTCTGAGTGTCCAGCCAGCTCTCGCCCCATCGGACTCGGGGACAGCAGACGGTCTCTTGTTCCTCCAAAGTCTTACAACTGACTCTTGAGCTCTGCTTCTGCACTCGTCCGGCGTCGTCCTTCTGAACTGAGCCTTCGGTGGGTCGCGCGGCAAGAGAGCCTGCGCCCTTCCTGTGCTCTGCGGTCTCACGGCGTTGGTTATAAACCCTTAGGTTTCTGCCTTAGTCAGACTATACGAGGATCCAGTTTTCTTTGCGGGAATTAACTTTGGCAAAGGAGAAGGTAGAAACCTCTCCTGGCAATAAGTCTTATCCTACAAAGAGGAAAGACTGCGTACAAATCCCTCATAACAACTCCCAAGGGGGAGGGCTCAGAGGTGGGATGTATTAATGCTACCTATTTCCAGAGCCTCTTGGGACCCCTCCAGATGGGATCTCAGTAACGAAAGGAAAGCAGCCACCAAGGCGTGGGCCACCTGCCAGGCTCTCCTCCCCCCTGCACAGCCACCGAGCCTGTTTGGCTCTCAAAAAGGGAACAGTGGCCTACAGTGCAGGAGATCAGCAGGTTCGAGGCAGAGTGAGCAAAAGCAAAGAGTTAAAGAGGAAAAAGAAATACGCTTTTACCTGCCTTCCCCCTCGGGACCCACTGAGGTTACAGAACACAGGTGAACGTCGTTCTTTCAAGAATAAAAATGTAACAGTGCTAGAAAACAAAAGTAGTGGCTAGCAAAGATTTTGGTGGAAGTTTAGAAAACAAACTAGATCCCCTGGAAGGCTGAGGCAGGAGGATTGTAAGTTCTGACCCAACCTGGGCAACCTAGTGAGACTCTGTTTCAAGATTTAAAGGAGGTGGAGGGGGACAACTGGGAATGTAGCCCAGTGTGAAGGCCCTGGGTTGCCCAGTATCACAGGGAAGGAAGGAAGGAAGGAAGGAAGGAAGGAAGGAAGGAAGGAAGGGAGGGAGGGAGGGAGGGAGGGAGGGAGGGAGGGACAAAGGGAAAAACAATTTGGAACAAAACGGGATCAACACAGCTGGGACGGGGGCAGGAGGTGGAATAACCCCAGCCAACAGAATTAGAAGAGGGGTCTTCCCAGAGGCCAGGGCAGCCTCAAATTCAGAGTCAGGAAGTACATACTAAGCATGCGTTAGGTGGGTGACAGTCCTTGTGCACACCTGTTTTCTTGGTTAAAAAAAAAAAGAATTAATAAAGCCCTGTTTTACTCTCAGAAGTATCTCGGTTTAGGTGACAAACTATATTATGATCTTGCTTTTGAAAAATAATCAAAATAGTTACATCACACTGGGGTCAGTTGGGCCAGTCCCCACCCTGCCCACTACAGAGAGTGAGCAGACCCCAGGGAAGAAAACCAGGGTGACTGCAAGCGGAGACACACAGCAGCTCTGGGAGATGGCCCGAGGAACACCTACCTGACTGGCAGTTTGATGAATTGTCCTGCTGAACCTACTAGAAAGTCTCCCTGTCACTGCTCTGCTGACAAAGAAGCTGGCAGGGGAAAGGCCTGTGCACCTGTACTGACGTCTGCAGTCATTTGCTTCTAAATACAAACCAATTATCTTAAGTATCTTGAGAAAAAAGTACATGAAAAAAGGATCCAAGTAGGAGAATCCTAAACACAGGTAGGAAAAATAGGTTCCTTTTGTCCTTTTAATTCTAATTAGCTCTTAGCAAATTTGCAAGAAGACATCCACGAAAGAAGAACAAAATGATACAAACAAAGAAAACAGAGAACAAAAATGAACTCCAGGAAATTAAAAATATTTAAAGAACAAACTATAGGAGAAAAGACTGAAGATGTCTCTTAAAATGTGTATCAAAGAGACCAAAAAAAAAAAAAAACACACACACAAAAAAGCTTTGAGGGAGTGAACACAGGCAATGGATGAGAGGAAGTGATTAAATAAATAGAAGAAACTTTCCCTGCCCCAGAATAAAAACTCATCAAAGGGTCACCACATGCCAATCAGAATGAACGGAAATGAATCTGTAGGGCTTCATCAAATTTTGAGCTCCAAGGACAAGGAATGAACCTTCAAATTTTCTAGAAGAAAACACGGTTAATACCAGAAACACAAGAATCAGACCAACATAAAATTTCTCAACAGCATTAAGGATGCTAGGGGACATTGGGTGATGCACTTCAAGTTTAAGAAGAAATGCTTTCGAACCAAGAATCCTTATGTACAGGCAAATAAACCATCACAAATGGGGAAACAAAGACATTTAGACCCGTGAGAGTATTCACATCCAAGACAATGTTCAAAATGACTTCAGAATGCACAACAGAAAAACAACAGTAATTTAAATTTTAAAATGAAGAAGAGTACAAGATACAGAAGCCAGGGGCCTGGTGACTAGCGCCAAGGTTGACCACAAAGTGCAGGCTAGAATGGCCGACACACCTCCTCAGAGTGGACTGCACATCTGCAGAAAACAGGAAATGCCTGTCTTTGCTCCTTTATCTCATAAAGTCTGTTAGTTAATAAGAAGTTAATTTCTAAGAAAAAGTAAGGTTATTACCAGATCTTGGCTCAGACATCAATTTCTCTAAGAAAGCCTCACGAAGACGCCACTATTCGATATAGAAAACACAAAGATGTGTTTTGTAGAGCTGGGTCTTGTAACAACCCTGGGGGGATCAGATCCCGACACAATTCACAGAGCTGTTGTTGGTGGGATAGAACACACATCCTTCGCACAGAGCCACATCCCACCTGTGTATTTTATTTTTGATTTTGAGACAGAGTCTCACTACATCACTAAGCTACCTGACCTGTTCCATGTTCTTACTGAGGAATACATCCTTACAACAGAACGTCAAGGATGTACTGAGATGGCTTCCTTTTGTGAGCACTGAGGAAACCAGAAAAGGCACCTGCCCGGGTTGTCCAACATCAGTCAGCACCCCAGGGATCTAACAGAACGGCCATCAGCAGAGGCCGGATTCTCTCAGGCACTTTCTATGAATCTATTTCATATATAGGAAAATTGGGGATGCCTTCAAAATTCTACTCCATAGAAACAGGCTTCACACACACACACACACACACACTCACACACACACAAATTGTGAAAAATAAACATAATCTGATGCCTTCCTGACTCTAACAAAATTTCAACAAAGCATTCCTAGATTGCTTATCTTTAAGTCGGTGTTGTCCTGTCACAGTCTCCAAAGTAACTAAGTGAGGCTACTGCACTTGTTTTAGGGCGACCATGTCAACACAGTACCGTATTAGGGACCATTTACCAGAAAGAATAACCTGGTCTCAGGATAATCCTTGCCCTCCCCCACAAAAAAATTAAAATTACGTGATGGGGCCACTGGCTTCCTAAAGTTACTGCTAACTTAAGATTTTCCTTAAAACCTGTTTTAGCTACTTATTTGTTGCTGGGACAGAATATCCAATCACCACAACTCATGGGAGGGAAGATTTATTTTAGCTCACAGTTTCTACAGTTCTCAGTCCATTGGCGAGCAGCTAGCAATGGCGGAAGCACATGACTGAGTTGTGAGGCAGAGAAAGCTCCTCACGAGCACCGCAAAGAAGAAGCCAAGGGAACCGGGAAGGGGGAACTAGCATACACCCTTCCGGGTAATGTCCCAAAGATCCAGTCCTTCCACGTCAAGCCTCAGTGTTCTGCCCCTTCCAGGCTAAGCCCCAGGCATCTTCCCCTTCCATCCAGGCCCCACTTCCCACCAGTACACAGCTCCACAGGTATCCCAACCCACCCAAACACGTGAGGCTTTCGGGAGACACTCCAGATCCAAACCACAACACACCTACATTTACCGTGCCTGTCTTCCCACGTGGAAAGGGGAGACTCACCCAGCGCATCAAAAGGAGCTAACAGATCGCTTAAAAATGAGAGGGACACAACACGAACCTGCTGGTAATTGCCAGTAAGATGGCCGCTCCTTTGTAGACAAGACATTTCTGTGACCCACAGAAGTGAGAGTTTGATGAAAGAGTGCTTGTTGTGGTTTGGACCTAAAATGTCCCCCCACAGCCTCATGTGTTTGGAAGATGGCTGAATCGTGGGGTGCTACACCCATGAATGCAGGCATCCGTTGTTGGGGTCACATGCACTTGGAGGCGGCGTCTGGGTGGAGGTGGGTCACCAAGGGTGCGGGTTCTTCCATTCTCTCTGCTTCCTGGAGCCACCGTGGCGAAGAGATCCCCTCCACCATGCCCTGTGCTATTGTTGTTCTGGCCTTAGAGCGGGCCTCCAAGACGTAAGCTAATTGTTGTTTTGGCCTTAGAGCCGGCCTCTAAGATGTAAGCTAAAAGAAGCCTCTCCTCTGCACTGGGGCTGCGGGCATCGTGTTCCAGAGATCAGAAAGACTACAACAGTCCTCTGAAGAGAAAGAGTGGTCTGGATCCTGGGGCAAAAAAAGGACCTTCTGCAACCAACTGCACACACCCACCAACTCATGACTTCCCCTCACCTACAACATCTCAGTTACACAATGCCACGCTGTGGTGCAATTATTAAAGGAGGAAATGTGTGGGGAACACTTGGTAAACAGATAAATACCAGGAAAGAACACGAAGAATAGCAAATCAATGAAAAAGAAGGAAATCAGACTTGAACTGTCAGACTTAAAAATCACTTCTATTACTATTTTCCAAGAGGGTCTTGAAGTAATTTTCTGAATATTTTCAGTGGAAATTGGCAAACACTGTTTGGTTCTACTCCTGGCCCTTTAAAGCAACACTCAATCCTAACCTGGGCTCTTATCCACCACAATATAAGAAATTATGTACCATCCATCTGCTGCTTCCAGTGGGAAGAGAAAACAGGTCATTTATGTCTCTCGTGTTATGGGTGCATCTGGGAACAATTCATCGCCCCACAGTGTCTGAGGCCAGTCAGCAAGGGCAGGAGCTCTGCTAAGGAGACCAGACCTCCAAAGCATGCAGGAGGTCCTGATTAATGAACACCACGGTCCTCCTTCAGTTATCTTCAGAGCATCTGTCCTGCACCAAACGTGATTCAGAGGGCAGCCTCGGACACTCAGCAGTAGACCTCAAAAATCACAAAGGGATAAAGCACCATGGAGAATCTGGGGTCGCTGTGCAAACCCCTGGTGGCATAGGACAGTATTTCCTGAGCAAGGTTGGTGCCCATCCAAAAACTAAAGAATGTCTCCACACATGAAGAGTCATGTGGGGTTTGTGCTTGCTGCTGGGTTGTTTTTTTTTTTTTTTTTTTTTTTGGGGGGGGGGGGAAATGTCAGAAAATGTCCCTTAAGCTAAATCAATAACTTAAGCTTTTTCCTTTCTTAATTTGCTCCTATTCTTCCCGATCTGGTCTGCGTGGTTGGAAGCCAGGGCGATTCATTAAAGACATAAGGACCAAACAATGAGTGGGGAGCGATACAAAGAAAGGGGTTGCGGGCTCCGAGGGCTCCTGATCGGGCTCCAAGAGCACATTCTGATACAATGGACAACTGTGTACCCAGAACTGGGGTTTCCTATTGAAACCCGGGAGTGACCTGCAGCTTCTGGGATTTATTGACATTTAAGCAGAAAATTAAAGAGGACTGAGGCAAGAAAAAAAAGTCTTCCCACATTTTTTAAAATTTTTAATTCTTGTCCTGACAAAAGAGCTTGGAAACAAATTTAGGGGACTCAAACAAATGTTGAAGGGCCTTGAATTTGTTTTCCTTCTGGCTGAGCCAGTTTGCTCATCAAGCCTAGATAGCTGGAAAATTCAATTAATTAGTCACTTTATTCCCTCTGCAGCTTCCCAAGGAAATATACAACATTTACCAATTATTCCTCTTTAATCCTATATGAACTGGATTACATAAATGATAAGTAAAATCAATTTTAAAAAATCTTCAGCCAGGTCCTTGGTATGTAGCTCTGTGTGTCTGTGTATGAGTGTTTGAATGTGTCTGTCTGTCTGTCTGTAGTCGTGGAGACTTAAACCAAGGCCTTCACACTGAGCTACATCCCAACTCCTATTTTAATTTTGGGACAGGGTCACAATGTCACTCAATTGCCCAGGCTATGCATGAACTTGGCAATCCTCCTGCCTCATCCTCCCACAGATCACTGGTCCCATAGGCCTGTTCCATCAGGTCTGGCTAACCTGCAGCTTCTGATAAGTATGAATGCACAACTGCAGACTCAGACTTACTATAATACTAACATCAAAAGTTGATGTTCATTGAGGACCGGTTAAGAGACGACATTCTATGAAGGCTTTCACACGCACTGTGTCATGAATCCTGCAGCGACAAAGCCACAGGGGAAATACTGTGCTGGGGACCACTTTACAGATAAGGAGAAACGGCCGAGCCAGAATCAGAACTCAAAAACCCAGAACTGCCTCCCATATAAAAGAGGCATGGCAGTGCTAGCTGGGAGGTGGTGGGCAGGACTGGGCAGGGATGAAAGGAAAATGGAAAACGGATGTGCCCTGGCCCAGTGGTCAAGAGGATGACCGACCTCTTCTACCATCAGATGCGACACTCCAGGACGCACTGCAACCACACAGCCGGCCGCAGTGAGCCGCAGCTCAGGACACAGTGGGGACATGCAGGCCTAGTCTGCCCTATAGCAGAGCCCTTCCCGGAAGGCCTGCCTGGCCTCGCTGGCAACTTGCAACAGTCCTGACTGAACTCTTCCAAAGCCCTTGGGCACAGCTGACTGCTTTCTCTGGGAGATTTTTTTTTATGTATCAATTATTTCTTATTACAAAAAAATTGTTATGGGGGTTGTACTGGGGACTGAAAGAGGGCTTCATGCAGAGCTGCATTCTCAGCCCAGTTTTTAGTTTTTCTTTGGAGACAGAGTCTCACTGAGTTGTTAGGTTGCCCAACCTGGGCTCAAACTCATGATCCTCCTACCTCTCAGCCTCCCAGAGTGCTGGCATGATAGGCCCACACCCCACTACCCATGAGTTCCACATTCCTTTCCAGTTTGATTACCTGTAGCAAAAATCGCATTTTTTTCATGGGCTAGGCCAGGATCAGAATTCTTTCTAGCCCGGGCAGAGCTCGGATATTTGATCAAACATTATGCCTGTGCACATGTCAGAGTTTTTCTGCATGAGATTGACATTGTACCTGGTAAACTGAGGACAGACCACTTATGCTGGCATGGGGGGGCCTCATTCCATCCGCTGAAGGCCTGACCAGTACCAAAAGCTGAAGGAAGAGAAGCCCTTCCTGGTTTGGATCAAACAGAAACACTGGCTCTTCCTGGGGCTCATGCCTGTGAGTATAGACTGAAACTACGCCACTGGATCTCCTGAATCTTTGCCCTGCCAACTGCAGATCCGAGGGTTCATTTCATTATATAACTTTTTAAATTTGCACAAATTTAATGAATATTCCATCCCATATTCAAGTATTTCTGTCCTCTCTAAACCCTAATGCAATGACTGCAGCAATCTTAGAAGCACAGAAATGTAGCGTCTAACTCAAGACCTTCTAGGAATTTCCAGCTCTGACGACGAGCCCGCCAGCCCTGGAACCCCAAGGTTCACATGAGGGCAAGTTGTCACAGCAGAAAGGCCAACCCCGGGCTTGCGTTCGGGCTTGCATTCTGGCTTTCTGTTTAGGAGGCAATGCCTTCCACCCACACAAGTTTCCACTGTTGAGACACCAACAGCCATGAAGTCTTCAACAAATCTGAGCCAATGGTGGACCAATGCCCCTGACCCTCCAGAACTGTGAGCTAAATAAACTTCTTCTCTTTCCTTAAAGAAAACTGAGCTTCAAAGGTCACCAGACATATAAAAATACTTAAAATATGTAATATAAAGGTTTGCTCTTATAGTAACAGGAAGCTGACTAACACAGCAACTCAAAACTGTCAACAGAACCGTCAGACCAAAGGAAGCAGCAGCTGAACATAAAGTTAAAGGTTTAGGGACCATTGCAGAGTAGACATCACAGAATTAAGAAACACCTCCACATGACTATTACTAGACAGGAAGAAGGGATAAAAGGGAAGAGAGACGGGGTGTGAGAGAGGGCAACGGTGGGTGGATATGATCCAAATATGAAAAATGCCATATGGAAATACAATATTTTGTACGAATGAATCTTTACTAATTAAATTATATTTCCAAAAGAATCACCTCCAGAGAGGACAAGCCAAGATGGAGGTCAGGTTCTCCATGGAACAAAGTATACAGGCAGAAAAGTGAAGAGGACTGAACCAGAGGGAAGGGTCCCCCCCTCGGGTCCAAGAAGCAAGAAGATGGGGCTCGTGAGGAGCATCCCAGAGAGAAGAGCCACCACCCAGTCACTCCAAAGAGACATGAGGAAGGGTGGTGCTGAGGGACAGTCTCGGGGACTCTCTGGGGATCCCACCCTGGGGATCCTTGGCAGCAGCTTATCCTAACTCACATCCTAATCAACGAAACATCAGACGGCTCTCAGCTCATCCAAGACCACAATCCCACAGAGTCGGCAGCACCGGAATTCAAGATGGCTCAAGACATCTCCCTTCTGATTTTCCACTCCCATCTCTGCACAACCATAGTTGTGCAAATTTTTAAATCCACAGGGTGTCCCAAAGGTACACAAAAAATTAAAAACATAAAAATGTATTTGTTCAGGATTTCATTAATCACAACAGGTGAAGGAAAAGGAATGCTATGCGAAAAAGTTTGCAAACACTGAAGTCAAGGTGCAGGGTGTCCCAGAAGTCACGCAGAGCAGACTTCCGGGGCACCCTGTGGAGTATGCCCACGAAGAGAGGACCCATATTCCACAGTGACTTAAGTACAGGATAAAAGTCTAGAGCAGCCCTACGACCAGGGACTCGGGTGCTGCCGCTCCGCTCCCAGTCCCAGAAGTGGGTAGAAAATGGTACCTGCCATATTCCAGACAGGCAGGAACCAGGATGCCGGAGTACCTCTCACCGCCTCTGGACACAGAGTTCTAGTCCCGGACACGCAAGGGCCTGGGGATCGCGCCCTCATTTCTAAGGGCCCCAAGGCTCTTTCCCCCTCTGGACATCAAAAGTTACAAGAGAGAGCACAGAAGAAAACTCACTAGGAAAGAGAACCCCAGAGTTAGGAGATGGCTCCTGTGAGCCAGCGCTGTCCCCCCATGTCATTGCCCAGACTGACCTGTTCAATGCTTCATGCCATGGCCTCATTCTACTAAACTGAGAAAATAGATGCTTTTTTAAAAGCCTGATTCAATTTTACAAATGAACTACTACAGTAGACAAAAACAAGTTCACACAACTAACTCCCTCACAAGGATAACTGCAAAACTACTCGGCAACACAGTGTTTGGGTTTTCGTTGTTATTCCATAAGCAATTAAACCCGAGATAAAGGAACGCTGAGTAAGCATACAGAATGGCACACATGCATTAATTACGTAATTTTATACACACTGATTTGGTACTAGTAATGATAGACTGCAAGAGTGACTTTTTTTTTTTTTTTTTACTAACTACCACAGGACAAACACGTGCCTGATAAATAAAATATGTTCAAAAAACTTTGCGCCATTCAAGACTCTCATGGTACAGAAAGGCAAAACATGGACCTTGTTCCTCCACTGGATCCCAAACACCATAAAATCTAAATGTCGTAGCATCGAGGCATCATGACCCCTCATCTGAAAGACATGCTAACACAACATTTATTTTACGGGAAAAAATGTAAATGCCTCCAAAGCAGGTTTATAAAATTTACCCAAATCCAACCGCTGGGGCTTCTCCACACTCACGGCCTCTGTGGAGTCACCAGAAATAAACAGCTCTGGTGACATCAGAAGCCCCACAGGCGTTCCCTCTGCGAATAGGAAACCCACCTGTGCTACACACAATACTCATGCTGGCCATGAAACCGCACAACAGGATGTCTGCAAAGCCTGGGACTCAGCAGGAAAGCCCAGAAGCCAGTGGGTTGTGCACCACTCCTCTGTTAACCCAGTGGTCTGACGTTTCAGTCCGTCATACAGATCCTTATACTCCACGACATCTTCACGACCATCAGAGACAAACAAAAGCCCCACCTTACAACGTGGGAGAGCGAGTCACTCCTCTCATGAGAGGAACCTAGAGTAATAAGAGATGAGAGGGGGCAGGGAGGGGGGCTTTGGAGTGACGGGAAGAGGACGGAGGAGGCTGGGGAGAGGGAGGAGAAGCGGCCGATACGTGTTGAGCCCATGGCCCAAAACATGTGCAGTTATCACTGATGTACGACAAGCATGCCCTGGTGTCCTGGCAAAAGCACAACTCAAGAAATAATCAATCATTAAAAAAAAAAGAAAAGGCTAAGGCTCAGGGAAGGCGAGTATCAAAGCTATGACAAAGAAAGCGCAGGTTTGTTTCTATTACCTCTCTCTCTCTCTCTCTCTCTCTTTCTCTCTCTTTTTGTCAGCACTGGCAATTGAACGCAGGACCCTCACACTGAGCTACCTGTCCCGGCCAACTTTTATTTTTGATTTTGAGACAAGGTTTCATGAAATTATGCAGGCTGGGCTCAAACTTGCGACGCTCCTGCCTCAGTCTCCCGGAATGCAGAGATGACGGGCGTGTGCCACCAGGCCCAGCTATTTCTATGACAGCACACAGGACAACGACCAAATAGCAAGAGAGCTGTACACACCCGGCACTCATCTGGCCAACCCAGCAAGCCCCTATGCTGTGGGTCTGTGTGCCAGTCTATGTCTCAGTCACCTAAAATCAAACCACTATGGAAACTGGTTGTGGGAGGTGGGCTAAACATTTTGGTTGTGTTATAAAAACAAACACGTCATGCAGGTCTGTATTATTGCAAGATTTTTAAGCTTACAGTAGCAACAGTGACTCCGAGGGGCTCAGACCACCACGCATCCTCAGCACCCCTCCATTGGCAGCTACCCACCATGCACACAAGGGCCCGCAAAGTTGCCTCCACCCTAGCCTGAGTACCCACAACACTAATTTCAAGGAATGCTTCCCACAAAAAAGGTTTTAATTTTCATTTGTTTTAATATCACGAGAAAAAAATAAAACCGTGATGGATACCTAATAATGAATCCAGTTTCCATTATATTTCCCTTTGTACTAAACCCATCATAAAATATAATTTTTACTGCATTTTTATGGCGGAAGGAGAAAACAAAGGGAAAAGTGGCCAGAAGCCTGGGAGACAGAAAGCAGCCCCGGCCTGGTTCTCCTAGTCCGTGCCCCATAAAGAAGCAAAGTCTTGCCCTGTGGCGTAGCGTGCCAGCTCCAGTCCCACCCGCAGAACCAAGGGCAGCTCGGGAGTTTAGAGAAAACCGTGAATGACCTACTTCTATGGCTTCTGTATTAGAAAAATAATGAGATCTTAATTAGGGATTTCACACAGGAAGTACTGCTCTCCCGTAGGTCAAAGAAGAATCCACGCAAAATCAAAATCTGGCCTGCAGCAAGAGAATAAATATGAAGTGAAAGCACCATGGCCGCCACGGACCCTGCATGTGAGCAGCGAGTCCAGGTACCAGCCCCGTCACCGGTGAAGTGCTTCCCCACAGTGTGGGCAGCCTAGGTGGCACGAGGGTCGGAGATCAGGCTACATAGCCCGGTGTGGGCCAGGGAGTGGGTGGGAAGGACCGAGCAGGGCAGCCTGACAGGCTGGGGGAACTACAGGCAGGCAGGTGGACTACGGGCTCAGAGGAGACGGGTCCACCCAGGAAGTCAGGCTGGCATCATCAGCTGGCTGATTGCCAGGGCCACCCAAGAGGGTTGTTATCTCTGGGTTGGGAAGGTTGCTGTGGCCTGGAAGGCTGCTATGCCAGGATCAGAAAGCTACTATGGCCCTGCCTGAGAAGGAATGAGGGGGGTCTCTAGGACAAGGTCATGTACAGAAAGCCAAGTTCTGTGTGTGGGAACCACGGAGAAGTTCGGTACGGGAGCGAGGGCACAGCAACCCCTCGCCCTCTCCCATAGTTCTGTCACACACACCATGCAAACGATGCTTGGATACAGAAAGGGTGGACTAGCAAGAAAGGAGGAGCCAACACACTACAGTCAGTGTTTCAGAAATCTGAGTCAGCTGGCTGTTACGTTTCACATGGGGAAGAATGTAAGGATTATGTGAATTTGGAGACGATAAAAAAGGAAGTGTATCTGGGGGGAACTGTTTTCCCAGCACACCCATGTTTGGCCACCATATTTATCAGGGGCCCTACATACACATTCTAGCAATGGGGAAAGTTCAGATAAGGGTACCTGCACCTTTATTAAATGTTACAGACAGACATATGAGGTGTGCTAGAGAAACAGGATGAATGTCTACATTTTTTAAAATTTTTTCGTATAGTAAAAGGCACATTGATTGCCACGGATCTGACTGTTCTTGCCACTTTCTGAAGCAGTCCTAGAAGTCCTCCTTCCTGAGTGCCCTCACTTGCACTGTCATGGCTGCCTCAGTGTCCTGAATCAACTCAAAATGTTGACTTTTTAAGGGTGCCAAGGGGGCTGGAGGAATGGCTCAATGGTTAAAGCGCTTGCCTAGGAAGCACTACATCAAGTGCTAAGTACCTGAGTTTGATTCCCCAGCACTGCATAAGCCAGGTGTGGTGTTGCATGCCTGTAATCCCAGCACTTGGAGGCTGAGACAGGAGGATTGCTGTGAGTCCAAGGCCAGCCTGGGCGCCATAGTGAGTTCAGGACCAGCCTGGGCTACAGAGCGAGACCCTGTCTCAAAAAGAAAAGAAGAAGTTCACCGGGGGGTTGCAGACGTCAGTGAGCAGACACACACACGTTAACAGAGGTCACCATGCAGGTCCCTCTAAGGTCGTGCAACACAGGAGCCTTGAGCACTTATTTCTGAACGAATAAAGAAGGCTACTCTTTGCTCCTGTTTATTCATCAAAAACCTGACTACTTTTACATGTGTACACTCCTACGTGCACAGACATCGCTTTTTTAAGGGAGGGAGACATACAGGTTCGTTCATATTCTTTTCTCTCTTTTTTTTCTTCTTCTTTTTTTCCTTGTACTGTGTATGAAACCAGAAACTTCACACTGAGCTTCCTCTCAGTTTTGATGTTGAAACACGGACTCACTAAGCGGTTCGGTCGCCCAGGTTAGTTCCAAACTTGTGATTGACCCACCTTACCCCGCCCCCCAGCATGGCAGGAGGACCCACCAGTGTCCAGGCCGGGCTTCACATTCTTAACATACCAAAGCCTGGCCACGCCGGGTCCTGCTGGACCCCGGCCCTACCAAGAGCTACTTAATCTGACGTTTGCTCTATTAAGATTATACCAGTGATTTGATATAAATAAAACATTTTGCATGACAAAGAATAAATAATGACAAGAATTCTAGACTCTTAGATTGGCACTGGGACTGGAAAGCCTTTCCCAGAGGGCATAACTAATTATCCACGGTGGGAACCACAGAGGATTCAGCATATTAGGAGGCTCAAGGCTGGAGTGAGTCACGTCCAGCAAGAGAACAGACTGTATCACGACGTAATTCCCAGTGCACCAACTTTAACGGCCTGCCAGCTGTCAGCGCTGTTCTCAGAAGGAGGCAGTGGGTAACCTCTACTATCACCTGTGGCCTCTCAATAGTCTGCTGACAAAAATTAAGAGAATAGCAGGAATAAGAATTGTCTACTAGAGGGAAAAACCACATAACAGTGTGTCACTGGCTCAAGACAAAAGAGAAAATCAAGAGTCTGGTTGGGATGCTACACTAACGGACCTTGAATGTTATTCAGATGACACAGTGAAAAGCTCTGACCCAGAATTCTGCAGCCTAAAATGCTCTGAAGTCTGAAGTGTTCTGAGCGCTATCCTAATACTCAATACATGTCAGATTTTGGAACATTTCAGATTTCAGGTTTTCACAGTCGGGGTGTTTAATCAGATAAACTCCACACAAATATTCCCAAACCCAAGCTCCAAAAATTTCTACCCTCAAGTATTTCAGATAAGAAATATACCCAACTTTTGTTCATTAGACGTGTTGCTCAGAAAAATGGGATTCCTGAGACTGTGACCAAAAGTATCTCTACACTACGAACTCTGTTGTAAACGCTCACAGAACTGCACGCAGTTGCGACATTTAAAACACGAAGAACAGACCACTGATACACGAAACCATATAGAAAGGCGGCAACAACCTTAACGCTGATCGAAAGAATCCTAACAAAAATAGATACTGGATGATTTCATTGATATACCTTTAAAAATAAGCAAAACCAATCTGACAGAAATCTGAAAATAGTTGTGGGGTGGTACACGAAAGGTGCATGAGCAGACACGCGAGGGGACTTGCCATGGTCACAGACACGCTGTCCTGAATGCCAGCAAAACCCCCATAAAAATGAAAATAATTTTAAAGGTGCAGACGCCTCTGTGTCACTGGAGGAAGGTGACACTTACCGAGTGACTTCTTCTTCTTACAGAACATGATCGCGATGGTCCTGCACCGGCCCCCGGGACTCGGCCTGCATAAGGGAACAACAGGGACACACGCCTCAGGATCGACGCACACTCAGGGCCGCCCGTGCACACCCTTAACTGTCTTCCTGGACAAACCTAGATGACCACGAAGTCGCTAACACAAGAAGAAACAGCAGATTCCACTTATCAGGCTTAAATTGAACCAAATTAGAATAATTCCATACCCATAATACTCTGTTTGTCTTATGGAGGTGTTGAGGCTTAGAAAGCGCCCCGTTTCAGACGTGAAGGCCTCACAGCAAAGTCTTTCTGCTGCCCTGTCTCTCCTTCTCCTGCCCACAAAGGAAGCCACAGAAATGAGAACCTCTCTTCCCCGAGGGAACTCACGCAAACCAGAATCCCTTCCCTGCAGAAGCGGCCGTGAGACCTGCACTCTTCACGCTGACTTTCTGTGTAGAGCTGGCCATAAAGAAATCCTCCCGCCCGCTTTGATTGGCTATAGGTCACAGAAAGGTACAGCCAAGGAGCCGAGGGCAGCCAAGGCAGCCGGGCCTCAGCCAGGCCCCTGCTCCATCTGTGCCCAGACCCTCTGCGTCCGCTCCCAGTTCGCCTCGGCTTGACGCTCCTTGTTGGCCCTGAGTAGAAAAACAGAGTGGCTCCCAGAGTCTTTGGGCCTTGGGTCGGAAAGCCCCCACATCACGTCCAGCGCTGACCACATAAAGCTGATCCAGCTTTTCTCCTTGTCTTTTAGCAGTTTACCTCAACAGACTCAAATGTCAAATCCTTGAAGAGAAAATCCAAACTTCTAAGACTGGAGGGACGAGTGAGGCTGGACACAGTGTGTCCTCTAATCTGGCGTTCAAGGGATGGGTCGTCTTCTGATACACCCCAAACCCTATGAGTCAGAGTGTTTCAGCGGTGAGACCCACGGTCACGGGTGAGGCCTCCCGCAGGGTCATCCTCCTGACCTTCAGGCGCAGGGCACCAGAGGAAACTGCCTGCCCCACAGAAGCAGCCCAGCCCCGCGTTCTTCCTGTGTTCTCTGACGTGCGGCCACCACCAGGTTACCACCCAAACACCAGCACGATGGCGTTCTAATCTTCCACTTTTCCCACACGGGACTACTTTCCTTCAGATGACTGAAGGGACAGAATGAGCAAAGGCACCCACAAATGGCCCCAACCCCTGAGAAGGCAGCAGGCGGTGGACACGCCGGGGCCCGGGGCCCGCCGCTGTCAGGAGCAGAAACCGCTGGTTCGCTTCCTGCCCAGAGAAGGGATGTGGCCAGCACAGTGACAGGTACAAAGAAGAAGTTGGTCAGTCATACAGACGCTTGCAATGGGGAAGAAGGTGCTTCGGGTTAGAGTTACAAGAAGAAAGATTGCAGAGGAAGTTCCTTAGCACCCACGGCTCCCCGCAGGCCCCCAGAATCTAGAACACCTGAAGCCAGCAGGGTGTGCCAGCCGCAGATAAGGTTCCCGACACCACTTGGGAGCCGGTGCTCTTCTAGGGTAAATCCAAGCAAGAAGATAGGTGGGTGTCCTGTGCTGCTAGACACATCAGCAACTCCCTGTCCCTCCCTCCAGGTCTCTGCCGGCCGCAACATGGTGGTCCACCTCCAGCCCCTCTCCTGCTACCGGGCAGCAGGTGTTTCTGGGAAATTCCTGCTGGCCAGAGGCTGGTTCCTCCCTGTGCCCCTACTTACAGGACTCCCTGGGCAGCCTTAGTCCCTACACCCCGTGTCCACATGACACCACATCCTCTTCCAAAGAGGGAAATGATGCCATGCGCTGGTCCTGCTGCCAACTTCTGACACCATCCGTTGGCACGAGGAGGGGATGAGCTCCTAGCACCACGCGTGGGGCCTTCTGCCACTGGTCCCTCCTCGCCTTCCCTCCGGTTCTCCTCCGTCGCTCACTGCCCTCGGCTTCCTCGCCCTTCTCATGTCTACTGTCCAGAAAAGCTCGGTTTGGCTCCTTCCCACTCAGCACCTGCTGTTCCCTCAGTGTGGCACCAACTCACCCCAGTTCCACCCACTCTGACCCCTAAGCCACTTCCTCTAGGAGGCCTTCTGAGACCCCCACATCAGAGACGGGCACTTCCTGTGTGCTCTCTGGGCACCTGGTCCTGCTCCTTTTAGAGCCGCTACCAGTAAAGCCTGGAAGGCATTTGCCCCTGGCATCGGCTGCTTCCAGTCCCCATGAGGCCAAGGACCTCGCCTCCTGGCCCCTCACTGCATCTCCAGTGTCTACCTCACGCCTGGCTCCCAGGGCTGCTGTGTAAATGCTTGCTGACTGGACGACCTTGAGAAGATAGCGTCTTCTGGTTCTAGGAGGAACGGGGCGAGCACTTCTGGGGTTCAGCCACACCCGCAGCCCAGCCCCACACCCAAGGCCAGCATGTCTTAGAGCTGCTTTCCCAATCTGGGGCCTCTTCTGACCAGTTCTTCCCTCTGGTGGGTCCCCATCCTCCGCTGCACCCCACCTCCAGCCAGGACAAAGCTCACAGACGGAGCAAGCTCTGGTCAGCAAGAGAGAACATGGCACAAGGAGCCGGAGGAGCTGGAGAAGAGAAGGGGGCACACGTGGGGACAAGGACAATGGGGACACACGAGCTGTCGAGCCGCGGTGCGCTGGTGCAGGGGCAAAGTGAATGTTCCTCCACGGAGGGCTTTCTTTGCTCATGTCTAGTGAATGTTCCTCCACGAAGGGCTTTCTTTGCTCATGTCTTTGCTTCACAAAACATTTACAGGAAAAAAAAAAAAAAGGAAGGTCACAGCAGATCCAAAATGACACAAGGCGGGCACACAATTGCCATGAGGATGACATTTGTGTCTGGTGGCCCCATCTGGCCAGAAGGAAAAGGCACGCGCTGCAGTGAGCTCCAGGCCAACTTGTTAAGGCCTAGGAACTCTCCCAGGGGTGAAGCCGGCGTGTTCTAACAGGCCCCTGGTCCCTCAGCCAGCAGAAGAGAAGGACAGCAACTTAAGTAAGACTGCAACAGGCACTTTATGGTGACGGGGGACCGCGGGAAAGTGGGCACAGGAGTCCACCTCTCCAAAAGCCACCTGGAGGGCCAGCCCAGGCCAGCAGCTCCCCCTCCCCCTTATTGGTTTGTGAGACTGGTAAAAGACGAGCCTCGGTATCCGCGAGCACAGAAAGGTAACCCAGGGGCGTGCCTGTGGGAACCTCCCACTCTCAGGGTTCCCAGACAACCCAGCACCAGCAGCGTCACGCCCTTCCTGCAACGGCTCACGGGCCACACTGCCGCATCGCGGCTTTAAACGGCTCCAATTCCATGTTCCAAAGTGTCTCTGAAGCTTTTGGTTTTGAAGACATCGAATAAATCTGTTTTTTAAATTTCAGCTACTTTTGCTCTTGCAAAAAAAAAAAAAAATTCTGTTTCTTAATCCAGAATAACACCCTACTGACTGCTATCTGAGCAAAACAATGCTTCTGTAAGGTTCTCAGAAGCTGTTGCTTTTTAGTGATCTCACTCAAGGGCTGACATTGCCTAACACATGAAGTTTCTGTTGTGGCTGGGATCTGGGAAGTCTCCCAATGTCTCCTGCATCAGGTAGGCAACGGGATGGCGGAGGTCAAATGGAGCCAGTGGGATAATCCAGTGGATTTCTTTTCTTTTTTTATTATTTTCTGAGACAGGGTCTCACTCTGCAGCCCAGGCTGGTCTTGGACTCACCGCAATCCTCCCACCTCCGCCTCCCCAGTGCTGGGATTACAGGCAGGTGCCACACACCTGGTTTGTGGTGCTGGGGGATCCAACCCAGGGCCCTGTGCTTGCTAGGCGAGCGCTCTAAGCGCTGTGCTACTCTCCTGTCTCCATTGGTGACTTCACGGACTATCAGGAGGTGGGACCTGGCTGGAAGGAAGGGTCACCGGGATGTAACGTGGCAGGGCACACGCCCTCCCCTCCCCCTCCTCCCGGACTCTTCTGCATCTCTGCTTCCTGCTGCCACGGGACGCATGGCTTTTCCCCCAGCGCGGTCCTCTGCCATGCCCTTCCACCGCTGCCACCTGAACATGGGCAGACTGAGGCCTCGGAGCCATCAGCTAAAACAAGCCTGCCCTCCCTTAAGCTGTGGGTGCTGGGTGTCATGTCCCACCAATGAGAAAGTGAGCGAGGCAGTCACCATAAAGAAGAGAAGTTGGCACGGAAGGCCACGTTTCCTCCCGATCGGTCTCTTCCTGGCAACAGTGGCATCGCCTGTGGAGAAGTGTACGAAGGCAGTAGGTCCCCTCGACTTCAAGGAGGCGTAATCTGTTCCTCTCACGTGCTTATCTGCTCACCAGAATGCTCCAGCTGGCACTTGCTGCACCCCTAACGGGTGTCAGAGTAAGGAAAAGTCATCTTGGGCTGACTCTCTGCACCCGTGAAGGTCGAGAAGACACATACAGTACGCAAATCAAAGTGAGAGAATGGCATTGGCCACAGTGTAAAACGTAGCCCTAGACATAGGAACTTAGGGCTTTGAAATCCAGCCGTGCGCGAGCACCAAAGCTAATGAGACTGACGTGAACGTACCCTCCCCTTCTTTTAAGTCACCCCAAAGCAGAAAAAGAATAGAGAATTTCAAGCGAGAGATTAAAACGCCTTGTGCGGAAGTCCTAGGGGATTTCATGCGTGCACATGCATACCCACGCGTCAACATAGGAGAGGCATGAGGTGGAATCAAAATTTGGGACAAATGTTTAAAATTTTTACACACATTATATAATAATGGACCCGCACAGCCATGAATCCTCCTCAAGATTCCCCCTCCACGTGGAGCACACGGACCCTGCCATTCCTGACATTCTCTGAAGCAGGCAGAGATCCTCCTTCCCAGTGTCCTTACAAGGCGTGACCTCAAACACGGTGAGTTTCCCTCTGCCGGTGTCATCCCGAGGACCGGCAGGCTCCCAGGAGCACGCAACGCCCACCTGGCCCCCAAAGTGGATGTGACAGCGAAGGGGACATGGGAAGCCTCAGGACATGGAGGCAGCCACACCTGGCACATCAGCCCACGGGAAGCAGGGAGGGAGAGCCTGCTCGGAGGAAGGAGAGCCCGGGGGACTCGGCACGGCGCGCTGACTGTCCGTTGTTTCTTTCAGTGTGAGAACTCACTTCAATTTTCGATCACACCTCACATCTAACTGCCCACCCTGCCCGCCCTTGCCCCACACTCCGTCTGGAATGGCTCTCAGCCGACGCAGATTTGGGGGTAATGTGGCATCGGTGTTGTGTGTGGGGCGGGGATTGTGGCCCTGGGGATGGAGCTCCTTTTTACTTTTGACTTTGAGACAGGGTCTCACCAAGCTCCTAGGTTGCCCAGGCTGGCAACTCCTCCTGCCTCAGCCTCCCAGAGTGCTACGATCGCAAGCTTGCACCCCAGGGCATGGCTCTGGCTTTCTGATCATCTTTGGTGCCAGCTGCCTACAGCCAAGGCGACCCTAGCTTGCAGATAATGCATGAAAGTAGAAGTGGAAAAAAAACCTGCAAGCCCATCTGTGTGTGCACACGCACATGGGTGAACACTCAAGCGCCGACGCCCTCAGCCAGGCACAGGCCGCCTAGCCATCGTGGCTACGGGCAGCCGCTGCTCTTCCGGGGACCGCGCACCTGCTTGGCCACGCGGCATCCTCACGGCAGCCCGCAGCCCGCAGTGGCCCCCGCCGCTCCGCGCTTGTCCTCCTCTCCCTGGGTTCGTCACCTTCCTTCCTCCTTTCGCTTCCCTATTTCTCCCAGGGGCTGTAGGTCTCCAAACTCCATAACCTCCACAAGCTCCCTCCCTCCGAAGCCCAGCTCTCCCGCCCACCGGCCTGCAGAGCCCCTGGCGCGATGGCGGGAACACAGGCCCACCACGCCTATGCGGAAGCCAGCATTTCCCGCCGCAGGGCCAGGCGCCAGGCAGGGCGGTGCGGTCAGGTTGATGCAACTCCGATGTATTTTTAAACTCTCTCTTGCAGAAGGAAGCCCTGTCCGGCTAGAGAGCCGACTCCGCGCTCTTGGGAGATTCTGCTGTCCCCTCCCAGGCTCCCCGGGGCCGCCCACTCCGGGTCCCGCCTGGGATGGCCGAATCCCCCTCCCGCCAACGCCACGGCAGGGGAGAGAATGGGAACAATGGAAGGACACACAGAGGGACAGACAGACGGTGCCAGCCGGAGTAGAGACAGAGGGAGGAGCAGCCACGCCTGCGCCCAGGGGCCCCGGCCTCGCAGATGGCTCCTGAGGGGGGTCCTTAGGAAAGGCACAGTCCAGGGACCGACAGCTCGAGGCAAGGGCCGCGCAGGGGGGTGTGGAGTTGACGCGACACGTGTGCACGCCAGTTCGTCAAAGGGAATGCAACCGCCGTGTACCGCACATGGCAAACACAGACTGAAAAAAGACGTGACTGTTAAGGGGAAAGGGAAGAGTGTGTGGAAGCAAGAAGTGGCCCAGGGGAGGAGGACGGGGGCGCCACAGCGACCGGTGCACAGGGGTTTGGCGGGAGGGTGTGGCAGCGCAGACAGGAGCTGGGCGTGTACCCACTCACACACGCACACGCGCACGCGCACACACACACACACACACAAAGGGTGTGCATGTCCACACTCGTACATACGCACACCGGGTGTGCATACACCCGTGCACACACATGCTCCCACATTCACAGGGCTGCACATGCTTGTGTGTATACATGGTATGTACACACACATACACATGTGTATACACATACGCACACAAGGCATGCACACAATCACAAACACACATATAGTGTGCACATGCTCATGTACACACAGGGCCTGCACATGCACACATGCACACACACAGGACGTGCACACTCGTGCACACACAGGGTATGCACACACCAGGTGTGCACATGCACATGCACACACTTTTGCTCACACAGGCATGCACACAATCACACACATGACGTGCACAGTCGTGCACACACAGGATGTGTAAATGCTCACACACACAGGGCATGCACTCGTTCACACACACACAGGGTATGCACACACTTGTGCACATACAAGGCATGCACACAATCACACAGACACAAGACGCGCACATGCTCCTGCACACTCACACTGAAGCACACACACATCACTCGGCACCACTTTTCTACACATTCATGCTTCATAAGACAACAGAAAAGCACCAGCACCGCTTAAGCAAAGTCCCTCTGCGATTCCTCTCACACAAAGGCCACCCGGAGCCCCGGCAGGTGGGGCACAGGCTTGTAATTCTACACAACCCTGCGTTTCCTCATGCGCTCAGATCAGCCTTCTGCCCACAGAGAGCACTGCCCTCAGCTGACCTTTTCTCCAAATGGCTAATGCTCAGCGGGCCCCAGACATGGTCCAGCCCACCCACAAAACGGACACGAGGACCCATTGTTTCTCCGGTTCTGACAAACCCCAGAACTGAACACCTAGCGGCCCTCAGAGCGAGGACCGGGGCCAACTACCACACCCATCATGGGATCACAAGGATCTCGAGCGGGCTCAATAAAATCTTCTGAAAAATCACAAATAAAGCCACCTCCTGCCAAAGAAAGGGACCAGTCAGCAGCCACAGCCAAGAGCGACCGGCCACGCAGGCTGCTCCCAGGTGCTCCCTGTGATGCCAACAGACAAAACTTTGAATTGCAAACAAAAGAAACACATCGTCTCTCTTCCCCCCACGAACTTACCCCCAAATTGTCTTTTAGTAAAAGGAAAAGAAGGCAGAACATTGGCTAAAGCCCAACCGCGCAGGTGAACACAGCCAATCAGAACTGGACTGTGGAAGAAAGAAACAGGCAGTGTCACCGCCCAGAGCGACCCCTCCCTGGTCTCCGCAGCCATCCAAGGCCACTCACCCCCAGCCTGCTCACCTCAGCTGCACCCGGTCCTGCCCCAGGAGCCAGGGCCCCTGGCAGAGCACCAGGGCCAGCCCTGTGTGTTCTGCGCCCGAGGTCCTGGGAAAGCAAGGTTATCCTGAACCCGCTAGTAATTACACAGCAAGGCCACTAGGTCCCGAGGAGCCATTCTTGAAAAGCTGACCTCGGCCCCTGGGTTACCACTCCTGACCACGCACCTCTCCAGAAGCTGCTAGGCCACCAGAGCCAGCATCGTACCAGGAAAAGGGAAGGCGGGCACAGCAGCAGCTGCCCAGCCAGGAGGAGCAGGTGGAAGAAACTCTCCCCGGGACCAGGCAGCAAGCCCCCAGGGCCTCTCCCCCGCAGGTGCCAGCCACCTAACGCTGCCTGGGCAGAAGCTGCGAACTGGGAGGAACTGAGGAAGTCCCAAGGGCAGCTCGGGAGGGCGGCTGCTTCCGAGGAAACCAACGACTCAGAGGCAGAGGTGGCCGCTGAGGTCACCGGGGCAGGGACCCCGGCTACCACGCTGCTTAGCGTGCTTCTGCCGGCCTGGACTGAGGACACAAAACACGCCTGCATATATTTTTATTTTTTTGTATTGAGATTGAGCCCAAGGGCCTTGGCTCTGAGCTATACCACAAGCCCATCTTTTCATTCTTTGATATCAAGACGGTCTCTCCACGTGGCTGATTCGGCCACGCTGAGCTCGAATTTGCAATCCTCCTGCCTCAGCCTTCCAGAGGGCTGAGATGACAGACAGGCCTGTGCCACAGGGCACTCAGCTCAAGCATCTTTAGAGGTCTTACCTGGGTTTCACAGAGACACAAAAATTTGAGTCACCTGAGGGAAAATGGCTGTACCTCAAGACTGTAAGACTAAGTAAAATAAATCAGGAGGTAAAATCTCACATGGTTGGGGCTGGGGCACAGCTCTCCAGTTAGAGCACTTGCCTTGCAAGCACAAAGTCCTGAGTTCAATTCCCCAGCACCACATAAACTGGGCATGGTGGTGCACGCCTGTAATCCCAGAATTCATGAGGCCGAGGCAGGAGGATTGCCATTAATTTAAAGCCGGCCTGGGCTACCTAGTGAGTTCAGGACCAGCTTGGACTACAGAGCAAGACCCTGCCTCAAAAAAAAAAATCAAATAACATTTTAAAATGTCACAGAAACCCAAAATCCAAAGAATGTATAGAGCAAAATGAAAGAAAAATGATAGGAACATGAAGGTGGACTCTGTTTGATCGGAGGGGTCCCAGGTTGACCGAGACGTGCAGGGGAGGGGGGAGGCAGAGATGACCCCGCACACATAGCATGTGTCACTACACACCTGCACCAGTTCCCAAGACTGACAGCAACTGTTACGTGTCACAGTCATGGGCTAGTAAAAAGTAATAATAATAGAGAAAAAAGAGAAATTATTAGCGGTGGGTTAGCCCAGCCTAGCCTCAAACTCCAGGCAATCCGCCTGCCTCAGCCTCCCAAGTGCTGACAACAACACAGTGGGTTTTATTTACACCATCACTGATGACTGCCCCGTCATCTCTCGGGGATGACGCTAAACACACACGAGCAACACCGAGCACACAGCGACAATACCAGCTTCCTGAAGTCCATAATTTCAAGGCAGAGGAAGCAATCCTCCCTCGCCACGTGCTCGCCGGACACGGATGTGTCGCCGACGTGATCCGCTTTGAGGTGTCCCAGTGCCCCAGCTATTTCAGCGCGTGTCTCATTTTCAAAGGCAGGACGGGCCCCTCTCACACCTGTCCATCCAGGCCACCTTTGGGGTAAGCCACACTCCCAGGAAGTCTTTAAAAACCTTTTTTGCAGAACTGGAAATGGGACCCAGGGCATTCACACCTTCGCAATGTGCTATATCCAGCCCTTTTTATTTAATTATTTATTTTTGGTTTTCACTTTGAGACATGTTCCCACTGAGTCCCTAAGTGGTCCAGGGCTGGGCTCAAACGTGAAATCCTCCTGCCTCAGCCTCCCCTCTGGAGTAGGGGGATTACAGGCCTGCACCAGTCTTTAAAACTCAAGGTAGGGAGAGTAAACTTTTAGTAAATTCCAAACACCAGGGCTGTGCCTGGGGACATCTGAAACCGATGTTTTCCACTAGGCGAGGAACCCAAGTCGACTTCCCGGACCTGTTTCCAAGGGACTTCATGACTGAAACCTAACGGACATAAAGCTGGCGCTAAATTCAGTTCCACTGTGGCAGCGTGCCTGATGGTCGTGACTGCCTCTCGCATCCGAGGGCAGCACTTTCTGCTCACGTGGGGAGCTCAGGGGAAGCTTCAGAGGGCCTCGGGAAGGGTGCTGGCTCCTCGCTGATGAGGCCCCGGGACCCCCAAATAAACTGTACAGTCCTCTGACACTGAGTGGTTCTCCCATGTGCGTTCAGTGAAGGCAGTAGAGCTGGGCTTTGTTTTGTGACACTTGGGATTGAGCACAGGGACTTTGCACTGGGCCACATCCTCAGTCTATTTTTATACTTTTATTTTGAGATAGGGTCTTACTAAACTGCCCAGGCTGGACTCGAACTTGCAATCTTCCTGCGTCAACCTCTCAGAATGCTGGGATGACAGGCTACAGAGCTTCCCCGCCTCCCACGGCCCCAAGAAAAGGCCTTGCTCTGTAGTCCAGGCTGATCCTGAACTCACTACGTAGTCCAGGCTGGCCTCAAACTCACAGCAATGCTCCTGGCTCAGCCTCCAGTGTGCTGGGATTATAGGCGTGCACCACCATGTGCAGTGATGTTGTGCTGGGGAATTGAACCCAGGGCCCTGTGCTTGCTAGGTGAGCGCCTGAACTGCTGAGCTTCGCTGCCAGCCCCCCAGGGGTTTTATTTCACCCAACTTTGGTGTAGATTCTTCTTATCCTGAGCGCTGGGTCTGAGCCTGGCCTTTCAGTGCAGACAGGCAGCAACTGTGCCATTTCCGTGTCCTGACTGCATTGACTCTGTGAGAGTCACCACACCCATTCCCCACCCCCACCCCAGGACCACCCCCATCTGCTTCCAGCGAGAACCTGTGGGAACGTGTCTGGCGCCCGGGGAGACGCTGGCTAGCCTTCACCGCTCACTACATACACCTTGCCACTTAATTTTTAGATTTCTTTTCTCAAAGTCAGATGAGCACCCGAGCCTCCTGGGAACGTGTGAGCCGAGAGCAGTTACGATGACGAGGGCGCCACAGAGCAGTGTGGAACAGAAACTCCAAATCAGGGACACCACCCCCCCCCCATGTGTATTCAGGGTGTCTATAAAATGTCAAAAGAGCCAGGAGAAAAATCCAAAGACCAGTGGGTCCCCCACCACCCACCCAGAGACAAAGCCACAGAGAAGGAAGCCGGGCTTAAGTGTTGCCCAGAAGGCACCGCTTAATTTTTCCATGATCAAGATACTTTATTCTAATTGTTTCCTTCACGGAGTAAACGGTGCCTAATTGGCAAGTAGAAATGAACTCGCTTCCTCCCTCCTCTGCATTTTTGAAAGTGACCAGATGTCCCATTAGGGGGACTGGCCCTCTGTGATGTGGGACTGAGGACACAGAGCAGCCCTGGTGTGTCCAGGGACCACACACTGCTTGCTGGTGAGCGCGGGGGTTCTAGAGTCCGACTCGCCAGCCCAGCCCTGCCGTGCTGTAGCCCAGCACCAAGCTAGCCAATGCGTTTTGGTTACCTCAACTAGAAAATGGGGCCACCGTGATGGTACCTGCTGCATCCAGCTGGGAGGGCCCAAGAGAATCATAAGCGCCTAATACATGCAAGGGATTCACCAATACAATTCTACAATTTGTGTGTGTGTGTCCTTGAACCATTTTCATTTTTGGTTCTGAGACAGGGTCTTGCCAAATCACTAAGATACCCAGAGCTGGACTCAAACTTGCGATCCTCCTGCCTCAGCTTCCCAGAGTACTTGGGATTACAGGCCTATTGCCTGTATGATTATTTTTTATTACCAGAAATGAAACATTGGTCAGGAGAAATCAAAATTATTTTTTCAGCACAGGGATTAACCCAGAAGGGCCATCGCACTCGTCTCTTGACATTCTGAGCTCCATACCCTGTGGCCCCTGGCTGTCCCCTTCGGGAAGACCGGGGCTGTGTGCTGATGTCTTCCCATGCGCCACAAGCTGCGGGGGGTCCTCTCGTGGGCCTGGCAGTCACAGCATCAGGCCACCCACCCACACTGACAGACGTCAGCCTTCCCACAAGGGGCTTTCCGCCCACACTGACTCCATATCCTTTAGTCACCCACGAAGGATCTTCTACATTATGGCTGGCCAATAAGCCACCCTAATGTCCCTGGACCCAGCCAATCAACACAGAGACCCCAGGAGGAAACAACAGGTGGGTCAGGCTTGGACACCACCACCCCCCCGACTGCCATCACTGCAGCATCCTGGCCAGATGCATTTGCAGGGCGGCAAGTCAGCCGTATGACTTTCCGTGCTACAGCTGTGACTGGAAAGAGCCACACTGTCCTCTGCGGCTGAGCACCACTGTGCACCATTATGACTCAGAAGTGATCGCCACAGAGTGACGTTTAGACTTGTTGACTCGCTGCCAGCAGCCTCCTGTTCTAGCCGGTAAAAACTTCTAGGATAAGATGTGAATCGCTGTTTCTGAGGTCATCCACGAGTGTGGCTGGGAAATGTCTCACTGGCAGCCAAGACCCAGGGAGAGTCTCATTTTGTGTCACATGTCACCATGAGCCATCTGATGATGTCTCTCCCCCACAAACGAATCTCACAATGGGCCCCTTGGGCGCACGTAGCATCAGAGCCAGGACGAGACATGGAGTAGGGAGAAGAAGAAATCCAAAGTTCAATCCATGCCAGCCCCACGTGTCCCTGCTGCTACAGCCGAGAGCCTTTCACAGTACCACCTCCACTAACGAAACGGAGACCCTCTGCTCTCCCCCCGAAGTCCCTGCTTACAAGGCAACGCCCAATTCTGGGGTGACGTCTGTGAGCGCAGGGTGGCCGCTGCAAGGCCCCCCACTGCCAGCACTGTAACCACCACTTCAGAGATCCCCTGACGCTGTCAGGCGCCTGACCTCAGTACGCCACTTGGGTGGGGTTACATGGACAAGGGAAGAAGAGGGGAACAGACTCTAGAGACAGAGAGAGGACGGGGCCAAAGTTGGTCCTGGCGATCGTGTTCTCTCAACGCCTGGAAGGGAAGGGCCATGCACTGCCCGCTGCCTGAGAACATCAGGGGGGAAGTTCCTCACCCCCACCCCCGTGTCACGGGGAGCTTGAACGCCACAGAAAGGAGCAACGGGGTAGGAAGGGTGAGGACGCTGGGCCCGGCGGATGGAATGGGTGGGCCTGGCAAGGAACTGCTAGTGCAAGTCTCCAGGCCCTGGCACTGGGGACTGGCTAAGCCCTGAGCCCTCACTGTGTTTTGCTTTGGTTTGTTTTGGGGGGTTGTCTATTTTTGAGAGAGGGTCTCACTGAGTTGCTTAGCTGCCCGGGACGACAGGCATACACCACGGGGCCCAGCTTCCAGGCCCCTTCTTAATGGCATGTAGGAACGGTACTCCGTGGTCACCTCACCCAGTAGCCAAGAGAATACACAAGGGGTGACTGAAGCACCTAGTGAACGTTTGAATCAAAACACTGTGTCACAGTAGGAGACCCACGGCGGGGGGTCCCCGACCAAATCCCCGCTTGCTTCAGACACTCTCACGCCACCATTCCTGCCGCTGTCCCAGGCAGCATGCTGCAGGTCTTCTTTCGTGTCTTCAGTTGTGCTGTCACGGCTGCCCCCGTGTCCTGAATGGATTCCAAACACTTCCCCTTCGTGGCCATTCTGGCTCTGAATAAGAGGGAGAAGCCACCGGGTGGCAGATGTGGTGGACAACGGGGATGAGGACGCGCTGCTACGCCTTCCAGGCCCGCCCTTCCGCCAGATGGGGCGCCGCAGAACCACATTCACCATGTTTCCGATCACGCCTCACAAACCCACAAGAGGGGTCTTCCAGAACTGCTTCAAGACGTGGCAAACACAAGGGGACACACATGTTTGAGGAGAGAGTGAGTGGCTTGAGGGGACCAGTGGCAATAGGTCACTTTCAACATCAATCACAAATGCTGACCAAGCACCTATAAGGAAACGTTGGGAGCGCTACCACTCACCGCCCAGTAAACATTATCTGTCAAAGTAGGTCAATATTTGCCATGAGTTCAAGTCAGAACACAACCTTATTCACTGTAAGCTTCAAACCTAAAACACGCAAGGAATGAAATGCCGTGTTTCTCTGGGGAAATAATTTTCACACGTGTTTTCACATCCATGTGGATGAGTTGCCAGAGAATCGACAGGGATGCTTTTCAAAACACAGGGATACTCAGTCCCGTTCCTGGGGATCCTGAGTCTTCTATGGACTTGGGGATCTGCACGTTTCAAAATTTCCCAAGACCATTCTTACCTGCTGACAGGTTTGGAAAGCACCAAGGGAATGTTTTACAAAAACACTGCTCTGTCTTAGACAATCATGACACCAACGCTTAAAGAGGAAAACTCTTCCCGTATCTTCTGGACAACCACCATCTGCCGGGTGGGAGAAGGGGTGCGCACGATGATGACGGCGCACAGGGAGCCTGACTACTCAGCCTGAAAAGATGGAAGCCACAGAGCAAGGGGTCGAGGACGCAGCGTCAGTCCACCGACCAAGGCTACCGGGAGTCGCAAATTGGGTCCGCACTGGAAGGCGAAAGAAACAACACAGCTGTCCACAGCGGATGGCGAAGCTTGGAGCTCTTCCAAAATGTGCACACTTCTTCCTTGCATAGCTCACCTAGATTTCAAGTATATAAGTTGGTGCCACCACCCACTTCCAGGGTGGATCTCCCTCCCCCCACGGTTTGCCGGCTGACGTGTCAATCATCCACAGGCCCACCCAGAACTTGGCCCTACCAATGAACGAGTTTTTTCCCAGTCTGTGGCATGATTCATGGGTATGGGAGGACTTGGGCACATTCTAAGTTTCTGCAAATGAAACTCTCACCATGGAAATGGGGAAGGGGCAGCCTGGGCTCCGACAGGCTGTAGGGCATGACTCAAGGGGAGGGATAGAGGGCCTCTGTCAAATGTGGGTGAAGAGAACCAGTTATGAGTCGAGGAGGGGAACACAGGAAACACAGGTCTGCACTGAAAGCCACTTCTCACGTCTACACAGACAGCATCAACCTTCCCTATAAATAGCAACCCACATGTTTCGTTTCTTTCTTTCTTTCTGTGTCTACGATACTGGGGATCAACCCTGGGGCCTGCACACTGAGCCTGAGCTACATGCCTAACCCTTTTTATTTTTTGTGAGACAGGGTCTTGCTAAGTTACTAGATTGCCCAAGCTGGGCTCAAACTTGTGATCCTCCTACCTTGGCTTCCCAGTGTGTGGGGATTCTCTGCCACCAGGCCCCCCAGGCACATGCTTTCTTGTTGGTAGAAGGATGTTAGAACCAGAAGGGCTTGTTGGGACCAGCCTCCTGGCTGTAGATGGCTGGCTGTCCCGGAAGTTGATCCCCTTCTAGGTGAACTTGGCATATTCTTCTCATTGTACAGAAGGCCACCCGCCTGGTCAGGTGGGGTGTGGGGAAGGCGATCCTAGAAATAAGCGGAAACCAGTTCAGAGGAGAAAAGTACAGAAATCGAAACCCACTTGACACTTAGCCCTTTTCAAGGAACAGAGAGTCTGTAGTAGGATGTGGGTGGCAGAAAAACCAAGGTAGACACTACCAAAGGGACGTCTCAGCTTTGCTAGTGAACGTGGCTGCCACGGCTGGGCTCCAGCATGTCCCCTAAGGGCCTCTGTACTGGAAAGGGGATTAAGTCTTGGGGGTTATTCGGGTCACATGGATGAATCCGCTGATGGATTTCTGTACTGTCTGGAGGTGGCACCAGTAGGAGGGATGGACTGCTGGGGTCACAACCTGGAAAGGAAAATCCCCCCACCAGCTCTGTCCTAGCCTCCTGCTTCGATGGCCAGCTGTCCTGTGCCTGAGCCCTCCCGGTGCCTTCCCACCCTCAGCAGCCCAGCGCGCGCAACGGCGACCTCTGAGCTGTGAGCTGAAATCAACCTTCCCTCTCAGAAGCTGTGGGTGTCAGTACTGAGCTCAGGAGCACTACGTCACATCACCAGCCTGTTATATTTTATTGTGAGACAGCTCTCACTGGGGCTGCCCTAGAACTCTCGATCCTCCTGCCTCAGCCCCCCTGGGTGGTGGGATTGCAGGTGCGCATAACCCACCCAACTGGCTGGCCCTTTTCAGACCTGTCTTGGGATTCTATTGACATTTCCTCACGTTAGAATTCCCACCACCCCATCCCGAACACAAGACAGGTGCGGACCTCAGGAGCAGGACAGGAAGGAGGCGCTCCCCAAGAAAGGAGCAAAGAGTACAGCCATGCTGCATCTTCACCCCATCGTCAGTGCCAGGCCTCGCCCAGGCCCTCAGAGGAGGGCCTCAGTCCAGCCAGAGGAGGACAGGCAGACCCCGCGCCCGGGCAGAGCCTTGAAGGGCTGCAGCTGACACTCAGCAGTCCTTGCTCCAAGGGACAAGGGGTGACCACCCTACATCTGAAAAGAGCTACAGACCCTAACCTGAATTAAAATGAATCTTCATATTCAGTTCACTTCCAGGTTTTGCCTCTTTTCCCCTTGTTTTTAAATATCAGAACTCATCAAAATTAAGCAAAAATTTACAAGGTATAGACAGAGATTTGAATGAACTTAACACGTGTGACTAAACCTTAAAGTATGTTTTAAATATTTGCTATCGATAACATCTTGTTTGACATGAGAGGCCGCAAATCCTCGGTCAAGCACACGTGGATTCAGCAACAGGATCTTCTGCTGTTGTCAGATTACTGGGGTGGGTGTAAAACTCAGAACCAAACGGGAACCGCTAGGCGGGCTTCTCGTTGGTTTTGGTTTGGGGTGTGTAGTGCGGTTGGTTAGTTAGTTCTGGACTTTGGATTTTTTTTTTTCATTGTTTTTATTTCACTTTGTTTTGTCGCTGCTGTTTGGTTTTGGGGGGGGTTATTTGGGGGGTTGCCTTTGGTTTTTTACTGTTCGTTTTCTTTCATTTGCAGTGCTGGGGTGGAACCCGGGCCTTCACACTGAGCTACAACAGCGCTGACCCTTCTGTTTTGTTGTTTCTGAGGCAGGATCTGGCTAAATAAACCAGGACGCTGTCCAAGCCGGGCTTGAACTTGCCATCATCCTGCCTCAGCTGCCCAGAGGACTGGGACTGCAAGCCTGAACCAAGGGGTCGTACCAGATAAGGGTGGGTCCATTTTCAATATTTCTGCATCTTTGGGTGGAGTCTGTCCTGAGCCCTGGCGCTCCCCTGACCACATCCAAGTTGGCCTCCAGGCCTTTTTCAGACTCTTTAGGAATTCATCCTTGGAGCCTTACTGTCACCTAGTGGAAACACTGCCGAATAGCAATAACAATCCTGCCTGTCTTCCTCTGTCCTTCTTCCCTCCCTCCCTCCCTCCCTCTCACTCCCTCTGTATCGCAGGTCCACTCAGGTACACCAAGAATCTAAATATCTGGTCATTCATTGGAAGTGGCTTTGAAACTTGGCTCAAAAAGGAAGTTAACGTCGTTCAGGCAACTCGGGAGAACCGGCCTAGAGGAGGAAGAGGGGTCCCGAGGTCGGCAGGCACCTCGGGGCCGGACCCCGAGAAGGACAAGTCACTCTCCCAGGGCTTCCTGCCCCAGCCACCAGCCTTTGTCTCATCGCGAGGAAAGAGCACAGCGAAGCAGAAGAACCAACCACAAGATGGCCGGGACGCCAAGAGCGTGAGCGTCGTCACAGACTCGTAACAGGCTCTTAATCAGAGAGTCCAAAAAAAGCCATAATGATTAACCCTAAGTGTAACCTGTGGTGGGCTTTGGGGTGTGCCGTGGTTTGGATCTGGAGTGTCCCCAAAAGCCTCATGAGTTTGGCTGCTGTGGATTAGGGGCATCTGGCAGACTGTAGGCGAGTGGTGGGTGACAGGGTGTGGCCTGGAGAGGCAGACCACTGGGGCTTCAACCAGAAGGAGCAGGATGCTGGGAGGTGACCTGGAAGGGGGCACGCTCGCTCCACCCTTCCTCCCCTGCTGGGTGCTCGGTCCACCTCTGTGAGCAGCTGTCCTCTGCTGGACCGCCCACCATGCACTCCACTGTTGCCAGCTGCCCGTAAGTGGACAGCGTAAGACCTTCTGACACCGTGAGCTGAAATAAAACTCGCCTCCCTTACGTCACGGACGTCAGGGATCTAGTCACAGCAATGAAAAAGTCACTAAGACAGAAACTGGTACCAAAGGAGTAGGTAGGGTCGGTGCTGTGGCTTTAGCTGGCCGTGTGGCTTAGAAGCCTCTGGAAGTGGTTTGTGGAAGAGTTGGGAAAGCTTCAAAGATGCCAGCTAGGGAAGCCTTAGAGTGCTGGGAGCTGAGCTTGGTCGGAGATGCTGGTCAGAGCTCCGTGAATGCTGAGGGAAGCTCTAGTTGGAAAGGCCAGCCTCAAGAAGTATCAGCGAAGGACTTGACTGGCAGTCGGCCTAGAAACCATGTGTGCTGCACGCTGGGCAAAAGCCTGTCAGCATTGTGCCCCTGTTCTGGGACCCTGCCTGGAGCTGTGATTGAGGGTGGTGGGCTACTTAATCTGGCGGAGGGAATTTCAAGGTGGCCTGATGTTCAGGCTGTCATGTGGGCACAGTCTGCAACGTCTAGCCTGCTCTGCACTGAAAAGGGGAAAACGGCAGGGAAAACAAGTGTAAAAGGTTCACAGTTCAGTGTGGAAAAAGCATGCAGTTGTTAAGATTAGTATTAAAAGGGAGCTGGATACTTGGAATCAGGCCTATGAAAGAGAAGCACTAAGGCAAGCTGGAGAAACGGCTCAGTGGTTAAAGCACTTGCCTAACAAGCTCTAAGTACCTGAGTTCGATTCCCAGTACCACAGAAGCCGGGCATGGGGGCGCACGCCTGTAATCCCAGCACCCAAGAGGCTGAGGCAGGAGGACTGGCGTGAGTCCAAGGCCAGCCTGGGCTCCATAGTGAGTTCAGGACCAGCCTGGACCACAGAGTGAGACCCTGTCTCAGGAAGAAGGAGGAGGAGGAGGAGGAGGAGGAGTAAGAGGAGGAGGAGGCAGCAGCAGCAGCAGCAGCATGGAGGGCGTCTAAGGAATCAGCAAGACCCACCCTTTGCTAAATAAAGGGTGAAAAGGCAAAGGACTTTGCTTTGAAAAGAGACGCCCTCCCCAGCCCAAGGCAACCTAGGAAAGTGAATCCTGCAGAGTTGGGCCATCTCAGAACTCAAAGACCTTGGTAGCCGCTGTCCAAGGGGCCAGGCTGCTGCTCAAGCCAGGGGCAGACCCTGGCGTCATCCATGAACACTGGTCTCACAGGCATGCAGAGTGCAAGAGGCTCCCACCCAGATTTCGGTGGAAGGCCTTGGAGCCAGGAGGCATGCCCCTGATAGGGCCGTGCATGGGGTTGTGAAGGAGAAGCCTCAGGCGCAGTGGAAACCCCAGAAGTTTGGAGATGCCAGAAACATGGGTCATCTGCAAGTACGCCAACAGCCCGAAGGAGGAGTCACGGAGGCTGCAGCCAGCAGCGAGCTGTAGGGACCGTGCCACCCGAGCCCTCTGGATCTCACATCTCAGCAGTGTTTACCCTGGGTGCCAGAAACCGAGCTACAGGATTTGACCCCTGTCCTGCTGGGTTAAGAAGTTGTTTTTAGTCCAACTCCTTTCTATCCCCCTAATCCTCCCTCTTGGAGTGGAAATATTTACCCTGTGCCTTTAGGTGTTGGAAGTGCTTAACTTTGATTTTCACAGAAGTGTACAGCTGAGAGTTCACCCTGAGTCTCAGAGCGGACTTTGGACTTGGCCATCTAAGCAGGGCTGGAACTGTGAAGACTTTTGCAACTCTCAGAGAAAGAGGTGGGCATGCGTCTTTTGGAGGCCAGGGGTGAAATGCTGTGGTTTGGGTCTGGAGTGTGTCCCCAAAGCCTCATGTATGTGGAGGCTGTGGATTGTGGGCGTGTGGGAGATTACAGATATGTGCTGGATTACAGGATTGCAGGAATGGAGCAGATTGTGAATGTGTGGCGGTTACTGAGCAATGCTCTAGAAGGGGTGGATCCCTGGGGCTGGACCCAGAAGGAGCAGGGCATTGGAAAGTGACCTGGAAGGGTGCACGCTTGCTCCACCCTTCCTGCCTGACTGGACTTTCTGCCATGCTGCCAGCAGCTGTCCTCTGCCAGACCCTCTCTGCCACGTGCTCCCACCCTTGCCAGCCACCCGAGGACGGACTGAGATCTTCTGAAACTGCGAGCTGCAATAAATCTCTCTCTTTCACATCATGAATGTCAGGTACTCCGTCACAGCAACAAGTTCCTGCCACCAAGGACACTGCAGGGCTCCAGCGTGCCCTTCTGGAAGTCAGACGCAGTGGCGCCAAGAGGTGGGCCTTGGAAATGTGACTTATCCAAGAAGGCCCCTTGCTCACAAGTTTGGGCCCCGTCGGGGTAGCTACGCAACTTAACAACTTAGCAGAGTCTGCGACAAAATCAAAAAGAAAAATCGGCTGAGGACGCAGCTGGGTGCCGAGCCCTGGGCTCGGTCTCCAGTGCCACAAAGAGGAAGGAGGAGGCCGTGGGGAGGAATTACTCACACACACCCCACCCTGCACCACGGGTACCCGGCTCACCTCCAGACTGCCAGCAGAAAGCCCATCCCAGACGGAGCCTCTCACCCTAAGGACAGAACCAGAAGCCAAAATAAATCTCTCGTCTTTATATCTTACCCAGTCTATGGCACTGTGTAACAGCAACAGCACACAAACTAGGATACTTTAAAACAAAGAAAAGTACAAAAAATGGTGAACACATTATAAAATGAGAAGGAATGGAGTAGACACAAAAACAGTAGGTGAAATTGAAATCTTGCTTTTGGAAACCATGATAGTTGAAGCGTAAACAATTTAATCCAAGGAAAGAAAAGGTATGGTTGATGAGGCTCAAGCCATTCCACCCCAAAATCTGACTGTAAGGGACCAGGAGAGGCCACCCCGAAATATGCCTTTGGGGCATACAGATTTTTTTGAGCTAATCAGAGAAACTACAGACACTGAAGTTAGCTTTTTGTAAGAGAAACGTAGTTATAAAGAGCATGTCCATCTGTGACGGTGTGTGTGTGTATTTCTCTCTCTCTCTCTCTCTATATATATATATACATATACATACATATGTATGTATGTGTGTGTATATATATATGTCTCTTTCTACCCCCCACACACACACCAGGAATAAAAGAGTGACCTAGTCCCTAGAGATGTTCATCAGTGGACACAACTTGGACCGAGATTCGCCCAAGCACCTGTTTCTCTGGGTGCTTTCCTGGTCCCCTAGTGCCACCCAGCTTTCCATCACCCCTTGGCAAGGGACAGTGCTTAAGTCTGGAGTCCAGGACGACTGTTCTGGCACCCCTTCAGTCATGTGCTTGTGTGCCCGGGGCACATGTGCCAATCAGCTTCCCCCCCCCCCACCGGGCACACACAGACAGAAATACACAGCAGGGGGGGATGCGTGCTAATGCAGGAGACAGTTTTTAAAAAATCATAAAGGGCTGATTCACACACCTCTTTGCCAATAAATGTACCAGCCTAGGAGGAAAAGTGGATGATTTCTTATGCTGATCAAGTTACATTTCTAAAAGGAAGATGCTGGCCAGCTTAAACAAAACTACTCCCATGACATTAAAGAGAGAAGCTACCAAGAAAACCAGGCCCCCCACCTCCAAAAAACTTTTTTTTTTTTTTTTTTGGTGCTGCCTGTTGAACCCAGGGCCTTTGCACTGAGCTGCAACCGCAGTCAAGTTTTTATTTTTATTTTAAGCTAACAGGGTCTCGCTAAGTTGTTCAGTTACCCAGGCTGCTCTGAAACTTGGGATTCTCCTGCCTCAGCCTCTCCAAAGCTAGAATTATGGGCCTGCACCACCAGACCTGACTTCAAAATATTTTATTAGGGGAATTCTATTCACATTTTAAAAGGCAGATAGTCTGATCTTGAAGTAGAAATCCTAATTTATTAGAAACACACTGTGATCTATGCACTTGTTTCCTACTGCCCCTGTGGACCTTGGGGCTTAAAACCACAGCAATTCTTCCTCTCCAGGTTCTGGAGAATAGAAGTCCCAGGTCAGAGTGTCGGAGGGCTCAGCTCATCGTGCTGGGAGCTGGGGCCTGGCTGGAAAGGGCGGATGCTCTGGGATTGGCCTGGAGGGGCGTGTGCTGGTTCCACCCTTCCTCTGTGACTTGGCTCTGTGCTGCCACACCGCTGTGAGGGGCTCTGGCTCTGACTCTGGCCCCAGCCCCGGTCCACCATTTCTAGAAGCCCACCCCTGAATGGACTGTGACCTTCTGAAACTGCTAAAATAAGTCTTTCCTCCCTAAAGTTGTGGATGCCAGGTATTCTGCCCCAGCAACAGGAAAGTAGTTGAGACACAGTAACTCATCTTCACATCCACTATTATATCATGTCTGCAATGACCCTACTTCTAAATAACCACACATCCATAGGGGCTGGGTTCCAGGGGACAGCAAAGCTGGGGGGGGGGGGGTGGCATCCAGCTGTCACACCAGCACTCTGAGTGGTTAATGCAGGAGGGTCAGGCGTTTCAGCCCATCCTGGGCAACTTAGCAACTTAGCAAGAATCTATCTCAAAATAAAAATTAATAAGATGAGAAGCACAGCCAGTGTGAAGGTCCTGGGTTCAGTTGCTAGCACTGGGACAGAAGGGGAGGACGACCAGAAAAACATGTATTATCTTAAAAAGGGAAGGTAGGAGCAGGGGAGCTACGGAGCGAAGACTGACCCTCCCATGTGTGGTGACCAGGATTGGGCGCAGGGAGTTGTCCTGGGAGATTACTGAACACAACAGACAGAACCCCACCTGGGGAGACCCTGGCCTGGCACCAGGACCAGTAAGGTTCCCCTGAGCTTTTCCTCGGAACTCAGCACAGAAGCAACCGCTTGCCCTCGGGTCACATTTGTCCCTGATGTTGTAGCTGGCAAGCCCAACAGGATGCCAGGAAAAGGGGTCTGGGCTCCTTCTGTCTAGTAGCAACAAGTCACTGTCCCCGGCCTCTCCTCTCTGTCATTCTCCAAAAGAAGGGCTGAGCGTGGCACCTGCCCTGCCCACCAACCTCTCGCTGTTTCCGCTTTCTGAATGTCTACATATCGCGCATTGTCTATACACCAGTGCCACCGAGGAAGACTGCCAGCAGCAGGAAGGGCACTCACGTGACCGATTCCGGGCAAGCAGGAGATGCGACCTCCACCAATCCCTGCATGAGCCTCGCACACAAAGCTCCCGTCAGCACTGTAGGTGTCACCGAAACAGCAGGCAGAGGGAGCTACAAGTTTTGTCAACAACGGCCCAGCCATTAGGAGCCAAAGTCCACAGGATCAACACAGGTCCCTGGGACAGCTCAGGTAACTTACCGAAGGTCTCCGGCCAACGCGCGACAGGTCCCCAGAATGCACAGGATCCATTCAAAGCACACAGCAAGGTCAGACACGCACAGGCCACAACCCATGCCGGCCTGCGAGCTCAGCCAGAGGCGCGGTGGACCCACACGGCCGGCAGCGTGGACAGGATCGGTGTGCGGGAGCATTCTTCACCTAAATATCACACGGGAGTCCAACCTGTAGGACAGACACACATTGAGCTGTCCCATTGGAGTGGGTGGGGACCTCCTGGTGCCCCTTGGCCACCCTCTGCCTCGAGTGTTTGTTCGGCGGCTCCTTAGGAATCCCAGAGCTCCGTGAATCAGTTAGCCAAGTCCTAGTACTGTCCCTGGACCCACAATGTCAGCACTACCCGGTCCCCTCTTACTGCTTTGCCTTGTTGCTGTTTTGTTTTGTTTTGTTTTGTTTTGTTTTTTGAAGCAGGGTCTCGCCAAGTCACTATGTTGCCCAGGCTGGTCTCGAACTTGGGATCCTCCTGCCTCAGCCTTCCACTGAGACCTCTGACAGGCCTGTGTTACTGGGCCCGGCTTCTAATTTCTTTTCTATAGGTTGATTTAAGATATCTTTATTCTTTCTTGGAAAGGACTATGGTTTTGATTGTCTTAACTTGCAGGTGAAATATATATAACATAAAATTAACCAATCATACAGTTTGAGTATATTTTTCTTTTTCTAGCAATAAAAATGTCATTCTTTTATAAAACAATAATAAAAATGTACTGTCAGGATAGGGATAGGGAGTCACCTGAAAAATTAAAAAGTTGTTGTCTTGTATAGAGAGAGTCCCTAATTTTATTTTGAATTCTACTGGCTTGAGTAACCCAGCAGCCAAAGAGCCACACCCTGAAGAGGAGCCGCCCTATGCATCAGCCCTGGCACTGTACAACTCCAGCTCCTCCCCAAACTCAAAATGGCCACGAAGGGTCAACGTTTGGAATCAAGGGAAGACATCAAGGCAGGCGGGACATCACAACGGAAGACACTCAGGGAAGGGGGCTCCAGAACTGCTTCAGAAGGGAGCGAGGATGTGGGGGGGTGAGTGTGTTGGAAGCCAAACGGGAGGGATTCGAGGGCGGTTTGCGGCCACATGTCTCTCGCTGTGATTTTTTTCATTTAAGCCTTCACTGTATTTTTTTTTTTTTTTTGCACCTTGTCAATGCCCAGGGGGAGGAGGATGGAGAGAGAGATGAGGTCATCACGGGCGTGGGGAGTCCTCCATGGGGGGGGGGGTCCCCAGGGTGCCCTTCAAAATGTATCTGCTAAGATCTTAACCCCAAAGGCAGAGCCATAGGAGGTGATTAGACCACGTGGCCGGAGCTCCATAAAGGGAATTATGCCCTTATAAAACAGGCCATAAAAGGCTCCTTTGTCCCTTCCCTCCCGTGCGGACACTGCCAGGACTCACTTTCCATGAGAGGGGCCCCCACCAGGAACGACCCTGGGCTCCCCAGCCTCCAGAACTATGACAATTTTTTTAATTGGTGTTCATAAGCTACCCAGTTTATGATATTTTTGTTACATCAAAACAGATTAAAACAGCTGTGAACAGGGTAGCGGAGCCAAGGACAGATCGCAGGCTCAACGCGGAACTCGCTGGGGTCAAGCCTTCCGCATCTGGATCCAGGCCCCTACAACCGCCCCCAAATCCCTCCTCCCCGTCGCCCGCTCTCACTCGCCGGGTCTCAGTAACACCTGCCCGTTCCCACAGCTGGTCCAGGTGGAATTAACACCACCCCGCCCCCTCCGCTCGGCGTGAGCTCCCATTGGCTTACCGCCGTAGAGCCCTAGCCAATCAGCACTTCCTTTCCCAACCTCCCTGCGGCAACTCCGAATCCAGCGCGGAGGGTTGTTTGTTTACACCGGAGTGCCAAGGCGACGATCCGGACGCCTCGCCGGGGTCGCCCGGGACGCAGGGACCCCGCGCGCAGCCTCGGGCCGTGTCTTCTTCCCTGGCAACCGGAAGATCGCCAGTGTACAATGGAGGCGATCCTCCGACACGAGAGGGACCGTCGCGCGGGCGTCGGCGCCCGGGCCGAGCGCTGCGGCTGGGGACAGAGGAGGCCGCGCCGCCCGCGCGCGGTGGGCAGCGCGGGACGGAGGCGGCGCGCTGGCGCTGTGCTGGGGTCCGCGCGTCCCCGAAAGCGTCGGGAGCCCGCGGACACCTGTGCCGCTGGGAGGTGGCGGACGCCCGGGGCTGGGCGTGGAGGGGCGCGGGCTGGTCCCGCCCGTCCTCCCGGCCCCGGCTCTGCCCTGTCGCATGGGGACCTCTGGCCCGGCTCTCGCTCCAGCCTCGCCGTGTAATATGCCATTTTTCCGGCCACCCGCCCCTGAACCGACTGTGACCGTCTGAAACTGTGAGCTAAAATAAAAATCCGTCCTCCCTCACGTTGTGGACGTCAGATGTTCTGCCCCAGCAAGGAAAGAGCTGAGACAGCTGGCCACCAGCAGGCGTGAAGGGCAGCGTGAGCTGGCGCTCTGGGAGGCTGAGGCAGAAGGGTCACAAGTTCAAGTCCAGCCTGGGTAAACTCACAAGACCCTGTCTCGAAAATAAAATGAAAAGGGGAGCGAGACCCAGGGGCGCAGTCCTCTCGTGCCAGCTCTCTGGGAGGCTGAGGCAGGGAGCTCACAAGGTGGAGTCCAGCCCGCGCAATTTAGTGACTGACTGGAACTGGGTCCCAAAATCAAAAAATAAGAAAGGGCCGGGGGGTGGGGCTCAGTGTGAAGGGCCTAGGCTCAGTCCCAGCGCGACACCATCACAAAAAGGTGGGCCTAAACCAGGAGAGGCCAGGAGGTTGTAACCTAGAGACCAGGCGGGCGCGGCCTGGAGGCGCTGGCAGTGCCCAGGGGGCCGCCGAGAGGGAGTCACCGGGAGACCGGCGCCAGCCACGCTGTCACCTGCGGCCCCGGCTCACCCCCACACCAGCCCCTTCACACACCAACTCCCCAGGCACAGGGCAGCGAAAACCCGTAGCACAGTCGCCTTCGTGAAATCAGGGAGACAGGGCACCCGGCCACACATGGAGATCAAGACCCGACACGGAGAGCGCGGCCCGCCTTACACGAGAAACCCAGCGTGTACACGGGGCGGGGGGACAGGACGGGGACGCGACGCAGGCTCGGTGGGGAAGGAGAGGCGGGGAGTGGGAACAGGTGCGCGGCCGTCCCCTCGCCGAGCCGCTGTCCTGTACCCCACGCCCAGGCCACCAGCATAGGCATAAGCTGGAAAAGGGGAAGCAGAGGAGCCTGGACGGACACGGTGGAAGGGATGTCACGCTCGTGCGCCAGACCCCCGGACCAACCCACCCGTTACTTGTCGTAGAAATAAAAAAGAATGATTATGGGTGAACAGGAGAAGGTGGCGGGTGTAACACGCCCCTTCCCCCGGGGCAGGTGCCGGGATCCGCTCCCGGAGGCCAAGCCGCGGGAAGACGATCCCGGGAAAGGCCCCGGAGAAGCGCCCACCCAGCCCGCGCGGGGTCCCGGCCGACCAGCCGCGTGGCGGCCCGGGGCTCGACTGGGCAGGCCCTGCCGCGAGCTCCGGGATGGCGGGGGACACTCGCTCAACAGAACAAACTGTTAAGGGCTCAGGCCTGTCATCACCGCCCTGTGAGAGGCTGAGGCAGGAGAGTCGCCCAGGTCCAGCCCAGCCGGCGCGACTTAGCGCGACCCAGTCTCAAAATCAAACCTAAAACATGGGAAAGAATGGAAAAAAAAAAAAAATCCTAACGCCGAAGTCTGACTTCGTGCGGAGACTGCGGGGCCCGCGGGCCGGCCGACGCAGGCAACACCCCGGGACGGGGTGAGCTGGGGGTCCCGGGGACGGGGTGAGCTGGGGGTCCCGGTCGCCGACCCCCCGATGCGACTCCGAAGCTCTGCCACAGGGGCGCGCCGGCGGGTGTGGGCGGGGAGCACGACCGAGTCCCGAGGACGGATTGGCGGGAAAACCCCGGGGACCGAGACGAGGGGAGGGACCCGGCGCGGCGGCCGCACCTGTCGCGTCGGCTCGTGCACGGAGATCCGTCCCCGCCAGCCGCTGCCTCGGCGACGACCGCCAACGCCTGGCGCCGGCGCCGGCTCATCTCCACACCAGGCGCTCGCCGGAAAGCGCAGGCCGCGAGGCCGAGACAGGAGGCTCACCAGTCCCAGCCGAGTCCGGGCGGCCCGGCGAGTTGGCGCGAAATGTCTCCTCGACCTTAGAGATCTAGCGGGGTGGGGCCCCGCGAGAAAGTCCCAGGCTCGGCGCGCGAGGCAGCGGCGAGCCCCGCTGACGGCGCGGACGCGGGCGTCGGCCTCGCCCCGGCGGAGCGGTCGCCCCCAGCGCCAGGCGGCGCCACCTGCGCGAGGGCGGGTCCGCGCCCCGCGCTGCGCCCACGAGGGGGCGGGCTCGCCGTCCCCGCGCGGCCCGGAACCGCGGCCCGCACTCGGCCGCGCGGCCCCGCAGGCTGCGCCCAGGTCGCCGTCCCGCGCCGGGCCCCGCCGCCGCCATGCTGCCCGCCGCGCTCACCGCGCTGGCCGGGCTGCTGCTGCTGCCGCTGCTGCTCGGCCTGTGCTGCCCCTACCTCGTCCAGGACGCGCGCTACTTCCTGCGCGTGGCCGGCCTGGCGCGCCGCGTGCGCGGGTACCGGGCGCGCCGTCCCGCGCCCACCGTGCTGGGCGCCTTCCTAGCGCGCGCGCGCCGCCGGCCGCACAAGCTGTTCGTGCGCTGCGCCGACGACGCGCTCAGCTACGGGCAGGCGGACCGGCGCAGCAACCAGGCGGCGCGGGCGCTGCGCGAGCGGCTGGGGCTGCGCCAGGGCGACTGCGTGGCCGTGCTCATGGGCAACGAGCCGGCCTACGTGTGGCTGTGGCTCGGCCTGGCCAAGCTGGGCTGCGCCATGGCGTGCCTCAACTACAACATCCGCGCCAAGTCCCTGCTGCACTGCTTCCAGTGCTCCGGCGCCCGGGTGCTGCTGGCCGCGCCAGGTGAGTCCGCGCCGCGTCGCCAGGGACCGCGGGCGGCGGCGCGGCGGCCGCTCCGGCGTGGGGCGGGGATCGGGACTGCTGGGGACTCGGCCGACACCGCGCTGCACAGTCCTGCAGGGAAAGTGGCCCGGTCGCGCCTAACCCAAGCGAATCCTAAGCTAAGTTCGTCTCTAGAGCCGGACCGGGTAGAGCTGGCCGGTCAGGAGGGTCGCACACTGCAGTCCAGCTTAGCAATTTACAGAGATCTCGTCTCGAAATAAAAAAATTAAAAGTGAGTGGGGATGAATCCTAAGGCAAAGGCCCTGGACGCCACCCCCAGGACCCCCAAAGTAAATAAATCACCCCTAGATTAGCTCCCCTGACGCCACCGTGTCAGCGCTGTGTAAACGGTCGCGGGGCTGTGTCGTTTGGAGATCTTGACCAGAAAAATAGCGTGTACTGTGCTGCGTGCCATGTGCACAGTTTCCCCCACGTCCCGTCGGGTTAGTGGCACCTGCGTCCTGGCCGCCGTGGGTCCCCGCACGCGCCCGGGCCCTTTCAGGCCAGTTGTGACTGAACAATCTGGGACATGCTCAGGTTAAGTGTTATAGTAAAAGCCGGCTTGCCGTGTGACTCGCTCCATACCACACACTTGGGACACCCTCGTCCCATCGTCCCCCACTTCCCGAGCAGCTCTGTGCGTCCTCTTTCCTGAGCGTCTCCCCTTGTGCTCTCGCGATTGCCTCAATGTCCTGAATCGATTCAAAACGTCGGCCTTTCGTGGTCAGTTTGACTTTGGGAAAGAGCCAGACATGGGGGGTGGGGGGGGGTGTAGATCCTGTGACTAAGGTGGATGAAGACACACTGTCATGGTTTTTTCTTTTCCTTTCTTTTCTTTCTTTTTTTTGGAGACAGAGTCCCATTCTGCAGTCTAGGCTGGTTCTGAATTCATAGCAATCCTCCTGCCTCAGCACCCCCAAGCGCTGAGATGCCCTGCATGCCCCACCACCATACCCAGCTCATCTTTACATGGTGCTGGGGACTTGAACCCAGGGCCAGCCCAGAGCTCTAACAGCTGAGCCACATGCATTCCTCCCCCCCCACACACACACACACCTTGTGAAGACATCAGGAGTGAGGCCTGTTCTAGAACTGCTAGAAAGTGGCTGGCCCGGTGGGTTGTGTTCGGAGTGAGGAAGAGGGCGTGGAGAAGGCCAACCGCCGTGGGCCTTTTACTGTAATACATTTTTAAATTCAAATAGTCACTGGATATGGTTCATCACAGCGCCTGCATGAGGCCCTGAGGCCCGAAGCAGTGGAGCCTAACGCCAAGGTCAGAGCTAGCGGGCCGGGGCAGCCCGGGCTGTCCACCTCCAAAGTCCACACTCGTGGCCCACGTGTGGACTATGTACCCTAACCCAAGGGGGTCTCGGGTGCGACTTCTGTGGGACTCAGAGATGGCCCTCACCTCTGCTGCTTGTTGAACTGTGTGGCCAGGGACACTCACCTTCCTGCCCTGTCCTTTGGTTTTCCTCCAGTCCTGATACTGTTCGTGTGTGTGTGTGTGTGTGTGTGTGTTTGAGAGAGAGAGAGAGAGAGAGAGAGAGAGAGAGAGAGAGAGAGAGAGAGAGTCTCACTAAGTCACCCAGGCTGGGCTCAACTTGCCAGCTTCCTGCCTCAGCCTCCCCAAATGCTGGAATGACAGGCCTGGGCCCCTGATCCTGGCTTCCCGACCCTCTGAGATTGCCCATCTCTGCCAAGCCCTCTGCTGGATGCTTTCATTAGATACAGACTGCTGCCCCTCACGCTCCCACTATACAGCTTGCGAAAACTGCCGCTAACGTCCCAGACTGGGGCTGGCCACCTCCAAAGCCCGATTCTTCTGACACCGCCCACCTCTCTCCACACCAGGGTGGGAGGGATCGGAAGCTGTCTGCTCCCCACTTCTCCCCGTAGCCAGGGAAACAGCAAGGCCTAGCGGTGGGCCTTGGGCCTGGAGCTGCGGGAAGGTGCGATATTGGCCCACTGGTGAGCATCGTGTGCACACCCATTTCAGGGCAGGAGATAGATGACCCAAAGCGCACAGGCTTCGGGAGAAGCAGATGACAATGATCTGCCCGGCAGCCAAGCCATTTGGAGGGCACGTGGTCCTGTCTCAAGAAAATCCCCAACTACTGCCAGCCACCCAGGAAAAGGCCCTTTGCTAAGCAGGCGTCTCTTACAGGAGATGTTCACTCTCTCCTAAGCAGAAGACTCTCTTGAGCCTGTTGCTTCCTCTGCTTCAGGAGGCAAGTTATTAATGCCGTGATCTTTGGCCCGCTGCGGGAGGCACTTAAGCCTTATTAACTGCGTCATAATCTCGGCTCTTGGCAGGAACTTCACCGGCTGGGTGTGCAGCTGACATCAGCTCAGGAGTAAACAGCTGCGTCCGAATTGTGTCCCATTCTAATGCCAGAAGTGCAACCAGACCCAAGCCGAGGGCCCTTTATCTGAGAAGCTCAGAACCAAAAGTGTTTTGGATTTCAGGGGTTTTTTTCATATTTTGGAAGATTTGCACAGAAAGAGCCAGGCATCTTGAGATCGGCATCAGCTCTAAATGCACAGTGTGTCTGGTTTTATGCACGTTGCGTACACATAGCTCGAAGGCAATTTTACAAAATACTTGTCAGTTCGGTGCTTAAACAGAGTTCCATTGGCAACATCACAGGCACACTTCAAAGTTAGCACCCTGGAGCACGGTGGTGCTGGCCTGTTATCCCAGCACTGAGGCTGAGGCAGGAGGATCACAACATACCAGACCCAGCCTGGGCAACTTAGTGACATAATGAGGCCTTGTCGAGAACTAACAAATTAAACGAAAACGTGTTGGCAATGGAGCTCTGTGCAAAGGCCCTGGGCTCTGTCCAAAAAAAGTTAGCGCTGCTGAGGACTGGATTGCAAGTGGTTAAATTCTGCCCGAGCATCTGTGTGCAGGGAGCGACAGTGAAATTCCCGCATCCACATCAGGCTTCCGGGGGCCAGAGGCGCTGGCTGGCCACACTGGCCTTTGAGAAAAACCGTACTTTTTTAGATTGTTTTTAATTTTTATAAGTCGTGGAGATACCTCGCGTGGGCTGCAGGAATAGGACTCTGACCCAAAGCCCTGCAGGGAGAGCGGGGCAGGTCCAGCGGTGCAGGGCTCACGCAAGGCTGTGAGGATCTTGGAGAGCCGCTGCCCGTGTGGACAGCAGCCGCTTTCACACAGCACCGAGGCACCTCTGTGCAGGGTGACCTGCGACCAGGCACACGGTGCGGGGGAGGGCCGGGAGTCCAAAGTCACACAGTCCGCGGGCGGCCGATGGGCCCTGTGGCCGAGGCTCATTCTGACGGTTCTCTTAGGCGGATGGATCTTTGATCCAGGGTTGTTTCACAGCCCAACAAGGGTGTCATACTTCAAAGCAAGAAACTCCAGTGATCACGAAAGTCACCATCACCCCAAGGCAGGTTCCTGAAGTCCATCTCAAAAGGCTGCTGCCCCAGTGGGTGGTGACGGGACCCCAGGTGTCCCACCTCGGCCCCAGGTGATTTTGAAACCAGCACTCTCAGGAGTAGACTTTGAAAATCAGTGTGCTATCGGGCTGGGAGCATAATTCAGGGGTGAGAGCACTTGCCAAGCACAGCGGACCCCACCTGTCATTCCAGTACTCGGGAGGCTGAGGCAGGCAGATGGCTGTGAGTCAGAGGCCAGCCTGGGCTCCGTGGTGAGTTCAGGACCAGCCTGGAGCAAGACCCTGTCTCAAAAAAAAGTGTAGACTTTGGTGTGTCTGCCTGTTTGCATTTACGTTAGCAGTAAGGTCCGCCGAGTTCTGCTCCCGGGGCGTCTGGTGGCACCCAGCAGCTCTCCAGCCCGGTTCAGTGTGCGACCTGCTTCTTGGCCTTTTGGCTAAGATCAAGTGTAGAAGTGGAAGACCGTTTTTCTCCTCTCCCTGCCCATGACACGGCCTGTCATCCCAGCCCTCTGGGAGGCTGAGGCAGGAGGAAAGCAAGGTCAAGGCCAGCGTGAGCAACTTAGCCAGACTTTGTGTCAAAATCAAAAACAGCATGAAGGCCCTTGGCTTGATCCCCAAAACCACACTCAAAAAAAAAAAAATGTTCCCAAGAGATGGTTGTACATGTCTCTGGAGCAAACTACTGCCAACGTGTGTGGTGGGCTGGTACAAACCAGAAGGCAGGAGAACAGCGAGCAAAGCCTGCGCGGTTGTGTATTAAATCGCAAGGAGGAGGTAGAACTGTGAGAATTGTGCACAGTAAGCAGCGGGTCTGGTGTTCCGAAGGGGCCTCCCCGCAGCCCGTGGGAGAAAAGGAAGTAGATGTTTATAGGATGGACGGCTTGGTTTCTATGGGTGACAGATGCTTAAAGTTACATGAGGCCTAGTGTGAATCGATGACCTCATTACAGGAAATAAATGAAATTACCCAGGATTCCAGAGTTACCTGGACAGGAAGAGTTCACCTCAGCAAACACATTCACTGAGAGGAAGGGGAACTGTTGTCAAGGGAATTTTTTAGTTCTGTCAATGCGAGGATGTTTTGCTGTTAAACTTTTACTTGCCGTGGTCAGCATTTGACCTTTGCTACACGTGCGCCTGACCTTGGGCAGGTGGTTTGGCATGGGGCGCGCATGGGGCGTGCATGGGAATGGCTCTGTTTAAAGAAGTTCTGCAGCCAGACCGGAGCTGGGCACGCGCTGTCACTCCAAGCATGTGTGGCCCAGGGGCCTGTTTCCCGCACAGGGGCAGGGACGGTCCCCACGGCCCGGTGTTTCAGGCCTGCTGCGCCCGGGGCCGCAGGGCCATGACCTTCACCCTGCCATTCTGCTCAGATCCTATTTGTGGTAAACATTCTGCCCTGGTGAAGACGAAGCCGTCAGCTCATCCACCCCGGCCTCTTGTCCAGGAACCCGCGGCTTGTTCATTAATACAAGCAGGAGGAGACAGGAAGAAGTAGCTCAAGCCCTGGGGACCAGGCCGGCTTGGGAGGAGGGACTGCCATTGCTGGATTTTTCTATTCCTTTTTGAGACAGGATCTTGCTCTGTAGTCCAGGCTGGTCCTGAACTCACTGTGGAGCCCAGTCTGGCCTTGGACTCGCAGCAGTCCTCCTGTCTCAGCCTCCTGAGTACTGGGATTACAGGCGTGCACCACCACGCCCAGCTAATGTGGTGCTGGGGAGTTGAAGTCAGATACTTAGCGCTTGCTAGGCCAGCACTGTACCTGCTGAGCCGCTCCTCCAGCCCCGTCCCTGGGCTCTGCCCACACGCATCCTCTAGGACCTGTTCCAGTCCCCAGTTGGGGCCTCGACTAAGGGCGGCAGCAGGTCTGGTCTGCTCTCTCCCCGCAGGCCGCTTTCCAGAAATTTTGGTTTTCACGCCCACGTGTTTTATTAAGCTGAGATTTTGCTGTTCGTGAAGGATATAAGCAAGGCTGGGCTTGGGGGAGGAGGGGCAGCGTCGGCTGCAGTCTGAGGACTCTGCAAGGCTGAGACAGGAGGATGCCAAGTTAGGACTGGGCCTGGGAAAGCAGCTCGGTGAGACTCTGCATCAGAATGAAAATGGGCCGGGAGGCAGCTCGGCCTGACACCCTGGGTTCGATTCCTGTCCCCAAAGACAGACAAGCAAAAAACATTGCATGTGTGCTAGTGATGGAGACGGATGGTCAAAAGAAATACCTCCAAGGGGCTGAAGGAATGGCTCAGCGGTTAAAGTGCTTGAGCAAGCACTTAAGTACCCAAGTTCGATTCCCCAGTACCACATAAGCTGGGCGTGGTGGTGCACGCCTGTAATCCTAGCACTCGGGAGGCTGAGATAGGAGGATTGCCGTGAGTCCAAGGCCAGCCTGGGCTCTAAAGTGAATTCAGGACCAGCCTGGACCACAGAGCGAGACCCTGTCTCAAAAAAAGAAAAGAAAAGAAAAGAAAAGAAAAGAAATACCTCCAAAAAGGTTGACATTGGAGATGGTGCCCAGCCCTCGGGGCCAGCTGTGAGGGGGCTCAGGGCCTGTGGCTCGTGCCCCTCACTCCCTCCTGTCCTCTGTCCTGTCCCTCGCTCCATTCTTTTCATTTTTCTTTTCCTTCCCTCTGTCTTGGCTGCGCTGGCCTCGTGCACGGGTCTTTGGCTTAAAATACTTTTTGAAAAAAACCAAAACACACCCCCTGCAGGGACACTTGTCCTCCCGAAGGCCCACAAGAAGACAGCACCCGGGCAGCTGGGCACCCTCCCCGCAGGCGTGGGCACACTTTCCCAGTGCAGGGCGAGCAGAGCCTGGGTCCAGGAAGCGGGCGAGGACTGAGGCTCCCGTGTGATACCGGATCTTCTAATGCTAAGATTCTTTCTCACCCGTCCCCGCAAGACAAGCGTGTGTCCGTGACCCAGCGCCCTACGCCCGTCACTGCAGCAAAGCCTTCGCAGAAGGACACCTGTCACTCTGGGTGACGTGCCTAAATGCGCGGGTTTCGTCCTGTTTGCTGTTTCTTTGCCACCATTGCTGTTTTCAGTAGCGTGGGCCTGCAGTACACCATAACCCCCTCATGCTGGGGACCCGGCCTGCCGGGCATCTGAGCCATTTCTGCCTCTTCCGGGCCCCCTCCTGGGTCCCCTCCTTCCCCTTCATGCCCTGTCTCCACCACCCCTGCCCTTGGATGTTGAAACTACCCTCACAGTGCCCGCTGCAGCGTGTGACCCAAACTGCTTGCCCTTGGCGAGATCAGACCATGGGCTTGTGGAATGTGGAGCTTACACTTCAGATCAAATAACGCTTCCTGGTGGAGCCGCCCCACAGGTGTTTGTGGCCAGGTGTGCGTGTCCCGGCTGGGCACACCAGGTAGGCCTCAGACTCCCGGCCTTGCCACACGGCGCTGGGCGCACGCACGTTGCAGCTACCCGCAGCCTGCCCGGCCTGGGGGGCCACCAGAGGCACTGTCCCCCGAGATGCTGGCACCCGAAGACTGCTTTTCAAACACACGTGCAGAAATGCTGTGTTCCGTGCGCCGCTTGCCCCGAGCACCTGTTTTAGGGAACGTTGTGCTGAACCCCAAGTTACCGTGAAACTCACTAAAGAGAAATGGGGTGAGTGGGCTTATTTGCTTGGCTTTTTTCTTTTCATTAAATGAAGAGCTGCAGGAAGCCGTGGAAGAGGTGCTGCCCAGCCTGAAAAAAGACGGCGTGTCCGTCTTCTACGTCAGCAGGACGTCCAGCACGGACGGGGTGGACTCTCTGCTGGACAAAGTCGACGAGGCGTCGAGCGAGCCCACCCCGGAGTCCTGGAGGTCCGAGGTCGATCTGTCGACCACCGCCCTGTATATCTACACCTCGGGGACCACAGGTAGGGCACGGAGGGCTTCTCGGAGACGCGGCCCACCCGCAGGGGCGGCATAAACGTTCCCTTTCTTTGGCAAAGCTTATCGGATAACCAGCGCTTTGTGGGATTTAGCTCTCTGCCCATGGGAACCGACCGGGTTTCCCTGCCTCGGCTGTCCTTTGAGTTCCTCCCAACGTGACAGGTTTCCTCACAGTTGCTACAGAACAGGTGGCCCAGGTAACCAAAAAAATAGAACCGGGCACAGTAGTGAGCACCTGTAACCCCAGCAGTGGGGAGGCTGAGGCAGGAGGATCTCAGGTTCAAGGCCAGCCTGGGCAACTTAGTGAAACTTAGACCTTGTCTCAAATTTTTAAAAAATAAATATATTAATTAATTAGTTAAGGGGGCTCGAGGAACGGCTCAGCAGTTAAAGCACTTGCTTGGCAAGCACTACATCAAGCACCAAGTACCCAAGTTCGATTCGCCAGCACCACACAAGCTGGGCATGGTGGCACACACCTGTAATCCCAGCACTCAGGAGGCTGAGGCAGGAAGACTGCTGTGAGTCCAAACAGCCTGGGCTCCATAGTGAGTTCAGGACCAGCCTGGGCTACAGAACGAGACCCTGCCTCAGTAATAAAAAAACGTTTTAAAGCAGTTATAACATTTTCATAGAAAGGTGCAAGGCAGCTGGGAGAAAGGAGCCACAGGAGGGAGCGAGGGAGGGAGGAGTGCGATCCCCACGGTGTGAGCAGAGTCCCCAGAAACTGCTACGTGGGAGAAGGACGTGCGTGTTTTTGTGAGTTTTGTGTTCGTAGTTGCTTACAGAAGAATACATAAGAAACTGATGGAAGTAAGTATGAAGGAAGGTGATTGGATAGCAGGCTGTCTTTTCTCTGAGCTATTCCGTCCGTGTCTGTGTCTCAGCCCTCTCTCCCGTGGATTGGAGGACTCCACGAACCTCTTCAGTTGGTCACAAAATGCCAGTGATATTGTTGCAAATGTCTTGTGGGGTCGGTAAGCACAGAGCAGGAATTTAATAGGCCAGCGTCCCTTGCTTTTTCATACTGCCACAGTGGGGATTATTCCCGAAGTAGTGGCCTAACTCTGGAGCCGACCAACTGTGGCCCTCCATATGTTTTTGTAAATAAAGTTTTATTGGAACACGGCCACGCCTGCTCACAGCTGCTTGGGGCTTTGCAGAGCTGAGTCACTGTAACAATGACCACATAGTCACACAAGGCCTGACACGAGTCCTCTCCCCGCCGACCCCAGGGTCACTGCCCATCGCCTGCCCTGGGTGGCTCTGCAGGCCTGAGTGCCGACCCCTGCCCGGGACACCACAGCTCATGCTTGCTGTCCCTTGTGTCTCTGTGAAGGTCTCCCGAAGGCCGCCAAGATCAACTACCACCGCCTGTGGTACGGAACTGGCCTCGCCACGACCAGTGGCTTTAAGGAAGATGATGTCATCTACACCACCCTGCCCCTGTACCACAGTGCCGCACTCATGATCGGCCTGCACGGATGCATCGTAACGGGTAAGCCTGGTCTCCCTCTCAGTGACACCCACACTCAAGACTGCCCCACGGCCACACCTGCTCACACCGGAGAGTAGAACACACGTGGCCCCGTCCGCTGCAAATGTTGCTTATTTCCACCTCGAGGGTGTTTTGCTCACACATCGCAAGCAAGTGTTTGGAATACATTATTTTCTCTCATGCCTGCTTATTTAACAATATATTGCAATAACTTTTTAACACTCGGGGAAACTGAGGCAGGAGGATCTCAGATTTGACCCCTGCCTCAGCAATGCCCTGTTTCAAAATCAAAAGTGAAAAAAAAAAGATGGAGATGTAGCTCAGTGTGAAGGCCTTGAGTTTGGTTCCCCAGTCCCACAAAAAGAAAGAAAGGAGAAAGAAAAAAGAAAGAAAGAAAGAAGGAAGGAAGGAAGGATATAGTATTTAAAGAAAATTTTCTGTCCTAACACACTGGTCTTAAGTATGCTTAGGATGGAACATAAACTGATAACAAACCAATACGTGAACATCTATGAAATTTTTATATTTCATTTTTACAATATTTAATGTCTATAATTAAATTGAAAATAAGTCTGCTATTTTTCTCCCACAGTATTTGTTTCTCTGCCAATGCTGTTGTTTCCTATTTTCTGTTTTATTTAAGACTTCCAGGACAGCAAACGTCTGTTCTCTTTCCCGGTCAGTCTTACTTTTGTGAGTCTGTGCTTCCGATGCCCAGCAGTTTCAGTCTTCCTGGGGGTGCGTTTGCAGTGTGCGTCCTCTCCCACCATGGCCTGGCGTCTCCCGTGGGCCCACGCCGGGTCCAGCCCCTCTCAGGCACTGACTCTGAGAGGCCCTTCCACTTGTCTGTGATGACAACTCATTCTAAAATCGCCCCCTTCCAAGCTAGAGACATGGCTCAGGGTTTAGGGCACTTGCCTAACCAGCGTAAAGCCCTGGATTCGATTCCCAGCATCACATAAGCCGGGCCTACTGGTGCACGCCTGTATTCCCAGCACTCGGAAGGCTGAGGCAGGAAGATTTCTCTGTGTTCAAGATCAGCCTGGGCTACACAGTGAGTTCAGGCCCAGCCTGGACTACAGAGTGAGAGCCTGTCTCTAAATAAAGAATCACTCCCTTTCAAAAATGAGAACCGTCCATGGAGAGCTTTTCCCAAGCGCTCCCGAGTCCACACATCCTGCGCCTTTCCCGCAGGTGCCACGATCGTGCTGCGGAAGAAGTTTTCTGCCAGCCAGTTTTGGGACGACTGCAGGAAATACGACGTGACCGTCATCCAGTACATCGGGGAGCTGCTGCGGTACCTGTGCAACACACCCCCGGTACGCACGGCCTCGGCAGCTCGGCATCGGCAGGGTGGCTGCAGGCGGCCCCGGGCCCCTCGAGGCTCTCTGCCACTCCCCACCTTAGCCTGGAGTGCCTGGCACCTCGCCTGCCTCAGTCACAGTGGTTGATAATGTATTTTTTATATATATGTATTTGCCGGGCTGGGGATTGAGCCAGGACCTCCACCCTGAACCACATCCCAGCCCCCTGTTATTGTTTATTTGAGACAGGGACTCGCTAAGGTTCCCGGGGCTGGGCCAGAGCTGCGGTGCCCTCCCCCCACCCCCCCACCCCCGCCCCCGGAGTACTGTGATTACAAGCCTGGACCCCGGCCTGGCTGCTGGTTTTAATATGACTAATCTTCCCCTCTGTGGCACCTGCCTTCACATCTGGCCCTCCCCTGCGTGTGCCCCCCTCTCCCAGGGCTTGATCCCCAGGGCCACAAGGAGAGGCTGGGCAGGCGGCCTTGTGAAATGCCAGGTCCTCGGAGGAGGGGCGTGGGGCACCAAGCACTGTCCCCCTGGAGGGGGAGAGCTGGAGTCGCCCACCTGAGAGGCTGGCAGAGCCAGAGCCCCCCCCCCCCCACCGGCCTGGTGGTATTCCCAGCCCACAGCCTGGTCCCTTGGCACAGGGCAGGGTGAAAACCAAGCCTGCAGTGTTGTGACCACAAGGCCGGCTCCCTGCTACCGCAGGTGACAGCTGCAGCTGATGCTCCGCCCCACCCTCGTGCCTGTGTCCCAGCCACCACCTGCTGAGCAGGGGCCTGGAGGCCTTCCTGACCTAGGCAGAGGACTGAGCCCCATGCAAGCGCAGACCCATGCATATAAAAATACACTAAAAGGGTCAGAGGAATGGCTCAGCGGTTAAAGCACCTGCCTAGCAAGCACTAAGTCAAGCACTAAGGCCCTGAGTTCAATTCCCCAGCACCTCGTAAGCCAGGCATGGTGGCGCACGCCTGTAATCCCAGCACTCAGGAGGCTGAGGCAGGAGGACTGCTGTGAGTCCAAGGCCAGCCTGGGCTCCGTAGTGAGTTCAGGACCAGCCTGGGCTACAGAGCGAGACCCTGTCTAAAAAAAAAACCTGAAAATATGAAATACGTAAATGTTTGCTCAGTTAACATTAATTTGGTTTCTTTTTTAAGTTGCTACTTTCCTGTTCCTTCTCCCTTTTCTTGTTAACTTTTATTTGTGGATTCTTTTGGTATACGAGCCACTTTTTGGTTGGTTGGTTGGTTTGGTTTGGTTTTGAGACAGGGTCTCGCTCTGTAGTCCATGCTGGCCCTGAACTCAGCCTCCCCAGTGCTGGGACCACAGGCATGTGCCACTGATCCCAGCTTGTGGGGTGCTAGGGACTCGAACCCAGGACTCTGTGCTTGCTAGGCAATACGAGCCGCGCTTTCCTGTTACGCGTCTCATGGCGGCCGTAAGGCCGGTCTGCCTTAGACTTCTCAGTCCCACCCTCATATGATGTTAGGCCACTTCGGCGCCAACCGAGAATTGCACAGACGTGCCCGTCCTGTGCGCCTTGCCGATCCTTCAGGGAATTTTGCACACTTGTGCCTGATTTACGAGGATAATATTGGAGGTAAAACAAATGCTCTGAGAAAAATTATACAAACTCTAAATTCGGCGTACATGGTGTCCCCAAAAGTCACCACACACAGGGGAAATCAGCAGACTTTTATGACACCCTGGATTTGTCCTGAAAGAGGTTGGCTACCTCCCATGGGCGCGCGATCGCCCCTCAAACAAGGAGACCTGGCTGCGGCCGGTTAGAGCAGGTGGCGACCTGTTGGGGGCGCTGGTTTGGAACATTTGTGTATACATCCCAGTAAGTATTCTTCAAATATTTGGGATGTTCGATTTTTGGAGTGGTGGTGAGTGAGGGAGAGTGGGACTGGGGCTTCGGAAAGTTGACAGTCTTAGCCAGGCTCAGTAGTGCCAGCCTGCTCTCCCACTCTGGGAGGCTGAGGCAGGAGGATCACAATTTCCAGCCCAGCCATAACAACTTAGTGACTTAGGATGGCCCAGTCTCAAAAATCAAAAATTAAATAAAAAAATAAACCAGGACTGGGATGTAGCGCAGTGTGGAGGCCCTGCATCGGATCCCCAGGACTGAATTGAACAAATAAGTATAAATTAAGTATATAAAAAATCATCAAGGCCATTATTAATATATGAGAACAACATCTACGTTGCCATGTGGGCCTTCTCCCCTCCCACCCTAGAAGCCGAATGACCGTGACCACAAGGTGCGGCTGGCGCTGGGGAACGGCCTGCGAGGCGACGTGTGGCGCGAGTTCATCCGGAGATTCGGGGACATCCACATTTATGAGTTCTACGCCTCCACCGAAGGCAACATTGGATTTTTGAACTACCCGAGAAAGATCGGTGCCGTCGGCCGAGTTAACTACCTGCAAAGAGTTAAGTGCCTGATTTTCTGGGTCCCGAGATCTCGGGCCCACGTGTGCTGTGACGTGACAGTCAGACTCCCCCACCTTCGGCTCCGTGTCCAGAGACGCATGGCCCGTTGTCCGTGAGGACAACCTCCAGAAGGCCATCTTCATAACAGGTGTCTCGGTTCCCGCTACAGCCCCTTATTCCGTGACCTTCTGTGATTTCCGTTATGAAGCCCCTGAGGTTCCTGGCTCCCTCTGCGGGACAGACTCTGGGGGACGTGGTGTTTGTTGCTCCATAAGGGGTCACACCGTGGCTCACCCACTGGGGCACTGCAGTACACAGTGCGAGGAAAGTACACAGTGCAGCCCGGGCTGGTCCTGAGCTCACTGTGGAGCCCAGGCTGACCTTGGACTCAGGACAATCCGCCTCTTCGGCCTCCCAACTGCTAGGATTACAGGCATGTGTCCCCACACCTGGTTTATACGGTGCTGGGGAATCGAACTCAGGGCCCTGTGCTTGCCAGGCAAATGCTTTAACGACAGCGCAGTTCCTCCAGCCCTAGTGGCTCCATTTAAATTTTATTGCAGTAGGAGAACGTGGAGTCCTGCTCAGAACCCTCCCCTCGCTCTGCCAGCATACTGCTCCTGCCATTCAGGCCCTGTTCAGAAGCAGTTCTGGAAGTCCTCTTTCCTGAGTGTCTCTACCAGGTGAATGTGGCTGCCACGGGCCGTCTAGCAGAAAGGCAGGCTTGTAAACACACGGCAGGGTGTTCTCGTCCGCCTTACCCATAGGACCTGGCACCATGGGACGTGTGGCTTCCCCAAAGTCAGAGTGACCATTAAAGGTCAACATTCTGAGCTGGGCGTGGTGGCGCACGCCTGTAATCCCAGCACTGGAGGCTGAGGCAGGAGGGTGGCTGTGAGCTGGAGGCCAGCCTGGCCTGTATACAGAGTTCAGGACCAGCCTGGACTACAGAGCAAGACCCTGTTTCAGAGAGAGAGAAAGGTCAACATTCTGGACCATTCAGGACATGGGGCGGCCACCACAGCCCCACATAGCATCCCAGAGCTGCGTTGGAAAGGGGCAGGCGCGTGGGACGAGCACGCTTAGAGCTGAGCATAGGGTATTATGACAGCATTAGCGGCAGTGCGTCTGCCTTGAGTGTCAGCATTCACCCTAGTTTCCAACCAGACCTCCCACAGCGCAGGGTCCCACCCTCTGGCTTTGGATTCTGTTCTGAGTTGGGTCGGCTGTTTTACTGGAATCAGTGCAAAGTTAAACCGTCTGCTTAGACCCTCAGGAGAGCCAGGCAGCCCAGCGCAGTGCATGGGGCCGTTCTGCCAGCAAGTGTGTGCTCGTTGTAAGGATGGCAGCCTGTCCTCTCTCTCCGCGGTCCCTCCTCCCTCTCCATGACCCCATTTCCTGGGCTCTCTGGATTTTAGGAGCAGTTTGGACAGTCAGTCTTCTCGGTGAACGGCTATGTCATGGAATTCTGGGAATAGCCACACATGCTGGCCACCCTCTGGCCTGTGTGCCCATGGTTGTCACCCTGTCACAGGGTCACACATCCTGGCTGGCCGTGCGCTCCCAGGTACCTCTGTCCCCAAGGACTGGTCAGCAGAGGAGAGAGGACAGTCCATTTTCAGTCATTCAAGTAGGGGGTGTCCCATTAGTGAGGAAAACAATACATTCAGTGTTATTCTTACTGCATTGCCTAAATTTAAATCCTTGTTGAATTGTGTATTAACTAGGATAGCGTTTTAATAGTCAATAGCATGAATAATTTTCCTTTGATCCTTAAATATCTTGAGCAACATGGCCCTGGAAATGTGAAACATCTAATGAGAGCCCATTAATGTAAAGTAACGCAAGGTTTTGAACATTCATCTGGGATATGTCTGCCAAAAGACATACAGGAGAAGGGTCCTAACCGTTATATGTATAATAATGCAACAGTGGAAGTAATCCCAATACCCATTAACAGGAAAGTAAGTACAATGTAGTAGAATTACCCAAGGGGAAATTAGATGAATCACAGCAGTTGATGATGATTACGCTTGCCTAGAATAATGAGACCCTGGGTGTAATCCCCGGCGTTAAAAAAAAAAAAAAAAAAAAAAACTAGCGGGGACGCAGACACGGATAGGTGAATGATATTCCCATACGTACTGAGTGAGAGAAGACGACACAAATGCATTCAAGGTTTAAAAATCAGTGATGAAAGTCGGGATCCCGGCCAAGTTCACCGGAAGGGACAGGAGGGAACCGCCCAGGTGACACGAAGCGCAGGGGATTCCGCGGGTGGGGACCAGCGCAGGACCGCCCCGCGCCGGACACCGACACACGCGGCCTTCCCGTAGGCTCCGCAGCCAACTTCACGTACAGCTGGCCAGGGCATCCGGGCTCACAGCGACCCGTTCTCTTTTTGCTAGAAAGTCGTGTCGTATGACCTGATTAAGTACGACGTGGAGAAGGACGAGCCTGTCCGCGACGCCAACGGCTACTGCATCCGGGTGCCCAAAGGTAGGGCGGGCGGCCCTCCGGACCGAGTGGCTTAAGGACCGCTGTGTTACTGCCACACGGTAACATTTACCAGCATGGCGTGGGGGGGCGCGCGGAGGTCTCCGGGCATAGCTGCCGCCACCCCGCGCGCTCCGCGCACCGGCTTCCCGCAGGCGGCCGCCGCGCCCTGCGACCGCGCCCCGCTCCCGCCCTAGGTGAGGTCGGGCTGCTGATCTGCAGGATCACCCAGCTCACCCCGTTCAACGGCTACGCGGGCAGCGCGGCGCAGACGGAGAAGAAGCAGCTGCGGGACGTGTTCAGGAAGGGGGACCTGTACTTCAACAGCGGGGACCTCCTGCTGATCGGCCGCGACAACTTCATCTACTTCCACGACAGGGTCGGGGACACCTTCCGGTGGGTCCGCCCCCGCGCGCGGCCGCCCCCTGGAACCCCCGCGGCCCCCCGCGTGGCGGCGCCTGTCCCCGCACGGGTGTGCCCGCCCAGCGCTGGGCCTGGCACACGTGGTCAGGTCTGGCACGAACAACTGCGGTAGGGGCCAGGCGGCTGGATGACCAGAGAGAGCGCGCGGTGGGAAGCGGAGGCCCGAGCTCCGCCGCCTCCGCCCCTTCCCCCCCCCCTGCGTCTGATCCGATGCCCCCCCCCCTTGCCCCTTTCCTCCCGCAAGTCCCGTGACCCAGGCCGATAGCGTCCTCTACAGCACCGACACCTGGCAGCTAGCCCAGTGCACGGGCGCGTCGTCTCAGGAAAGGGAGGCCGAGGCAGGGGCATCTCAAGTTCCAGCCCAGCCTGGGCTGTGTAGCAACCGAGCAGGACCCTGTCTCCAAGTCAAAGATAAGACACAGTGACCCCCACTGTCCTTCCAGGTGGAAAGGGGAGAACGTGGCCACCACCGAGGTCGCTGACATAGTAGGACTGGTGGATTTCGTCCAGGAAGTGAATGTGTACGGGGTGCCGGTGCCAGGTGTGTATGAGACACGGTGAGCCGCACACACGGGCTCGGGCCGGCCATCCCCGCGTGTGAGGAGGCAGAGGCAGGAAGGTCACAGGTTCGAGCCCAGCCTGGACAGTGTAGTGGCTTAGTGAGATCCTGCCTCAAGATCGAAAATAACAATGAGATGGGAAGGTCAGTGGGACTCCCTGGGCTTGCAGCCTGGCACCACACATGCACTGTGCACACACGTGCACAAACACACACGCAGATTACAAATCCAACTCTTGCGGTGAGGGAACAGAATTTTAACACTAGGGCAAAGTCTGGGAGTGTCGTCTCCTGCCCACTGGCGACTTAACCGACTCTTCCAGCCACTAGGATGGGTAAGGAGCTGGCGTTGGCCTGGGATCCGTTGTCATAGGCCGCTAGGCGCATCTGCGGCCACATGCTGTGGCTACCACGCCTTCAGATAAAGTACCTCAGGCCCGAGCTGAAGCAGAGTGCCCTGCGGCTGAACGGGGTGCCGGGAAAGCCAGCTGCGGCGCTGCAGGGGCATTTGTGCCCCGCTTCTTCCTTCACAGCTGGTCCCTGCCCGCAGCCCACACAGTCTCCTGAGACTGTGTCCGCAGGGCTCACCTGCAGGGGCCCAGTCTCACCGGCAGGCCCTGCTCTGACACCTGCTGGGCTCTCTTTTGTTTGATTGGGGTTTTGTTTTGTTTTGCTGGGTCATTTTTGTTTCGCAATGCCAGGAGTGGAACCCAAGCCCTTCGGATTAGGGTACATCCCCCCCACCCCACCCCCCATCCCCCGCTCTTTTTCGGTTTTTTGTTTGTTTTTTGAGAGAAAATCTAGCTAAGTTCCCCGGGCTGGGCTCCAGCTGGAGTCCTCCTGCCTTAGCCTCCCACGGTGCTGGGATTGCAGGCAGCACCACTGGCTGCCTCTGCCCGGCTGTGTGACCGCAGGCAAATCACTGCCCGGCTACTAGGGACAGTGCTGACCCTGCAGTTCACACTGTCTGCAGAATCGACTTGTCTCAACTTCACAAATACTGACCCTGTAACGGATGCCAGTTCCCCTAGATGAATGCAGTTATTATGTACCACAAACATATACTGATGAAGTAGTAACTACGGGGAGGAAATGTGTGCCCTGATTTGTCAACTACACACATACAGGCCTGGAGAATAAAGTGTCTTCATTAAAGATCACTGTCCAAACAGAAGACGCTAGAGATAGGATCTTCCTTCCCCACCCACAGAAAAACACCTCAGTATGTGGGATTCCCACCCTTGTTCAGAGTGGCCATCCGGATGTCCCCTTTCCTGAGCTGTGGCAGTTTTTAGACCGTGTTCTTTTCCTTCACTGTCCGGCACCGAGCCCATGGCTGCCCGGTGGCCACCGGGCACTTGAAGTACAACCTGTGCCAATGAGGGAACCAGTTTCCATTTTGATTTGTTAGACTTCGTTGTTAGCTTTGATGCCACCATGACATGTGGCTACCATGCTAGGTGGAGCAGTGCTTAAGGCCCTGGCCAGAACTGGCTTTTGTTTTGGTTTGGTTTGGTTTGGTTTGGTTTTTTCCGTACTGAAGATAGCGCTTAGGGCCTTTGCAGTGAGCTACATCCCAAGCCCATTGTTAGTTTCAATTTTGGGACAGAATCTCCCTAAGTCACTAAGTTGCCCGGCTGGGCTCAAACTTAAGAGCCTCCTGCCTCAGCCTCCTGTTGTGCTAAGGTGACAGGCCAGTGCCACCCTGCCTGGCTCAGAACTGATCTTTAGATTTAGTCTTCAGCTGCCAGAGTTGCAACCTGGAGCTGCACCACTTCAAACCACCCTCGGGGCGTTGGGGCGGGCGGAGGCCTGACACCCACCAGCCCATGGGCACCTTGGTCATTGCCAAACCAGAGCACAGGGCTTCCGCCGTGTCCCGCCCCCACACTACCACCACCTCCCACCCCCGGCCTTAACTCATTGTCCAGAAGCCCACGGGAGGCATTCACAAGCCCAAGGCAGGCACAAGGGACCCCAGAGGAGAGAGGCTGGGGTCCTCGCCCTCCCTCCTTTGGAAAGCAGCAAACCAGCCAGGCCAGCTTTTCTTGTTCAGAGCTTTTCTCCCCTGAGCTGCGGTAGACACAGCAGACACACAATCCCCGTGGGAGGGATCCTGAACGAGGGGCCAGGTGAGGTAGGGCTCCTGCTGCTGCTCCGGTTACTGCTAAGCAGGCCAGGGCAGTGGGCCTGGAACCCCGCTGGGCTGATGGGGCCTGTGATCCCTGGAGAACGGCCCCAGCTCTCCGTGTGGTAGAAGGGGAGGACACCAGCCACTCACCCCAGCCCCTGGCCCTCAGCTCTCCGGCCCAGAGGTGGTGTTTGTGCTCAGAGGCTGCACAGGCTCACGTGGGGCTACCGGCAGCAGTGGACCAGCCCTGGCCACCGCCTTCCCAGCAGTCGGACCCGTGACCACCTGGGGGTCTCTGGAGAGGCTGCTGAGAGGGCAGTGTCACGGGCCCAGGGTCTGGAGCCAGCCTCCCGTGTCTGGTCCCTAACCCCGCACACTTGCTGTGTGACCTGAGCGGGTCTCTGAATATGGTTAAGTCTCTGTTTCTTCATATAAAATGGATACAATAACATTTGTACCAGAAGGTGGTGGTAAGGTTCAGTGAGAGAAGCCACAGAACACGTCATACAGGGCCTGGCATACGTTAAAGACTTGTTCGCATACTCCTGTAATCCCAGTGCTCTGGGAGGCTGAGGCAGGAGGACCACAAACTCCGGCCTGGCCTAGGCAACACAGAATCTTAATAAGACCTTGTCTCAGGAAAACAAACAAACAAACAAAAGAACCAATGTAGCGTTAACAATGGGGGTTGAAGGCACACCTGCGGGCACAGCTCAGTGATTAGAGCACTTACTGAGTATGTGGAAGGCCCTGGGTCTGATTCCCCAGCACCACATAAAAACGAGCTGGGCATGGGGACTCGTACCTGTAATCCCAGCACTCAGGAGGGCTACAGAGTGAGTTTAGAAATAGCCTAGACTACAGAACGAGACCCTGTCTCACAAAAAAGGGGTGTGTGTGTGTGTGTGTGTGTGTGTGCGCGCGCGTGCATTATTACCACTAGTATACCTTTGAATAACTTTCACAACTGAAATAAAAATTCTAACTACCCAAAAGAAACCCATGCTACAACGTCTCCATACACAGTTCTGTGAACCAGCAGAGCCATGGCCGCTGATGTCCTCTGCCTGTCTTTGCAGGTCACGAGGGCCGAATCGGCATGGCCTCCATCAAGGTGAAAGACAGCCATGAGTTTGACGGCAGAAAGCTCTTCCAGCACGTGGCCGACTACCTGCCCTCTTACGCAAGGCCACGGTTCCTGAGAATACAGGTGAGACACCTGCCTACCCTCTTCCAGGCCCCATCTCCTAGGACACGAGCCTCCCTCTCCCATGGTGACCGTGTTTGCCAAACTTTCACCACCCATTCCAGGAAGCTCAGAAAGAAGTGTGGTGACTCGATCAGGAAGCAAAGCTATCCCGCGAAATCCAGCAAGCCGAAACCCAACCCTAATCCCTTTCTCCCTAGGATTGGCAGGCCACTTGGTTTCCCGGTAGGCTCAGGAAGTGACTCACCTGACCTGTGTTTGGTGGAGTCGGGCATGTCCCACAGAAATATTCTCACTTTCCCAGCGGTTATTTCCGTTTTCAAGAACACAAGCGTCTCCTGAAATCCTGCACCTTCTGAAAATCAAGTGGGCACCATGAGCAAGCTGGAACTCCCAACATTAACTGTCCCTGTGGGAAGGACCTTCCCCCCTCCACGCCCCTTTTCACACCTTAATCATTTGGGCTACTTGAGCAGTCTCACTTTTAGACTTTGAGGTTCTTGTCTCAAAAAAAAAAAAAAAGATTCAGTCAACGTGGCACTATCACGGTGGTTGAGACCATAGCTCAGTTGTTAAAGCACTTGTCTGGTACGTGCAGGGTCCCAGGTTCAGTTCCCCAGTGCACATAAAAATGAACTGGGTACAGCTACGGTGATTCTGTAACTAAACACCTGAGGGAAGAGTTTTAGGGTTCTAGGTACTGTCCAGTGCATAACATCATTTCCTGAGGCACTGACATCGGCTTCGCAACCGGAGGGTGAGGACACTTGCGTATAACATATTTTCAGATTTCTCCGTGAAGTCTAATACAGCCTCAAGCTGTAGACCAGTGTGGCCCCATATAGGCATAGGCCTATCAGGAGTCTGGCCACATAGCAGGAAGTAAGTCGATACAAAGTTTCATCCACGTTTGCAGCCACTCCCCGCTGCTGACAGTGCCGCCGGAGCTCCGCCTCCTGCCAGTTCAGCGGTGGCATCAGATTCTTGCAGGAGCAAGGACACTAGAGATCCAGGTTGCACACTCCACATGCAAATCTAATGCCCGTGATCGCAGGTGGAGCTGAGGTGTTAGTGCCAGGGCCGGAGAGCAGCTGCAACTACAGATTAACACCCTGCAGGGGCTGCGGCCTGCTGCCACCCAGGAGTGGGACTATCTAGTTGGAAGAAAACAAGCTCGGGGTACCCGCTGACCTGGCAAGTTTCCTATAATTAGTTTGTTAGATATTACAATGTAATGGTCATGATCTGGAGTCATGTGGTAGCCTGGCCTGTGGAAAGACTGTCTTCCACAAAAAAGTTCCCGGTACCAAAAGGATGGGGACCTCTTATCTCACAGAAAGACAGTTGTCTGTAGGTAAATGACCCCTTCTCCCTCCCCATCATTAGCCAGGGTCGTCCAGGGTCTTGCCCAGCACCAGGTGCCCCTGCTCGGCTCCCGTTGGCCCCAGGTGATCCCAAGGTTCCGGTCTCTCACCCATGTCCCCCTCGCGAAACTTCCGAGAGCAGGCTGTGGGGGTGGCATCACGACTGCCACTCCCCAGCTCTCACTGGAGCCACAGACGCCAGCAAGCGGCGGTCCCACACCCCGTCCCGCCTTCCCACCCTGCCCCCAAGGCCACAGCAGAGCACCCCCGCTCAGGCTCGGCCTGCTCTTTTCCAGGACGCCATTGAGATTACAGGAACGTTCAAACACCGCAAGGTGGGCCTCATGAAGGAGGGCTTTGATCCCACGGCCATCAAGGATGCCTTATACTTCCTGGACGACACGGCCAAGGCGTACGTGCCTATGACGGAGGACATTTTTAATGCCATCAACAGTAAGGCTCTGAAGCTCTGAAGAATCCCAGAAAGGCAACTCATAACACGTCCAGAAAGAAACTGGAAAGATCAAGTCCCGCCCCTTGAGGTCACCCAACTTTAATTTGATCGAAGGTGATGATGCACGATTTTCTTCTAGGAAATTATGAAGGGAGGAGTTTTCTTAAAATTATACTTGACCTTGCACGTGAAAAAATTTAGAGGTAATTATTTTTTCAGTATGCACCCACTGTTCATATTTGCAAACTGGGCTTGCTGGAGGGAGGGCCTCACTTTTTTAAAAATAATAAAGATAGATGAATGCCAACATACAAAATGACGCTGTCTCTGGCTATTCTTTGTCGTCATTCTAAATGCAAACCCTGTCGTGGTTACCCCAAAGCCTCATGGGTGACTTTTCACAGGTGTCCCCCACAAAATGGTCCTAGGTGTATTCCAGGTTCAAAATGGCGGAGGAGAGAGAACATGAACCCACAGTGAACGATCCAGTGGAAAGCCAGCCCCAGACTCAAGAAGCCAGCTCTCCCCACCCAGAAGCATGCTGGCCACAGGTGTACACACACCACACCATCCAACAGGTGGCCACGTCGCCTCCAGCCCTCGAAGGAGCCCAGGTCTGTTGCATCCTGTACACAAAGGTGCTCAGGAAATACTTGATACTACGTCAAAGGTTGCCAGCTCAAGAGTCTTTAGGATTCGCCCAAGGAATGAGAGTCGCAGGTCATGGCAGAGTATGGCAGATGGAGGGACAACCGCACCTCAAACAAAACATATCTGTGGACCAGCTGAGCCACGGGACGCCATGTTTTACACAGAACTTGTCCTGGGCCAGGGGCATCACGATCACTGAGTCCACACCCAGAAAGGGAGACCCACGCTCCCCCTGGCCTCCCGGGAACAGGGGTGACCCCACCCCAGGAGACACCCTCGGGTGACCAGAAGCTGGCAAGGAGCCCCCGACTATCCCTCCCCTTATGCCCCCTAAGGCCTCCTGGGAAACACACCTCAGAATCCTGCTCTGGCCCCTACACAGCATGAGAAATACTGAAATTGAACTTGAGATCCTTCTTCCTCAGCCTCCAAATTAGCTGGGGCTAATTCCTGGGTGAAAACTCAGCCCTGAAGGTTGTCCCTCCCAGGCGTGGCTAACCCAGGAACAGAGGCTGTCGTGCTGGGCCTCATCCCGCCACAGCAGAGCCATGGTCCGGGGCTGGAGCCGGGAGGACTGGGGACATGCAGCCCAGGATGCCAGCAGGGGATTGCCAAGAATCCCCGACTGTCCCCGTGGACTGACCCTCACAAGCAACACTTCCTGCGCACCAGTAGCCAATGGGACTTGAGGAGAGTCCAAGGAAAGCTCTGGAGAGTCCTATTTGGGGGATGTTTCCCAGGACCCTCCAGTGGCCACGGCCTCTGCGTCAGCACACGGGGTTGTTCACAGTCTCCTCTCTGCCTCTGCGGTGTGCATCTCCCAGTGAGAATCTGAACCCGTGCTGGGGTGAGGGTGGGGGGCAGCACACCCGTGTTCTTGAGAATTTCACGTGGTGCAATCTCATGTGGCGTGGAATCGCGTCAGCGTGAACCCACAGCCAGCAGAAGAAGGTCAAAGCGGTGACATCCCCGTGTGTCACAGAGGGATCTTCTGGGGTGAAAAGCCAGTCATGCCACGCTGGGACACTAGGCTTCCCAGAGCCTGCTGGGTCCTGACCTCCCGTGACCCACGTTTTGGATCATCCAGTTAGACACACCAGAGCCTGCACCCTCACACCCTCTCCGGCCCGCCTCGTGGCCACTGGCTTCCCGGCTGTGGGTCACCAATCCTCCCCAACTCCAGCCAGGGGCCATGGCTCCACCGTGATGGGCAGAGGCCCCAGCACGGCAGCCTCTGCTCCTGGGTCAGTCAAGCCACCGCCTGGGAGGGACAACCTTCAAGGCTGAGTTTTGAGCCACAGCTAATCAGGAGGCTGGGACAGGGGGGTGGGGGGGTGGGGGGGTCTCAAGTTCCAACCTAGCCTGTGCAGCTTGGCAAAACTCTGTCTCAAAATGAAAATTGAAAAGGGCTTTAGGGTACGGTGCTCAGTGGCACAGCCTGGTGGGGACCTGGATTCAATTTCTAGTACTAAAGGAAAAAAAAAAAGTTTTTTCTTTTAAAAGAGTAAGAACTTTGCCCATAGAAATATGTGCACTAGTGACTTTCATTTTAAAGTATAAATTGTTTTGTAGATGATTTTTTCCAAGACAGGGTCTTGCTCTATAGCCCAGGTTGGTCCTGAACTCACTATAGAGCCCAGGCTGGCCTTGAACTCAAGGCAATTCTCCTGCCCCAGCCTCCTGATTGCTGGGGTCACAGACATGCACCACTACACCCAGCTTTATGTGGAGCTGGGAAATCGAACTCAGGGCCTTAAGCTTGCTAGGCAAGTGCTTTAACCGCTGAGCCACTCCTCCAGCCCTCTTTCAATGAGAGAGAGAGAGGAGAGAGGAGAGGGGAGAGGGGAGAGAGAGGAGAAAGGGGGGGGGGAGAGAGAGAGAGAGAGAGAGAGAGAGACCCAACCCCACGGCAGGAATTGGAACAAGGTGAGGGTGGGGGTGGGGGGAGGGGGATATGTGTGCACACAGGTGCCCTGAGGATGTAGCCCAGAGCCTTCGGACTAGGCTACAAGCTCAACCCCATTTATTTTTTTTTTTAATTTTTTGATCTTGAGACAAGTTCTCAGTAAATCACTAAGTTGCCCAGGCTGGGCTCCACCTCGCAATCCTCCTGCCTCAGCCTCCCTGAGTGCTGGTGAGGGCTGATGCTGTGGATCGGACACCATATCTGGGAAACTGCGAACCAAAAACATGCACCTGAACTGTAACTCGCAGGTGCTCAATCAGTGTGGCCCAGCCCCACAGTTAAATTGTCTCCATCAGCTGAGACGCAGCTCTTAGATAAAAATGGCTCCAAGGGCTGACCCCAGGGGAGGCTTAGCCGCAGGAGCCTCTGCTCTGGGAGAGGCCCATCAGCTCTGCCTCCGCTTAGACCTCAGGCCCCTCGACACACACACACACACACACACACACACACACACAGTGCAATGTGCTACAATAAATAAATAAATAAAAGTGACCTCAGAGCCTACCTAGTCCGAGCTCTGCAGACTTTTTTCCCACTGGGTCTTTTCACGTCCCTACCCGATTCCCATCTGCCCACCTCCACATCCCCCCCTCCCCAAAAACCACCTTCTGTTTTTCTTCCATCATTCGCTTCTTTTAAGGTTTGGTTTTTAAGTATTAGATATGTTACCTTCTGTGTCTGGCACATTTCGCTAAACGTAGTCTCAAGGTGCATCCGTTTTCCTACAAATGACCAAACCTCTCCTTCCTGATGACCCCGTACCCTCTGTGACGTAAACACGGCACACCTCCTTCACCCAGTCATCTGTGGGCGGACCTATCAGCTGCTCCCGAGACTCAGCTGTGATGGGCTGAGCTGCCACAGGTGCGCGGGGACCACGGCTGGGTGACGACCAGCTCTTTCTGAAGGAAAGTCAGGAAGCTCTGGATTTGATAAAAAACACCCCCGGCTGAGGTGTAGGGATGTGGTGAAAGCCGCTCAGGTAATTTCACCACTCAGCCCACCCAGCTCTTCCCTGAAGAGAACCGCTTCCTAGAGGGGCAGCTCCACGCGCGGGCCCCGGGACCAGTCGCATCCCAAAAATCTGCAGGTGTGGATGAGCGATCTGTTTTATTCTGATGCTAGCCCAAGCTTAAAAACCAATGGCTTCGAGCAAAGCCACTCCACCGTGCCCAGGCGTCACCGTCACCCAGGGCTCCCCAGGTCTCTGGCCTGCACAGACCCCTCTAAAGCAGCCAGCAGTGGTCCCCAACCACTAGCATCACTTGGGGCATGGTCAACTCCCCAAAGCCATGCTGATGCTACACCAGCTAGCCCTAGGTCTCTGGGAATAGAAGCTACACACTGGTATTTTTTTAAAGACCTTCCTGTTCCCGATACCAGCCACGGTCTCAAGTCACACAACTTAAGAGTGGGCACTCAGGAGACCACCGTGCGCGACTCAGAACTGATGTCTTACAAACACAAGTTATCCGCCTTCTTTGCCTCCAGGGGCCCTTCCAAACCCACCCGCCCGCCACGCAGTATCCTACACAGCTGAATCCAGGCTGGTGGAATGGCACAGTGTTTAAGCACTTGCCTTGCAAGAGCAAGGCCTGTGGGTTCGATTCCCCTGCACCACGTAAGCCAGGCATGGTGGCGCACGCTTGTAATCCCAGCACTCGGGAGGCTGAGGCAGGAGGACTGCCATGAGTCTAAGGTTAGACTGAGCTACATAGTGAGTTCAGGACCAGCCTGGGTTACAAAGTGAGACCCTGTCTCAAAAAAAAAAAAAAAAAAAAATCTAGATGGTGTAGGGCTTAAGCTCCGAGCACACCCTGCTCAGACAACGTCTTCATGATCAGTTAGGTCACACAGGGTCCACACGTCATCTTGGGAACAAGCACAATTTATTTCTGTGTTGCTATGCCCCATGGCACCTGCTGAACCACCCAAGCTGCCCTCAGCCCTGCCTGCCCGGTGGAGCCATTGGAACTTTCTGGAACCTGCTAGCTTGACCTGTCCATGTATATGCCATCGTGGTCATGGGGCCCTGCGAGAAGCTGACAAAATTTTGGACTTACTGCCAAAGAAAAAAAAAATGCAGAGACACGTAAGCTCACACACTGTGGGGCGGACTCCGGGGATCCCCAGCCTTCGGAGACCCCCAGCCGGAGGGCGACGCGGCTACACCATGGCCTGCAGAGGGCAGCACGGCAGCTGCAGGCCGCACTGCAGGCTGCACTCCGGGAAGCTGGGCACGCTGTAGAACTTGATCAGCTTTTTGAAGGCGCTCTTCTTCAGTAGCAGCATCTCCTCTGGGAACCTGGAAAAGATCCTGACCCGGGAGGAGGCACCCCCGGGCCTCCCGGGGCCATCGGAGGGCAGCGGCTTCTGGGCACCCAGGGGCACGCTGTTGCAGCTGAGGGACCGCCCCGTCTTCCTCTTGCCCTGCACAGACAAGTAACTGAACAGGAAGGAGGACAGCTTGCGCTTGGCGGCGGCATCCGGGGCTGCTTCTGCAAAGCAGTCGTCAAACGGGTCCGTGGAGGCTTCAAGATGGCCACCATCTGCTCTCCTCCCAGGACTGGCCGGCACGTGCTCAGGCTGCTGGGCGACCTCCCCTGCCAGGGAGGGGCCGGCTCCCGCCTCGAGGACAGACTGGAGGGCCACCCCACCCGCCGGGGCTCTGCCGGGGTTGGCCAGAGGCCTCGGTTGGGAGGTGCAGTGCTGACTCAGGACCAGAGTGGCCGCGTCTTGAATGAGGTTCCAGTCTCTCAGGACGTCATCGCGAGTGGTGAACTGGGACGTCACGGTGAAGCGGATGATCAGCTTGTCCTGGACAGTGGCCGGGATGAGGAAGAGTCGGCCATCCTTGGCTGTCTCCTTTAACACGCGCTCTGTGAGGCAGTTGGGACCCTGTTTGAAAGATAAGAGCCGGGAAGTCCACACCCTGGCCCCGGCGAGCACCCCAAGCCCAGCGCGTGTGCGTCCGGAGGCCCGACCGCCCAGGATCACCAAAGACGACCGGACCGCGCACGGGGACCTTGGCCGGCAGCGTTACCTTCAGTCGAAAAACCACCAGGCCAAGGTGCCTCTTAGCAGGAATTTCAAAGAATGGGTCATTTCTGACCAGAGATTCGAAATATTTCGCCATCTCAGTGCCCTGGAGTTGTGAATACAGAGAAAACAGATTAAGTATCAGGCGAGGGGCAGAGAGCACCAGGCACTGCGCCGTGCACGGCCCCTCGAGGCCTTTGGGTTTGCTCATTTTCCAAGCTGGAAACCCCACGGCTCCCTACTTCCTGCGACATCCCGTCCACTCGGAGAACTCCCAGCTCAGGGTGCGCTTTCCCCTCGGCCCCGGGGCCCAGAAGCCCCGTGTTTTATCCCTCGGGCAACATGGTCTCCCACCCTCGCTGCCCAGCTTCTCCTCGGGCAGAGGGGGCACGCCAGGGCCCAGCGGGGCCCACACCCGGCACCCCCAGCCCACAGCAAGAGGAAGAGCCTCTCACAGCCAGCAACTGCCTTAGCCCCTCTTCATCCCTTCCGTTTCCGGCGCCCACACTCTGCCCCTCTTCTGTGACATGCCACAGGGAACGTGGTTCGAGTATCATCCCACGGACACCATGGAAAGCCCTGTGCCTAGCTCACGCGTGCACAGTTCCCACTTGGAATGCTCTGGAAAGACTGTCAGAGCGCCTCAACACTGCAAGTGTTCTTAACGTCACACTGAATTGTACGCTAAAAACGGTTTTTTAAAATGGTACATTTTATCACATAAAAGGTAAGGATTTTGGATTAATTTTCTCATCCAATCCTGTGGCTGGCACGGGAAAAACCCAGCTAGCAGTAGGCAGAGCCGCCGTGGGGCTGCCACTGCTTCAGAGTTAGCAGGGATGGAGCCAGGGTCGTCACGCTGAGCCACAGCCCTAGCCTACTTTTGTTCTGTTGTTTTGAGACAGGATTTTGCTGAGTTGCGAAACTGCCCAGGCTGGGCTCGAACTCGTGATCCTCCTGCCTCGGCCTCCGGGAGTGCTGGGGTGACAGGCCTGTGCCACGAGGGCCGGCTTAACCTGGCCACTTTTACCAGCAGCTCTGTCCTCCGGTGGGCTCTTCCAGAAACAGGAGGAGAATGCTTCTGGCCGCAGGTCCCAGCAAAGCGGCACCTTCCAGCAGGACGCCGAGCGAGCCAGGGGCTGTCTGTCCCTGTCTCCCTCCCCCTGGGTATCTTCCCTGGCACCACAGGTCTTAAGTCACAGAGGGGAAGTGAGATAAACTGCACTAAATAGGTTTCCCGAGGATACCTGTTGGGTCTTCAGGTCCACGCCAGGACCCGGCATAACCGGCACACCCACAACTGAGACTGAAATGTTCAGCCAGGTGGGCCGGTCGGGAAGATCCAGTGTGATCCCAGCCACACGCACACTGGCCTTGGATTTACTTTCTCTTTATCCAACCATGGCCTCTCGGGGCCAGTGACAGGGAAAGGATCCGGGAGACAGCAGGGAGGACACACCCAAGCCAGCCCTCAGGGACACCCTGGGGCGCCTCAGCTCAGCACTGTGTCAGTGAACAAAGGCACAGCCACCCGCCCCCCCCAGGAGCACCTGCCGGGCCCAGACACGGAGCCAGACCCCCCAGGGCCCAGCAGGTACACCCTCGGGGTGCGGACTTGTAGTCCTGGCACTCTGGGAGGCCGAGGCAAGAGAATCACAAGTCTGAGCCCAATCTGGGCAATTTAGCGATTTAGGGATAGACTGTCTCAAAATCGAAAATAATAAACAGGGTTGGGGGAGGTGGTTAAGTGGTCCCCAATCCCACAAAAGAAAAGAGAGAAAGAGAAACGATGAAAGAAACTGATTATGATTGTTCGTAGGGAGGGACAGAGAGAAAGGAAGGAGGGCAGGCAGGCCACATGAGCCCCACCCCACGGCGAGCTCCCCACGCACATGTCTGACGTGGGCTTGAAGATTCTTCACCCCGAAGGACCGAATCACAAACCAGAGCTTAATGGAGCGAAACCGCCGGCTCAGGGGGATCTGCCAGTGCTAGGAACAAAGGAAAATAGAGCCCAGGTTAGCCAGAGCGCTCCCCCCACTCCCTCGGGCACCCCGCATCCTCTGCTGCCTGCCCCACCCCCAGGGAGGGACCGTGTCGTCATGACGACTGAAGCTGTTGCTAGGGAGCAGCCAAGGCAAGCTACCCCACCTGGACCCTGATCATCAAGCGTTTGGGCCCAGCCCAGAAACGCAACACCGAGGCCACGCGTTCTCGTTCTTACTTTCTCCAAAACACCGAAGTTCCTTGACTAGCAGAAGTGGAAGTTCTGTTTCCACTCTTCTAATATATACACGGCGTGATCAAAGCACTCAGGGAATGGGTTTAAGATTTTTAAAGTGTGACAGCGAGAGGCAAATTGTCTTTAACCCTCGCACAACCCTCTCCTCTGCTCCGGCACGCTCAGCCCCCGCCTTGACACTTCCTAAGACGCTCCGGAAGTCCTCCTTCCTGAGTGGCCTGAGTGGCACTGCCACCTCTGCCCCTGTGTCCTGAACTGATTCAGAATGTGGACCTGTCGTGGTAAGAGCCAGGCGCCACACAGCGGCAGACCCAGGGAATCTGAGGTTCTGGTGATGAGATGGCATTTGGTGGCATCCTTTTAAGGATGCTCAGCAAAGAGGACTGCCAGAACTTCTACAAAAAATAGCAAGAATTCTGGGAGAAGTGTGCTCAAAGCAAGGAGTATCTAGAAGGGGTCAGCAGCAATGTGTCTGTTGCCCGAATAATTTTTAAATTTAAACATCCACCCCATGTTTCCATCAGCCCTTGTAGAGCAGTTAAAAGCCGAGGTGTTGGCTGGAGGAACAGCTTGGCGGTTAAAGCACTGGCCTAGCAAGCGCTAAGTCAAGTGCTCAGTACCCGAGTTCGATTCCCCAGCACCACATTACAGCATGCCTGTAATCCCAGCACTCAGGAGGCTGAGGCAGGAGGATTGTGTGAGTCTAAGATCAGCCTGGGCTCCATAGTGAGTTCAGGACCAGCCTGGGCTACAGAGCTGGACCTGGCCTCAAAAAAGAAAGAAAAAAAGAAAGAAAGAAAGAAAAGAAAAGAAAAGAAAAGAAAAGAAAAGAAAAGAAAAGAAAAGAAAAAGCAACTCAGATGACACACAAAGCACATGTCCTTTCGGTGGAGAACCTGCATGAGCCTCACTTGGCTCCTGCCCGTCCTGACACTGGCCCGTGAGGGTCCTGTGACCACACAGGTGCCCCTCGAGTGTCCAGATTTCAAGTCAGCATCCGAATCGCTGCCTCTGTTCGATTCTACTTGACCTTTCGTTCTGGTCACCAAATTCCACAAGAGCTACCAGCTCTAAAAGTGCAGTTAGCTGAGCCCCAACAATGTCCAACCCAATCGCAAGGCAGTTTTTCAGGTCTGAAAAACCAAGCAAAGGGTTTGGGAAGCACAAACCGTTATTCTGATGTGGGTTTTTAAAAAGAGCCCTCAACCGTCAAGAAGCCTCTACCAGAACTTCTTCACCCCGTGTTAGGTGTTGTGAATGCCGGACCAAGCAGTGCGGGGCTGTTTCTGTTCACTCAAATATTTGCCGCGTCAAATATTTACCCGGCCACCCGAAAGCATTGCTCAATCCTCCCGCCACGTCCTCATCCTCCTCCTCGGGCCCAGGGTCCTGGGCCGGGCAGGATGGGGACATCCGCCCGTGCCGGCGATAATCAATATTGCTAAGTACAGGTGTCCAGGGAGGAAGGACTTTCTCCGCCAGCAGAGGGCGCTGGAAGCCAGTACAGGGACAGAGCAGGGACCATGTCCACCCCAACAAGTGGCGCCAAGGCTCTCCCTGAAGATGCTGGGGTTCCCAGGGGTTATGGAACAGGCTATTTGCACCCTCCTCCCCCGCCCCCAGCGAACTGGTGGGGAAACCGCACCAACGGCTGTCACTTTGATTTCTTCCCAATCTTTATTTCCGGTTGTTCTTCAAGTCACTTTAAAAAAAAATCCAAACTGACCCAGAAAGCCACAACTTCTGTTGGATCTGGAAATTGGGGCTTATTAAGGCTGATACGGCTTCTTTTTGGTTTGGTTTTCTTTTATGTTTTAGTCCTGGGGAGAAAGCCCAGGGCCTTTGCACAGGGCTAGATCCTCAGCCCATCTTTTATCTTCAAGTAGCATGGCAGAGTCCCACCCAGTTGTTACGTTGCCAGGCTGGGCTCAGACTTGCGATCCTCCTGCCTCAGCCTCCCGGGGTGCTGGGATGACAGGCGTGCAGCACCATGTTGGGAATCAAACCCAGGGCCTTGTCCATGCTGGGCAAGTGCTCTACCGCTGAGCTCCTGCCCCAGCCCTGCAACAATTTTTTTTTTTTTTAGACGAGGTCTCACTCTGCAGTCCAGGCTGGTCCTGAGCTCGCTATGTAACCCAAGCTGGCCTCGAACTCATGCCAGTCTTCTGGCCTCAGCCTAGGGAGAGCTGGGGTGACAGGCGTGCCCCCCACACTCCGTGTATGTGGTGCTGGGAATCGAACTCGGGGCCTTGTGCTCAAGCACTCTAACCACTGTGCATTCCTCTAGCCAATCAATTTTTTAAAAAACGAAAGATTTGCCATGTTTCGATCACACCTCGTGTAATGCCCCCCCCACCGGCACAGCAGGCCAAGCCCACAGGCACGGTGCCAGGGGCTGGCACGGGTGTCCCTCTGAGGCCTCCCACCCCCCTGCAGCATCCGAGCTGCGTTCCCACGTTCGATGAGCGCGTCAGGCTCAGAGGGGCCAGGGAAGTTCCCGTGGGCCCAGCGGCTGTGGGTTCCAAGCCAGGCCCGGCCCAGCCTGCTGGCAAGGCTGGCCACCCCAGGAGACGCCCGCCCTACCCTGCCGCTACCCTGTAGTCACCAACACGGGTTCACCAGGCTGAGAAGAGGGAAACTGAGGCAGTGGCAATGAAAAGTAGGCCACAAACATCCAGGAAATGTGCAAACCACCTCAAAACGGCCTCATCTGGGGGGTTGTGTTGACACAAGAGATCAGGGACCCAGCCGGCACACGGAGCCTGGTTTTCATTTTTTCTTATAAGGCCTGACCAACATCACTACGCTGCCCAGGCTGGGCTCCCATCGGTGATTCTCCTGCCTCAGCCTCCCAGAGTGCCGGGATTTACAGCCTGCACTGCCTGGTGACGCTTCATAGGCTTTTCTTTTCATCTGGACAGTTTTCTGGTTTTCCTGTGCACCCTTAAGCCCAGGCCACTGAGGAACGCGCCAGGGTGGCTGGCCCCCGCCTGCCCGGCCACTCACCATGAAATCGGTGGCTGCGCCCGCATTGGCATGCCGCAGGTAGACGGGGTTCACACTGAAGGTCTGCTGCAGCTTGAACTTGTCCTTGACCCTGCGGGTTCCCGAGGAGGGGCGTGAGTGGCCGGGCCACCAGGAGGGAGCAGGGGCGGGGGTGGGGGTGGGGTTCCCCGGGGCTGGGCAGCAGCGGCCGCACTCACCAGAAGCCGGTACAGTCGAAGTTGACCATCATCCACTTGGAAGGGTTAAAGGTGAAGGAGTCGGCGTACTCGATGCCCTGCAGGAAGCCCCGGAACTCGGGGCACAGGAAGGCCGTGCCCGCGTACGCAGCGTCCACGTGGAGCCACAGTCGCTCCCTGGCACCTGGGGCACAGAGGAATCCCGTCCCCTTGGCCTTCACTCAAAGCAGGGACCTGCAGCCCTGGGCCACTGGCCAGCCAGCAGTGTGTCCCTTAGGAAAACCTCACACCCGGCGATCTGAGGAGCCCAGAGGTGCCGTGCCCACCCCCATCCACCGAAACAAAGCCAGTTCCTGGCGCCAAACAGCCTGGAGCCCACAGACCTAGAACACCCACAGTGCCCTCCACTAGGCCAGGAAGCCATCTTTGGGCATCTGGTCAACAACTGCACCAGGCTTTCCCAGGCGCTCCCCACCAGCAGGACAGACAGCTGTCTGTGGTGTCCCTGGTGTGCCCGGCGCCTTCGTCCCCAGGGGCTCCCCTGCCTCAGCAGAAGGGAGAGGCCCCCGCGCGCCATTCACCACATGTTTAGACCTAGCTTTAAGGACAGCTCAACAAACAAGCCAAAGAACGTGAAAAGCTCCGACTCTGGCCACAGCTTGGTCTGGAAGACCTCCCGGAGGCCCGCACAGTACCGGTCGGCCCACGCGGTGACACCGTGGTGAAGTGGCACAATTCAAGAGGCTAGGCTGGGGGAAGAAGGTCCGTGGCTCCCTGCTGTGTCCACAAAGGGGACTGTGGGAGTCCGTGGCCTTCCTGCCCCTCCCTGGCTTCTGATGAGCCAGCAGCTGTGCTCCTAACGCCGAACCCTGCCTCACCGCAGGCCCCAAAGCCACTGAGCTGACCGGTCGTGACTGTGCGCTCAAAAGGCCCTTGTCTCCTCATCACGTCATCGGGATCACAGGGCTTGTTACGGGGTCGGAAAACCGTTAATGCGCTCTCCTCCTGGAGGCGAGGTCAGACCTAAGCGGCCTGGGACAGGCCCTGGTGACCCCTGGTGACGCGGCTAAGGTCTCCAAACCAGATCAAGGAGGCAGGAAGCATATTCCATAGCATTGGTTTCAGGTTCCTGCTCCAGGAAGAAATTTAAACTGTGATCCTGGGGCTGAAGGAACGGCACTGTGGTTACAGCACTTGCCTAGCAAGCACAAGGTCCTGAGTTCAGCTCCCAGCACCACATAAAGCCAGGCGCGGTGGCGCACACCTGTAATCCCAGCACTCAGGAGGCCGAGGCAGGAGGATCGCCACGAGTTCAAGACCAGTCTAGGGTACACAGTGAGTTCAGGACCGGCCTGGACTAAAGAGCAAGAACTTGCCTAAAAAAAAAAAAATTGAAGCGTGTCCCTTGTGCGTCTGGCAGCCGGGGCAGATACTCACAGATGGGGCCCAGCTCTGACAGGCAGTCGAACGCACAGACGCCCGTGGTGCCCAGGGTTGCACAGACCTGGAGGAAAACAAAGCAAGCTCACCTGGGGCCACGCGACACCGGCCCGAGACAGAGTCTCACAAATATCCCTAAGTGGCCTAGCCTGGACTCAAACTTGCGATCCTCCTGCCTCAGCCTCCCAGTGCTGGGATGACAGGCCCACGCCCCGGCCCAGCTCCTCTGGCGTGTGCAGCGCCCAGCGCTGGCCCGGCCGGCGCCCCCTCCCCATGTCCCGTCATTCCCAGCTCCGGGCGCGCGGGGACTTACAAACACCGGCTCCAGGCCGCGCTGCCGGTCCTCCTCGATGGCCTTCCGGAGCACCTCCCCCCGGAGCGAGAAGCTGTCGTCCACGGGTAGGAATCTCATCTTCACCAGGGAGATGAGCCCCGCCTTCTCCACGGAGGAGTGCGCCTGCAAGGGCCGGAGGCTGCTGGTGGGGGGCTGCTGGCGGGGGGCTGCTGGCCGGGGGCTCTGCCCCGGACAGGGACCCGGCCCGAGCGCCTGCCCTTTGTGGTCCCAGGGTCTGGTCTGCGCCGAGCCCAGGGGTACCATCCCGTGAGCCGACGTGGTCTCTGCCGACTCACCTGGTCAGAGGCGTAGGCCACCAGGCGGGCATTCAGACAGGACTCGTCCGCGTCCGGCTCGGACATCTTCATGTCCACAATCCTGCCCTTCCGCGCAGCCAGCAGGGCCACCAGGGTGGACTCACTGACCGTGCTCTGTAGGGACAAGGGTCACTGCAGTGGCCTCCCAGGGGCTCAGGCCTAGCGCCCGGGGTCCCAGCTCCCTCTCTCTGTGCACGTGAGCATGCATGTGCATGCATGTATGCCTCTGTGTACACATGTGCATGGGTGAGTACATGTAGGTATGTCTATGTGCACACATGTGCATGATCTGCCACGTGTGTACATGCGTGTGACACTAGCTCTGAGGGAGCGCACATCACCTCCCTAAGAAAATCACCCTACTCTAGGAGGCCGAGGCAGGGGGATCTCAAGTCAGAGCCCACACTGGGTTGGCTGTCAGCAGCTCCTGTGACCTCAAGCTAATGTCACCTTCTGGGAGACTCCTGTCCACGCTTTCGGCACCTTCCCCTCCCAGGGAAGGGCTGGAGAGGATCTTCCCTGGTCACACCAGGGTCCCCAGGGCCCCCGGCAACACCGCAGGATCCCTATGGCTCCCCCTCCCGTGGACAGGAGACACGCCCAGAGTGGGGGCGAATCCCATGAGGGCAGTATCTGGGTGCCACCTTCCCTGGGCGTCCTGTCCTCCCAGCTGGCGGGGGAGGATCACACGTCCTAGCCCAGCTTGGGCCTCTTAGTGCCTTAGCAAGATCCTGTCTCAATGTTAAAAATTTAAAAGGGACGGGGTGCAGCTCGGTGAGGTGAGAAGGCCCAGGTCCAAGGCCCAGTGTCGCACACGCATGTGCACAAAGCCTGGGTCAAGGCCACGGGAAACCCGTGCGTGGAGGGCTTCATCTCTCCACAGAGCAGCCGGTGGCAGCCGTGTCACCAGGGGGGAGAGGGGACAGCCACAGCAGCCACAGCAGGAGCTGTGACCCTGGCAGTGGGTGGTGGCTGCGGTGGCCCTGGGGACCTCCCTGGGGGCAGGAGAGCCAAGGGGGGGGAGGCGGGCCCTGGCACCTGCAGGACGCCGCCTCCCCGGCTGCCGCGGTGGTGGTGCCGGAAGTGCGCAGGCAGCCCCAGCATCTTGGCCAGCCAGTCCATCACGCCCATCTCCAGCTCCGTGCATGCGGGGCTGGACGCCTGCGACGGGACACAGGTGTCAGTGCGCCCAGGCTGGCTCGGGACGCCTCCCACCAGGACCTGCCCACCCAGCCTTCTGCCAACCCACGAGGCCAACCCCCCGACAGGCAGCGACTGGCCGGCCTCGGCCTCATGTTGCCCTGGAGGTGGCAGAAACAGCCCCAGGAACGGCGGGCTCAGGTCGGGCCCTGTGAGCCCAGACAGGAGCCGGAGTTCACTGTTCCCATCAGCACTAGCCCAGACACTTACAGTCACCGTGGGGGCCTGGGCCCTGGCGCGTCCGTCACCTCGCTGCCCGCCTGGGTCCCCAGGTCCCCGCCCGTCCTCACAGTGCCCACCTCCCTGCTTCCTACCCTTGCTCTTTTATTTGGCTTTTTAAAGTATTTATTTAATTGATGCAGGTTCCAATCCTACTGCTACATTTTGGGTTTCTCGTATAAAAGAAACCACGTGATAGTTAAGCTTCCGAGTCCGGTTCATTTCGCTTAGCATGTGGTCTCAAGGTGCATCCATCTGCCCGCGGTCCGTGCACCCTGTGTGCACGGAAGCACAACCCACAGCACCCAAGTCCCGGAAGCAGCCAGAGCGTCCATCGGGACACATGCACAGGGGAGCACTACTCAGCCACAAAAAAGGATAAATGCAAGTCATCTGTAGGGTGTGCTTTGAGATGTGTTTTAAATCCCAAGGGATTTTTTTTTTAAAAGAAAGAAAATACAGTATTTTTTCCTGGGGGGAAAAAGAAGACTCACACCTCCCGCCCACCCTTCTCTGCCCACCTCTCACATCCCAGGGAAGTTCAGGCTGGAACCAGCTATCTGGAGAGAGTTTGGTAACAGTCTAGAGCCAAGCAGCCCCCGGCAGATTCCCAAGGGAACCTCAGGGTGCGGCTCAAACTCCTGCACGCCAAGAGCACAGGACACGCTGTGACCCAGCAGTCCCCGAGGCGCTCGGTCAAGGTCACAACGGTAGCAACCGCCGGATCTCAGCCGAGATCTCATCTGGGTCTTTCTAAACGGCGGGATCTGAGGCAGATAAGTTACTGGCACCTCAGTTTCCTCACCCACAAGCTGGGGCCAGTACACGTGACTGCAGGGGGACCAGATTAGACGGGCGATTTCTGCAAAGACAGAGTGGCGAGCCGGGGCCCGTTTCTAGTGCTGGCGGGGGGGGGGGGGGTGTTATTTTTAGCTATTCGTGATGACTTTGAACCCTCGTGCGGGGACGGCGGGCACCCTCCCTGCCCCCACGCCCCACAGGGGACCCAGGCTACTCACCCAGGTGAATCCTAAGCAGTTGATGGCACTGGCCAGCATGTCCCCCAGCAGGGACGGCCAGGAGGTGAGGGCCGGGTAGTAGGCATGCATGTGAGGGCTCTGCCAGTGGACCACCTGTGGGCAGGGTGGGCAGAGCTGGAACAGGAGGCCATATCCCTCGGAGACCCTCTGTGGCGAGGGGAAGCCACAGGCGTGGCCATGGGGTGACGCAACTCCAAGAAAACAAGCCACACACACAGGTGTTCACAGACGTTGGTGTACATGGCGCTGGGAGTGGTGCTCAGGGCCTTTGCACTGACAGGAGGACTTTGAGACAAGGGCTAATCATTAAATTGCCCAGGCTGGGCTTAAACTTGCAATCCTCCTGCTTCGGCCTCCCAGAGTGCTGTGATGAGGGGCCTGAGCTGAGCTCAGTGGGTGGGCAGCTCCTGAGGGGGCCATGTAGACAGGAACAAAGCTGTCCTCAGTCTCCCAGCATGGACAGAATCAGGAGAGGACAGGGAGGAGGGGCCAGCCGGTCCTCACCTCCACCGTCACGCTGCCGGTCATCCCGGCACCCTGGTTGGCTGAGACAGGAGGATCGCCAGGTTCATTTTAGCGATTTAATGAGACCCTGTCTCCAAGTAAAAAACAACAGCAACAAAAACATGGGCAGGGAAAGTAGTAGCTCTGTGCAAAGGTCCTGAATTTCTGGATACAAGAGGGAGAGAGCAGGGACAGGAGGCCCCCACGGGTCACCAGCCGCCCCGCCTCTGTGACTCCCTAATCTCTCCCATCTCCCGCAGCGAGCTCTGCCTGCGCCCTCCTGTTCTGCCTGTGTGTCTAAGCAGGGCTGCGACCCCTGCAGTCCCCAGTGCTGGCTGCCCACGAGTGGCTCTGTGAGACCTTCTGAAACTGTGGCCTAAATACATCTTTCCTCCCCTAAATTGTTGGGTGTTGGGCACCCTGTCACAGCAACGCATGACTAAGGCAGCAGCACCCCGCCACACGGCCCCGTCAATTCCAGACACAGACCCTCCGAGTCCTTCCGGGCAGCATCTGTGGCCTGGACAACCTGCATCAGTCGGAGAACGAGATGCAGGCGAAGGACGCAGGTGCCGATCCTGCCTCCACCCCCAGCAGCGCCTTGTGGGCTTACTGGGAAACCACTGAGCTTAAGCTCCAAGGAAGGGCCCCTTGCCAGCCTTCCCTTTAATTCTGTTTCCTTAAAAGTGGTGGCCCTTAGGCCCCAGAAAGCCAGGCCACGCCCTGTCCCCCCGCCCAGCCTCTCTTTCCCTTTGTAAAATTAACCCCAGGACTGCCTCCTGGACGGGCAGGTGAGAGGCCCTTGGAGGCAACACGCGATGCCCCGGCCAGAGTGGCAAAGGGACCCCGCTGTGGGGGACTGGTCCCGCATCCTGACTAGACTCTAGGGCGACTACATCTCTTCCTGGGGTTGTCCCACAGGGTGACACGGCACTAACGCTGTCCCCTTCCTGAGCTGTATCCTAATGAGTGAGTTCCCACAGCACTCATGCCACGACGCCTGCTTTGCACATGAGCTGGGCTCAGAAGACAGCAGCACATGTCCTGCAGCCTCCACGCTCGGAGCTTGGTAGGGACAGAGATGGAGGTAGGGCAAGAGCCCAAGGCCACCTGGCCACCTCTACCTGGCTCCAGAGCCCGGGCACCTCATGGGAGAGGTGGTGTGGTGGTGTTTTTTCTCTCTCTCTCTCCTCTCTCTCTCTCTCTGCCACCCTTCCATAGGTACGTACATCTCAACTAAAATGTGGGTTTGCTAACCATGGTTGAAACCGAATTAAAAGTTTTTGTTCTAAGCCACATGTGGAGGCCTATAATCCCAGCACGTGGGAGGCTGAGGCAGGAAGATCCCAAGCTCAGGTCGCCCCTGGAAGGCTTAGCAAGATCCTGTCTCAAAGGAAAACAGTGAAATAAAATCCTCTTGTTCTCTTAGTGTCCAGGAGGTGACAGAACAGGAAAAAGCCACTCAAAGTGACAGTGACCCACAGAGGGCTGCTGCCTTCGAGTGCACTCCTGGACGTGAGATGGCCACTGTGCCTGGCCACGCGGTCACTGTCACTCTGCTTGGTGACACTATTTTTGGAAACCCCAGAGGAGGGCTTCCACAGCCCGGGGCATATCAGGAGGCCACTCTTTGCTCTGACAGACACATTAGACAAGGCGGGCAGCCCTCACCCAAACCGGAAGAGCTCTGCCCAAAACGGCCCTGACCGCACCCCAGCAGTGGGGCACCCCTTACTCAGATGAATCAGCGCCCGTCCCCTTTACAGTTAGCCCCGGAGAAAGCCCTGAGATAATCTTATCAGGGGGCAGCTTCGGGGGCGCTGACGTTTTCAAGAGGCTTGTGACACAGAGCCAGCAGCCGGTGGGTCAGGGGAGCCGGGCCCAGTACCAGTTGGTTCCACTGTCTGCATTTGGGCATATCCCCCTCCTGCCTCCAGGTGGATCCCCAACTCCATGGGGCCCAGGGCTCTTTGGGGGCAGCAGGGGTCAATCAGAACTGTAGGGTTGCCAGGAACGACCAGCTTCTCTGAGCCCTGATTTTCTCACCTGCCAAGGGGGGTTTCTGGGTAGGAAAAGAGCTGGGGAGACTGGGGAGTCATCAGAGTGACCGTCTGGTGGCCAGAGGTGATGTCACAGCCCAGCACAGCACAGCAGGCTCCAGCTCAAGTCCCACCACCAGCTGGCTGCCATCTCGTCCCTGTCCCCACCATGCCACCCCAGCACGTTCTGTCACCAAGAGCAACAGGGTTTGAGGCAGGCCCGTGCTGCCCCTGGGAAGCAGCTGTCCCCAGACCTGCTGGCCAAGGAGGAACATAGGTGGCCTCCCAGAGCACGGAGGGTGACAGGCCCCTGGCTTCCGGGCCCACCCAGTGAGCCAGGTATCCCCGCCCATTTGGCAGGAGCACCCCCGGCCCAAAGATGGTCCCCAACCTCATCCCGCTGGCCTTGTCATTATCCTTCCCTGCGGCCCCAGTTTCTTTCTTTCTCCGGAAGTAGAACAAGCCTTTACTTAGAAGCAAATGACGGAGGGGTAAAGGCCCCTGCTGCCGGGGAGAGGTCCTGGGCAGTGTGTCCTGAGCCACATTTCCTTCTCTTCCTCCCTCCCTTCCTCCTTCTTTTCTTCAAATTTACTTTCTGGCACTGGGGACGGAGCCCAGGGCCATCGCACTGACCTACATCCTCAGCCTATTTTTATTTCTGAACTTAAGACAGGATCACTAAGTTGCCTGAGCTGGGCTCGAACTTAGAATCCTGCTGCCTCTGCCTCCCCAAGGGCCGAGATGACAGCCCCGCCCCAGCCAGCCTGCTGAGCCCCTCTTCATCTCTTGGCCCAACCCTCCCGCAAGACAACGGCCCTCTTGTCCCTCCTGCTGCCCACCCAGTGCTCCATGCGGGTCCTGGCGCAAGAAACTGACTTCCTGTCCCAGCTCTGGCCATCCACACGTCCAGGAAACAGGCTGGGCCTAGGGCGGGTGGACATGTGGCTGAGGGCCACAGCATCCCCCCTGCCCCACTCAAAGCAGGCCTTCCTGCACCCCGTGCGCCCTGCCGCCCCAGTCCACCACACCACGCAGCTGCTGTCACTCACCCCAGGCATGATGACGCGCTCAATGTCCCCGAATATGCTGTCCCAGCTCTCGGGGTCGTCCGGGGCACTCTCGGGCAGCTGGGCCCGCAGGTAGCCTGGCTGCACGTCCGGGGTCACCCGCCTCTCCCGCACAGTGCTCAGGTAGTGGTAGATGTAATCCACCATCTGTCTCCCTGGGGGGGAACAGAGGAGCCAGTCACCCTTGCTGACCAGGCCAGCGCCCCTGCCCGTGTGTGTGTGTGTGTGTGTGTGTGTGTGTGTGTGTGTGTGTGTGTTTGCTTTGCTTCTCAGCACGAGAACAGCTACCAACTGGTGACCTGTGGCCTCTGGGGTATGCAACGCTGCGACACCTGCGTGCACACGTGTGCACATACGCGCATACACTACACTCTGCTGGCACAGGGACGAGTACTCACGTCCGGTGCTTGCTTTGTTTTGAGACAGAGTCTGGTCTGTAGCCCAGGCTGGTCCTGAACTCACCGAGGAGCCCAGGCTGGCCTCCAACACCGGGCAACCCTCCTGCCTCAGCCTCCTGGATCACACACGGGGGACATTTTTATGTGGTGCCAGGGAATCAAACCCCCAGGGCCTCCTGCATGCGAGTCAGGCGTTCTGACCACCCAGCGGCCCACCAGGCCATCCAGTGCTTCTGGTGAGTGTGGAACCCCGGCCTTCCTTCTCCTGCTGCCTCCCTTGGGTCAGTCCCGGTCCCAGGATCAGAGACCGTAGGTTCACACGTGCACACACACACACACACACATGCACGGTTTTGAGTACTGTCATCTCAGACATTCATGGGAATCCTGCAGCACAATCACAGCCCAGGCCAAGAACTTGTGCCCAGGCTGAGGCCTCAGGAAACGGGGCTGAGCAGCATCGGCCCTGGCGGCGGGAACCCCGGCGTTAGCTGGAACCGCCCAGGCCAGGTAAGGGGCGTATTTATCCCGGCTCCCTCTCCCTCTCTCCTGCTGCCATCCCCTCCCCTTCCTGACGCTCCTTCCTACTTGCTGAGCTGAGCCCTTCTCTGAAGGAGGGGGACAGGGGACACAGAAGTGGGGAAAGGCCGAGGCCTCTTCCTTCTGCGTGGGCCTGCGCCAAGCTGCTACCCACAGAACCAGCCCCCAAGATAACCAGAGGAGTCACCGAGTCAGGCAGCAGGCCGGCTCGGGGAGGCTGAGGGGAGGCTGAGGCAGGAGGATCGCCAGCTGGGGGCCAGCCTGCTGGGCACTGAGACCCTGTCTCCACGGCAACAACACACTTCTGGTGGCACCTTTGCTTCCTGCCCCGTCCCTCCCTCCCCGGCCTCCTGGGAACTCGGGCAGCTGCTCCCCCAGCCATCGGAGAGCAGAGAGCATGGGACCTAGTCCCCGCCCACCCCTGCCCGCTGGCCAGCCAGCCTCCAACAGCACCCAAGCGCCCAGAACCCGCCCTGGGCTCCGGCCACTGTGGGGAGCCCGGGAAGGAGCCAGTGCTTGCCGAGAGGAAAGGGGCATTGAAGATACAGACACGGGCGCGCTCAGCATGTGCTCTCTCCAAGGGCCGCGCTCCCACCCCTCCTGTCACCCGAGCACCCTGGGGGGCTGAGGCAGGAGGATCGCAAGTCCCAGTCCGCCAGCCGGAACAACATCGGAACTGTGGTGAGCCCCAGCCTCAAAATCAAAACTAAAATAAGCTGGGGGTATGGCTCAGGCCTGAGAGAGACAGACAGACAGACAGAGAGAGAGAGAGAGAGAGAGAGAGAGAGAGAGAGAGAGAGACACGAGCGCCTGCGGAAAGAAAGAAGAAACTTTAAATTCCGATTCCGCATCCTTTTCTAGGAAAAAGGTGCTGAATCCCACTCCCCAAGAGGCGCTCCGGGCTCCAAAGGACTCCCCAAAATCTGAGAGGGCCAGCGGGTGCAGGGCGGGGTGGCGGGCTCACCTCTGGCTCTGTACTCCTCGGGCTCCATGGCTCGCGGGGCGCCGGCTGGGTGGCACAGGCGACGGCAGGCGACGGACAGGAGGCTCTGGACAGGCGACAGACGGACCGGCGCGGTTTCCCTGCGGCCTGCGCCCCTGCGCGGCACAGCCAGCGGGGCCCCTTATTTAACGGGTTTCCCTTTCTCCCCCAGCCCCTCCCTGTCCCCTCCTGAGTCCCGCCCCTCGGCCCAAGGTGCTTGGTGACAGCTGGCCCAGAGGCCCAGGATGAAAGGCCGGGCGCAGCCACTCAAGGGCCCAGCCCAGGATAAGGCCAGGGCTGCAGACACGCCCGCGAACGCGGGTGGGTCCTAGATCCGGCCCTGAGTCCTCAGCCCGGGAGGGAGACCAGCGTCACGGGAAGGCCCCTCGGCCCACGCGGCTGGCCAGCGCAGATGGGATCATCAAACACGCGGGTTTTTAACTCATCACCGATAATAGGTGTTCTGGGTTCTTTTAGGACAGATTCATGTGGCCCGAGACAGGCAGCCAGGGGCAAAAGCCAATTTCATCAGGTGAAGTGCGGATGAGCCTTCACGGTGGGGGGACGGAGCAGTGGGGGAGGGGGCCAGGGAGGCGGGAAGGGGGAGGGGGAGGGGGAGGGGAGGGGATGGAGGGGAAATGGAGTCACGGAGACGCAGCATTGCTGTAAAGTAAACGCCTTTTCTGTGTATCACAAACATACGCTAATAAGCATCATAATCAGGGAATTTAAAAATAATAATAATAAAGAAAAGGAACTTACGCAGCACCCAGAGCTGGAGATTTCCTCACTAGGTCTAAACATCATTTACAAAACAATGGGTTTTCAGAGCTCACCCCGTGACTGCACTTTCTCAGGATAACCAGCTCAGGGCGAAACAGCTACGGGGCTGGGTGCATCTCAGCGGTTACGGCCCTCGCCTAGCAAAGCAAAGGCCCTGGGTTTGAGACCCCGGAACCACATAAACCGGGCCTGTAGCCCCAGCACTCCGGAGACCAGGAAGGAGGACACCATGAGTTCGAGGCCCACCGCTAACCAGCACTCTCGGCAGGAACTTACCCAGGTACAAACGCACCTGGCGAGCACAGCGCCCACACAGGAAATGTCCGGGGACATATTAAACCTCCATCATATGGGTGCTATGCTTTGAAGTGTCCCTCAAGAGCCTCCTGTGTTTGGAGGTAGTGGTGCAACTGTGGGACCCCGCTAGGCGGGCTGGGGCCTGGCTGGAAGGGGAAGCGGGTTGGGGTTTGGCCTGGAGGGGTTGTGTCAATTTGTTGAGAGCAGGGGTGCCCAGGGCAGAGCTGTCAGGTGTGTGTTAGGGATTCCCAGGCCCAGGAAGTGAGGAGGGGCACCCACCCTGCCTGCTGGGGGCCCACGTGACCTCCTGAAACTGAGTGAAAGAACACTTTCTTCCCTAAAACTGGATGGCAGTACTCTGTCACAGCAATGAGAAAGTTTAAGACATACGGTAACTAGTATATAAATTTTTAAGGGAAAAAATGCCCCAAGAAAGTAAGGTTTTTAGCGGAAAAAATGACTTAGTGGACTTGCAGTCCAGTGACAGGGCCAACAAATCATTGCCAGGAACAAGTTTAGGATTCGTAATAATACTGGCAATGATAATCACTGACAGTTACTGAGCACATAAAAAAAAATGACAAACTCCAAGCTAAGCACCGTAATCCCAGCACCGTAGAAAAAGGGAAGTACCCGGTACGTTCTTCCCAGCGACGCCTCCGCTGCGGGTCTCTCCGGTATTCTTCTGAAAAATTTCCTTCACGTATTCTAAACTGTTTTATCCTATTCCATATATATATGTACGTCTGTACATTTTTTGCATCTAATCGGAGTTTGCTTAAATTTTTTTCTGACCTAATTTTGAGTTCTATATCCAAATATACCAAATACAATGATAAACACATTTACTGACTTCTGTCAGTCTGTGAGGTTTTCTTGCTATTTTATAGTTTCCAACTCTTTCCCAGATTTTTAAATCCCAACTTTTATTACCTTAAGCACAGTAAACAGGTTTTATTTTAATTGCTACTTAACAATATAAAAGATGGGGGCTGGAGGAACAGCCCAACAGTTACAGCGCTTGCCTCGCAAGTGCAAAGCCCTGAGTTTGATTCCCCAGCACCACATAAAGCTGGGAGTGGTGGCACACACCTGTAATCCCAGCACTCGGGAGGCTGAGGCAGGAGGATTGCTGTGAGTTTAAGGCCAGCCTGGGCTCCATAGTGAGTTCAGGACCAGCCTGGGCTGCAGAGCGAGACCCTGTCTCAAAAATAAATACATAAATAAAGTTTATAATGAAAAATAAATAAATCAGAATGAGGGAATGCATGAGAGAAGAGTAGTGAGATGGCCTTTTTCCCACCTAGAAGGTATTAAAATGAATTACAGAGCTTTAATAATTAAAACAAGATACTGTATTTGAAAGGAAAAATGAAAGAAACAAATGAGTTAAAACACCTAAAGGAATTTTGCCTAGAATAAAGATAGTGACTCAGGTCAGAAGGGGAAACTAGCTACTTAATAAACTGTACCAGAAACAAGAGGTAGCTACCTGGAAACAAAAATAAGCACTTGGATAAATGCCCAAAAAGTCAGATTTAAATGCAAAAGATAAAAACATAAAATTATACAGAACCATCCTTGTCAAATCTAAAACGCTTCCCCGCAGTCTCCCGCACTTGGGAGGTGACTGGGTCATGGGGCGTGGCACTCATCAGTGCAGTCCGGAGACGGGTCCTGGCTGGAGGGGCACGGGACCTGGAAGGGTGCGCCCTTGCTCCCAGCCCCTCCACTTCCTGTGGCCACGCTGTGAACAGCTGCCAAGGAACACCAGAGGCAGTGAGTCCCACGGAGGGCCTGGGAACGAGGCTGCCCAAGGCCCCTGCACCTCACAGCTCACCACAACCTGCTCCGGGTGCTGCAGCTACACGACTTAATGTTTTTCCCGCTGGGTCTGGGTGGGTCCAGTTCCTTTCCAGCCCGCTGTTTCTCTCCTGGAATGGGAACGTTTGCCCTGTGCCACTGTACCTTGAAATATGTAACTTTTCAATCTTTACAGAGACTCACAGCTGAGTTTGCCTGGACACACCTCAAAGGAGACTTTGGACTTAGGCACTGCTGAAACTGTTAAGCCTTTGGCTACGCTTAGAGACGGACTAAACAGCTTTTGCATAATGAGATGGACAAGTGTCTTTTGGAGCAAATAATCACGAAAAACAGGAACACAAAAGTCAGTGCTCTACTGGCTTTCAACTAGGCCACAAAGACACGCCCACAAATCACTCACAGAAAAACCAAGAAGGCATCTAAAAAAACCCATGGAATTCAAAACAAAAATTATATATTCAATCATAAGTAAAAATCATACTCACAATAAAGAAGATATATTACATATCAACTATGAGTACATGAGATTAAAACTATTGAAATGAAAAAACAAGTAATTTAATAATAAAGTATGTAGAATTTTTCCAGAAAACAGGTGGTAGATTTGGGGGAGAAGATAGTAATATTTATTTTGAAGGTATCCCTAGAAATTGCATCAAATTAAATTCATTCTTAATCATCACTAAAGTAAGCTTCTTTAAAAGAAACTCAAATTACTAAAATCATCAGAAGTTCTCCAGAGAGCAATTGTAGTCCTGAGGGAGTAGGTATAACACTGGCTTTAAAGAACCTGTAGGAATTATATCCACATTAAATACTCAATTTTCATTAAAATGAGGTATTTTAAAAGAAATTCAAGGTAACCAAACTATCTTTATACTTACACATTTGAGGAAATCATTTTAAGAGGTCACAAAAATCTTGATAGCAAAGTTTTTCTGTATAAACAGAAGCACAATTTCATACTGTGTTTTCCCTCATAATGTACACGGAATAATCGCCAAGTGAATTCAGAGCACTGACGTCAAACGAGCCCCAGATCCAACGGGTGTTCTCCCTGAACACAGAAAGAGCAAACAAGCATCGCTTGAAACTCTAAGAGACTACTTATCTATAATGAATCCCCGGTACAGTAAATATTATTTAGTGAAATAACTGATCTACGAGTTAGCCCATTCCTAAATTGGTCTGGCATGATGGAGCAGTTGTTTATTCGATAGAGGCCCAATGAATAGACTTTTTCTTTTTTCTATTTGTTATATCAGCCCCAGCTCTAATGCCTTGGGAACCTACCCATTTGGACATTAAGGTGCTGAGGACTAACTTGTGATTTCATCTGATAAGACTTTTCTTTTCCTATGTTTTAACTAAATCAGCCTACAAGGTCCTACAGCTATGAAAACATGGAGTAATTTCATAGATTTTGTATCAAGAAAAATTTTAATTGCCTGAGTTACCTTCTCATTGCTGTGACAGAATACCCCCAACACCCACAATTTAAGGGAGGAGAGATTTGTTTGGCTCACAATTTCAAGCAGGACTCACTCACAGTCTGCTCACAGGAGGCCAGCGATGGCGGAAGTAAGTGACAGAGACGGGCGCTGCCCCCAAGCTGCGCACAGCCACAGGGACAGAAGCCTGGAGAGGCGGGAGCAAAGCAAAGTGAGGCCGGAGCTTTCCCAGAAAGAAGCTGTTTCTTCCTCCTTCACTCATTTCAAGCTGCCAGCAGGGGCCCCCCACATCCAGGTATGTGGGTTCCTTCACTTCCTGGCCCACAAATCAACAACACACACCTGAAAGCTCTGCCCCGGGCACACCCCGCCTCCCAAGTTGACACAACCCCTCCAGGTCAAGCCCCAAGCACCTGCCGGGTGCAGGCAGGCCTTACCTCCTAACAGCATAGTGTCCCAAGTACATGAGGACTTTGGGGGGACACTCCAGATCCAAACCGTAGCAGTAACACAGACAAAAAAAAGTCACGCACGGACCAAAGTCACTAGCCACCAACAAGGCGACCGGACGACCCTGCTACGGTGGGAACCCGGAACTCCCTCCCCACGCCTCGTGTGTGGAAGATGATTGGATTATTGGGTGAACTGGGCCAAGCGGAATAATCCATTGGTGATTTCGTGTACCATTCGCAACCAAGGACATGACCTGGAAGAGGATACCTCCCTCCCCGCCCCTGGCACTTGCCACAGGTGGGTTCTGCTTCCTGTTGTCAGGAGGGGACAGCTTTCCCACACCCAGACCCTCCACCACGCCGTTCCGCCGGCGCTGCCAGCCAGCCGTGAGCCAACCCTCCGAGGCCTCTGAGCTGCAAGTTGTAGGTGTCGGGAATCGTGTCCCCGCCATAAACAAGTGACTACGGCAGCCCCTAGCACTTGCTGGTGGGAACGCGGTAAGCGTGGAGCTCCAAAAATGTTCGCGTTCCTCTATGGTCAAAGCTTTGCATTCTCCGCACAAGTCACCACTGCTAACAGCTGGTGGGGAAAGCTTTTCCAGCCCAGCTGGGCACTACCATGGAAGGAAAACGGAAGAAGACTACTTTAAGTTTTAGCCGCAAATCCTTTCCCAAGGACTGACTTCTCAGTACGGGAAGTCAGGTGGTAACGGAGGAATGAGGACAGTCTCACTCTGGAAGCCTTTAATGTCTCCTCCAATATTTTTTGAGACAGGGTCTCGCTCTGTAGTCCAGGCTAGTCCTGAACTCACTATGGAGCCCAGGCTGGCCTTGGACTCACGGCAATCCTCCTGTCTCAGCCTCCTGAGTGTTGGGATTACAGGCGTGCGCCACCACGCCTGGCTTATGTGGTGCTGGGGAATCAAACTCGGGTACTTAGCGCTTGATGTAGCGCTTGCTAGGCAAGTGCTTTAACCGCCGAGCCATTCCTCTAGCTCCTGCTCCAAATATTTGAACACCTGTGACTACCAAACTTACCCTTAGGTACCAGTGGCTTCCCCACATCCTGCCTGTTGCTGGGAGGTGCCGTCTGTGGCCCACAAGGCTGAAGGTCAGAGAAGGCACTAACACTCTGTTGAGACTTTCCAGGGTCAGCCTGGTCTGGGAGCAAACCTTGTTGGCTGCAGCCTGGGCTGGACACAGGCCTCCCGCCACCGCTACCCCCCAGCCCATGTCTGGGTAACCAAGTGCTACACCCGCACCCTGGCTAACACACTAACACGCTCCTCCACAACTGATGCTCTCCATTGGCTGAGACTGCCAAAACAGTAGCTTTATGCTGCTGCAAATACGGCCTGACATTTTAAAAATCCAGCTTTAGATCACTTAAAATGCATCTCAATCCAGACGGGCACAAGCCTGGATTCCCAGCCCGCAGGAGGCCGAGGCAGGAGGATTACTTGAGCCCAGAGGGCCAGCCAGGGCAACAAACACGACAGCCTGTCTCTAAATGGATGAAGTCAAGTTTTGTGAAGATCAATAGACATCTTCCCTTCCTTCTAGAGTGCTCCTATTTGCCCCGAGTTTTTTAGGGGCTTCCAAAATAGCATCTGAAATCAGGCTCATAGCAAATCCGTGTATTTCATTATCAGGTTCCGGTAACTCCAGTGACAGAATTAACAAATGCCCAAGAAGTTAGCCCAGAAAAATTTAAGTCTCAGTGCAAGAATAAAGTATTTCCACAGGGCCAAAATGAAAGCACAGAGCAACTTTCTGTCCCTCCTACCGCCACCCCTGGCAACACTAAGTACACATTCCATCGGTGACCTTCACCCTCAGCCCCCAGTTTTCTTGAGACATGGTCTCGCTCTGTAGCCCAGGCTGGCCTTAAAGTCACAGCAATCCTCCTGCCTCAGCCTCCCAAGTGCTGAGATTACAGGCACATGCCACCACACCTGACTACTTTTATGTGGTGCTGGGAATCAAACGGTTGGCCGTGCACTAGCAGGCAAGTGCGGTAAACACTGAGCAATGGCCCCAGACCCTCAGGCTCCGGTTTTAAGGTGTGTAGAAAGTGCAGTCAATACATGAGTCTACGTGGAATATATGTGGAAAAGATATTTAATTGTAAAATAGAAAAGTAGTCCAGAGTACAGTTTTAAGGGTAACTGCTTCTTTATACAGTACAGGTAATCTAGAGCGGGGTTAGGGTTAGACATTTTCATAAAGCAACAAAACATTAAAAAATAAAGCAAGAAAAGGGGGCTTGATGTTTCTTAAAAAACTGAACAGTCTATCAGAGTTTAATGTTCATAAATTTGGAATTCAACAATATTGAGATGAAAGCGATTCACAGAACACACTGGCCTTTCACAGGACAAGGGAAGGCGACGCCAGGCCTATCGACAGCGTCACTGTAGTACAAAAATTATGGTTCTACATACAAAAGCAATTTTTTTTCCGTAAGAATAATTTCTGGGGAAGGGGCTAAGTCCATGAAATATTGCAGACACCCATACACATTGAGTTTTCCCAAAACATCCTAAACTCCAGTGCCTTAAAGTGCTTTCACGTGAACGTCATGATGAAAGGCACAGAATACAGTCTCCCGTCCCCACAAGGAAATTTTCTAAAAAGCAGAGATTTGTAGTTTGCAAACTAAAGTCATTTTGTCAGGTGCTCCTTTCTAAGAACACTGTCATTCTATAAAACCGGCCACTAGCTTACTTAATTAAAATGACCTACAAGATAAAAGGTTTTGGTTTTTGTTTTTTTTTTTCCTGGTAGCTTTCGTCATCTTTGTGGGAAAAATATGCAAGTGATGCATTTGGAAATTATAAAACATGCAGAATATGTACAAACAGAACATTTAAAAATATTTGCTTCATATACATGTAAATCTACTTGGGTATAGCTGAAATTGAACAAATATAAAAGTTTTGCTTCCTAAAAAAGAAGTCTTCAGAGAATCTGAGACAACTTGAAGCTGTTCAGAGATTTCCTGGGCGAAGTTTCTCCTCACGCAGACACTTACACCTACAGGAGGGATTCCAGCGGTGGCTCACCATAATTATTACACAACTTTTGGTCTAGCCAACAACCATCACCCTTAAAACTGGTCTTCTGAGAAGTGAAGGTTCGTTCTAAAATAAAGAATTCACGAGAACAGTGGCTTACTGCAGTTTTGGATTGCTCCGATAATCCCATCAACTCAATTGGAACTGTAAAAAAAAAAACTATTTACAGAATTCAGTTTTAAATACATCTCACAACTTCTTGAAGTTTTATGTTACAAAGACTCAGCGCTCATTGCGAAAGTCCAGCCATCCACCTGCCGCGACTCCCACTCGGGCGACTGTACCTCGGCTGCGTACAGTTCAAGGCCGCGTTCTTTCTCCACCACAGGAAAGCCAGGCGGCGTGGCCTTCGGCTACACAGCCTCTTTACCCGTCTGAAGGCGCGTCATGGCTTCTAGCTTCTGTCGGTAGGCCTCGGCCTCCTGCTCCTTCTTAAGGAGCTGCTGCCGGTACTTTTGGGCCTCTCGATTCGCTTCATCCAGCTGTTTCTGGAGAGCTTCTCTCTCCTAGTGAAGACAAAAGGGTTTGGGTTTTTTTTTCAGTCTTTGCAAAGATTTATTCACACACACAGCATGCACTGACGGCCTCTCCAACGCTCCTTGCCTTTCCGACCAACACTAGGAATTAATTAAGCCCTAATTGGTGAGATGTAGGTTGCTCTCATCGAAAGGAAATTCTTTTTTATTTGGGAAAAAGACCAAGAGAAAGCCCGAGTTGGGCGCCGGTACTCACATCTATCACATAAAGGGCAGAGCGGTTTTACCGGTGGAGTAGCGCTCAGAGGCGGCGCGAAGCTTTCCCAAGTCACACAGTAGGAAGCGGGCTCCTGGGGGTCTAAGACCGCTCTATCTTTCCCTACAACTGCAAGCAAAGATACTTCGCCTCTAACGTGAAAAAGCAGGTCTAGATTAGTGCTCCCTGAGTTATACCATTGAAGAAACCAACAAAATACTATTCTCCCGGTCCACGGATCACAGCAGACAACTCCACTGTTACATGGGATTAAGCGTGCCCAGCATGTGCCTCACTACACTTAGAGCTGGGACCCGAACGCAGTCCAACAACAATAGCGTTTTCTCTTGGGGTCACTCTGCCCCGACTGGGGAGACCTTTCCCCGGAACCCATGCCCCCAGAAGCGCACAGGAGCCTCCCAGCCTTAGGACGAAGCATCCTCATCACACAGGTCCCAGGCCTCTGGGGAGGAGGGTCAGGGTAGATCTAGAAATCACAAGAAAAACCAGGTCCACCTGGGTCCGACACCTCAGCCAGAGGGGCGTACGGTGAGGGGCAGGCACTGCCAGGGCCTCTGCCTGCATGCCCACAGCCTCCCTGACCGGTGCCCACTGAGAACCCAAGGCTCCTTTCCTGCTCATGGTCCACCGGAGGTACCTTCCTGCGACCCCATCCACTTTCCATGTTGCCATGGAAGCCAACATTATTTACCACTCCAGGCTCCAGCAGACATGGGAGGGGCCCGTTAGGTAAGGTCTACACACCTTCCCCTGATACCACAGGGAGGGTCAATCAAAGACCACCCCTTATCTCCAATTTGGGCCATCCTGGGCTCCACCCCGCTGCTCCCTGCCACCTGTGTTCCCCCGCCTAACTCTGGAAAGGTATCACGGGATGCATGCCGGTGAGCGGTCACCTTGGATGGAAGATGGTGGGAGGGAGGGACAGCTGGGCGGCTCCTTCAAAGCCGGGTGCCGCCTCTGCCATCTCCGGCAGAGGCACTCTATGGGTGTTTGAAAAGTTTACATGTATTAAGAATTAGGACCCCTGGCAGTAAAATTCTGAATATGGATAAAATCTTGCCCAACTCGACAGGAAATACGGGGTGTTTTCGGGTATCAACTATTAACATTTACAGCCAACAAGATCCACTGTTACCACAGAAGACCTACACGGACCAATGGAGTCCAGACGGGACACCAGCCTAATCCTGGCTTCCTTACTGCTCATTTTTACAAGTACACCACACACATATGCATGCACGTGCCCCAACACCCCCACACCCATATTATCCCAAAAGGGTGCTAATTTTTTCCCTAGGTATGGTGACTTCTGGAACACCCTCTCTACTGAATTTAGTGTTTGCATAACTTCTTCCATAGCATTAGTTTTACTTCAAATATTTATGGCAAATTCGGAGCACACAAATTTTTATATTTTTGAGTAAGTCTGGTAACCTTTGGGACACTGTGTATGTAACCCCTCACTCGCTGGCTGGGATCAAAACCCAGGGCCTCACAGGCCCCAACAAGTAGAATGTAGTTTAATGTAGATGAAATGACAGCTCCCTTTTCTCTAGTAGGCCAAGTAAGACTTATTTTATGCTTTCTTTTAATAAATAAATCTGTAAAATCCGAAAGATAAAGATCACCAGCTCCACGCCTAAGTGTCTTCACCGTTCACCTCTTTCTAGGGAAGTAGGTACTGTCAGGGGCATCTCCTGACTCAGCATTTTTCTTTAAGACAGTCTTGCTCTGTAGTCCAGGGTGGTGCTGAACTATGTAGCCTAGGATGGCCTGGAACTCACAGCAGTCCTCCTGCCTCAGGCTCCTGAGTGCTGGGATTATAAGTGTGCGCTGCCATGCCTGGCCTGTGCAGTGCTAGGGTCCCAGGGCCTTGCACTTGCTAGGCAAGCGCTCTGGCCACCGTGCTATTCCTCCAGCTCCAACTCTTTTTTTAAAGCAAATAAACATCTCCGAAGAGGCCACTTTGATCCATTTTACCCAGAGGTCCTTTGCCTATGTGTCAAACACCTGTCTACTGAACGTACAGTCCACACGAGGCTGTTCAGGCACTCAGTCTGTTTCAAATACGAATGACACCTGACAAGTTCAAACAAAAATGTCGCTTCTGAGGTATAAAATCTTTTGCAAGAAACAATAAAAATACTTCTGGCATTTTGACATAAACAGATTAGCCTACGAATACAGAATACTGAAGCCTTTCTCCAGGGCCTGGGGTTCTGGCACAGCTGCAGAACACGCAGGTCGCACATGAGCGGCACAGGCTCAGCCCCTGCACGCCCTGTGCACCTGTGCACGCTCACACCTGCAATACTATTTTTTTGTGTAATCCCAACTTTGAGGAATTCCAAGAAAAGTAAGTTCTGCTAACAATGACCAATGGTGGCAACAGGGAAGGTAGTCGCTTATGCCCCTCCAGACCCAAGCTGCGTGCAACTGGGATGCAGCTGCACCAGCCAAGGCTGGTCTGGCTTTATTTCCACGTGATTCTTGCATTTTGCTTTAATCAACAATATCATCTCTAAATATTTTACCATTTTAACACATAATTTTCTAAAATCTAAACTATTCATGGCTTTGGCTGTTACAATAAGCCAGCGCAGAGATCTGCCCCCTGCAGTCCCATGAAGGTCAGAAGTGTAACGACGAGAGCAACTGCCACTGAGCACACGCTACGCGCCCGTCACTGCGCTGTCCTGCACGTGACTGACTCTCGGTCCTTAGGTCCTTACGACAATCTTCTACTGTACATGCTAACTGGCCTTTTTTTTTTTTTAATAGAAAGCCCAAGCCTCGAAAGGTGAAGTAAGGGGCTGGAGGAGAAGCACAGCAGTTAGGAGTGCTTGCCCAGCAAGCACAAGGCCCTGGATTCAACGACCCGGCACCCCGTAATAGCCAGGCATGGTGGTGCACACCTGTGATCTCAGCACTTGGAAGGCTGAGGCAGGACTGTCATGCGTTTGAGCACAGCCAGGGCTACACATGGGGAGCTCGGCACCAGCCTGGACTTCAGAGCATCACCCTGTCCAAAAGTGAAAAAAGAAAAGAAAAGGCCTTATGGCAGCCTTGACTGAGGGGAGCGGCTTACCAGCAAGGAGAAGAAACCCTAGCACAAAGCAGCTGCGCACCCGTGTGCTAAACCACTTTCTCAGAGGGGACGGTCTGTTCTGTCTTCAGACAGAGTCTCATTATGTAGCTCAGGCTGGCCTCAAACTCACTACTTTCCTGCTTCAGCCTCCCAAGTGCCAGGATGACAAGATTTTTTTAAAGAGAAAAACTAGGCCAGACACATGAGCTGTTGCTGGGACGCTAACTGCCTTGAGCCAAGCAGGACAAAGGCCACGGTGTCTTTCTACCTCTCTCCTGGAACGCACACACCCTCACTTTCAATCACCTCCAGCACTCTCTCACCACGCGCCAGAACTGAACTGCTGCAACAGAGGCGGTACAGCTCGTGAAGCCCAAGTCTGTTTCCATCTCAGGGAAAACATTTCGCCTTCTAGCACACGAGGAAAATACCTATCAGGAAGAGATAAAACGTTCGCAGATCCGGAAAACATCCCGCTGGAGGCACACCTACTAGCAAGCGCAGCTACTCGGGAGGCTGAGGCAGGAGGCTCCTAAGTTTAAGGCCATTTCAGTGCCATTAATAAAAGGAAAAGAGAAAAAAATGGCACCAAATAAAACATTGTTTTATGTCTACAAAAATGAATTTTGAAAGGAACCCTGAGGATCTCAACCCATCCCTGATTAAAGGGCACAAAAATTAATAAATAGGGCTGGTACAGATAGCTCAGCAGAAGGCATAAAGCCATGAGTTCAATTCCCAAAATCAGGGGAATAAATTCTAGTAGAGAAAACAAGCTAGATTTCAAAGGCAAAAGGCATTAAAATTTCCATCAACTTTTTACAACGTAAGCCAGTTTTCCAGAGATTACTGCCCCTTCCACGGTTAGCTGGAAAACTATAAACATATACTCTTAGCACCTTTGTTACAGGTCCCGCTGGTAATTGTGAGCAGATACAGAGAAAACTTCCAAGTGTTAGGTTCTACGTGAGTTAATTTTTTTTTTTTAATCCTTAAGAGTTTTTCACCTCAGTGTTACAGACATTTTTGGAGCACATGAATTCCTAACACTGCCTGGGAATCACAGGGTGCCAACTCTACCTACCAAGTGCCAGTGGTTTGCCATGAGGGGTAATAGCCCTAAATGTCTTCAAGCATGACCAATGTCCCATGAGGTCAAAACTTTTGGGTAGAGACCAAGATACTACTTACTTATGAAAGCAGTATGAACGGGTCCCCCCCAACCCCCAGATAACACTACTGGTCATCTAAGAATAAAAGTTCACAAGAAGGAATTCACGTGGTGTGCACCAGGACCCATCCGACCTGCTGCAGACCTTGGTCATGTCTCCACTCTGACCTCAGATGCCGATACCATCGACATTTACTGTGGGTGTCAAGGGCTACGTAAGAGCCTTGGCTGGGGCATTTCCAGCGATGGAAAGTAGACCTCCTCTACCAGAGAATTCTACTAAAGACAAAGCAAACACAACACTGTCCTTTATTCTGAGCTACAGTCAAACGTCCTTGGTGATTGCTCACCGCCACAGCTCAGCCCCTCCATTTCTCCTCCCTAAAATCATTTCCCCTGATCTCTGAAACGCAGCAAGAGAGGAAGTGGGCTGGACTGAGGAGAGCAGCAAGAGTCACTTATTATTAATAAGCAAAGGTACAGGCAGGGCATTCACTGGTTATAGTATACAACTTGCTGAACTGAATAAACTTACATGTGATAAAAGTTCAAGTAATTTTAGGATGTTTTATTAGTGAAAGCAGAGCACCTTAGAGACGTCTTCTCCTTACGCGCCTGAGAATGATCACCTGACAGAAGTCAAAAATGACAGCAGTGTGGAATGGCATAGTGAGGCCGCACAGTGGAACACATGGTTAGTGTGTAAGACACCATCATCCTGTGTATCACTGTGAATTTGGAAATGAAACAAGCCACGATGCAAAAGTTACAATTTACCAGACAATCTGGTGAAATCATTAATTGGATTCTTTTAAACTCAGTACTGAAGCCCTTGTGGTTACGAACAGATGGAGCCGTTGATGCCCAAGTGACTATAGGAAAGGGAAATTCTTACTGTCTTTAGTTAAAATTACGTTGCTTTCTAGTGACCTTTTATTAATAAAAAACTTTCCTCTGATAATAGAAACCCTTAAAAACAGCTAAATATTTATCGAATTCATGATATATATGTAATATGATATATAACATTGACTTCTTCAGTTTCATAAAAACTCTAAAATAAAAATGAAGATGATATCACTCTAAATTCCATTTTGGAAGCAAGTAGACTCAGAAAGTTAAGGGAATTTGCCTCAAAGTCCACAAGCCAGGAGGTAGTATTTAAATCCAGCTTAAGTGAGCTCAAATTCAACACTGCTGGCATAGCAGTTCTTCCTTCACAGTTATTCAAGAACCACTCTGGTTTCATTTGTTCTCTAAGTTGTAAATTCAAGAAACAATTTTATTTATATTTGCATGAAAAAAACCTGTGAGGTAACTACGGTTCAGTTACACCTATTAACTAGTTTACACTCACCAATGATTTTAGGGCAAGGGAAAAAGAAGGTAAATTTATAGTGTCACCTCCTTAAAGGGCTTGCTAGTGCAATTAGCAGCTATCCACTACTTTAAACAACACACCCGTGAGGCGGTCACCATCCTTCTGTAAGAGGACCTTTTACAGCTCAATCAGGCACTTGACTTTTATTTTTGAAAGAAAAAAAAAGCTTAGCCAGGATACAGTGGTATTTTTGTGACATGTGAGAATGACGTGCGTGACAGAAAATAAAGGATGGAATGCAAAAACCAAAGGCGGCCTGGCGTTACGGGCAACAGGCTGGTACACAGGTGTATGGACAAAAACTGTTCACTCGCTCATTCATTCATCCAGTGTTTATTTATTGAGGGCTTTTGCTGTATGTATAAGACAAAAAACTAAACAATAATACTATGCACTTTCATTCTGTATAAAAAACTGTAATAAATATAACGACAAATAAAAAAACAAACAATAAATGGAATTTATTTTGGACGACTGCCGCAAAACACACCGGGTAAAATGCTCCTTACTTCTATTTCTGCAGACTCCACCCGGTTCTCAATTATTTCGATACACTGTCTCTTAGCCGGCGGTTCTTCGCTTATAACCGTCTCTTCGGCAATGTCTGTTGCTGGTACTGTTAATACTAAAATAAAAAAAGACACATCCACGTTACTTCGTTCTCAGGAAAGCGTAGCCGGCAGAAGCTGCACCTGCACTGGGCTGTGTGGATGCCACACGACCCTGACGTGCTCCTTAGGACAATGTCCGTGTTTGCCTTCAGCGCCTCCCTTTCCACTGGAAATCTATTTATTATCTAGTGTCTAAGTTTTAAAATTTTTACAGGTGATATAGTCATACGGCTCCAAAACATTTAACAAGTACACGCCAAGGCGGCTCGAGACTACACCCAGCCATGCGGTCACTGACAGGTTTCTTGCCTGTTCTCGTATGAAGGTAAGTAGAAATGAATGTGGCTACACAAGGCACGCACACCCACCAGCACGGGTCAGCCACGGCCCCGCACCTGTTCCGCAATCCCATCCCGAGGCAGGCCTCTGGCGTCAGCTGGATGCCCCCAGCTGCACATCATGTGGGCTTCCGTCAGGATCTCCTGAGCTGTGTCTCCCTACCGGATGACCACGGTGTGTCCATTTTTGGAAGTTCTTTACGTAAAAGTGAACGTACAGCAGTACCACCCCGGTCTGTGGTACAGCACCGTGCAAAGCAATCTTGAGTGGGTTATGGGAAGTTTACCAAGGGTCTGTGACCTTTCAAATTATCATAACATTAAAACTTTTTTCTTTTCTCTCTTTTTTTCCCTTTTCTTTTTTTGGAGACAGAGTCTCACTCTACAGTCCAGGCTGGTCCTGAACTCATTATGTAGTCCAGGCTGGCTTCAAACTCACAGCAATCCTCCTGCCCTAGCCTCCTAGGTGCTGGGATTACAGGTGTGTGCCCCTGCACCCAGCTATTCTGTGGTGCTGGGGATTGAACTCATAGCCCTGCGCTTGCTAGGCAAGCGCCCGTGCTTTCCTGCAGCCCAACATTACTGCCAGTTGTAAGCATCAGCAAAAATGAAAACAGCAAAACCCATGTGCTAACTTAGTAGCGCAACTTGGAACGTTTTCCATTCACCCTGCAGCCATACTAGTCAGCTTGGGCAGGACTCAGAGTCTCCTCCCAGGACGGTCCCTGCAAGCTGGGACACCACGCGCAACAGCGACGTGCACTAGCAGCGTGTGAAGGCCTCACGGTCAGCGTGGCCCTGTCACTGCTCTTCTTTTCCAGAGTTTCACTGATTTTTCTCCTCTCTTCTCCTCTCCATCAATATAAATTTTAGAATCCATATGGCTAGTTACGAAAAAAAAAACTTTTTTTTTAAAGAAACAAAAAATAAAACCTGCTGCCCCTCACTCTGGTCTGAACTGTGTCCTCGCCAACCCCACTCCCTGCTCACATGCTGAAATCCCAACCCGAACAGCTCAGAATGTGATTACATTTGGTGACAGGCCCTTCAAAGAGGCACTTAAGGTAAGATGAAGCCCGTATGGAGACTCTGATCCTCGGGGACTCGTGTCCTGATGACAATAGCCAGGACCAAGTAACCACCACCCACGGTGGGCCGTGGAAGGACACACCAGAAGGTGGCTGTTGGCAAGCAGGAAATCACTGCTGCCACGGCTTCCCGCAGCAGGAGAAACTAAACAACTTTCTACCACTTATGGTCACCCGGCTTGCGATGCTGTGTTATAGTAACTCTAAACAACACAATCTTTCTCACAAATGTTCCATCTGTGAGTCAACCCACAAGAATTGAGGTTTCTGATACCACTTACGCCTTACCTCCAGAAACAACTACTCCCATTGGATCATCGGTAAATTAATCTACATAATGGCCGTTTCTGGAGACAATTTTAAATCTGTCTGATACAAACATTTGCTATTTTCTGAACAATTAGAATTGGTTCTTCAAAACCTGATAAAAGTGTCTAGACCTGGCCCAAGCCTTGGGCCAGTGATCAGCAGACTTCTGCAGCCAGGAGGAGCCAGGCTGTCCAGGCTCACAAGTCAAAGGTTCCTCTGCGTGGTGATTCTCCTGAAACTCGGCCTCTCTACAGCACCACGCCGCCTTCTCTTGAGCACTCAGACCAAACCTGGCTCAGACACTGCTCCAGAGCTCTGGCCTCCCTCGGGTCCTCTCCTAGCTGGAAGGAGGTACAGACACACGATCCTGGCTGCTCTCTGAAAGCTACAGGTATAGACGTGGGTACCGGGGGGCTGCAGACAGGCAACTCCTGCGGCTTCCCTCTGGCCCACCGCGCCCTGGTCCACACCGTTGTTCCATGTCGGCCTTCCTTGCAGCACCCCCTTGCACGCAGGGCCTGGCCTCCTAGGAGCTGATTTCTGAGCTGGGCCTTCTGCTGCCCTGGGTGCACCCTGCTGGTCTCCATGGGACCCTTCCTACCCAAGGCTGACACGGTCTCAGGTGCTTCTGCAAACTCTTAACATGGGGAATTGGAATTTGGACTTTCTCAGTTTTTCAGTTTCACTCAAAATACAGCTGGACTTTTGTTTTCATCTTGTTATTCTTTGTGGTTTTCAAAAGGAAAAAAATGAAGAAATTCGTAATAAACTTATAAAAAATTTCCATTATATTCCTATTCAAGTGCTAAGCTCAACTTGGTCTTTGGCAGTTTTTCCTATATGGTGTTTTTAAAAGTTCCTATGATACATGAACTGCATAAAACAGTATAAAAGAATACTGTTCAATGCTAGCTGATTTAAATTTCTTTTTATACTGTTTTGGTGATACATAAGCCTTTTTTCTTTTTTTTGTGGTACAGGAAATGGGACATAAGGCCTTTGCATACCCTCAACCTTACTTTTTTTTTTTTTTAAGTATTTTGAGCCAGGCCTGGTGGTGTAGCCTGTAATCCCTGTACTCTGGGAAGCAAAGACAGAAGGATCACAAATTCAAGCCCAACATAGGCAATTCAGTGACTTAGCAAGACCCTGTTTCAAAATCAAAACAAACAAAAAAATGGGTTGTACCTCAGTGTGAAAGTCCTGGGTTTTATTCTTAGCATTACAATAAACAAAATTTTTTAAAAATTAAAAATTGTTGGCACAGGGTCTCACTAAACCACCAAGCTAACCAGGCTGGGCTGAAACTTGTGATCCAGAATGCTGGGATTACAGCTACATGACACAACACTCAGCTTTATTTTCATACTAATAATTTAGTATGTGACTGGTTTTAGCATCAGCCCAAGCAAACACAGTTTGGCAATTCTGTTAGAGCAGAAGGCGGCACAAACGTAATCTGAGGCAGAAGCAGATGCGCTGAAGGAGCGTGAGCACCTCCTGGGAGCCGAGAAGAAGCGCGCGCGGCACCCCGCACCGACCTTGCTGCCCGTCAGGCATGGTCACGATGATAGGCTGGCCGATGCCGCTGGTGGGGATGGAGTGCAAATTGCCCAGCTGGATCCCGTCTGTGACGATGGTGATGACTTGCTGGCCCCCGGAGCTGACCACCTGCTGGATGGCACCATCCACTGACTCTGCAGTCACCACTTCCTCCGTGGCCACTACTAGAAACAAAAGAAAAGAAAAGAAAGAAAACATCTGGGAACACATCCAACAGTATGAATAGAAATTCAGTAAAAGGTTTATTTAGGAAAGACAGGCCGTAAGTACACAAGCTGCTATAGCGTCAGGATGGTCCTGAAGTCAGGGGTCACGACATAAGCCCAGGACACTCACGATGCACACCACCCTTCTTCCCTTTGGGGCTCACACTGCCTTTGTTTGCCTTCAACTGTAATTGAGCTTTATCACCAAGCACTTATGAAAATTTCAGGAAGAGCTACAGAATGAAACGCAGGACACAGAATAGCCACACACTCAACAGAAAGACTACACAAGCTTTCAAAAACATCAAACAACACTTTGATTTTCTCCCAAAATATCTACATGAAAAAGAAATGACCATAGGCTGAGTCTAAGTACACACATAGTTTAAAGCCCAGTCATACGTGAGACCTTTTTGTATCCTAACCCAAGCTTTCATCTTTGCAGCACTATAGTTACTATCATTAAAATAATAAAAGATCTTTCCTGTCATCTAAAAAGCTTTCTTTTTTAAGTTTTGTGATGGTGAAGTATTTTTAAAAAACTAAAAGGAAATCAACTGTGGAAAAAGATACAGACCTCCTCACCCCCAGCAACCTTCAAAATAACCCAAGAGTGAAATGCTCAAGCATCTCAGATTAAAAGACCTAAAAAACCTTAAGAAGACTATTGATTGAAAAACGTATGTCACATACCAAAATATAAAAGCCCCCGGACAAAAAGTAACTGCACTAGTGTAAATATTCATTCAAGTAAATGAAAGCTCAGGTTGTAATGCAGGATTCTCGGTTCCGCATGGCTTCTGAATTACAGCGCCCCAAAACTGAACAAGGCACAGAGGGAAATGGCAAAGTCCCAAAAGACTGAAAATTCTATATATAAATATTTACACAATAAAATAGAAGCTACATTTTTCAAAAATAACGTTTCAAGGGTATTATGGCTGCAATTAAACCTGAAATTAAAACCCAAAACAACCTCATAAAACCCAATGCAATTAAAGCTAAAATTAAAACCTAAAATAACCTTGTAAGACCCACTAGCTTACCCCTTACAGTCAACTCAGGTTCCCTATTCTAACTTAGCAACAGACCAAAAACTAATGTGCAAAAGCTACATACCTGGTCCAAACTCCACTCTCGGGCAGAACGGGGCCATATCACCCTTTTCCAACACAACTAACCAGCAATGAACAAAAGCTGATCTGCAGACAAGAAGGTGCAACTGAGGCACGGGAAGACTGAGGCTCGGCAAGCGAACGCTGACGCAGGACGGCGGGGCTACAGCCACAAAGTAAGAGCTGCACGCAGGGAGCTTTCAAAGGGACCAGATAAATACACTGCCGACAGAAAAGGACAAAACGAGGCAGGGGTAGGGAGTGTGTGGCCTGTGGACCGCGTCTATGACCCAAACCACCGTCGGGTCCAGCTGGGCCTAACCCCAGAGAAGAGCTTTTGGCCATCCCGGGGGTGAGTTAATTAAGTGTTTTACCAAACATGGCAGGGTAGGTTTTAAGTTGATAATTTTGCATGACGCACTACTGATATCATAAATACTCAAATGATCGTTGGCAGAGAAAATGTTCCCTGCCCTTCTCTTTAACAATTACAACTTCTAATTCTACATCTCCAATGACTCTCAAACTTACTCACTTCTTACTAGCTCTACCAAATCCTTCTTCATGCTACCATTACATCTTGTTCCTGGTTGATCCTGGTTGCGTTACATACCTAAACTACCTTCCAAAACATCCTTTCAAGCCCACCATAAACCATATTGATGTGTGTGCGCGCGCGAGTGTTTGTCTGTCTTTTGCATTGTTTAGTGAAGTTGACGACTAAACCTGGGCTTCACACTGAGCGCCTTCCCCAGCTCACTGGTCATTTTTTATTTTGAGGCAAAGTCTCACCAACTCACTCAATTGCTCAAACTTGCAATCTTGCTGCCCAACCTCCCAGACTGCTGAGATCACAGGCTGCGCCGGGCACAGGGGTCGTTTTAAAGGTCTTGTATAGTTTTGCCTTTGGCCACCCTGAGTTACTCTCACACTAGCCTCCAGGCTCCTTGAAAAGCTCCTTCTGCCTCACAGCTTCACTCGTCCCTCCTGCGAAAATGTTCTTTCCCAATTTCCCTAATTCCTAACTGGTTGTCTTGGACGATTTCATGGGCCCCACGGCAGCCAACAGGCCTGACAGGAAGACAAGAAGGGTCTGCAATCCCCGACAGACAGCTTCTAGCTTTCTGTCTCCCATTCAGAATGACGTTCAAACACAATGACTTCCCACTAGAGTGCTTGCCTCGTATGCACAAGGCTGTGGGCTCAATGCCTTAGCACCACATAAAAATTAGCCAGGTCACAGGGCGCACACCTGTAATCCCAGACTTGGGAGGCTGAGACAGGAAAAACAGGAGCAATGCCATAGTCCAAGGCCAGCCCAGGCTACACGGGGAGTTCAGGACCAGCCTGGACTGTAGAACAAGACCCTGTCTCAAAACCTAAAAACCTTCCAACCTCCGTCTCATCATATCTAAACCAAAGATGCAGGTAGATCATTGTTCACATCCTATGATGCCCCTGAAAAAACACACAAGCATGCCCAAACTCAGGGTGGGTCTGGTGACTGACGCGAGAAGAAAGTGGGTAGCCAAGAGACAGAGTGTGTCTTAGGCCAGAGGCTGGACGTAAGACAGTTATGTACCTCCGCTGATTTTGGTCCCGGAACTGCTGGCCACATACTGACCTAACTGTGTGACAGTGCTGAAGTTAGAAATGATTCTGTCCACAGAACACTATATAGCCCATGCTATAAAAACCCAGCGATGTTACTAAGGCCTTAACATTTCTGAGAGACAGAAGAAATGTTAGTGTGGAAATTCACTGAGCTAAAAATCTAAGTGTCAGACTTTCAGCTGACATGAAATAGCTTCAGGTAGTGCTTAGAACTATCTAAATAAGACGTTCAGGTACGTGCAACTTAACTAAAGAAGTTGATAAGTTTAAACACTAACCAGCAATTAAACAGTTTTTTTTTTCCTTTTTTTCCTCTCTTTTTTTGTGGGACTGGGTATTGAGCCCACAGCCTCACACATGCTCAGCACGTGCTCTACCGCTAAGCCATGGCCCCAGCCTTGGAGCCAGGTTTCCTTGACAGAGTCTCAATTACAAAGGCACTAAAACATCTGGGTGTAAAGGCAGGACGTTGACCGGATACTGCATACTATACTACTGGCCAAAAGTAATTCAGAAAAACATGAAGACTCATGAACATGGAGGCTTTGATTACGAAGCTAGAGGAGCCAGAGAGGGGCACCACTGGGAAAGCGCGAGTGAAGTCTCTAGGTTGACTCTCCAGCACTGCCAATGGCTGCAGTAGCAGATTCCTATAATCCTAGCTGAGGCAGGAGAGTTTCTTTGAGTTCAAGGGCTAGCTGGGTTACCAGGAAGTTCAGGACCAGTCCAGAGAACAAAGTGAGTGACTCTGTCTCAATAAGGAAAAGAAAGAAAAGAAAAAGATTTTTGTATCAGTCAGGCCCTGAAGCACAGGCCTGTAATCCCAGCACTCTGCGAGGCTGAAGCAAGAAGATTGCAAGTTTGAGCCCAGCTTGGGCAACTGAGCATGACCCTGTCTCAAAATATTAATAATAAAATTCTCCCCCACATTTTATTGACATGCATACGTGCAAAATTCCAGGTTTACAATGAGGTTGGGCATTTTGTGCACATTCATATCGTGTCAAGGTGACAAGGGCTTTCCCAATAAAAATTTTTTAAAAATACACTGGAGATATAGTTCAGTGAAGACCCTGGGCTCAATCCCCATACCAAGAAAAATATATATTATCTAACAGAACTGCTACAACTACGAATGATAGTAACTTTATATGTACCTGCTTCATTTAAATAAGAAAAAAAACCCCAGGGGCTCTGGTTTCAATTCCCCAGCACCACATAAGCTGGGCGTGGTAGTACACACCTGTAATCCCAGCACTTGGGAGGCTGAGGCAGGAGGACTGCTGTGAGTCCAAGGCCAGCCTGGGCTCCATAATGAGTTGAGGCTACAGAGAGACCTTGCCTCAAAAAAAAGAAAAGAAAAGAAAAGAGAAAAATTAAAAAACAAACTAGTAAGACGGGTAAAATTGTATAATGCAGACCTGATGTGAACCACACATTTGTCTTTTAATTTTTAGTTACTTGCCAAGATTTAATATTCTTTTAAAATCCAGATTCTCAGCTTCCACTGGAAGCCCCGAATCCGGCGACCTGGGGCCGGGTGCCATCACCTCGCACACCTGCGCCTGCCCTACCCACTCTTCAGATGGCAGTCTCCGCCCTGCCCACTCGGCCTTGCTCGCTGCTTCCAGGCCTCCGGAAGCACGGGACTCGCCACTTCTCCCGTACACATCTGACTTGCTTTCCTAACCTGGAGTTTCGGAAGAATTGGACAACGGAGCCGATGCTTCAGCTAAGGCAGCTAACGTAGCTAACACCGACGTGGAGGAGTTTCCAAACTGAACAGCAGACACACCCGTCTCATCTGCAAGGGAAACACAGTTGGGAATTCGTGAGGGGCTTACGCGCGTCTCCCGTCCTATCTCCCTTCACTGGACTGTTACACAAAGCCGGACGGCACTAGCTCGCGGAAGGCGGCCCTGCAGCGCGTTCCCGAGCACCACCTTTCTTCAGGTTGCTTCACCTTGGGGGAGAACAAGTTGCCAATGCGCAGGAAGCCAAGGTGGCCAACCTTACCCTCACTCTCCAACGGTCCCGAACACCTACTCACAAGTACAGCCCCACCGCTACCTATGCGCGTCTCAATACCTGTGGCCTTGGGTGGATTTTCTGAAGATACCAGACCTGTTAGGTTGACCACCCCTCCAGGTCCGATGATGAACTGTGGGGTCGCAGTGTGGATCGTCACCGTGTCTGGGCTCTCGGGGTTCGTGTTGATTTGGTTCTGCATAGCAATCTAGGGAACAAATAAATGGCCATGGTGTTGCCAGAACTGCAACCACAACACTGGGCACCAATTCTCAACGCAGCACAAACACACACGGGCGGGGGCGTTCCCTCAGTCACAGAACACAGATGAAAACACACACTTCCGGCCTGGGAGGGCTCGCAAAATAGTGATGAACTCACTCACATCCTAAGTCCTGTGAGAGGAGAAGTGGGTGCCCGAAGGCTTTTCCTCAAGAGCTATGTTACCAGTATGTTATCTGCCATCTACAGTCAGCACATTCAGTTGAGGAACTGTGCACACACGCATCCCGTCAGCTCACATCCACGGCCTTCCCTCGACAGGCTTTCAGACCTCACACACTGAAACGGGACACGGGGCAACAGTCTCCTCTGCTGCTCCAGAAAGTAACTTATTTAAATTATTTCCCCTGCACATTTGGTAGTGTAACACTACAGACATGAAGCAAGGCGTTCTCAAGAAAGGTTCCCTATGTTCAACTCCAATCCTCAAAATACTGTTTGAAACATGAGAAAAGCCATGGTGAAATTCATCCTCCTGAGCTTCAACTCTTCTGAGTTAGGGTACTGCTCTGCATCCCAGTCTGGCCTTGGGCAGTCCTTCTTCCTCAGCCTCCTGAGTGCTGGGATTATAGGCATGCACTATCATGCCTAGCTTCATGTGGTGCTGGGGAACTGAACTCGGGGCCTTGCCCTTGTAAGGCAAGTGCTTTAACTACTGCGCCGTGCCTCCAGCCCCTTTATACTTTTAAGTAACTTGGGAAGTTCACAGATGGAGACAGTGTCAGAGAAGAATTCTATAGGAAGATGGCAAGGTGTGGCAGGAGGCAGGCAGGCCCCGATCACCAAGTCTCACTGTTTATGGAGAAAATCTGAAGAACTATGTGCACAAACACACTCTGAGAAGGGTGTGCGCAAATCAGAATGACAAACGCTTCACTGCTCAATGCTCACTACGTGAAAACTTTTTCTAAAGATTTTTTTTTATCATTTATAAGACTTTGAAAAAATCTACGGTATCAGGCGGGGGCTGTAGCTCAGCCGGCGGAGTGCTTGCTTAGCAGGCACACAGCCCCAGGTCCATCCCACAGCAGCATGTAAGCAGGGTGTGGTGGTACTGGCCTGTAATCCCAGCACTGAGCACACTGAGGCAGGCCTGCTTGGAGTTTGAGGGCAGCACAAGCTACACAGTGATTTCAAGCCAATCTGGAGCAAGGCCCCATCTCAAAAAAAAAAAAAAAAAAAGGAACAAAAAAAGAATGGAAATTATAAAATGAGACATCGAGAAGGGGAATTCAGTTAACCCAGAAAGTAATCACCTTATCTAATCTCCTATTAGGAGAAAAGATGTGGTCTTGAGGTCAGCGAAATCACTAGTAAAACAGACAAACAGGTAGCAGAAGGGAAAATGGCTCGTCCCAAGTAACTGAGTCCAGTACGAAAAGCTTCGAGCTTGGAATCGACCCCGAGATGCTACTCCACACATCTACACAGCTTCCTCTGTTTCCGTAAGTTAAAAGCCAAGTTACCTGCAGTATCTCTGCTAAATCTTCATTTCCATTGTCTACTGAAATATCAAATGCAGTTTTACAGAATTTACTTTGCGTATGCACATCAGCACCATATTTGATTAAAAGTTCCACCACTTCTTGATGATTGTGTTCTGTGGCCCAGTGGAGAGCTGTCATCTTTAACATGTCCTTTGCGTTAACGTCAGCACCGTGCTACAAAAAATAGTTTAAAGTAAGACACTACTCAACGCTGAAATGTGAAACAGAAAGAATCCCTGATCTGGAAATACTAGTTACTACAATTTGAAGTAAGAATATAATCAACTCTTTTTTTGTGTGTGTTAAATATATCTGCCAGCGATCACCACTTGCCTGTCCATTAATCATCTGTCTATCCTGATGAATTTCCTGCTTTCGCTCTAATTTCCCGAGAGGACTGTCTATATACGTAAAGGCAAGCTGTGACTATTCCTTCATAACACTAACACTGTATGGGAGGTGATTCCCCAGTTCCTTATTTCTACAAAAATAAGGCTGCCTTCAAACTCAGTGCAGCCTAGAGAGGGAGAAGGGAGCGCTCTAGAGGCCCACTGCCCACTACAGCAGCCAGCTCACGCGGCACTGAGCACTCAGACCTGGGCAGACAGAACAACAGCATGCTGTGTGCCTAAGCCTGCTCAAAACTTACTATAAAGAGAAGAGAATTTGAAAATCTCATGAATAATTTTTACACTGATGTCATGTTGAAATGGTGATGTATGAATAAACGGAGTTAAATAAAATATAACATTTAAGTTAGTTTTTACTTTTCCAATGTAGCTAAAAGAAGAACTTGGACTACACGTGGTCTCCATTTATGGCTCGCACTGCATTTCTTCCAGGACAAGTTTATGTAAACGACAGAAAGGGTAAAAATAACGCCCATCACTCTGTTGCAGAATCTTCCCCACCACTCTCTGGCATTTGATTAAACTCTCACTTACTTGTTACCTGCTATTCATCCGAGCCGTGGACTCTCTCAGAGCATCTGTAACACAAGACCATCCTGACACGAAGCTACAGCCCCTTCCTCTTCCAACTGTCTGACTTAACTAAGAATACTTCTTTTTCTTTCTTTCTTTTTTTTTTTTTTTTGAGACAGGATCTTGCTCTGTCCAGGCTGGTCCTGAGCTCACTATGGAGCCCAGACTGGCCTTGAACTCACAGCAATCCTTCTGCCTCAACAGGCCACTATGAATATTCTTAAAGGAAGTTTTCTCCTCCATGAAAGAAAACTTTAATGCTATTTTCTTGGATGGGCATATGCCGAAAACATAAGATACTATAGGTAAGACACTAAGCAGGCATGCGGTGAAACAAGTTTCTTCCTTATTACAAAGCCATAATGCCTTTATGGGACTGAGTTTCCAAAGCAAAGTGCAAAAAGAACACCCACCTTGAGCAAGACCTCTACGATGCTGGCGTGGCCCTCGGACGCCGCCATGTGCAGAGGGGTCCTGTCCACCTTGGTCCTGGCGTCCCTGCTGACACCAGCTCGCAGCAGCACCTCAGTGGTGGAGTAGTGCCCGTACTGTGCTGCCAGGTGGAGTGGAGACGTCCCCAGCTGCTCAAGAGAGAAGCCACGTGCAGTTACACTTGGCCCGCTTCCATCAGAGTCTACTTTACACAGTGAGCAGAATGCGCCATTCAAAACTCAAAAGAAATCACTTGGTTTAAGCTTATTACACCTTCTTTACAGAAACCTTCAAGAATTGCCAAATACTTGTTAATGAGAAGTCCTTACTTCCCTTATTTGAATTTTTCCATTATTTTTATCAGATAAATAGCCCAAACAAAATTAATTTCATTGACAATTAAGAGAAAATTAGGACTTGAAATATATTTGGAACATTATGATATTTTCTTCCTACTCATCATATAAAATGTGTTAAAATTAACTTTTTTTCCTTTACAAAATTCATCAAATACATGTAACAGTGTACTTTTTATTAAGGGAACCAACACTGTTCCTCAGGGCTTAAAAAGACATATCAACATAGACAATTCAGTGATCTTTTTAAAAAGAAGTTCACACTGTTGTTTAAAAAAAAATAACACCTCAGAGGTACATTTGCCAAAAGTGAGTGTGGAGAGAATCAAAGCCAAGCTCCGTTCTCCTGTCCACGCGTGCCACCTCGGCTGCAGAGTCCAGCCAGGACACCGACCCACGCTAGGCAGAGGCCGCACTTCCCAGCAGGAGTGGAGGAGGATCCTCGTCAGAGGCAGAACTTCGAGTACATGATATTCAGAATTAAGTTCTACCACGTGCATTTATGTGCACAGGAAACCCCTACGACTCTGATTATCAACGCTGGTATTCAAAGAAATTAAAGTATCTGCCTAGAACGTGAAATCTGCCACAACCATCACTGATGGGACAGCACGGAAGCTTCCACACGTTCTCCGGGGGACACGTGCTCCAAGACTCTTACATACTAATCTCTTCGTACTCTTGTTTGGCAGGGAAAGAACCCAAGGCACAAAGGGTAATTAGTTTGTCCAAACTGACTCAACAAGTGAGTTGTGACACCAAGCTACACATACGTTCGTAATATATGCTTTAAAAAAAAATGATTGGAGCTGAAGGAATAGTTTAACGGTTGAAGCTCAAGGCCCCAAGTTGATTCCCCAGCACCACACAAGCTGGGTGCACGCCTGTAATCCCAGCACATGGGAGGCTGAGGCAGGAGGATCGCAGGGAGTTAGAGGCCAGCCTGGACTCCACAGAGAATTCAGGACCAGCCAGGACTAAAGAATGAGACCACATCTCAAAAATTCTTTTTGCTTAACCTTGGAGTAATTATTTTATGCCACAAAACCTACGTGTTTCTGTGAGAAGGTCATGCTCACAGATCAAGGCGATTCCGGGACACCCCAGGCTTTGTCACATTCTCCTACCACTGGCCTCTTCTGTGGTCTTAGGTCATTTTTTAAAATTTCCTTTTAGTTTTGTTTCAGAGCTAGCATGTCATGATGTCGTGCAAGCTGGTCTCTTGCCTCCTCAGGCTGGACTACTGAGGCCAGCTTATAGCATTAAGTCTAACAGTTCAGGAGAACACCTCAACGGCAGACAACACACCACACAAACTTGTCTCAGTGTGCTATCAGGGTCTGCTTTGTGCTATTAATTTTGCAGTTTTGTTTATTTTAATCTTGAGACCTTTCCCCTTTTAGTTGATAATGAAAAAAAATACAAAAACATACAACATATACATATATGTAGTGAAAATGCAAATAGCTGTGAAGTTAACCCCACTATAAAACTAAAACACCTGCAGCAATTTAAAATCTTCCCACAGTGGTACTACCCAATCACAAAACTCTCCCTCAGGACCTTATGTCCAACACTGCTTGGCCTTCTGTGTACCACTTACATACCCTTAATGGCACATGGTGGGTTCATCGGTTTTGAGCCTTACTTACACACAATCATACGTGTTTGTGACTTCTATTGGCCTTCTTTCACTGAACAATATATTCATAAGGTTCACTCAATATTAGTGAATGTAAACATAGCTCACTAATTCCTCTGCTCTGTAATAATCAATTTCAAGAGCAAACCATAACTAATTTAACCAAGTTACTGATACACTCATGTTGTTTCCCATGGTGTTACTCTGAATACTATAGATCAGAACTATCTTGTAGTTATCTTAAGTCTAAGAGCAAGATTTTCCCTCCACTGGAAATATTCTTAGGAACTCAACTGCTACTTCATTCATAGAGATGCACACGTAGAAATCCACTGAGTAACGGCAAAGTGTCCTCCAAACAGCTCTGCCAACTACTGATTCCACCAAAAGCACCTGAGAGTTCCTATTCCAGCTCTCCTCACAAGAACTGGTACCGTCAATTTTTTTTCTAATATGGTGGATAAGCAAAAGAATTTCATGGTTTCAACTGGTTTCACCCAAATACCAGTGCAGCTGAGCATCTTTTCATTGATCTTCTCACTGATATTCCAACCTCCTCCTGGGAAGGTACCAATGTCCATCCATCTTCCTTCTATGGCCCCGTCTGTCTGTGTATTACTCACCCAAGGAACTGCCTACGTACTGTGGATACCACACTTGCAGTATGACTCCATGTGAATAAGGCTTCTTGTGACTGTTTTGTTCTGATGTACTATGGTATCACTAGGTACCCAGATACGTTATTTTTGTAACTGACCCTGATGCAGAAGTGGGGCTACTTGACTCCGTAGGCTGCCTTTTTTCATCAATTCTGGGAAATCCCCAGTGCCTACCCCTGCAAATTATCTCATCCTGAGTAGATATACGTCAGACTTTCTTATGTTATCTTTCAAAACTCTTAATATCATCACTTTCTATATTTTCTATTTCTTGTCCATGTTATACTCTGGGGTAGGTTTTTATATCTTATCTTTCGATGTCCTAATTTCCTCATTTGCTTCAAACTTCTTACTAAAATCTAAATCCCCTGGAAGGTCTGTTCCTGCTGTCAGCAGTCAGCAGGTTATTGCTCAAGCTGGTGTCTGCGTCATTTCTGTACTTAGCTGATTCTGGTTGCTCATTTTCCTTGGGATTTCACTAATGGGTATGAAGCCTGGGATCCAGATTCAACAAGCTTCCCCGAAGAGCTACTGCCAGGAAGCTGGCATAACCTCTTGTCCAAAGGACGCTTCGAGTTCGCTTCTTAGTTTGCGTTTTCTTCAGAATACACAGGTATATCTGAGCTCAGGCTGCTAATAGTGCAAGGAATGACTGCTGAGTCCACAATCTCACAGGTGCATTCCACCATTCTGTTAAGGGCCTTGGCCGGGCCACTGTCTCTGCAGCCCACTGGCCTAGGGGCAGGGCAGGAAGAGGCAGAGGTGGTGGTGACTATTTCTAGTTTGCCTTTACCCTGAAGTTGCAGCTCTCTGGATTCCACAGCTAAGAAGGGTCCCCACCAGCTTCTCTCCATCATGAGTATCCCAAGCAAGTGAAGCGGGAAAGTCAACAGGCAAACCTATGCCATGCAAGTGCTCTTAGGGTAAGTTTTCAAAGGATCCCATTTTTCAGGATGACAGCTGCTGACTTTCCTTCAACTCAGCAATGTACTGAAGATCTGTTCGAAAATATTTCTGAAAGAGTACCTCGTAAGCACCATGCTGCTTATGGGTAAAATCACTTGGGTCCCGGGGTACGCCGCAAAGTAACACAGAACCAAGAAAATGGGTGAGGCTTGTAAGATTCACCATGAGTTAATAATTTTTGAAGTCGGAGGGGCTGAAATATGGTTGAAAGTTCCCTAATCAGACAATCTGTTTCACTTTTATGTGAAAAAATTAAAGAACAAGGGACAAAAGAGCAAAAACAAAAGATTTTTAAAATCTTGAGTTTTAAGCTGCTACAGTGGGAGAGTGGGCTCAGATTTCCAGCCCTCTGTGCTCCCAAACAACCTACTTTACTGGTCTCTGGAGTTATCAGTTAGTTTTGCTTCCCCACAACTGGTTTCTAGAGTGACAAGAACTCACTCCCACCCCATTCCTCCCTTGGGTCAGATCTGTAGTGGTTTACAAGCATCCCTTGAAACACATTCTCCCTTCCTTTTCTTTTCCTTTTTAGCAGTTATAACTCCCACTTTTAAAAATCATGCAGATTTATTTATTTATTTATTTACTTGGAGACAGGGTCTCACTCTGGAGCCCTGTCTGGTCCTGAACTCACTATGGAGCCCAGGCTGGCCTTGGACTCATGACAATTCTCCTGCTTCACCCTCCCCAGTGCTGAGATCACAGGCGTGTGCCACCACACCCGGCTTATGTGGTACTGGGGAACCGAACACAGGGTTTGCAAGCACTTTAACTGCTGTGCCATTCCCTCAGCAGCTGTGACTCCCATCTATATCAGTTACTTTTTAACTATGCTATATGTAAGACTTTGAATTAAATCCCAAACAGCTACATGTTATATTTATCCCATGGTAGAGTATCACAAAGTTTGAAAGAAAATCCTCTTTGGGCAGAGTATTTGAGTCAGACTGTCTAATGTCAAAGAACATGTGATGAACCATTCATTCTAAAAGGCAGTTATGCAACTAAAATTAGCAAAAGAAAAATATTATCACTTATAAACATAATAACGACCAAACTTAGATCAGGAAAAAAAAAAAACCTCAAAAATGAGATGGAAAAAAAAAACCCCACAACATGGAAGTGACTCTTTACCCAGTCTGTAGTAAAAGGAGCTCCATTCGCCATCAAAATACGGACTTCGTCGTCTTGACCTGCTCGCGCCGCTTCTAGAAGCTTCTTTCCCAGATCTACCAGGGACATCTAGACAAAGCACATCAGTGAGCATAAAAAATCTCCACGCAAATTTCACAACACAACTCTCCCAGTTTTACATTAAGTCCAATCTGAGTTACCCTTGCAAAGGGCAGTGGAATGCTGAATCCAAACCGGGGCATCACATCACAGCGGCCCATCTGGGATCTCCCAAATGCATCTCCCTTCCTTGTTAAGCTTTTACGTAGGATAAAATTAGTCTGATTCTTCAGATACGGTTTGCCAAGACAGAAGAGGCGAGAGAAAGAGAGAAGGGCTGGCCAGGGGCTGAGGTGCAGCTCAGTGACTACAGCAGTTGCCTCGGGAAGTACCAGGCTGGGGTTCCAAGGCCCGCACCACACAGGGTAGCCGGTGTAGGGGTGCAGCCTGGAATCCCAACACTCAAGAGGACTGCCATAAATTCGAGGTCAGCCTGGGCTACACAGTGAATTCAGGACCAGCCTGGACTACAAAGCAAGACTGCCTCAAAAACAAAAAAACAAAACAAACAAACAAAAAAAACAAGCTGGTCTAAAATTTAAAACTGTTAGGCTGGAAGAATAGTGTAGTGGGGCTGGAGGAATGGCTCAGTGGTTAAAGTACTTGTTTAGCAAGTGCTAAGTACTTGAGTTTGATTCCCCAGCACCACATAAACTGGGCGTGGTGGCACACGCCTGTAATCCCAGCACTTGGGAGGCTGAGGAAGGAGGATTGTCTGGAGTCCAAGGCCAGCCAAGGATCCATAGTGAGTTCAGGACCAGTCTGAGCTACAATGAGACACTATCTCAAAACAAAACAAAACAAAACAAAAAGAATAGTGTAGTGGCTAGAGTCCTAGAAAGCTCAAAGCCATGAATTTGACTCCCTAGCAGCACATAAGCCAGGTGTGGTGGAACTGGCGTGTAATCCAAACACTCCAGAGGCTGAGGGTGCAAGAGTTTGAGGTCAATCTGGGTTCTACAGTGAATGCAGGACTGGCTTAGACTATAGATTGAAACCCTGTCTCAAACTTCAAAAAAATTAGTAAAAACAATTTTTAAAAATAAAATTTAAAACGGTAGCTAATTGCTCTCAGTCGGAGGGATCAATTTTTTCGTAAAAGCAAGTAAGGTACAGGTACATCTTGTGATGCTGGAAGCAAGTCAAATCTATTGCAGCCATTTTTTTTTTTTTGCAATAGTAAATGTGTTTGAAAGCTTAAAATAAGTATTTTCTACCTTGTATGTATAATGTACACCTAAAATTATTCAGAAAAGGTCGAAAGAGTCTTAGGAATACCAGGAGCAGAGCATGTGGCTGCCACATTAAGAAGCTACGAATGAGACCAGTCCAGTGGACTCGGGACACCCGACAGGGCTGGCATCCCAGCCAACTGTGAGTGTGTGTGTATTTTCCTGAGACAGGAAAACCCGCCATCTGGAGAAGTCATGGCACAGCACACAGGCCGAAGCTCTATCCATCAGCAACGTGCGGACTCAAGGGCATGGCCATCCTGAGCGAAGCCTCCAGACCCAAGTGCAGCAGGAGCACGAAGCCTGCAGGGACAGGAAGGAAGGGAAGCGCAGGGCTGCCGGGATGGAGGTGCGGGGCCTCTGATGAGTCAGTGGTAGGAGACAAACGTGGGTGGGGCGCGGTTTGTCTCCAGCACAGAGGCACAGCCCAGGAGGGCTGTAAGAAGCGGGGCAGGGGAGGGCCCAGGGGGCAATGACACCAGGGCGACTCGTCTACCTGGGCGAAGGCCGATGAGTGAAGAAAGAAAAGACAGGAGTGTGTGAGCAGGGAAGAGTCATGTCTGCAGGAAGGAGTAAAACGCGACCCTTCATGTTGAGACGTGGGTCAGGCAGCCTGAAAGGGGAACCTCAGAGGAAAGACGCCGCTGGAAGGACACAGCACGCTGGGTAACTCTGCGTCTGGGAGATTCTGAAGATGAGAGGTCGGCACAGGAGTAACCGGAACCAGGCACTGGCAACACCAGGACACTGGCACAGGAACACAGGGCTTGGGCTGTCCCCACAAGCACGCGGCACAGGGCAGCAGAATGTCTCGGGTTGTTCCACACTACATTCCATGGTAAGATTAATAAAAACGGTATATGTTCTTGGGGGCTTACGTAGGACTCTCCATGTCCTCTGCACAACATCTTAACATTTCATCCAAATCTCTGATTTCCTTTCCCCTTTCCCCATTCTCTCTTTAGTTCAAGGAAGTCCTTCATTCCACTAAAGAATACCAAACACTAACCGGTTACTGATCTCTTAGAGGTTTTTATTTTCCTCTAGGGGAGAAGCAAGGGATGACAGTAAAAGTTAACATCATGTTCAAAAGGCAAGGAGCCCCCAGGCGCAGTCTCCTATTAATGGCAGTGTAAGGACAGAGACCAAAGCCAGCCTCGCTCACCACGGTAAAACTCAAGCTGTCACACTGTCAAACCAGCACCTGCAGGCCAGGGGAGGAAAATGCCACCCAAGTCTAGCTCTAAAATGAAATCTGTATCTTTCAGAATATGTGCCTTTTAAAATGTTGCACACCGCTAACATGAAGGTAGTCTGTGTTCACTGGCACTCCCAGTGCCACCAGGTTCAGCGGTCCGCAACTCACTCCAAAGTGCCGATCAGGGCTTTTCCTCACTTCCGAAACTGGATTGCCCTCATGATCTGCAAATATTCTTAAATACATTCTGGATCTCGGGTTCTGTGTCAAATGCAAAACTAAGAATACCTGCTTCCAAGCTGGGTTCAGGCCTATAACCTGGGATGCTGAGTCATGAGGATCCCAAGTTCAAGCTCAGCCTGGACAAGTTAGTGATATGAGACTCTGCCTCAAGATTAAGGCTCAAAAGGGGGGGGGGGGGGCGCAGCTCAGTGTGAAGGCCCTGTGTCCAATCTCCAGTACCACAAAAAAATAAATATAATAACAATAATAGTAACAATAGCAACATTAGCAATAACATCCTCCCCTTCCCACCTCCTCACGTCTCAAGCCCTCACTCCGTGCTCTTTCTATGGTATTTCTTCCTGCCTTCTACGGAAAGATACCAGTTTAGTCTCATAAAGATGTAAAACTTGTATGCATTAAACAAAATTCAAAATAAGATTAAAAGATTGAAAGAGTATGTTTGCCACAAAAAAATGACAGGAAGAAATATTATTTTTTTAGAAGTCTAATCCAAAATGAAAAAAGAAGAGAGAACAAGAATCTAACAAATCACCAGACAAAAAATCATACATTTTGCAAAAGAGAAAAGAAAAATAATTCACACATGTAAAAAATGCTCAGCAGCTAGGCATGGTAGTGCATGACTGTAATTCTAGCACTTTGGAGGCTGAGGCAGGATTCAAGGTGTGGACTAGTGAGCAAGACCCAGTTTCCAAAAAAAAAAAAGAAAAGAAAAGAAAAAAAAGAAGGAAAGGAAGAAAAGAGCAGAGAGAAAGGAGATGGGCACTTCCATATACTGATACCTCACAGACTGCTGGCAGCAACATTACTGGAGCAGCCTTTTTAGCTCAACTTGGCAAATGCAACAAAATTACAAAAGTAACCAAGCCTACTGAGCCAATAAATTATTCCACTCTGAAAATCTACTGTAAAGGGAAAATATACATTGAAACAGACCAGTAAAGACTGTGTCTTAGTTACTTGTTCATTGCTGTGACTCAATACCCGACATCCACAAATTTAGGGGAGGAAAGGTTGATTTTAGCTCACAGTTTCAGAAGGTCACAGTTCATTCAGGGCGGCTGGCACCAATGGAAGTACATAACAGAGACAGAGGTGGAGGCAGCTCCTCACGACATCACCAACAGGAAGGCGAGTTGAGACTAGTCCTCGTCTTAGTCCTCCAAGGAGGACAGGAAGCAGGTGACATATCCTCCCAGGTCTCCTCCCAGTGATCAGCCCCTCCTGGATCCAGGTGTGGAAGGTGTGGTAACCCCACTACACGCCGTTAATCCACCCCTCCAGACTAGGCCCCAATCTACTAACAGCACATGGTTCCACAGACAATCCGTAACATTTAAATACATGAGACTCTGGGGAACACTAGAGAGCCAAACCACAACAGACTGTGTATGTGCACACACATCTACGTTATAATCATGTTTATAACACAGACAACCTAAAGGCAGGAAAACGACACATCTGACAGAACGAGAGGTGGTAATTTGGCGTTGATGCTACAGCATCAAAACTGTGGGCTGGCAGGAGGCTCAGTGGTCAGGACACTTGCCTAGGAAACACAAGGCCCTGGGGTCAGGTTCAACCCTCAGCACCACATACCGAGCAAGGTGGTGCACACCTGTAATCCCAGCACTCGGGAGGTTGAGGCAGGAGGGTTGCCTAGTGTTCTAGACCAGCCTGGGACACACTGAACTGAAGATCAGCCTGGACTACAAAGTAAGATCCTATCTCAGAAAAACAAAAAAGAAAGAAATACTTTATATTAACAAATGTTAGGACTGCATGACTACAGGAAACGTTCCCTCCATTCTGCAGTTTCTGTAATGTTATTGCACTATTTTCCTAATTTAAAATGTCTTTTAAAAAAGTGACAAGTCACACGATTATCAACTAAGTAAGTGATAACACTGAGGAAAGTTGTGTACCCCTGACTTACTATACAGGAGTGGCAAATAAATGAAGGATACAAACTTACTCATCTGCTTGTAAGCATCACCATAAAACAAGGAAGCAATTTCTCCAACTGCCCTAGTTATTCAAAACATGTCATATTTAAGGATCTAAGGTACTTAAATTACTGATTTTCAACCTTTGGGAACAACACAGTCGTGCAGAACAACACAAGTGCACGTGGGAATCAGTGGTTCTCAGTGGGAGCTGCGCTGACCCCTAGAGGCCATTTGTTTATTTACAGAGGCACTTGGGGGATTAAAGGTGGGGAGGTCCTACCAGCATTTAGTGGATCAGCCTGCGGACACTAGCCGTCTATCAGTGTCGGGAACAATACACATGGCAAGAAACTGGCATGTGTTCTGGATGATTCTCAGAGGTAGCACCGAATTACCTGGGGCTGTAACCTAGCAAGCAAATAAAAGGCACTCTTTCACAGTGTTAATGTATTCCACATTTTCCAAAATGCAATCAAACCATAAATCCATGTGTTTTGTTCAGAACTTTACTAAGAATTATCTTTTTTTTTCTTTTCTTGAGGCACCAGTCTCACTCTGTTATCCAGGCTGGCTTTGAATTCACAGGAATCCTCCTGCCTCAGCGTCCCCAGTGTACCACCAGACCCAGCTATTAAATGGTGCTGGGGAAGGAAACTCTGGGTCACCACTTCGCTATTCCTCCAGCCCTTGTTTGCCATTTTGGAAACTCATGTCACCAATACTGAGACCACTTTTGTATCTGAATCACCAATAACCAATGGCATTCCATCACCAGCTCACTCTATCGATGTAACACTACCAATCAGCCTCCCTATCAATCCGTAAAACCAGTATCACACTTTACCAACCAGCTTCCTCTACCGATATGACCAATACCACATCATCAATCTGTCCACTCAGTCGTGCCCTGGCACCCAAGGGAGGCTGGTTCAGGGGCCCCTCGCAACCTCTGGGCACCCAAGTCCCTTACATTCAGGATGTGCCACCTGCGTATGATCTATGCACATCCTCTCACATATTCTCATCTCTGGGGCACTTACAGTACCTAGTATGATGTCAATGTTATGTAAATAGTTGTTTAGGGAATAATGACCCAAAAAAGTGTGTACACGTTCAATACGGAAGCATTTTTCATGCATTTTTGTCCTCAGCTCAGCGTCTACACAGTAAGTGCTCAGATACTCATTTCTTTTTGAGAAAACTTCTAGAATTCCATCTTGAATTTCTGTACTACTTCTAAAATCCTTACCACAATCTGACAAACGATTATTTTTTTACTCCAATTGCAACATTTTAATAAGATCTCCAAAGAAACTTTAAATAGCTACCCACACACACACCAAAAAAAATCTACAGATAAGCTACTTTGCCTAGGCTGAGAACGCCACCTAGTGGCAATGGGGATTCCTTGACCCTTCACAGCTCAGAGATGGGATGCGGGGAGGGTCAGCGAGCAGGGGGTACAAAACCGCTATCTAAAACGTTAAGCACTGGATCCATGGTACTCTTACTACTCCTCTCAAGTAAGAATATGACTATAAACAAACACTAAGCCTCCTACAATATACTTGATGACTTGACTATGAAGTTTTTGAGAATAAACTTGCTATTTCTCTCAAGCTCAACAAGTAAAATTAGAAAATAAAATTCTTCTAGTTTTCTGTTAAACAATTTAGCTCTATCTGCCCCAAAACCCTACAGATATTCAGAGTAATTTTACTTATATAAAACCATTACAAAGTACTTGAACCATATACTAATATGAAACAAATGTTGATTAAAATGTAAAAAATGTCCAATCCCAAACAATGGTTACAGAAAAGCAAAGTGTCATAATGAAATACCCCTACGGATCACCACTCCAGCCGCTGAGGGGTCCTCCCACCCCACAGACTCAGGGCCTAGCGCTGGCTAGGCCAGTACTCTAACTGCTGTGCGATCACCCAGCCTATGCATTAATTTTCAACAAATTGCTCTTATTCCCAATGACCAGTTTGTGCCAGCTTGGGCACAGAACCTCCTGGCTTTGGCACTGCATCTCAGAAACCTTTGTTGCTTTTGGCTAAAGCTGTTCCAGGTTTATCATGTACATACCTGACCTAGACCTGCAATATGCCATTTCCACTAGGTCACTTGGATTCTTGTAAGCATTTAAAGACCAAACTCCGGAACAGAGTACTCATGTGTACCATGGTAACATACTGTTCCTAAATCCTGTAGGCAGACAAAGGAAGAAATAGGTATTTGGATGAAATTCGCAAATACATTATTTTAAATCAGGAATTCATATTGATGTACAATTCAGGTTGTCCATTATCTTTGTTTTCACAGCTTCCTTGACACTGTATTTGTGTCTCTACTGGTGTCCCACATCTTAGCAGGAAGACTTACACTGATTTTACCCTATGCAGGGGTCCCGACCTTCCCAGCCATGGCCCAGCCAGGACATATGAGCGTCTCATCAGGTTCTAATCCCAGGCTCGTGGCCAGGAGCCAGAGCTTCCCTCACTGCTTGCCTCCTGCTGATGGTTGCCATGGCACAGGCCCCTCTAACAGCCTACTGCATAACAGCCACCCCCCCACACACACCTCCTCCTTCCTGCCACACTCCTCGCATCAGTGGAAGAATGGTCTTCAACCGAACAGGTCCCTCGTCACAGAGAGGTTGGGGACTACTGACCTACAGTATGAACAAAATGGTGTCAAAATAAAAATACCAGAATTATAACCAGCAGTAAAGCAGATCAATAAAGTGAATGAAGTTTAAAATTCCCCCTTTTCCCCTTGAGACAGGGTCTCACTCTGCAGCCCAGAGTGGCCTCAAATTCAACAGTAATCCTTCAGCCTCAGCCTCCAGCATGGTAGGATTACAGGCATGTGCCACCACTGCCGGCTTATGCAGTGCTACTCAGGCAGGTAGCTCTTGCTAGGTAGGCAAGTGTTTTAACCGCCGAGCTATTCCTCCAGCACTAAAGCTCCTTAGCAGTTCTTTCTACCCTCAGCATGCGCATCACGTACTGTACCAACGAGTGTTTCTCCACACACTTGAACCATTTTGCATAATGCACGTGGATTCGCTTGATCAGTGGTGGCGGCGAGACTAAAGGCCTTTGCGACACGCTACATTCCCCAGCCTGCATTTTAATTATGAGACGGCGTGCTGCTAATCTGTTAAACTGCTGACGCCAGGCTCAAACTGGCAATCCTCCTGCCTCAGCCTCCCAGTGCACTGGGATCACAGGCCCGAGCCACTGAACCAAGATTTGTAGTTTTTATGTCAAGTGCTTTAAATTAAATTATTTATTTCATTGTAAATTTCCAAACTATAAAAATATTACACAAATCAAAAATCAAAGCAAAAAGGTAGACTCGGAAATCACACTTCCATCCCGTTTCCTTCACACCACTGCCCTCTTTCTCCACTAGGTTCTGATTTGTCTTTCTGGAGTTTTCTCTTTGCAACAAATGTAAGAATTCTTAATCTTCCATCTCTTATACCAGAAGAGCACACTGTGCACACACCCCTGCATGCTGCTCCCCTCCCAGCTCCAGCGCTGGCTCTCCGCGCCTGGCGGCCTTGCCCTGTGGCCGAGGCTCAGTCACGGGACATCCTCTGCAACAGAGCCGCATCGGCGTGGGACTCTCACTCAGCAGGCAGCAGCCACAACCTGGAAGCCCACAGAAACCTTTGCAGCAGAAGTGACAGCAGATTCCAACGACAATCGTGGCAGGAGCTTCTTCCTATGACAAATTTTTCCTGACAGGTTAAAGGGTGTGTTTCCTGCTTACAGCAGGAATTCTCGCCGGCCCTGGGTGGCCCTGGAAAGCGTAAGGACCTGAGCTGGTGAGGAGGATGGCAGGCAGCACACTCAGGACAGCGAATGCCACCAGCCATGCAGGGCCCGCTCACTGGCTGCAGTGACCGGCAGGTGTTTCTGAGCTTACTAGGAAGCTGTCAGAATGTCTTTATCTTGCTGTATTTTATTAGTACATATTTGTGACACACAACAATTGCAATTGTTCTGGGGAACTGGTAAACATATAGGCATTGTATGTTGATGTGAGAACATTATAAACCGGAAAAGTGTCTGCGCTGATTTACCTTCAATAAGCCATTCCCCTTATTATGTGGATTAATACAGAGAAGGCGAGAGTCAAATGGGAACATGCAAAGGGCAACGCTAGCAGGAGTGCTCGCGAGCAAGCAGTCCCAGGCCTCACTTGACCTCTTACCTTCAGTTAACAGTAATTAAACAGTTACAGGGGGCTGGAGGAATGGCTCAGTGGTTAAAGTGCTTGCCCAGCAAGCACTACATCAAACGCCAAGTAGCTGAGTTTGATTCCCCTGCACCACGTAAACTGGGCATGATGGTGTACGTCTCTAATTCCAGCACTTGGGAGGCTGAGACAGGAAAACTGTGCTGAGTCCGAGGCCAGCCTGGGCTCCATAGTGAGTTCAGGACCAGCCTGGACCACAGAGAGAGCGAGCCTGTCTCAAAACAAACAAGCAAACAAACAGTAATACATAAGTTTAAACACAACACATTTTGTGCTGTTTGTTCCCTATTCAGTTTCTTTTCTTCTTTCTTTTCTGGAATTTTTCAGATCAGCTATTTCCTCTATTGATCTAGAAGTTTCTATTCTTTTATTGGTACTCTAGAAATTATACTATGCATTAAAAGTCTTAAGTTAATCAAAAATTTCACTATTTCTTCTCCCCCAAAACAGCCTACATCGTAAAACACCTAGCAACATAGCAATCAAATTCAGTGTATAGACTTAGACTTGGGTAGATACCAATTTGAAGAATCCAAATGTGATTTTCATTTTTATAACAGGATCTCACTCTGTTGTCCAGACTGATCCTGAATTCACTATGTAGCCCAGACTGGTCTCGAACACACTGCAATCCTCCTGCCTCAGCCTTGCGAGTGCTGGGATTACAGGTGTGCACCCCAGTGCCACGCGTATGTGGTGCTGGGGAATCAAACCCAGGGCCCTGCACTGGCCAGATAACCACTCCAGTTGCTTTTATTCCTCCATGCCCAAATGTAAATCTTGAGTCATTTTTTTGAGAGAACTAGGGAAACGTCAGCATGGCCTACACATGTAAAAATATTAGGGAAATGCTGCCAATTCTTCCTCCAGATATATTTAAGCTCTTGGATTAAAGCAAGACACTGAGGCATTAATGGATTAAAATATTATGATACGTGGGCTTGTTTTAAAATAACCAGGGAGGCTAGTCCCTGATGGTGTAGGCCTGTAATCCTAGCACTCACAAGGCTGAGGCAAGACGGTCACAAAGGTAAGCGCAGCTTGGGCAACTCAGCAGTTTAGCAAGACCTTGTTTGAAAATCAGAAACAAAAATGGAGGGCTGGAGGAACAGCACAGCGGTTAAGAGCGCTTGCCTAGCCAGCAGGGCCCCATGATCCCAGCACGTGGGAGGCTGAAGGAGGAGGACTGCTGTGAGTTCAGGACCCACTTGAGCTACAAAGATCCTGTCTCAAAAACGCAAGGGCTGGGAAGGTAGCTAAATGTAAAAGCCATGGGCTCAATCCCTAGTTAAAAAAAAAAGAAAAAGAAAAAGAAACAAAACCAAAACTTGTACTAGGGGAATGTTGTATATGAAACCAGTTTACTTTTAAACTGGTAACTGTTAAAGCTGGGTAATGCATATTTGAAGGCTGGTTAATTCTCTACTTCTATATATTTAAATTTTTCTGTAACCAAGAGTTTTTTCCAGAATTAGCCTTTTAGGTAATACACAGACCTCAGAACCTAGAACTCCATCTATCCCCCTCCTGATTGATACTGCCTTGTTTTTTAATCTACTAGACATTTTTCATGTTTAATGTGGCTCATTTTCACTTTCCAAATGTATTATGTGTCACTCCTGACGTGTAAGATCAATTCTGCTCTGCCCAAGACAGAGTCCACATGTAGCATTATTTGACATGTGTTGTGCTTTTCGCAGTGTCAGGGATAAGCTGAGAACCTCAACCAAGCTCCATCTCCGGCCTACTTGCAATCTCTCTCTCTCTCTCACTCCACCCACGGCTCTATGCACTTCCTTGGAGAGGGGAGACAAGGGGTAGAACAACAGGTCTTCATTTAGAAAAAAGGACCGGTGCTGGAGGAACAGCTCAGCAAGCTCAATGTGGATGTAAGCCCATAAACGAGGCATGGTGGCACAAGCCTGTAATCCTAGCACTTGGGAGGCTAAGGCAGGACTGTCATGTGTCTGAGGCCAGCCTAGGCTCCACAGTGAGTTTAGGACCCAGCCAGGACTGCAGAGCGAGACCCTGCCTCAAAAAAAAGAGAAAAAGAAAGAGAGAGAGAGAAAGGAAGGAAGGAAGGAAGGAAGGAAGGAAGGAGAAAGGGCTTCTGCAGGAGCTCACGCTAGCTGGGACAGAGTCCCAAGGGGTTGCTCCCTTGACATCCCGTCTCGCCATGCCACAGCAGCTTTTCCGTGGCCAGGCTTCTGCCAAGCCCTTCCACCACTGCCGACCACTCAGGAATAGACTACGACCTTCTGAAACATGAGCTAAACTACGCCTCACCTCCCTTGGGTTGCAGGTGTCAGGTATTGCGTCCCAGCAGAGGAAAAAAACCAGGGGCTGTGGCTGCAGCTTGGCAGTTAAAGCTCTTGCTTAGCTAGCGCAAGCTCCCAGGTCCGACAATCTTCCTGTTTAAAACATTCTCACACTAATACGTGTGCACAGAGGCTGCTCTGAGGAGGAGCGAGGTTCCCGCCGCGTCTCTGGGCTCATCTCTCTCTCCCCTAGTGACTGAGCTCCAGGTGCAGTACATTTAGGTCATTTTTCTACGCAAGCAAACACGGATCCCACCTTAGATCTTTCATGTGCCATTTCGCCAGTCTAGGCAGCACCTTACTGTGTGGCCAGCTAGCACACACCTATGATAGTAGCATTCTGGGAGGCTGAAACAGGAGGATCTCAGGTTTGAGCCCAGCCCGGGCAACCTTACAATTTAACAAAACCCTCAAAACCAAAACTGACCAACCAATGTAGCCTAGTGCAAGGGCCCTGGGTTCTATCTCCAGTAACAAAAAAACAAAAACAAAAAAAACCTTACTTAGGAAACCGCAAGGCATGCTCTGTCCCTCAGGGTGCCCAGAAAGCAAAGTTCTCTGCCCACTTAAACATAAGTCACATCCCGCCAATGTCCCATCACCTGGCTTTACCTGCTTTTCACGTTATCCACTAACACTGAAAGCCTCATTTCTGTTTAATGTAACCCCGCCCTGTGTCAGCTCCAGGAAAAAAAGGACCTCTGTCTTGGTTTGTTGGTGACACTGGGGGATCAGAACAGTGTTTGGCACTGGGCAGACATTCCCGAATGGGCTTGCTAGGCAAGGAGCAGGAAAAGGAAGGACGCATGGAATCCAGGTAGCCCAAGGGATCGGGGGACACCAGCTTGCAGCTAAGGCGGTGGGGCTGAACGCCAGAGGCGGGCTCGCCCTGCAGCCACCGCAGTCACCCAAGTCCACAGCACGCAGAGATCCACTCAAACGAAATGCTTATTCACTCTGCCAGTGCAGGTCACAGTGCTGGGCACAGCTGCAACTACAAAGGTCAACTACACCCTCTCTCCCGTACTTTTGGCTCAGGGGCAAAGGACTCGGAACACTTCTGAAAAATTCTTCTGGCAGCCCTACCAGGATGGAATCAAGGAGAACGTGAACTTAGAGTAGCTGGGCTGTCGGGTGCTCGTAAGAAATACGGGAAAGAATGTGACCCAGACGACTTCAAGATCTCAGGATGATGATAACGAAACCAACAGAAAAGAGCACAGTCATAACAAGTCGAATAGACGGGCATCCCTGAGCCATCCAGCCAGGCACAGGGCGCACACCGAGCTGCCAGCACAGCAAGCACACCGGGGTCCCTGGGTTCAGACTTCACTGAGGGACGGCAGAGAGGCCCAGGGACTCCCAGCCGGGGGTAGCAGGGGCAAAGACACAGGACGATAAATCACCCAAGACAACGGGGACGCAGTCAGAAAAAGCCGCTACGCCGAGCGTGATGATACATGCCTGTGAACTTGGGAGGCTGAGGCAGGAGGGCTGCTGAGTTCAAGGCCACCCTACACTGCACAGTGACTTCAGGACCAGCCTAGACTACAGAGCAAGACTTCATCTCAAATGAGAAGAAAGAAAGAAAGAAAGAAAGAAAGAAAGAAAGAAAGAAAACCCAGGACTGGGTGTGTGCTAAGTGGTTAGAGTGCTTGTCTAGCATGCACAAAGCCCTGGGTTCCATTTCCTAAGTCCACATAAAAATTAGCTAGGTCAACTAAATTTGCCTTCATGTCTGTCACTTTAGGTATATTTATGTGGTATAGATTTAAGTTCATTTAGTGTAGCAATGTGATACAGTTTTAACTTTGTTTTGTTGTAGCAATTCACTTATTAGGTCACTAATGAAAGTTTATCCTAAGGAAACTGACTGATGTAAAGATAACCCTGTGAATGCACAAATATGCACCTTTCAGTATTCAGCTAAGGCAACTGAAATTTATTTTTTTTCTTCTTTCCCAAATTTACTAGTCTTTTGAACTACATGCTTATAGTTATTTTCCAATGGGAACTGGTGGGTAAGGCCAGGTGTAACAGTAACAACAAAGATATAGGAAAATACAGGAAAAAAAACTTTTGGTGAATATCCCAATGAAGGGATTGGTTGGATTCAGAAGAGGTATCAAGATTTGACTACTGTGAACCCGTCAGAGGAACAGGAAGCTGGGGGAGAGTGGCGACTTGAGTGAAATGACTTAGGCGTGCAAGATGAATACGTTAAACACTGTATGGTTTCTCGGACTTGGAAAACCCAGAACACTGACATTCTATAGAACCACGTGAAGTGATAGCCAGAGTCGGGGGAAGGGATAGGGAGGGGGAGGGACGGTAGAAAATGGGAAGGGATTGTAAAGTCGATGTGATACATAGATGTACGAAACACCCAAATTCACTGTAAATACTACTTATTACATTTGTACATTAATAAAATAGTGGGGGAAAAATTAGCTGGGCAAGGTGGTGCACAGCTGTAATCCCAGCACTCAGATTGCCATGAATTGAAGGCCAACCTGGATTACACAGTGAGGTAAGGACCAACATGGACAGAGCAAGAGCCTGTCTCCAAAGAGAGGGAAAAAATCAGAATGTTATGCTCAAAAGAAAGGGAAAATCAGGGCCAGGGGTGCAGCTCAGCGGGTAAAGCAGGTACCCAGCAGTGCAAGGCCCTGGGTTCCGTTCTCCCGCATCACATTAAACCGGGTGTGGCGCACGCCTATCACGCCAGCACTTGGAAGGCTGTAGTGGAGAACTGCTGTAGAGTCCTAGGCCAGCCTGACTAGAGACCCTGTCTCAAAAAATAAATAAATAAATAAATGAAAAGGAAAACTAGAATAATATGCTAATATCAAAGGCAAAGACTGCTAACAGCCTTGGTGAAAATCCCTAGTAACACACGATGAAGTTAGTATTACAGACAAAGGTGGGGCAGGAGGAACGGCTCAGCAGTTAAACCACTTGCCTAGCACGCCCTAAGCCCTGTGCACTTTATGAGCGCTTTAACCAGTCATTGTTCCGGCCCCAATGAATTTATTTATTTATTTATTTATTTATTTTGGAGACAGGGTCTCACTCTGTGGTCCAGTCTGGTCCTGAGCTCACTATGGAGCCCAGGCTGGCCTGGGACTCACGGCAATCCTCCTGCCTCAGCCTCCCAAGTGCTGGGATTACAGGCGTACACCACCATGCCCAGCTTATGTGGTGCTGGGGAATCAAACGCAGGTACCTAGCACTTGACTCAGCGTTTGCTTCAATCGCTTTAACCGCTGAGCCGTTCCTCCAGCCCCCAATGAATTCTTATCCCAAAATATGTCTGTACCTGAAGGAAAGAAGGAAAAAGAAAGTGAAGATAATAATCAAGGTGAGCAGAGAGCAAAAAACTAAATGGGGTCAAAAGATTCAGGGGTGGTGGACAAGTCCTCTTCCGATTAGTTGACACAATGACAGAACTGATATCTGCCATGATAAAATTGGAAAGGAAAGGTGCCAGCTTATATATTCTAGGCTTTTCAATAACTAAAAGCCAGTCATACTCAGAATTAAAGAGAAGTCTGAGAAATATTAGTATGAGATTAGTAAAATGGTGCAGGCCCCTGAAAGAACCATGTGGAATGGTTCAGCATAAACTTCTAATGGCCAAAATAACATAATTACTCACCTTCCTTCACATTCAGGCCATAGCTTATGAGAATTCTAGGAAAGGAAATCAGTGGTGGAAAGATTTAACAGGGCTGAGAAGGCTAAAGTGCTTGCCTCGCAAGCTCAAAGCCCTGGATTTGATTCCCTATCACCAAATAAGTGTTGTGTGGTGGCTCTCGCTTAAGATCCCAGCACTATGGAGGCTGAGGTAAGAGGACTGCCATCAGTTCATGGGCAGCCAGGGCTATAGAGCAAGATCCTGTATCAAAACAAAAGAAGTGCTTAGAAAGTGCAAGGCTCTGAGTTCAACTCCCCAGCACCACCACATAAAGCTGGGAGTGGTGGCCCATGAGTCTGTAATCGCAGAACTTGGGAGGTTGAGGCAGGACGATTGCTGAGTCCAAAGCCAGCCTGGGCTCCATAGTGAGTTCAGGACCAGCCTGGGCTACAGAGCAAGACCCTGTCTCAAAAAACAAAATTTAAAAATAAAGATAAGAAAAGAAAAACACTAAGCAAGTAAAGATTTAAAAGGGCTGGAGGAATAGTACAGCACAGCAGTTAAGTGTGCGTGCATAGAAAGCATGAGGCCGTAAGGTCATTTCCCCATCACCACATAAGCTGGGTATCATGGTGCATGCCTGTAACCCCAATGCTCAGAAAACTAGGGCAGGAGGAACTTGGGTGAGGTCAGAACCAGCCTGGACTACAAAGTGAGACCCTGTCGTGGGGAAAAAAAAAATCAGCAGGAGCCCAGGGATGGGAAAGAACTATTACTAGGCTGAGGCAGGAGGACTGCCACGAGTTCAAGCCCAGACTGAGCTACACAGTGAGCTGAGTATTTCCCTAGACTACAGAGCAAGACTGTTTCAAAAAATAAATAAAAAAGAAAGAAATGAGTAATAAAGACATGACTCCAGTCCAAGTTCGGGCTGTATTTAATGCAGAGGAATCAACTACATGTCTCATTCTGTTTGCGCTACATAAATAAAACACCGTAAGCCAGGTGGCTGATAAACCAGTTCCAGAGTCCAAGATCAAGGGTCTGGCAGACTGTGTGGAAGGACTGTTCCAAGCAGCAAGCCTTCTGCTGTGACCTCACATGGTGAAAGGGGCAGTCTCCTCATGAGGCCACTAATCCCAGTGGGAGGGGCCCCACAACCATGACCTAATCCCCTCCCCTAGACATCATCTTAAGACACTAAGATTTCAACAGATGAATTTCCAGAAAGCACAGCCGTTCAGACCACAGCACTGATGAAGAGAAACACAGTGCCTACGAATGGATGACACAGGAAATGAGGGAGGCTAATCAATCACAGGGACAGAGGTGACAGAGTCCACACAGCGGACTCAGGACACAAAGATACCATGTCAGATCACTGACTGACTTACACACACTCTCTTTCTCCTCCTCTGCCTGCACACATGGTCAATGCTGTAGACCCAGGCAATACAGGAGTCAGGAGGAGCTGCACAGTCATTAATTTATCTGACAGCTACTGACCTAATTCCCAATTCTACTATTATAATTTTACAGCCTGGAGTACCTATCTACCTAGTCTCCACATCTACATCTACAGAGGGGAGGGTGTTACCATGGTGGGCCCCACCTACCACCAAAACCAAGAATCACCTTTCAATAACCACCACTGTAGTAGGGTCCCCATATTCCCCACACTCCAAGTATGTGACAGAAAATAAGCTAACTGGGCTAGAGGAAGCATCTTACGGGGGAGGGGGGGAGACTGCATTATGTACACAATCACAAATCTAGTGCATCTAGCACATTTATTTAAAATAAATAAGAGGGGCTGGAGGAACAGCTCAGAGGTTAAAGCACTTGCCTGGCAAGGTCAAATTTGTCTCCCCAGCACGACATAAACTGGGCGTGGTGGCACACACCTGTAATCCCAGCACTCGGGAGGCTGAGGCAGGAGCATGGCTGTGTGTTTGAGACCAGCCAGGGCTACACAGACAATTTTCCCAGAACCAATGGGCGTAATACGTTTTTAATCCAAGGAAGCAGCAGTAGGCATTTTTCTCTAGTTCCAAGTTTACATTTTAGCTTCTTAATCTCCCGTATATATAAAGCTATTCTGAGCATTTTACAGGCACAAATTCTTCAATCCTCCCCTCACGAGGTGGTGTTATAATAATCCTCATTTTACACAAGAGGAAATGGAGGCAGGTGGCCTGAGTAAATTGACCAGAGCCATGTGTACTGGCTAAGTTGGACTGATACAATGTTTAAGCTATTTTATAGTAAAGAGAAAAGAGCAGATAAGGAGGATGGCAGGAATCTGTGATATTTTTCTCTGTTCAATTAGTTACTTCTAGAATGACAAGGAATCAAAAAAAATACAAGCACTTCATACCCTTAAAATTCTCATTTTTATGTAATTCTCAAACCCACATGCATGAATTGCATACTATAAAGTCCAACATCCTTAACTTACATGAATCTCTAATTTTGTAAAAAAAAAAAAGTCACATCGTAATATTTTTAACTTAAGTAATACACAGCAATTCATACTTACTGGAGAAGTTAGAAAAAAATCTGGACAAGTACAAAGAAAACAATCACCTATAAAGCTATACTTAGCCTGGACTACATAGTGAGATCCTGCTTCCAAAAAAAAAAAAAAAAACGGTCCTGCATTCATTCGACACAATACAAAAGAAAACAAAACCAATACTTAGAAATAACCATGTAACAACTTGACACATTTTTCTTTATAAACTTTGCATCATGGGTTTTTGCTATGTCTGTTTTAGCCAACACAGAATTGTTTTCGGATCTATTTTTTTCACTTATATATATACCAAGACACCTTTACATCCTTTCCTGTCTTTATTTAAAAAAAAAAAAAAAAAGAACCTTGCTCCATAGTCCAGGCTGGTCCTGACTCTTCCTCAGCCGCTCAAGCGCTGAGACTGCAGGCATGTGACACCACACCCAGCTTACACAGCGCTGATCCACAGCCTCGCACTTGGCAGGCCACCGTGCTCCTCCTCCAGCCCTCTCTTCTCCCCACCCCCCCCCCGTAAAGTTATTCTTTTTATATGTTGATGCTACATAATTACACTCAACTTAAGGGATAGATGTAAAGACGACATACGTATCAGATCTTCATCACTTTAAGTGTCACCTGGCTTCTCTTTGTCAAAAAACTCAAAATTTATTCTGCCATTCAATTTTCTTTATTTGAATCCGTATGTGCCACAGATTCACTTCTGAGTTGCTTGCTGACACCCTGGGGAAACAGTGCCTGTGCGTAAGGCTTCTGCTCTTCCCGCCTTCCCTCCCCATCTCTGGGCAGTCTACGTCCCTATTTCCTACACTTTCTTACATTCTGCTTTTTCCTTTATTAATCTGTATATACTTGAATTCCAAATTCTGTAACACACTAGACACAGGCTTGGGGGACTCAATGAGTGTCTATGCCCACCCCTTTTTCAGAGGTTCAACCCCTTCCTAACAGACCACTGCCCCTCTTTCTACCCTGTCACTCATGTTGGGGTCTTTCTATGCCATTATTTTTATGGATTTCATAAGAGGTACACCCATCTGTATAGTCAGTCTCTCGTGCTTGGCCCATTTCACGGGGCATTATTGACTCTAGGTGGCCCCAATTTCCTTCAAAAGCCTCACAGCTGTCTTTATGGCTGCAGAGTATTCCATTGTGAGAGGCACCACACCTTCTTTAACCATTCCTCTGTTGATGGGCAGGTAGGTTGTTTCCAGGATTTGGCCGCTGTGAATTATGCTGCTATAAATACGCATATGCACGTGTCTTTTTGGTATGATGACTTTATTTCTTTTGGGAACATGCCCAATAGAGCAGTAGCTAGATCAAACAGAATTTCTAGTCTCTGCATTCTCAGGGATCTCCAGACGGCTCTCCATAATGGTTGTACCAGACTGCACTCCCACCAGCAGTAGTGTTCCTTTTTCTCCCCGCACCATCTGAGTTCTTGATACAGGCCCTTCTCCCCAGGGTGAGGTAAAACCTCAACGCTGTTTTTACTTGTGTTTCTCTGATGTCCAGCACCTGTTCTTCTAATACCCGCTCCCTCGCGGATGGCTCAGCGGGCATCCCCACTGAGGGCTGCAGTGCAGCCCCTGGGTGGCCCTCGGGCTGTCCCTGCTACAGCAAAGTGGGCAGGAGCCCAGGCCTGCAGCTACAGGCCAGGCTCAAGTCCTGGCTGTTACTCCTCAGCTGCATAGGTGACCTACCCATTTCCTTATGGTCAGCACCACCTGCTGAGAAATGGGGTCCACTCTTCACTGTGTAGGACTACGGTGCTAACGTCTGTTCAACACTGCTTTTCTTGGTGGTGTGGGGACTGAACCCACAGCCCGGCTCATATGAAGCACTGCTGACCACCACCAGCAGGACGCCACTGCTGAGCCCCTGCCCAGGCCAACACGCTGCTCTTACTCCTAAACAGGACTTCAAACGGGCATTTCTATGTCAGGTGGACCCTACCAAATTCTATATAGCACGGTTTAGAGTCCTTATCCAAGGAATCTTCTCACTTAATTTCCAGCCAGAAATGGTGGCACATGCCTGTCTGTAATCCCAGCATCCAGGAGGCTGAGGCAGGGGGACTCCAAGTTCAAAGCCAACCTAAGCTAAATAGTAGCTCAAAACCAGCCTGAACTACACAATTGAGATCTTGTCTCAAAAAAAAAAAAATCACATCTTTATCAATTTAGCTCAACTGTTTCAGTTGGCGTTGCTCTTGTAGAATGTACCTGTGAACTTAGACATAGGTTTATGAAGTGTACAGGGACCTGAAGACACTGAGTCCAAATCCTTCCACACATCAACCCCCCTCCCCTAAACTCAGGATACTCAGAGATCGGAGAAGACTCGCACCACCCACATTCCTACAGTCTTAGGGGATTTCTCCAGGAACACGGCAGAAACCTGCCCCTCGCGTCTCCTCACTAACTCTCTCTCGTCAGGTCAAGCTGATCTTCCAGGGTGACAGGACTCCAAGTATTTCAAGCTGGCTGTCACCATCACACGTGGGAGTTTCTCTTCTTCAGGCCAAACATCCCTTTTCCACCATTCCCTCTCTTCCACTCTCCCACAATCAAGGCCCTTTGTGCACTCACTCTACAGCTCCCAAACTTTCACACCTGGCTGTCACTTTTGATTCTGGAACAAGGACACCCAGGCACTAGTCCACTAGACACTGGGCCTTCTTGTCATCATGGTTCTTTTAAAAAATTAACTCCGAAGTGGCTCTAATATAACGTTTGAGAATAGATGTAAGGATCCACTTTTTGTTTTTTAATGTTTTTAAGAGTCTCACTCTGTAGTCAAGGCTAGTCCCGAACTACGTAGCCCAGGCTGACCTCAAACACATCAGCAATCTTCATGCTCAGCCTCAGGGGAGCACCAACAGATTTTTTTTTTTTCCTGTTTTGGGGATGGAGCACAGGGCCTTTGCTTTTACTATTTAAGACGAGCTCTTCCTACATTGCTGAGCAGCCCAGGAGGAACTTACGATCCTCTCGTCTCAGCCTCCCCTGCTGTCTACGGGCCTGCACCCCAAAGCCTTGTGCAAGACAGGAAAGCCCTCTAACCACTGAGCTACATCCTCAGCCAGATGACACGCCATTTAAAAAGCCAACACAGTGTGCCAGGCATAACACAACCAGTATAAATTGAAGTGGGGCTAACATTTTATTCTTTGTATATGCTGTTCTATCACTCAAGTTTTTACTTAAAAAGAAGTAAACATGTTGATTCATACTAAATAGCCATCTAAAACGACAGCGTTCTGTATCTCTGCACTGCTATCTGCCAGCCTTTACAACATTCCAATCCAGGGCTGGAGGAACAGCACAGCCTTAGAGCACTTGGCTAGGCCCTGAGCTCACTCCCCAGTACCACCTAAGGTGAGTGTGGTCGCACATACCTGTCATCCCAACAGTCAGGAGGCTGCGGCAAGAGGGCTATGGAGTTTAAGGCCAGCTTAAGCTACATAGTTCAGGACCAGCCCGGACTACAGAGAAAGACCTTGTCTCAAAAAGAAAAGAAAAGAAAAGAAAAAACCTCAAAGGTAGGAGAAGTAGGGCTAAAAGAGCTCGATTTCTATGTCTAAATCTATTAGTAGACCTGCATATGGATTTATCTTCAGTTGCAAAATTACTTTAGACCTAGGTCACTATACTTGTGTCATGGGCATTCTCAGCCCAAATAAAGGTGACCTAGCTGTCAGAGTGGCCCAAAAGCTGGATGCACCAAGGCACTGTAGTATCAAAACCACGAGGAAACACAGACCTCAATACTACCTCAATCTGGCGAGCCTCAGAGGTTCCATCCCCAGCATCCCCTCAGAAACAAGTTACAGGAAGGAACAAGCAGCTCAGAAGAGTTACGCATAACGCTAGCCATACTGTCCTGAAGTAGACACATCAGGGCTGCAGAAACACGGGTGCTAGATGGAAAACTGTGGGGTCAAAGGAACACTCATTAGAAAATTCACATTGCCCTCAATAGGATGCCCATAATTCACAACAGTTTAGTACATATTTTACAAAGAATGAGAAGAGTTTGAAGATTCCCACTACAAACAAATTATGTTCAAGGAGATGGAAAGGCTAATCACCAAGTTAATCACTACACACTGTACCCATGCACCAAAGTATCACAAAGGACCATGTTCACAGGTACACATTATGTAACATGTGCACACATAACATGTGCCAGTGGCAAAGGCCTCTAATCCCAGCACTTTGGGAAGCTGAGGCAGGAGAACTGCAAGTTCAAGTTCAGCCTGGGCAACTTAGGAAAACCCTGTCTCCAACAATAGAAAAATGGGTTGGGATCAATCCCCAGTACTGCAGAAAAATGAAAGGAGAGAGAGAGAGAGAGAGAGAGAGAGAGAGAGAGAGAGAGAGAGAGAGAGAGAGAACACAAAAGAAAGGAAAACCAGGTGGGTGCAGTGCCTCAAACCTGTTAACCTAGCAAACTAGGAGGCTGGCTAGGAAGACTGCAAGCTCAAGACTAGCGCGGGCAACCCGTCAAAATGAAACAGCAGAAAAGGCTACACCTGAGCTCAGCAGCCGGGAGCGCTTGCCTAGGTTGTGTCCGCTCCAGGGCGCTAGCCTCAGTACCACAAGAAACAAGGAAACCGAGGCATCTTAAAGTCCATAATCTTGGCTGGGTGTGTGTACAAATGTTTTCAGTTTGCAGTAAAAGAGATGGAGGCCCCCAGGCCGCGAGTTCGGGAGCTCACCGGCTACCTCGCTGAGGGTACCGGGTGGGGATCTCTAAAATGAATACATCATACAAAATACCCACCAGCAGGTATGGGCCCAGGCCCACGATCCTGCTACTAAGGAGTCCAAGCAGGGAAACTTCTCCAGTAACAAATCACAGAAAGGATCCCTGAAAGGACACAGTCTTCTACTCAGGAGGCCGAGGCCAAAGGATGCCAACTTCCAGGGCAGCAACTGAGCAAAACTGCATCAAAATAAACAAACAAAAAGGACTGGGGCTGTAGCTCAGTGCAAAGGCCCTGATTCAATTCCCAGGGCCACACAAAAAAACAAAAATTAACAAATTCCAAATTGCTACTGATATGTTTACCTAACAATATAATTGAGAAAAAAAAAGTCCATTCTACTAATGTGGCTCAATATAAAGATATTTTTAAAATGCTGAGGGGGAGAGGAATGACAGACTAAAATCAAGTAAAATTAAGCAAGATACAACCGATTTCCCTGTCAACAGCAAACATGAAAAGTACACCTGGCATTTTCTAATAATTACATGAAGAATGACCAGATGCTTCCTGTTGATGGAACAGGGGAGAAGCGCAGGCTAACACAGTTCACTTGACAACGGCCCAGAGGTTAGCTTCCTCCCAGAACAGTCACACCACAGCAGAAGTCCACGCAGACACATATGCATGTTGCCCACCTTGGCAACCCAGGTTGGTTCAGACAGAACTCAAGGGGTACCCACACACAATTTGTGTTACCACTCACTGCAGGGTTTCTCTAGAGTTCTACAGTGCCTCGAGGGTCCTATCTTCAAAGACCATGTTACACATGAACTTTCACAAGCATGTCTAATGTGAAATGTATGTTTTACTGGTATACATCGTTAAAGATAGGTATTGAAACTAGAAATTAATCACTTAGAGTAGTTCCAAATATTCTTGAGATTACAGAGTAGATTATGCAATCTTTATCTATGGTATTGTTTATACACTTAAATGTCAAAACTTTTTAATACCAAGACATGAACCCAGGGCCTTTGCACAACCTGACATACCCCTAGCCCATTTTTTAAAATTTGCTGGGGGGTAGGGATAGAGGAGGGGGTAAGGGGAGGGACAAAAGACGGGGAAAGTCCTTGTCACCTAGACAAGATATGTGCACAAAATGCTCAATTTCATTGTAAACCTTAAATTTTGCACTTATACACATCAGTAAAATGTGGGGAAAAAAGAAACTAAATGAAAATTTGCTGCAAAAAGGGTCTTCCAAGTTCACTCAATTGCCCAGGCTGGGCTTGAACTTGTGATCCTTCTTCCCCATCCTCCAAGGAATGGGAATACGGGCATGTGCCAATATGCCAGGCTCTGAACTCCAATTTTAAAAGAGCCCAAGAAAAAATGTATAGGAATCATTCTCATCTGTGCTTCTAACGTGTGTCTTGTATAATATCCTGACTTGACTCACATGGTGAAAGGAGGATAGAGATGACACATTTCTGCATTAACGCGGTGAATTAAAAAAGCATGCGTAAAGTTTCCCAGAATTTACATGATACCACAAAACACCAATGCAGAAGTTAAGAATCTAGCTGTTTTCCATTAAACCAAGCAATAAGAAATTTGCAGAAACAAAAACACAGTCATTCCTGTTTGTCATCTGTATTAACATGTAATCGAGTTTTTGAAAAATAACAGTTGCGTAAAAACGAGGGAAATAAACGAACATAAGTTGCCTCAGTTAAAAAGCTGCACCTGAAACTAGAAATGTCAAAATCCGTCAGTAAGAAATTTAAACCACTGTCGGGCACAGAGGCCCATGCCTGAAACCCCAGCACCAGAGGCTGAGGCAGGATTGCCAAAAACAAGCCCAGATTCCACAAGGCTGTCTCAAAGAACCTGGAAAAGTAAAACAGACCAAGCTGAGATAAAACTACCTGTAGAAAAGAATTTACCACTAACTTCTGGGGAACAGGGTGCACTTTAAATTCTGGGATGACAAACTACGATCCTTTACAAACCACATCAAACAAAAACTTTAGATTTAAAAAAAAAAAACTTCAGGGAGAAACTTGCCTGAACTGAGACCCGTGTCCAAAGAGAAAACTTTTTTTAAGAAAAACGTTTTCCACATTCTCAAGACCCCTTTCCGAAGTCCTGTGGTCTCCGGCCCCTCCTCTGACCGGCAGTCGGCTCACCACAGTCCAATCGGGTTTCAATAAGGCCGAGGGGTACGTGGACCGCAAAAAAAAAAAAAAAAAAAGCTGCCAAGCGGGGCAACGCGCACGCAGAGCAGGCCCGCTCGGCTCCTGCTTTCGCTTTCAGTTTCACGGTGCGCCCCGGAGGCCGGGCACGCGGCCTCGACCCGCGGGCATCAGCGCTTGGCCGGGAACACGCCGAAAAGGCACGCTGTGGCCGCGACCGTGCCCTGGCGCAGATGACCGGGCAAAACTGTCAACTTCAGTCCCCGAAGCGGCGCGTCCTCCCGCGGGTCCCGGCGGCGGCGACGTCCCCGGGCGGTCGCCATGGCAGGTCCCGTCCCCTCCGGACGCGCGGCCGCTCCGCGCGGGGCCGGCTAGGCGATCTCCGCTCTGGCCCCGGCCCGCGCCCCGAGACCGCGGCGGGGACAAAGGGGCCGCCCCGGGCGCAGCAGGGGCGGGCGGGGGCCTCGGGGGCGCCGGGCCCCGGCCGCGCCCGCCGCGACCCCGCACCGGGCCCGGCCCGGCCGGGCGGACAACGCGGGCGAGGCCGCGGCTCGGGCGGGCCGGGGAGGGGGCGGCGGCCGCCACCATGTCCGCCCGCCCGCCCGGCCCGCCCCGGAGCGCGGTGCCCCGCGGACAAAGCGCGGGCCGCGCTCGCCCGACCCCCGCGGAATAAGCGGGGCCGGGAGCCCCGGAAACCCGGCGCCTTAATGCAATAAACAGGAAATCGCGGGGATGATCTGGGTTCCGGGGGAAGTGGAATTATTTTTTACCAGCGAAGAGATCAACTTCCACATCCGGTGGTAACCGGGCCCTACACAGACCCGCACTGACCTGGAAAAGCTTCGGGAGCGGCGACGGGGGAGCGACGGGAGGTGGTGCGGGGGGACCCGAGGCGCCTCGTACCCGGCCGGGCTGACGCGGCCCCGCTCACACACAAAGCGCTTCAGCCGCCCAGGGCGCTATTTTCCGAAAATGCCGCGTCTGGTCGGCGCCCAAAATCCCCACCGAAAAGTCCCCCGGGCGGCGCGCGGAGGGACACATGATGTGCGCGGCAGTCCGGCTCCCAGCATCCCTCCCGGAGCGGCCCGCGCCGGCCCTGCGACTCTGCGCGCTGCCCGCGCGAGCCGGTTCCCGCCCCTGCGCTCCCTGGCTCGGCGGTGCGGGGGAGAAGAGGGGCCGGAGGGTCTGGTGTGGGGGGATTTTTTTGTTTGTTTGTTTTAGCTGGGGAAAGGGCAAGAAGCCGCTTGGAGCGAGCGGCCACACAAAGAAAGCGGCGGAATGATCCGCTCGGGGCGCCCGCGAGTCCCGGCCGGCAGCGGCGCATGCGCGCGGCGGGGGCGGGCCATGTGCGCGCGAGAGCGGCGCCCGCCGCCGCTTCCTGAGGTGGGTCGACTGTGGGAAGCGGCGCCGGGCGGGTCGGCCGCCGCGCGGCGGCTGCGGGGCCGTGGGGAGGTGGCGCCGGCGGGGCCCCGGGCGGTGGAGCGTGCTGACGGAGCCGGCCCACGTTCGCAGGCTGGGGTAGGCGGGGAGCGCGGGCGGGCCCTCCGAGCGCTCGCTGGAGTCCGCTCTGTCGCGGACGTGCGCCTTGGGCCTTTTCCGTGCAGTTTCGTCGGCGCGGGGGTCGGGCCCGTTGTGTATCTGGACACAAGGTCTTACCTAAGTGCTGAATTCTCTTTTGGAATTTGCTTTCGTCATGCAGTCGGTCTGTTTTACCCAAGCAGGAATGCGGGGCTGGGCTTGGGCTTGGCGGCCTTCCTGCCTCGGTCTCTTGACCCGCTGCAGCGACAGGCACACCCCAGCCACCACACTCCTTTCCCCCTTTATTTTTAATGTTCATCGATCCTAGTACCGTGGATTCCTTGGGGGGACTGTCATTTAAGAAGTTTTCCTGTTTTTCCGTACCTGGAATGGTCACTGCCTTTTTTTTTTTCCTTTTTTCTTTGGTCGTCTGGCATTCTAAAAGTGGAGAGTTTTGGAGATGGTGATTTGCAAAGGGAATGCCTTAAGATATAATTTACAGGCGATCTGTAAAGCCACTTGGCACGGCGATGTGTTGCAGACGGCATCCTGGGAATGGTTTTCCCAGACCTTGGACTGAGGAGTTGGGAATGTCTGAAACAACGCCAACGGGTTAATCCAGGAGAGTTGACCGGTTGTAGATGAAATCCATATTGCCCGCTGGCTTTGGGTCGCCTCAGAAAGTAATGTGGCTGCCACTAACTCTCTTGATGATAATACAGTGAAGACTTGCAGTCTTTGTGTGACTTATTAAATGTTGTCTATAAAAGCACAGTACGGATAGTAGTACAAGAGTGGGCATCTGTGTTTTAATACTCTAACTGCTTGCGTTGGTTTTCGAAGTCTTCGTAATCTTGATGTTGTGTCTTGGCGTATAGTAAACGTCCAGTAGTGACTGCTACAGAGTCCTTGCACCCCGCGTTCTGTTGCTGTGAGTGTATGCGGTAGGCGTCACCACTGTAAGATGAGGGAAAGTGACTGCTGTGGGATCCAGAGGGGGGACCCTTGCTAACCTGGGAGGGCGGGGTCAGTGTCTCTGGCCAAGTATTTAGCTTCTGCAAGGGAATGGGAGTAGGCCTTCCAGTCCGGAGAACAAGAAGCCCAAGATCAGGAGACATACCCGGGGGAAGCTCGTGGGTCAGGAGGACAGTGCTAGGGTGTGCTGGGCTGAAGGTGTAGTAGCTCAGTGGGTAGGGCACTTGGCTTGCACCGATCCCCCAGTGCCATGTAAAAATTAGCTGGGCAGGTTTGGGGGGTGGGGTGAGGGGGTTAGGTCAGCAGTGAGAGTGCTTGTCTAGCTACTCAAGTCCCTGACACCATATGAACTGGTTGTAGTGGCCCATGCCTGTAATCTAGAGGATTGCCTTGTGTTTGAGGCCAGCCTGGACTACCGTGTGAGACCCTGTCTCAAAAAAAAAAACAGGAAAATGAGTTAGTTGGGCACGCTGCCACACACATGTAACCCCTGCGCTTAGGAGGCAGAGGCAGGAAGATTGCCTTGTGTAGCGGTCTAGTCCTGAAGGCCTCCAGTGTCCTGTGCAGAAATCAATGGAGGAGAGTTCTGAGGAAGCCGATGAATCCTTTTAAAGTAAGAGTATAGTTAAATTTACATGTTTAACAGCTATCATCCAAAAATCCACGGCAAGGAAGGCAGTTCGGAGAAGACAGCATGTGGGAGAACGGGCTGTGTGGCCAATAGGACTGAAGAAGGTAGCCAGAGTGGCTTCTGAGTGCGAAGACCCGGTGCTGGATAAAGACAGAAGACAGGAGCGAGAGGGAGAGATCAGAGGGGCCTCCCAGGTGTATCCCTGCAGCAGCCGGGGTGGCCATTCCTTCACTCTGATTAGAATTGCCAAAGGGATGTGTCAGGGAAGGACGAAGTTCCTGTATGGACTGTAGCGTTAGAAGCACGCGTAAGCCCACCAGACACTCGTCGGCAGTTCGTATTCATTTTTCAGGGGTGGGGACCGTGCCCACCAGGCCTGGGGGTAGGTGCCTGGCGCTGCTTTCCACCGCGATGCTGGAGCCACCGCGGGGCGAGTGCAAGGACAGAGGCTGCGAACAGCAGCGAGAAGGAGAAGAGCTGATGGAGTGGGGAACAGAGGATGCTTCGGGCTGGGCAGAGGGCAGCAGCGCGAAGCCTCGGGTGAGGAGGAGCTTGCTGGGTTCGGGTGCGGGGAAGAGGCCAGTGTGGCTGGAGCATAGTGAGCACAGGAAGGCACAGAGCCAGATGTGATAGCCGCCACCTGTCATCCCAGAACTTGGGAGGCTGAGGCGGGAGGATAGCAAGTCCCAGTCCAGTACTGGTGGTATAGCAATTTAGTAAAACCCTCTCTACCTCAGAATTAAGGAGTAAAATGGTCTGAAGATGTAGCTCAGTGTGAAGGGCCTGAGTTCAGTCCTCTGGGTCGCCTTAAGCGAGGGGGTGGGGAGCAGCACGAGATAAGTCTGTAGCCTCTGAATGGTTAAGGTGTTCAAGGGCTTTAAGAAATGGAGTAGGGTGGCGTGTCGTGGTACACACCTGTAATCTCTGCAGTCCAGAGCCTGAGGCAGGAGGATTGCCCTGAGTTTGAGGCCAGCCTGGGGTACAAAGTGTGACCCTGTCTCAAAAAAGAAAGAAATAGAGTTGGACTGGGCAGCCTAACCATACTCAAGGTCCTGAATTTATTACATAGCCCTGGCTGGCCTCAAACACATGGCTGTCCTCCTGCCTCAGCCTCCCAAGTGCTGGGTTTACAGGTAGGCACTACCATGCCTTGCCTACATGGTGCTGGGGAATTAAACCCAGGGCCTTGCACTTGATAGACAAGTGCTCTCAGTGCTGTGTTATTTCTCCAGCCCCCATGTCAGAATTTGTAGAAGAGTGCCAGACCTAATGGCACAGGCGTATAATCCCAACACTCTGGAAAGCTCAGTCAGAAAGATCACAGGTTTGAGCCCAGCTTGGACAACGTAGGAATTTAGCAAGACCCTATCTCAAATTCAAAAAATGAAACATGGACTGGGGATGTGGGGATGTAGCTCCATGCAAAGAACCTGTTCCTTCCCCAGTACCAAAAGAGTTCAGTGAGTTATATATTTCAGTGTTTACCTGGTATGCATGCAGTCCCAGGTTCAGCCCCCATTACTGCAGAAAAAGAAGTTTTATGGTAATGGAATCATGTGTCACTTTTATAACGTTACATCTAAAAGTTCATTTCCTAAATTAGCCACCTTACAAGTGGAACTAGTTGCTACTATATTGGGCAGTGAAGTCTCAATAGAACAGAATAATAGAAAATCAGCTTTTAAAAGTTGTTAGAATCCAGGCCAGAGGCCTTGGTACCAAGGTGAAGGACTGGGGTTTTGCCTTAGAGACCAGGTTTTTAAAATACAGTGCTGAAGGCTAGAAAGAGGCCACTAGGTGGCCATCTGGTGACTCGGGACCCACCCAGGGCAGCCTTTGGTTCCTTTGACCTCAGCCCAGAGCAGTCAGAATTGTTATTTTTGTGGGTAGTCTAGAGCAGTGCTGCGGAGCCTGAGTCTTGCGTGATAAGGGAGTCACAGTGTGGGTAAGAACAGACGCATCAGTCTGACAGGCTGTTCTTAATGTCTTCACTCTAGTAAAAATTGAAGGCTTTTATATTTCTTTCCTTGTTTAAATTCCCTTTTCTATTAGTTTGTTTCATGTTTTGTAAAAGCCTCCTTAATCAGCCCATGGTTTTTCAGGCATGCTGTGGAGATGTTCAGAAGAAGGGAGTCAGAGGACCACAGTCCCCAGACTTGCCTAAATCCACACACTGCCTTTATACTTCATAGTGAGAACTGGAACAGCTGAGAGGAACGAACATGAATATAGCCAGATCAAGGCCCACTACCATTTGTTAAATATGCCTTGTCTGGTAAACATGTTGTCTCATTTAGTTCTCACAACAATTCCATAAAATTGGGGTTCCGACTATAACATGTCCACAAACTAGAACATTTTCCAGTACAACCAACAGAGAAGACGTGTGAAGGTGACTGCGTTGGTAAACGCTTTGGGTCGGAAATGTCCCCCGAAGCCTCGTGTGTTTGAGTGTAGCGGCGCCATGTGCTGTTGGGAAGTAGGGCCTGGCTGGAGGGGGTGGGTGCCTGGGGCTGACCTGGAGGGATTTTGTAAATTCATTGAGGTTGGTGGGCACCCACGGAGAACTTTCAGATGTGTGTTGTTGACCTGTGGCCCAGGAAGCAAGGAAAGGACACTCGGTCTAGGTGGGGGGGCCCCCACTGGCCGCTTGAACTGAGTAAAGGGAGGAAGAACGAACATTGTTACAGCTTCTTGGGAAAGCTCTGGCCTTGCTGGAATCTCCAGGGGCCAGCTCTTCCCCTCCTCGCTTGACTCTGTCCCGTGCTATGAGAGACTGTTCCAACTCTGCATGTACTTCCACCAGTACAGGCTGCCCATCAGTGGGCCTCCTCCGTTAAGTTGTGAGTGTCAGGTATTTTGTCCCAGATGAGAAAGTGACTCAGTTCGTTAAGAGTTTAGGGCAGAAGTAAGGGGAATTAGTAGTAATACAACAGCTCAATTAGATGCATGAATGTCTACAGTGGTAATAGGACTCTTTCCTGTCTAAAATGTATAACACAGATCAATAAGAACGCAAGAGAAAACGGAGAAGGGGACTGGGGTTGTAGCTGAGTGTTTACTTAACCTAGCAAGCATAAACCCCTGAGTTCAATTCCCCAGTACCATATAAACTGGGCATGATGGTGCATGCCTGTAATCCAGCACTGGGAGGCTGAGGCAGAAGGGTTGCTTGGGTTCAAGGCCAGCCTGTACTATAAAGCAAGACCCTGTCTCAAAAAAGTTACCTGTATGGTCAATAAACATACTCAATTTAATCATTAGAGAAACATACATAAATAGCCCAGTAGGGGCTGAAGGAATATCACAGACTTGCCCAGCAAGTGCAAGGCCCTGAGTTTGATTACCCAGTACACCATAAGCCAGGTGTGGTGGTGTATACCTGTAATCCCAGCACTTGGGAGGCTGAGGCAGGAGGATTGCTGTGAATTCTAGGCCAACAGGGGCTATATAGTGAGTTCAGAACCTGTCTCAGTCAATAAATACATACATACTCAGTGGGAGATCCTGCATATACCCACTGAGCCTAGGTTTGGGGGTTAATGCTTGGAACAGAATAAAGTGGCTCTTGTCAGTGTTTCTGAGCCTGAATAGGGGTTCACTCATCTATCATGCCATAGGTGGGGGGGGGGGCTTTTGGCAAATTAGTGTATATTTCATGACTTAAGATATATTCCAGAGTTTTTTACGATAAGTAGGAGATAATACCTTCTGAGCAACACTGGACACACCCTACTGACTATCCCCTGACTGAACCAATTTATAAAATTATTACAAGTGTGAAGATGAGGGTGCCCGGACTTTGTAGATGGCAGTGCCAAGGGAGAGGAGAAACAGATGCAGAAGTTACTGCAAAACTTAAGGCACCCTGGGAAGGAGGAAGCACACAGCAGTTGGGCAGAGAAGTGACAAGTTTCCACTGGTTTTGAGTCCAAGCTCTTAATACTAGTGAGGCTGATGGCCTGGGCATGTCTCCTAACCTAACTTGTCTTAATCTTATTTTTTTCATCTCTGAGGTATGGACAGAGTGGCTGCTGATAAAACCAACATTTTTTGTGTTTCTAATCTTCTGCAAGCTATTAAGATGACACTTTTTTGAGACAGCCTTCCTCTACTCTAGACTTGTCTGGTCCTGAGCTCACTATGTAGCTCAGTCCAGGTTTGAACTCATTGCCTCAGCTTTCTGAGTCCTGGGATTACAGGTGTGGACCACCACACCGTGTTAACTTGTATGTGCTGGAGAACCAGACCTAGGGCCTTGGGCTTGCTAGGCAAGTGCTCTACACACTGGGCTGCACCTTCAGCCCATGGATACACCATTTGTATTGACATTGATTCTGTGTGGTAGAAAGGGGAAAGGATTAAGACAGTGGGGTTCTAGCCAGGAGGAGGAGGGGAAGCGGGGTAACAAGGCTTGCTCCACGTGTGCTGAGTTTGCAGTAATGTCAGAATAGCAAAGCGGAGTTGTTGCAGCAGGAGCTAAGGTTTGGTACTGAGAAGAAAAGTCAGAATTGATAGAAAATAAGGCGCTGCCGGGGTTCAGGTGATTGAGAAAATATAGAGAAATGTGAAGCATGGGAGCCAGGGAAGGAAACTGAGCAGCAGTTGGACTGAGCACCGGCAGCATTTACCGTCTCATTTAGTCCCTCGGATTCGGAAGTAGCTGGTTTTAGGCACTTTGGTGGGATTGCTTTGCAGGTTCAGGTGACACTGTTGAAAACCAGCTTGAAGCTGAACCTGGCAGGGCAGGCCTATAATTCCAGTCCTCTGGGAGGCTGAGGCAGAATGATCACAAGTTTAAACCCAGGGCTTGTAGCATACCTCAGTTGCTAAAGCGCTTGCTAAGCAAGTATAAGGCCCTGAGTTCGATTCCCAAGCATCACATAAGCTGGTTGCGGTGGTGCACACCTGTAACCCTAGCACTTGGGAGGCTGAGGCAGGATTGCCATGGAATTGAGGCCAGGCTGGGCTACATAGTGATTTCAGGATCAACATGGACCACCGAGCTTGATCCTGTCTCAAAAACAAACTTCAAACCTAGACTGAGTGACCTCGCAAGACCCTGTGTCGGAATTAGAAAGGAAAATCAGCTGAGGAGGTGGGGACAACTCAACAGATCACTTGCCTAGCAAGCGCAAGGCCCTGAGTTCTGCTCCCCAATACCACGTACGCCAGGAGTGGTGGTATACACCGGTAACCCCGGCACGGGGGAGGCTGAGGCAGTAGGAGTGCCGTGAGTTTGAGGTCAGCCTGCATTACATAGTGAGTTCAGGATCAGCCTGGACTAGAGTGTGACTCTGTCTCAAGCGGGGGGGTGGGGGGGGGGTCCCTAGTACCAAGGAGTGAATACTGAGCTTAAGGTTTTCATATGGAGCTACATCCCAGCCCATTTTTATCTTCTGTTTTTGAGACTAGGTCTCAGTAAGTCACTGGTTTTCTAGGCTGAGCTCCAACTTGTGATCCTGCTGCTTCAGCTTCCAAGAGTGCTGAAATGATAAGCCTGTGCCACTGGGCCTAGCTTCGAGTCCAGTTTGTACTGTACTCATACCATTCCCGGAGTGTTTGACCCAGGAAAAGATAAACCCTAAGAGAGATCATTGCGTTTTTGTGTTCAGTGGCCAGGAGGTCCCCGGAACACAGCAGCAGGTGCACGTGCACTCTCCCCTCTAGCAATGAGGAAAAACAGCAAGATATAACTGGTAATTTCTGTTAAAAAAAATCCAACCAATTATTCCTATCTAGATACTCTTACCCACCAAGGGCTTTGAATCTGGAGGCTCCTAGCTGTGTGATTGCTGTTCCTTACTATGTTGTCCTGTACCGTCTGGACCCGTCCCGGGTGTCAGCAGTGGTGTGGGAAAATGTAAATGTTGTGCAGCTACGTTTACTGTGTGTTCAGTGCATCTCTAGTCCCCTGAAATTCCCTGGGAAAAGGTGAAGGCTCCTTTTCTGATCACAGTCTTTAAAAGGTGGCTTGGAAGATACATGTAAGGATCTGGGGAGAGAGCTCAACAGTTAAAGCCCTTAATCAGCAAGCACTAAGGCCCTGGGTTCGATTCCCCAGCACCACATAAGCCGGGCATGTAACCACACAGCACCTGGGAGACTGAGACAGGAGGTTCGCTCTGTGTTTAAGGCCAGCCTGGGCTACGTAGTCAGTTCAGGACCAGCTTGGACTACAGAGCAGCGAAAAATGTCTCAAAAAAAGGAAGGAAGAAAGAAAAGAAAAGAGTACCAATGTTGAACATGTGCCTCTTGAAAACCAGAAATAGCACCTCCAAGTTGAGGGAAATACACCGCCATTGGCGAGAACAACTTCCCCTTCTTTGCTGCTAAACGAGTCCTGTGACATTAAGGGAATTTTTTTTAAATTTTTTAAATTGCCCTCCATAATGCAGCAGCTGGGTGCTTCCTGCATGGCTTTGAAATTTATAGGTGAATAATGCATGGGTTTTAGGCAGGCGTGCTTCTGAGGTGTTTTAAATTGCTCAGAAGAGCAAGGTGTCCTTCGTCTTTATTTGCTTGTTCTGACTTGGAGAAAAGAGCCATTGGCTAGGAAGTGAAGTTCTTTGGCAAAATCAGTGATCTCAGAGTTCTCTAGACAGATGTAGAACTTTGATTTTCATGAACTGATTAAGGACAACACACCCAAGCTTACTTTTTATAGTAACAAAACAGCAAAGGCTCGCTCTGTAGTCCAGGCTGGTCCTGAACTCACTAGGTAGCCCAGGCTAGTCTGATGAAAATCCTACTGCCTCAGCCCCCAAGTGCTGGAATCATCAGCCTGTGCCACCATGCGTAGCTGATTCTTACGTGGCGGTTGGGGATCCAAGGCCTTGGCCATGCTAGGCAGGCACTCTGGCCTGACCTGTGGCCCCATCCCCTCACAGTTTTTTTTTTTTTTCATTTTTTTCCTCCTTTTTTTGTGTCCTGTTTTGTTTTGGGTTTTCTCACAATTAAAAGCTACAACATAGCTTAGCGATGAAGTGCCAGCCTACCAAGCAAGAAGCTCTAGATTCAATTTCCAGTAGCACTGAAAACAAAATGTTTTTAAATGATTATTGCTCTGTTTATTTTTCCAGTGTTTTCCCCGTGCCTCTATATGAAAGAATAATTATTTGTTTATATTTCCCCACGTTTTTGCAAAAGAGAGTGTATTACATGTTTTTCAAAAGCATTGTAAATGTAGAATGCTTCCTTACCGAATAAAAGGTGATTTTTTTTTCTGTCCCTGCAGATTATCCTTTCGTTGTTTGTTTTTGACACAGGGTCTCACTGTGTAGCTCAGGCTGGCCTAGAACTCACAGCAATCCTCCTGCCTCAGCCTCCCCATCGCAATTGCAGGGATTCCAGCCATGCAGCACCACACCAGTTTGTGTGGCTGTGGCTAGCAGGCACTGTAATGTGCCCCCCAGCCTTGCTGCAGATTATAGAACTCCCACTTGAGGGACGTTGCGTTTATAATCTTGTAAACTAGCTAGTGCTTAAATGAACATCATTGAATACACCGTTGTTTGTAGACCTAACTTCCCCTCCTGTCAGCCCTTTTGGGAGCTGCTCTGCAGAGGGTGTACGTGTATTTCTAATTTGCTTTCCATATGCCTAGGGCAACGCCACAGCCTGACTGTGGGCCTCTTAACCAGTTTTGGGTGCAGGGCAGCATCACCAGGTCTTGAACTCAGGGAGCTCTAAGCTATAAAGTTTCCCCAGCCATTTTTCCTTTCTCATTTTATTTTGAGACAAGATCGCCCCAAGCTCCCTCGGCTGGCAAACTTGCACCCTTGAGTAGTAGCTAGAATGGCAAGCCCATGTATCGTCACACCCACTCCCAGCTTTCCAGGGCAGATTTTTTTCAAGTCTTTTTAAATGCTTTTAGGATGAATAAAATCATTTGTTTAAAATGAGAAACCAGATTTCAGCTAAGAGACTTTGTTCAGAATAGATACAGAAATTCTTTGGTACTCACAGCTAACTAGGGTAGGTGGGCGTGTGGGATGGGGGCGTGTAAGGCGGCTTGTGCAGTCAGAGCTGCCAGCTGACCTGGCAAGGGGCCCAGAACAACGACAGGCAGCGTGGCCAACACTTTCTACGTGGCGAATTTGCAAGCTTAGCAGGATCTAAAAAGGCCCTTCTGCAGCCATTTGAATGGGGGTGTCTGCCTGGTGAAGGCGAGAAGTCGTGGATAGCCAGCAGCTGAGACTGAGGTTGGAGGCGCTGGGGAGGGGCGAGGGGCGAGCGGCGTGGCCGGAAACCCCGGCCTCGCAGGGAAGCTCCTTGGCCCAGGGCTCCGCTCCTGTGTGGATCCAGCCGCGTAGTACATTAGCTGCAAGGTGCTGGGCAAGTCGCATGAAAGAGGGGCATGGGGTACAATAGATTGAACTTTCCATATTTTGTTTTTTGTTTTTCTGAAGCAAGTTCTCCTTCTGCGGTCTTAAGTGGGTCCTCAACTCGCTGTGGAACCCAGACCAGCCTTCTACTCAGGCAATCCTCCTTCCTCAGCCTCCTGAGTACTAGAATTACAGTTACGTGTCACCACATCTCAGTAATTTTTGTGTGGTGCTGGGAAATGGAACCCAGGTTCTTGTACATGCTAGGCCAGCACTCTAACAAATGAGCTATGCTTCTAGACCCTTACATAGATTTTAAGAAAGGGTTGTATAAATAGACTTATATGAAGTACTTGGGAACATTTGCAAAAGATAAAGATGCAAAACTTTTAGAGTTTTGTTTTGTTTCAGTAGGGTGCAGGGTTTTACTCTGGTTGTGTCTAGTGCTGGGGCCATCTCCGGACCTAGAGCGTGCCAAGCGTCTGCCCTACTGCCGAGCTCTATCCTAGCTTTGAATGAGGTAGTTGTCATTTTGAAATCATCACCACTCTGGGCAGCCTTGGTGGTGCCCTTACCTACGTGAATTAAGGTAACTGTATACTTCTTCAGACTTGTAGAGTATCCACGCGTTATGATGCCCGTCTGTAGTCCCAGCACTTGGGGGCTGAGGCAGAAAGATTGTCCTGGTATCTAGTCCCTACATTATGAAGTCAGGACCAGCCTGGACTACAGAGTGAGACCCTCTCCTCCTCTCCACAAAAAAAAAAAAAAAAAAAATCATAAGGAATATCTTTGGAAAGAATGCTTTTCAGGGTTTTTGAATTACCATTGTTTTTGACCCAACATTGAGAATTAAAGCCAGGGCTTTCACACTGGCCTACATCCCCATCCCTTTTTTTTTTTTTTTTTTTTTTTAAGACTAGATCTGAGTTACCCAGGCTGGACTGTATTTAGCAATCCTCCTGCCTCACCCTCCCAGAATGCTGGGATTACAAGCATACACCAGTATGCCCACTGTTAGGTTTTGGAGCTGTAGTGTCCCCCAAAAGACCTCGTGTTTGGATGATGTAAAACACCAATTTGCCACTGGGTGGTAGGGCCTGGTCAGAGGGTGGAAAACACTGGAGCCTGGCCCAGGGTGGAGGTCGGGGGTCACCGGGACAGGAACTGGAAGGGCAGCTCTGCCCGTCCTCCTACAGCTTCATGACCACTGTGCCCTGAACAGCCCGTCTCTTGCTCTTCCTCCCGCCTTGGGCTTCTGCCATTGTCCGCTGCCCCTTTGTGTTCTATGACTGTTTGTTTTGTTTTGAGACGGGGTCTGGGTCTGCGGTACAGTCTTGTTATGAGCTCACTCTGTAGCCCAGGCTGGCCTGAAACACGGGGCAGTCCTCCTACCTCAGCCACTCAAGTGCTAGGGTGGCAGGCATGCGCCACCATGCATGACTCATGTAAGTCATGAATCAGGTGTGCTCCACACCAGCTTTAAAAGTCTCTCCACATAAACAGAAAGACTGACAATTGGGAAGAAATTCAGAGATCACCTAAAAGTTTCTTGTTTTAGAAGAGCAGATGGGGGGTTGGAGGAATGGCTTGGCGGGTAAAGTGCTTGCCTATCAGTTGCTGAGTACCCGAGTTCAATTCCCCAGCACCGCATAAGCCCGGTGCGGTGGCGCACACCTGTAACCCCAGCACTGGGGAGGCTGAGACAGGAGGGTTCCCCTGAGTCCAAGGCCCGCCTGGGCTGCAGAGTGAAAGAGCAAATGGGGTAAGTGAGTCTAGGCTTGTTGACTCTCCTCCGCGGAATCACGTCTCCTTGGTGTCTAAAGGTGTGTTGAGTGATTTTTGCAGGGCCCAGTTAGGGCAACTTAAGAAGAAAAGGCCCATTTGCTGGATTCTGAACAGGAGGAAAGTCAGCGGTCAGGACCAGCAGGAGCAGGGAAACAGCTTCCATGGCTTCATCAATCCTGGTGACCGTTGAGGAGGAGGTGACCTGCCCCGTCTGCCTAGAGTTCTTCACATTGCCTATGAGCATGGACTGTGGCCAGACTTTCTGCAAAGCCTGTATCACTTCAAACTATGAGTCCATGGTACTTCAAACATGAGCGATAAGCCGGGTGTGGTAGTGCACGCCTGTAATCCCAGCACTTGGAGGCTGAGGCAGGAGGATTGCGGTGAGTCCAAGGCCAGCCTGGGCTCCATAGTGAGTTGAGGACCAGCCTGGGCTACAGAGCGAGACCCTGTCTCAAAAAAAAAAAAAACAGGAGAACAATTTCCCTGTGTGCTGAATGTTACCAACTTAAGAACCTGAAGACCAGTCAGCATGTGACCAGCACAGTGGAGAAGCTTAGAGGTGTCCCGCTGAGCCCAGAGGAGGAGCGAAAGGAGGTCGCTGTGCCGGTCACGGGGGAAGCGCCTGCCTTTCTGTAAGCAGGACCAGAAGGTCCTCTGTTAGCCGTGTGAGTGTTGCCAGGAGCGCCAGGGGAAGCTGCAGGAGGCTCAGGAGAAGGAGATGCAGCCAGAGAAACTCCTGGAAGAGTCCAATACAGCATGAGGAAGCAAGTGCCTAGAGGATCTGAGGCAGCTGACGGGCATCCCGGAGTCCCCAGAGCCGAAAGCTGCAGAGGCTGAAGGGAGAGGAGAAAGCCTTGGCAGCATCTGAAGATGAGCTAGTCCGGCAGAGCCAGTGGGCGAGAGGTGTCACCTCAGATCTGGTTGCAGGGGTCAGTGGCGGAGAGGCTGCAGGGTATGAATGGCATCGTGGAAAGGAATAAGTCATTGACTTTGAGGAAGCCAGAGCTGTTCCCAAGAAGCAGAGGATGGTGTTCCACGCTTCTGATCTGAGGAGGACGCTGCAGTCATTTCAAGACTTAGCAAACATCCAGTGTTACTGGGTTAACATGACACTGGCTACATGCAGGAGCCAAAATATTGGCATTTTTGAGAATAAGAAACAAATAACTTACGTGTGGTTTCTGCATTGCCAACAGGGAGCAGAACTTCAAGCATCTTGGTTCCAAGGGTTAAGTGATAGAAGTTTCCTCAAGGAGCGTTACAACTTAAGTGCTAGACAAAATACAAGCTGTCAACCTAATTGTGGCTTCCGGGTCATAGGGCTTTGGAATAAATGTGAGTATAGAGCTTATGATAAGTCTGCCAGCCACCAGCCCTGGAAGAACACCCTCTCCCTGACTGCCCCTCCATGTTGTTGGGAGTCCTAGGCTATGCAGCTCACACTCTCATTTTACAGTGTAACAGACCATGGAGCTGTTGTCTATAAATTCTCTGAATGTTCCTCTCGTGATACTGTTTCTCCATATTTCAATCCTCTGGGATGTTCAGTGCCCATCAACTCAAATTTCTCCTAAAATAATCTCCCAAATTCTTTCTGATTCCTTTTTGGCACTGCTAATAACCGTATGACTTCTAAATGAGCAGGAAAAAAATATATCCTTGGGACATTAGAAAGTATTTATATTTTCCCCAGTATTGCAAAGTACTTAGACAAAAGTTTGTGGCTTTGCATCTTGCTCATGTATGTGTGTATACGATCATGTACATACACAAATTGTGAGCATCATTGAGCACAGGGGCCCACAGCAGTGGAAACGGAGAGAGATGGGACTGTGTGTTATTAGACCTTATCTTCCATAATTCACTATTGTTCATACCAGGCACATCTATTGATTTCTCATGAGTATGGTTTGGTCCAATTCTCTTCTGTTCAAATTCCCAGTAAATAACATTTTAATTTTCTGCTGGTATTTACAAAGAAGGTAAAATCCTGGTTACCATCTGATGGTATAGAGCTATCTTTGCTTCACTGACTGTTTGTCTAAGTCCAAAGACTGACATACAGGGGAGGGGAAGAGAATGCCAGGTGCCTGCTGAAAGTTGCAACTCTACTATGTAGCGAGAATAAATGGAAAAATGTCTGTGGTTTGTGTAAAAAATAATAAAAGAACAAATGCCGGGCTGGAGGAATGGCACAGCGGTTAACATGCTCTCCTTGCCAGCACAAGGGCCTGACTTGACTCCTCGGCACCACATAAAGCTGGGTATGGTGTCACGCACCTGTGATCCCAGCACTTGGGAAGCTGAGGCAGGAGGATTGTGAGTCCAAGGCCAGCCTGGGCTGCAGAATGAGACCTGTCTCAAAAAAAAAGGGGGGGGGGGGCGCGGTGCTACTGGAGGAATGGCATGGCACAGCTATTAAAGTGCAGGCCTTGCAAGCGTAAGGCTCTTGAGTTCAGTTCCCCAGCACTGGAGAAGCTGAGGCAGGTGGACTGTCATGAGTCCAAGGCCAGTCTGGGTGACACCAGTGAGTTCAGAACCAGCCTGGGCTACAGAGAGAGACCCTGTCTCAAAGAATAAGGAAGTGAGACCTGAACTTGGGCACTTGCTGCCACCTCATGCCCTGCCCTTCACCACGTTGTCTTGTATGGAGAAAATCAACAGGAGATAGAACTGTGAGCTAGGTAACCCTCTTTGCAAACTAAGTCACTCTGGATATATATTACAGCGGTGGGAGACACACTGGACCCAGCTTCCTGTTTGCTGTGAGCAGCTTCTGTCTAGCTACGTCTCTACCATGTGCTTCCACTATTGCCAGCTGCCATGAATTGACTGAAACCTGAAACTAAAACCTTTCCTCTGGTATTTAAAAAAAGAAAAAAAAAGAAAAGGATTGGGGGCATAGCTTAGTGGTTAGAGTGCTTGCCAACCATACACAAGGCCTTGGGTTCAATTCCTCAGCACCACCTAAAATATTACTTGGCCGTGGTGATACAGGCTGTAATCCCAGCCCTTGAGAGCCTGAGGCAAGAGGATTTCTGGGAATTCCCAGCCAGCCTAAATTAAGCAAGACCCTGTCTCAAATACATAAATAAGTAAATGGACGGTGAGAGAGTGTGTACTATTTACAGAAACAACAAACGCAGGGTGTATCTCAGTGGTCAGAGCACTTGCTTACCCGTGTTTGGTTCCCCGGCACCTCACAGAAGTTAGTTGGATGTGGTGCATGCCTAGAATCCCAGCATACAGAGGCTGAGGCAGGAATATTGCCATGAGTTCACGGCCAAACTGGGCAATGTAGTGAGTGAAGACCAGCCTGGACTACAAAACAATACCTGTCTCAAAAAAAGGCTTTAGTCTGGACATGTTTTGAGAATTATGAAGACAGGGGTTCTGTAAGCCGTTGGGAACCGTGACAGGCGGGCCAGGCGGTGAGGGAGAAAGGGGAAGTGAGAGCAGATGCGGCCAGCAGCTGGGTTTGGCCTGAGGAGTAGTGAGAGCGCTTGCAGCAAGGCCCTGAGTTCGATTCTCCAGCACCACTGAAGCCAGGCATGGTGGCACACACGTGTAATCCCAGCAGTCAGGAGGCTGAGGCAGGAGGATTGCCACGAGTTCAAGACCACCCTGGGCTACATAGTGAGTTCAGGAACAGCCTGGACTACTGAGTAGCGAGACTGTTTATCAAAAAAGGAAAAAATGTGTGAGGAACGTGGTTTAGGAACATGGTTCTGTTGTGTGATGAGTGGGGAGACTGGGACCTCTGCAGATAGTCTGGCTTCAATCCTGAGCCTTGCCCTGCCACAAAAAGAATCTCAGATTCTATGTGAAAGAGTCTCTCTTTCCCGCCGTGTTTTATTGTATACATACCTTGGCAGTTAAGCCCACTTTTGGCCAACTACAGAGTGAGACCCTGTCTCAAAAATAAAGTAACTTTTAATTTGGATTGATGTTGATTTTATAGCTACCCAATTCAGATCTTTTGAAAGTCCTAAGTAAAACAACAAAAGCCTCTAGGAGAAAACATAAGAAAATATCCATTACCTTAGATTTCATACATAGGACACCTTTAAGGGCAAAGAAAAATTAATGTTCGGAACCATTAAACAATTACTCTGTGGGGGAGGAATTGAGCTCAAGACCGTCATACTGAGCTACGTCATGGGCCAAGCCATTTTACTTTTGGTTTTGAGGTGAGGTCTCACTAAGCTGGCCCACCCAAGCTCAAACTTGGGATTCTCCTGCAGCTGCCCAGAGTGCTGGGATCAAAGGCCCGTACCACTGGGCCAGCTGACCACCATAAATTTTTGTTGGGGCTAGAGGTGTGACTCAGAGGTTAAAAGTGCTTGCCCAGGGGTTGGAGGAATAGCTCAGCAGTTAAAGCACTTCGCCTAGCAAGTGCTAAGTACCCAAGTTCAATTCCTAGCACGTAGGAGGATTGCTGTGTGTTTGAGGCCCGTCTGGGCTACATGATGAGCTCAGAACCATCCTGCACTACAGAGTGAGACTCTGTCTCAAAAAAAGAAAGTGCTTGCCTAGCAAATGCAAAGACCTAGTTCAATTCCTAGCACTTCATGAGGCAAGGCAGGAAGGTTGTCGTGAGTTCTAGGCCAGCCTGAACTACAACCCAAGATCCTGTCTCAACAAATAAAGTTTTGTTCATCAGATGATACAAGTAAGAATTCAGGTATGATAGCATATTCCTGTAACCCCAGCACCTGGGAGGCTGAGGCAGGAGAAACTGTTCATGGGGTACATAGTTCAGGACCAGCCTAGGCTACAGAGTGAGACCCTATCTCAAAAAAAAAGAAAAAGAAAAGAAACAGGAGGAGGATCTTGAGTGACTTTATATCAAGACTGTATCCAAAATCAACAAAGAAAAAATTTTTTTCAAGACAGAGTCTCACTCTGTAACCCAGCGTGGTCCTGAACTCACTGTGGTGGCCAGGCTGGCCTCGGGCTCACAGCAGTCCTGCCTCAGCCTCCCGAGTGCTGCATTTCAGGCATGCACCACCACACCCAGTTTATGTGGTGCTGGGAAATCGAACTCTGGTACTTAGTGCTTGAGCTTTAACTGCTGAGCCATTCCTCTAGGCCCAAAAGAAAAAAAGTTTTTAAAGTACAAAAAAGGCTGGGACTGGAGAAATAACATAGCGGTTAAAGTGCTTGCCCAGCAGGCACAAGAACCTGGGTTCAGTTCCCCAGCACTCAGAATTGCCAGGAGTTCAAGGCCAGCCCGGGCTACATAGTGGGCTCAGAACAGTTTGAACTACAGAGTGAAACTCTGCCTCAAAAATAAGTAAATGAATAAGGTGGTGTTCTTATACCTTGCTTCCTTCACCTGTGATTTCATTTTTAAAAAATGCATGCCCAGGATGTGAAAATATATAAAGAATTTCTATACCTGGGTCGGAAAGGCACCCTGATACTAAAATGGTCAAAGAACACAAGCCAGGCGTTTCATAAGACTATCATTTCAGCACATTCAGAAGTGCTCACACCTCCAAAAATGCCTAAAATGGAAGGACACTACTAAGTGTTGGCAAGGATGGTGAGCAGCCCAAACTGTTACACAGGTGGACGGGACAGAAAGCTGGTGCAGCTACCCTGGGAATCTGCCCAAGGCCCTGCAATCCCGGTCGGTACATGCGCCTAAAAAACAACTGGATTTTACCCAGATGCCCTGCATTAGCATAAAGGAGTCTAAGTTGTATAATTCGTAAGAATAGCTCCGTGGTTAAAGTGCTTGCTTACCTAGCAAGCTCAAGGCCCTAGGTTTGGTTTCCCAGCACCGGATAAACTGCCCATGGTGGCACACGCTTGTAAGCCTAGCACTCCAGCACTCGGAGGCTGAGGAAGGAGGATTATGTTCAAAGCCAGCCTGGACTGCGGAGTTACACCCTGCCTCAAAACAAAAATTTACAGTGTATCTTTCCATTTTCTTGGTCTGGTAGTGGCTACCCAGGTGCACTGTGAGCGTTTATCGCAGTGCTTCTTCATGGCTCAGGCACTTCTGTGTGCACACTGCACGTCAGGGCTTTTTGGATTGAGATTTCAGATCTGTCTCAATATGTGTGAAAAAAACATTTAAGATTCTGCCTTGCCACTCCCCCCCGGCTGATGTGCTTACTTAAATTATTCATGCTTCTCGATTTTAGTTCTTCTTCCCAGAGCTCTGACTGCTCCGTTGTCTATGTGGTCTGTATCTTAGTGACTCCCACATGAAAGAACATTACACCAAATTCTGGGCTTTAGGGCTGGGGGCGTAGCTCAGTGGTTGAAGTGCTCGCCTAGCAAGCACAAGGCCCTGGGTTCAAGTCTCCAGTGCCACAGTCTCAATAAAATAAAATAATACATTGCCGGTTTGGAGAATGCAGATTTGATTCTAATTGCATTTCATCCAGTATTTGATTTGGGGAAACATTTTAAATGTCCCATTTCTAATCTAATGACATGGTCTTCACGCATACGCTCCTGGTTTATATAAAGTTCTCTGCCTTTCTCTTGGGCTAATTAATTTCTTAGTAAACACAATTTGTGAACTTTTAGATGTCTGGGACTTGGTGCTCCCACAGGAGCCACATGGAACTACAGTAGATCCTTTCTCTTTTTAAAATTATTTATTTTCTAGTACAATTCAGAAAGAAACAAGTTCTTCCTGTTCCTTGTTGAATCGAGTAAGTTCTTTTTAAGTGTGTACTAGAGCAAAGAGAAGAGGAATGCAGGAGTGCCTTTGGTCCTCAGGACCTGGTGAGACTCTAAGAACCATCTCAGCCAGGCCTGGCGGCATGTACCTGCAACTGCAGCACTCAGGGAGGCTGAGGCAGGAGGATGTGAAGTGAGAAGGCCGCCTGGACAACCTTGGATTGAGCAACGCCATGTCTCAAAAATTAATTGGAGTTGGAGGAATAGCTCATCGGTTAAAGCGCCAAGCACTAAGTACCTGAGTTGATACCCCAGCATCACATAAACTGGGCGTGGTGGCACATACCTGTAATCTCAGCACCCGGCAGGCTGAGGCAGGCGAATTGCCCTGTGTCCAAGGCCAGCCAGTGAGTTCAGGACTAGCCGGGGCTAGAGAGTGAGGCCCTGTCTGTAAAATCAAACAAACTTGAGGGCCTTCAAGCGTGGGAAAGCACAAGCTACAGGCTGGAGGAAGATATTTGTAAAAGGCGTATTGCTGGAGCACTGTTACCCAGAGTGGCTAAGGCCCAGCCTAGCAAGCCAAGGACCTGAATTTGGTTCCCCAGCACCACGCGAGCTGGGAGTGGTGGCACACTCTTGGAATCCCAGCCCTGGGGAGGCTGAGACACGGTGATTGCTGTGAGTTTAAGGCCAGTCTAAAAGAGTGAGAGACCCTGTCTCAGAAAGGTTAAGCCAAGGGCCTTAACATAAAAAGATACACAGCAGGCCAGGAAGTACACGGAATTATGCTCTGTATCCTGTGTGACAGTTAATGTCACCGTGGCTGGGTTGAAATAATTCCAAGAGAGCTGGAGTAATGGCAGAGCATTGTGAGCTCAAGGCCCTGAGTTCAATTCCCCAGCACCCCGTAAATTTGAGCGTGGTGGTGCACACCTGCAATCCCAGCACTTGGATGCTGAGACAGGCAGGTTGTCCTAAGGCCAAGGCCAACTTGGAATACACCAGTGAATTCAAAACCAGCCTGGGCTACAGAGGCAGACTCGGTCTCAAAAAAAAAAAACTCCTAGAAAATTGGTAAAACACACATGCACGTGCACGTCTGGGAATGTCTTTGCAGAGTCGTTTGACCTTTGGTCCGTGATCCTGCCCTGGGGGTGGTTGGCTCAGCCCCCTAGGCTGGAGCACCAGGACAGAAGACGGTGCACGCGTGGGCCCCGCTTACTGACCTGTGCAGCTGCCATCACCCACGGACACCAGACTAGAGATTCTTCAGCCTTTGAACACGGATTTGCAGTGGGGCCCTTCCAGGCCTCCAGCCTTGGATTGGGGCTATACTAATAATCCTTGTTCTGAGGCTTCCAGCTTGTTGACCTGAGAAGCCCCCAATTTCCCTGGCTTATTTTTTTTTTTTTTACCATCAGTTCGAGGCCAGCTTGAGCTACATAGTGAGTTCAGGATCAGCCTGGACTACAGAGCAAAACCCTGCCTCAAAAATTAATTTCATATAGCTGGGTATGGTAGTGGTACAGGTGTGTAATTAGCCCAGCCTGGGCAACCTGGCAACTTTTCAAGTGAGACCCTATCTCAAAAAAATAAATAAAAATAAGCAATAGAGATGTAGCTCAATCTTCAGTTCAAAATAAAAATACATGCACTGAGTCTACAATTACAATCTATTTCTAAATTCTGAATTATGAGGCAGTTTCTTTGAGACAAGGTCTTGCGCTGTAGTCCAGGCTGGTCCTGATCTCATAGTAGCCAAGGTTGGCCTGAAACTCGGGGCACTCCTCCTGCCTCATCCTCAGCCTTCAAGTGCTGGGATTCAGGCATGTACCACTATGCCCAGTTTGTGTGGAGTTGGGGAATCAAACTCGGGGCCATGTACTTTCTAGGCAGTTGCTCTAACCACTGTGCTATACTTTCAGCCCTAAGTCATGATTAGTAAGACATAAATTATGGTTTTTACTTTTAGTTGTGCTGTGTGGCTGCCTCGCTATACTCAATCAGTTCAAAATGTTTATCCTTCATGGTCCTTTTGACTTTGGGAAAGAGCCAGAAATCAGGAAGTCCTGTGTCCCAAGACTAAGATGGAGAAGGACAGGCTAACAGTTTTACCAGACTGCTTTTCCATTAGGTGGCACTTAGCAGTGGCAAGAGACAGGCTGTCACTCTGTAGCCCAGGCTGGCCTGGGACTCAGGGCAGTCCTCCTGCCTCGGGCTCTGAATGCTGGATTACAGGCGTGCGCAACCATGCCAGGCTTACGTAGTGCTGGGGAATCGAACTCGGCCTTGACGCTTGCAAGGCAGGTGCTTGCACCACTGTGCCATTCCGCCAGCCCAGTGTCCCTTTTTTTAAAAAATCACATCTTATGAATACGTGAAAGAGGACTGGAGGAACACCATAGCAGTTAAGTGCTTAGCAAGTTCAAGGCTCTGAGTTTGATTTCCCAGCACCACAGAAACTGGGTGTGATGGCACACACCTATAATCCCAGCACTTGGGAGGCTGAGGCAGGAGGATTGCTCTGAGCTCGAATCTTGCCTGGGCCTCACAGTGAGTTAAGTGAGTTCAGCCTGGACTACAGAGCAAAGACCCTTTTATTAAAAAAAGACACGAAAGAAAACTTTTAAACTACTTCAAAAAGTGTCAGGAACAATGGGGTAAGTGTGCTTAGCATAAGGAGTATTTTGAGAATTCATGGCATTGTATTTTTATTTTAAAGTTATTTCAGGGGCTGGAGTAGCTCTCTGGGTAAGCACTTGCCTAGAAAAACAAAGCCCTGAGATTGATTCCCAGGTACCACATAAGCTGGGCATGGTAGTGCACAGCTATAATCCCAGCACTTAGAGGCTGAGGCGGGAGGATTGCCATGAGTTCTAGGCCAGCTTGGTCTCCGTAGTGAATAAAGACCAGCCTGAGCTACAGAGCGAGACCCTGTCTCAAAAAAAAAAAATGAAATTGATTTCAACATTCACCATACATTTCGATCACCACCCTGTGTGGGTGTGGGTCTGTGCGTGTGTCTTTTAATTATTGTTTGGAAGTTTTATTTTATTTTATTTTACTTTATTCTGCTTCATTGATTGATTGAGATACCAGGATTTAAACCCAGGCTATTCACCCAGGTATATCCCCAGTTCATTTATTTTTAAATTATTTTTGGGAGGGTCCTAGAGATTGGACACAGAGCTTTCACAGTGAGCTAAATCCCCAGTCCTTTATTTTGAGACAAGTTCTCCCTAAGTTCTCCATAAGTCTCCCTATTGTAGTCAGTAAGTTGGCTGGGCTGGGCTTGAATTTAGGATCCTCCTTCCCCGCCTCCCACAGTGCAGAGATTCCAGGCCTGGGCCAACAGTTCTTTTGAGGCTGGGTCTCCCTTTGTTGTCCAGGCTGGGTTCAAACTTGGAATCCTCTTGTCTCAGCCTCCCAAAGTTCTGGGATTACAGGCCTGTGCTACCAGAACCACATTTGGATGTATTTTTGCTAGCTTGTAACTATTGAAGGTTTGCTCAGCTGGTGTACAGATCTCCACTTTTACTCCATGTACACATATACGGATGTACATTTTCCTGGGTCCCCAAAATATTAAGTGTAGAGCTGCTCCCCTAACTCATCCAACAACCTCAGTCCAAACACTGAACCCACATCTGCGACAGGCCCCATCCTTCCGTGAGTGGGATGCCGGGCCAGCGGGAGAAGAGAGGGCAACCCACTCTGGCCCCTCAAAAGTGCCACCTTGAATTGAGTCTTTCTCCTCTGGTCATCAGCCCATACTCTATCATTGGGAGTTTATTTTTTGATAATAGGTTGATTTTTTGAAGATAAGAACTTGCTCTGTAGTCCAAGCTGGTCCACACAGCATTCCTCCTGCCTCACTCTCCTGAGCACTAGAGAATTGAACTCAGGACCTTGTGCTTTCTAGGCAAGCACTCAAAACTGCTGGGCTGTGCCCTCAGTCCTTATTGGTAGCTTAAGAGCCCCAACTTAGGAACAAGATCATAGTTGGCTAAGTTGCATGAAAGAGCTCCTGAGGCCGCCCGGTACCACAGGGATGTCATCTCAACACCTGGACAGCTGAGGCAGGAAGATCACAAGTTCCAGCCCAGCCCAGGCAGCCAAGTAAGATCTTGTCTCAAAATGAAAAAATGGGCTGTGAGGGGCTGGAGGAAAGGCCCAGCGGTTTCAGCGCTCACCTAGTAAGCACTAGGTCAAGTGCTAAGTACCCGAGTTCAATTCCTCAGCACCACTTAAGCCGGGCGTTGTGATGCAGTGCCTGTTATCCCAGCACTTGGAAGGTGAGTCAGGAGGACTGCCGTGAGTACAAGGCCAGCCTGGGCTACAGAGCATGATCCTGTCTTAAAAAAAAAAAAAAAAAAAAGTCCTCTGCCTGTAGACTCCCTGTGAGAATAGCTGTCCTTCCTCTTCCTCCTTCCCCCTCCTCCTCCTTCCTTTTGAGACAGGATCTCACTCTATAGATGAGCTCACTATGTAGCCCAGCCTGGCCTCAAACTCGTGAGAGTTCTCCTGTCTCAGGCTCCTGCATAGTGGGATTACAGGTACATGCCACCATGACTAGGTAATTTTTATGTGGTCCTGGGGATCAAGCCTAAGCTTTGCACACAGTAGACCAAGGCTGTGACCACTGAGCTATGCCCCCAGCCTGCTTGTTTTGAGACAGGCTTTCACAGTGTCATCTCAACCCGGGGTAAAGTCTCCATGCGTCCAGGCTGGCCTTGGTCCTCCATCCTGCCTTAGCCCGGAGCGCTGGGAGGAAGGCCTGTGCCATGGAGACACCTAGGAGATCAATCTGTGTGTGGTGCTGAAACCGTGACCCCAGATCATTCCCTGCTACTCTGGATTTCCCCAGGCTTAGGGCTCTGAGGGACATCGGCAGCTGTCACCACACACTCCATGGGCTGAGCCCTTTGAGACTCAGACACTAGAATTGCCAGAGGAGGGACAGAGACCAAGCTAACTCAGCAGGATGAGTTAGGCCTCGGTAAGACACAAATGGAGAGCATCTGTGAGCAGCTCCGGACGTTGGGGATGTTCCGTCTGTGTTAGGAACCGGGCGTTTGCCTTGCCACTGAATGGACAGCGCCCCTTTCCTGTCCTCTTTCTTATTGTGTTTGTTTGTTTTAGTTACTTTTTCATTTCAGTGACCCAAGACCTGGAAATTAGGGGAGGAAACGTTTATCTTAGCTCACAGTTTCAGAAGGCCACAGTCCCCTCAGGGTCGGCCAGCAACAGTGGAAGTACATGGCAGAGGCAGAGGTGGAGGCGGCTCCTCACGGCGTTACTTACAGAAAGCCAAGGCACTAAACGCAGGCCTTGACCTTGCCAGACCAGTTTTAACTACTACTCCTGCCCCAAGCATCGTTTCTGACACCCTCGCAGGCAAGATATTTTATATAGCTTGCTCATTCTGAAAGTACGTATAAATATCTTTCATTGTAACTAGAGCTTTGTTCTCAGAATTTCTAAATGACTTAGTTCAATGCCTAAAGAGTCAACACAAGATTTATTTTATTTTTTTGTGGTACTGGGGATTGAACCCCCGGGTCTTTGCTCTGCGCTGAATCCCTGTGCCCATTTTATTGACTGAGACAGGGTCTCACTAAGTTGCTAAATTGCTCAGGCTGGGCTGGAACTTATGATCCTCTTGCGTCAGCCTCCCAAAATGCTGGGAAATTACTGACAAGATTAATTTTAAAGCTACAGCAGGGGCTGGAGGAATGGCACAGCAATTAAAGCCTGGCCTTGCAAGCACAAGGCTCTGTGTTCAATTCCCCAGCACCACATAAGCCAGGCATGGTGGTGCACACCTTGAATCCCAGCACTCGGGAGGCTGAGGCAGGAGGATTTCTATAAGTCCACGACTAGCCTGAGCTACATAATGAGTTCAGCACCAGCATGGGCTCCAGAGTGAGACCCTGTCTAAAAAAAAAAATAAAGCTACAGCAAACATGACGTGTTGAGTTTAACCTGGAATGTGTAAGCAAGATCAATAAAGACATTTCAGGTTCCCAAATGCATGATGTATGCACCCAGGTATGAACGTAACACCTACGTGGTGGGAACTCTGCAATCTGGAAAATTCTTGGCTGGTATTCTCAGCTTCCATCAGAACCATATTTGAGAAGTGAACAAAACATCATGCCTCTTGTTTCTTAAAGCAAGTGAAATATTTTGTAAATGATAACTATTGTATAGTTGTAAAAAGTTAAATTGTCACTTTCTGAAATGCTTGCTTAAAATCCAGTCTTTCAGACACACCAAATTCTGTCAGGTAACACCATGACAATGTGTCCTTGTTCACCGTACTCACAGCGTCCGGCACTGTGGAACCTCTGGCTTTCTCCCAGATCGGAATGACCGAGAAAGGTCAGTGTATTGAATGGATCCAGGACATCAAGGGCGCCACGCCCGTGCAGCTGAAGATGCACAGGAGAGGGCTTCCAGAGCCGCTCAGAAGGGAACAAGAGCTATGGGATAACGTGTGTTCCAGGTGAGAGGATCTGGAGTCTCCCGTCCTCAAAAAAGGACAAGAGGCGAAAACCATACGGGGATATGGACGGAAAAAGAGGAAGACAAATGGCAGTTTGTGTTTTACTACAATAAATGTAAAAATTTTTAAACATTCACCATATTTTTCAGTCATACCTCATATATTCTTCTTTTTTGAGACCAAGTCTCCTGTGTAGCCCAGGCTGGTCCTGAATTCACTATGTAGCCCAGCCTTAGACTCACAGCAATCCTCCCGCCTCAGCCTCCTGAGTGCTGGGATCACAGACGTGCGCCACCACGCCTGGTTTTATGTGGTGCTGGCAGAATTGAACTCAGGGCCCTGCACTTGCTAGGCAAGCGTTTTAACTGCTATGCCATTCCTCCATCCCTTTTTTTTCTTTTTTTTTTTTGAGGCAGGGGCTCGCTCTGTAGTCCAGTCTGGTCCTGAACTCACTATGTACTCCATTCTGGCCTCAAACTCACAGCAGTCCTGCTGCAGCCTCCCTAGTGCTGGGATTGCAGGCGTGTGCCACCATGCTTGGCTTATGTGGTGCTGGGAATGGAAACCAGCGTCTTGTGCTGCTGTGCAAGCACTCCTAACTGCTGTGCTGTTCCTCCAGCCCCACCTCCTAATTATATAAATTGTATTTCATTTTTGTATTACATATGATTATATATAATATACACATATAATGCATGTATAACATGTATACAGCATGTACAAACTCCTAGAGAGGAGAGAATTTTTTTTCAGTCTCACTCTATAGTTCAGGCTGGTTCTGAACTCACTATTTAGCCCCGGCTGGCCACGAACTCATGCCAATCTTCCTGCCTCAGCCTCCGCAGTGCTGAGATTACAGGCGTGTGCCACCACACCCAGGTGCTGTGGTGCAGGGGAATTGCACTCAGGGTCCTGTGCTTGCTAGGCAAGCACTGTAACTATTGAGCTGTGCCTTCAGCCTTAAGAGAAAACTTTTGAGAAACTGGGCCATGCCCTATAGGAACTAAGAACCCCAAGATCCACAGGACAACTCAAGTCAACTGGCCGTGAATGTGGGTCACATCTAAAAAATAACTTCTAAGCCAGGGCCAGTGGCAAAGGCCTATCATTCCAGCTCTCTCACAAGTTGAGGCAGGAGAACTGCAAGTTTGAGCCCAGCCCAGGCAATTCACTGACTTAGTGAGTCCTTGTTTTACAATCAAAAAACCAAGAATGCAGGCTGGGGATCTATTTCAGTGAGAAGGCCCTGGGTGCCATTCCCAGCATAAAAAAAAAAAAAAAAAAAAAAAAAAAAAAAAAAAAAAAAAAAAAAAAAAAAATCCCACCAACTTTCGGAGCCAGGGATTTGGCTCAGTGGTAGCACGTGAGGTGTGCATGCTGGGGCCCTGGATCCCGCCTCCAGTACCGCAGACAAAACAAAACAACCCCCACCGCACAGCAACTGTGTACTACCACCTGACTAAACAAACTGGTCTCCACATACAATTTGCCACATACCATTAAACATCATGATGGGGAAATACACAGGCAGAGATGACCAGAAGGTTGTTAGCTTGTTTGTTTATAGACCTGAAGGTGATCAAGGATGACACGGTGAAACACCTGAGAGACCAAGTAAGAAACTGGAGATGCAGGCACACGCCTGTGACCTCTGCACCTGGGAGGCCGAGGCAGGAGGTTTGCTGTGAGTTCAGGACCAACCTAGACCCTAAAGTGAGAGCTTGTCTCAGAAAAAAAAAAAAAGAAGGAAAGACAGAAAAAACTGGTTAGTAAAGGAATCACAGGGTACTTATAGTTTGGCTAAAAAAAAAAGTGAATATGTGTACTTAACATTTAAGTAGTGTCACTAAAGCTATCTTAAGCTGTCAACACGATAGAAGCAGAGTAGCACAGTGGAAATGTGCTGGGCCCACAAATTATTAATGTGAAATTTACTTATTTTATTATTTTGGACAAGCAAGTTTTAAGTGACCTAGACGACCCTCTGCTTTTGTCTTTGAGTTTCTTTAAATATATATAGAGAGACAGACAGACAGACAGACAGACAGGGTGTTAACTCTGTGGCCCAGGCTGGTCCTGAACTCATTGTGGAGCCCAGGCTGCCCTTGGACTCATGGCAATCCTCCTGCGTCAGCCTCCTGAGTGCTGGGACTTCAGGGGTGCGCCATCACACTGGGTTTATGTGGTGCTGGGGAATTGGAGTCCGGCACTTCCTAGGCAAGTGCTTTAACTGCTGTGCCATTTCTCCAGCCCAAATAAGGACTTTACATCCTAAGTTTAAAACAATCGCTAGCATAGAATACATATTCAGAAAATACACTCATGGTGGATGAACCAGGCTCTGGATCAGTGCCAACACCAGATGTCACCAGATTTGGAGTTGTGAAGCACAAGACACACCTTCTGGACAATTAGCGACCAGATTCTAAGCACTGTGGCTACTGTTGCCTGGTCTGCTACATATTTGAAAACGAGAGGAAGGTTGCTAGTTCAAGTCAGTAAGCGTAGTTTCGCGTGGGTAGCACTTTGAGAGGTCTTTAAGAGCTGTCATGACATGGGACAAGGTAGTAGCGCCTGAGGCTCGGGCAGGAGAATATGAGTTTGAGGGATTCAGAGACTTCGGGAGACCTAGTTTCAAAATAAAGAAATAAAATAGAAAAAGGTGAAACAAGTACCTGAGTACAAAAGGCCCGGGGTTCAATCCCCGGTGCTGCTGACACCACCAACACAAAAACACTTGGTAAATATTAAAGAACCCTATGTATTTTAAAAGTCTTTCTGTGACCCATCATCAGACTTTTTCATTGATTAATTCAGCATAATATCTTATTGGCTTACTGAGACCAACTTATTTGGACCGTGTCTTAAAATTTTTTTTTAAAGGCTGGGGATGTCATTCAGTGTGCAGGCCCTAGGTTGGCTCCCCAGTACAAAAACTCAAAAACCACAAAAAACAACCCTTATTGCGCAAATACTGAAACTGCCTCCGCCTAGAGAACGCCCAAGCTGCGCGACGGAGCCGTGCGCGGGACAGGCAGAGCACACGGGTTTCGGAGTTGGGAGCAGCGGGCCATCGCCACCCGCGACCCCAGTACCGCCCGGCAACCCTCGGGCTCTGTCTGCGCCCTCCGGCGCAGAGGCGGGGCCGCACTTCCGCACGCGAAGCCCCGCCCCGGCCCGACGTCAGAGCCGCGACGCGTCGCCGCGCAATGCACATCGGGAAGAGGGGCCGAGCCGGCTGCCTTCCGTCGGGAGAGCCCAGGCTGGGGTCCTCCCTCGGCGTGCTCTGGAGATGGGTCTGGGGCGTCACGGTGAGTGCGGGGTCCCGGCCCGTCCCCCGGGGAAAGGCGCCGCGGGGCCGGAGCCGCCTGCCTGCTCGCCAGCGGCCGTCACCCGGGAGACCCCCGTGCCGGCGGGGCGGGCGGGGAGAGCCCGGCCGACGGCTTGGGGAGGGGGATCCGGCCCTGCGCTCTCGCGCTGTCGCCGGGGCTGCCCGGTGAGCCTCGTCTCCGAGGTGGCCTTGACCGTCGTTCCTAACGCCTGGACGCTCAGCCCGACTTTGACCTCCTTTCTCGCACTTCCGCTTTCTGCGGTCGGCCGTGTCCCGGCCCGGCCTCCCACCCTCGCAGCGCTCCCTCCGCCTCCCGGGCCTCTGGCACCCCGGCCCTTCGCGCAGGGCGAGTGTGGATAAGCCCATCCGAATTAAGGCGCACTTCAGCACATAGGAGCGCTTCTTTGCGGAAAGGTGCCTCTGTTTAGAGCTGTGGCACCGACGAGTTGATATCCCCTCCACGGGGCCCAGGGGATTGCCAGAACCCTGAGTAACCGTGCAGGCCACCCTCCTGCGTGTCTTTCCTGCCCCCCAGTTTATCCCTTGACCTTGAATAAGTCACTTAACCGCTCCGGATATTGACCTGACTCAGAGGTGTTGCAGAACCTAAGGAGTTCGGTATTAAGAAACGTCAACATCCCCTTCAGACGATGTTACTGTTTGGGGACCAGCAAAGCAGCCATAGTTGTGTATGTATTCTGCTGTATTAAAAATGCCAAACGCCGTTTGTAGACTGGCTCTGGCGCGTTGCTGTGTAAGCAGATTTTGCATCGCAGCTGAACCTGTTTAGGGTGAGTCTCGTTCATGGTAGATTTAGAACGTTTCTTAATGTCTCAGTAGTGTGCCAGTGACGCGATGTCCGTGGTGTTTTATCATGTTGTATAGACTTCCTAAAGTAATGTATTCCTCTTCTCAGGACAAGTAAGATGTATCTTTAAAATTGGATACTTTAGTAAAAAAAAAATCCCACACATCTGCCAGTGAAATTTTGCACATAGACGTATATTGTTTGAGGAAACAATGCGTAGGAAAAACAATATTTTAAGGCTTTTTAAAAACATTTCATTTTTAAAACATGCTTACTTGAATTTGTCCGTTAAAGTGAATAGATTGGGAAGGGACCAGGATGGCTTTGTGAAGTGAGACCCTTGGGAAGTAGTGGGGACAGAGAGAAGTGCAGCAACTTTTTTTCATAAAACGGGGACTATTGTGCCTTTCTTACGAAGTTTTCTATATGAAAATATCCTCATTTTGTAGAGATGAGGGGAAAGTGTCCACTAAAGTATAAGTTGCTAATTAAATTAGGTATATATATTATTTGAGACAGGGTTTTGCTCTGTAGCTCAGGCTGGTCCTGAACTCACTATGGAGCCCAGGCTGCCCTTGGACTCACAGCAATCTTGAGTGCTGGGATTACAGGTGTGCGCCATCATACCCGGTTTACGTGGTGCTGGGGAATCAAACTCAGGTACTTAGCGCTTGACCCAGCCTTTGCTAGGTATGCTCTTTAATCTCTGAGCCATTCCTCCAGCCCCTAAATCAGATATAATTAAGGAAGCATTTTAAAAAGGTTTTATGTCATAGTTACTCAAGAAGTTGAAGCAGGAGGATAACCTGACTCCGGGCAGCCTATCGTGCGATCCCATCACCAAAAACGAATGTCACTGATGCAGTTACCTGTTGTGAAAAAAAAAATCACTCAAAAGAAGTGACTTTAAAGTTCTCCTATCTCGTGCGTGTTTCCACTGCTAGTGATTCTCATTAAGGGCTTCTGGAAGCATTTATAATCATATTAAGCAGCTGGACTTGGAGTTACCTGGGGTTTTTGTTATTTTGGACAGGGTCTCCTTCTGCAGTCCAGGTTGGTCCTGAAATCACTGTGTAGCCCAGGTTGGCCCCAAACACATTGCAGTCCACCTGCTTCAGCCTCCTGACTGCTGGCATAACGAGCATATGCCACCACACGCATCTTAGGAGGAATCGAACCCAGGGTCTTTCAGTTGCTAGGCAAGCGCTTTGACTGCGGAGCTTTGACTCCGGCCCCTTGGAGTTAAAGGAAGCTCACCTGGCTGGTGCTCCAAGGTGGCTCACTTGAAGGGACAGCAGTTGATGTGGTCTGTGACTTCAGGTGGGAACCTACACACAGCCTCTTTATGAGGCTTGGGCATATCGCATGGCTGCTCTGCGTCAGTAATAACACGCTTGAAGAGACAGGTCGTTGAAGCTGCCAGCCTCTTATGTGACGGAGGCTAGAAATTGGCTCATTAATTCTGGCATACTTTATTGGTTAGAGCAGCGGTCACCAGCCTTCTCAGCGCCAAGGACCTGTAGTTGAAGACTTCTCCCAAGGAGTTGGGGGCTACTTGTTCTGTACTAGCTTGAAAAATAGCTTTGAAATGATGAGCAGCTGTGGGAGGGCAGAGGGCCCCTAAGTCCCGCCTCCTACCAATCAGCAGATGTATTAGAACCTGATAGCGCACTGTTAGGAGGCGGGGCTTCACTAGTTCACGTGATGCTCTTCTGGTGGCCCGGCTCTTCCACGGCCTTGGGTATTGATGTATTGATATCAGTCAGGAGCCAGGGTCTTGGGGACTCGTTGGTTGGAGGAGTCAGCCTTCCTGGCAAGATGGGGTCAACTCTTACCGTGTTCTTTTTTCCAGGCTGGCCAGCCCAGTGTCTGGTACAGAGTGGGCAGCTGCCAGGCTTATGTTTGGATTTATATAGTAGGTACAGAATAAGGTGCACCTGATTTTTTTTTTTCACAGCACTTTATATCTTCATGGAATACTACAGTTTTCCAAGCACTTTTGTATGTATTTTTCACTTGGAATCTGGTAACTATAGAAGTAGAGGCTTCACTCTCGTTACTTTTTGCAAAGGAAAGTAAACTGAGAAATGGCAGTGGTGAACTTTTGGGAGAATTTAAAGAGTGCTCAATGTAATACATTAATAAATAGAAAAGAAGACTAAGTTACATTTCCATAATGTTAAATTTATTAGTAGTAAATGATGAAATTTTAAACTTAGTTGGTCCAGTCCAGTTCTTCTTTGTGAAAATTCACTCCTTTGTTGAAAAAAATAAACTTATTTGGAGTCCCACATTTATAGCAATAATCAAGTGACACATTACTTATGTACAGTAAAGTCATCACTGAGGTAACGAAGCCTTGCCTGTTGGGTGACAATTAGAATTTAGATTTTCCTGACACTAAACTGTGAAACGTGTCAATAATGATGTAAACCCACGTCTTCCTGATAGAGCAAAATGAAATTTACACACTGTAAAATGAAATATTACGCACTGCAATACTGATTTCAAAGTAAAGTAGCCCTAAAAAAGCTACAGAGGAAGACGTTTGGAGGTCTCACTTTAATTTCCCAGTTGCATATTTTATGTCTTGCTTTGTAGCCCAGGATGGTCCTGAACTCACTATGTAACCCAGTTGGCTCAGACTACAGCAGTTCTGGATCTGCCTCCTGAGTGCTGGGGTTACAGGGATGTACCACTACACCTGGATTTTTATATGTTTTTGTATTTATTTTTAGACAAAAATCTCTCTACATTGCCTAGACTGGGCTCAAATTTTGGAGCCTCCTGCATGGGATTACAGACCTGCATCTACCTTTTCACTTTTTTTTTTTTTTTGGAAGTAGAAAGCAGATTTATTAGGAGAAGTGAGGTAAAAAGTAGAAACTCCCCTGCAAGCAGGAGGAGGGACAAGGGTGTCCTATTGATGTATGTGTTTATTTATTTTATTTATTTTTTTTGAGACAGGGTCTCACTCTGTAGTACAGGCTGGTCCTGACCTAGAATTCAAGGCAGTTCTCCTGCCATAGCCTCCCAAATGCTGGGATTAGATGAATGTGCCACTCTCCCAAAGCATGGCACACCATACTTGATTTACGTGGTGCTGGACGATTGAACCCAGGGCCTCCCACTTCTAGGCAAGCACACTAATCACTGAACTATTCCCCAGGAATTTTGTTTTGTTTTGTTTTGTTGTTGTTGGATACAGAGTCTTACTCCATAGTCCAGGCTAGTCCTATACTTACTCTATATCCTAGGCTGGCCTTGAACACATGCTGTTGCTCCTGCCTCAGCCTCCAGAGTGCTAGGAATGTAGGAGTGTGCCACCATTCCTGGCGTATGTGGTGGTGGAATTGAACTCAAGTCCTTGGGCTTGCTAGGCAAGCGCTCTAAACATGTGGTATTCCTGCGGAACCTCCCGTATATGTAGTACTGGAGAGTTGAACCCAGGGCCTTGCCCATGCTAGGCAAATGCTTTAACTCTAGTTCTATGCTGCTGGCTTCTCTCAGATGGCACATTTTAAAACTGAAAATGGTTTCTTATAATTTGGGTTGGTTGGGGACTGTTGGATTTAAGATGCTAATTTTGGTTGGAAACAATGTCATCTTCCTTTTTTGTGCTTCTAATAACATGTTTATTTCTGTGTTTATGGTTCTGTCTTAACTGAATGTTAGAATTTACTCAGGTAGGTTTTTCATAAAACACCCATGTGAGCGGGGGTGGTGGGACATGCCTGTAATTTCAGTACGAAGAGGCTGAGTCAGATTGCAAGTTTGAGCCCTGCCTGAGCAATAGAATGACTTAGTGAGACCCTGTCTCAAAATGTTTAAAAAGGTGGGAGGAGGGCTGGGATGTAGCTCATTGTCAAGGCTCTTGATTTAATCCTTAGTACTTAAAAAAAATTCTGATTTAACTATTGAGGAATGGGATTTGAGCATCAACTTTGTAAAGTTCTGTAGGTGAATCTGGTGCATAGCTAGGTTGGGAGCTGTTTTAGTTACTTCTTGTTGCTGGAACACATTACCCCGCCATCCACAACTTGAGGGAGGAAAGCTTTGTTTTAGCTTACGGTTTCCGTCCATTCCCAGGCAGCGACATCAGTGTCATTGCTGACAGCGAGCCAAGTGAAAGCCGTGCAAGTAGGAGCAGGCTGATGTCTCTGAAGACCCCCACCCCTCTCACTGTATGACACACCTTCATGTTTTCCCTTCTGTGTTAAGTTTTTTTTTTTTTTTTGAATGCCGATTGTGACCTTGTGAATTTTGAAAACACTGCCTTCAAGTGTTGGTCATGTAGCCAAGTCCATAGCTGTAGATGCTTAGAAAATACCCGATATTCTGACAGTGGTCAGATCTGGGGATTGAGCCTGTTATATGTTAGGATTATTTTACGGCCTTATTTCACTCCTTCGTAGTGTTCAGCACTTTACATGAACGGGTTGTATGTGAGTAAGAGACAGCCAGGAGACAGCGCAATCACTGCTTGAAAGGCAGGCATGGGGTGTGGGGGGCAGAGAGCAGCACACGCTGGCTGTGCTCTCCTGTCATTGTGCCAGGGACATTGTCATTGGCTGTTTAGAAGTCCTGGTTAAGATACCAGGACCAGTTTGTTTGTGTACATGCTGGGGATTGAGCCCAGGACCTTCACACAGAGCTACCTCCCAATCCCGGTTTTCTTTAGTTGAAACGGCGCAGCTTATGTGGCGCTGGGGAATCAAACCCAGGTCCTTACACTTGCTGGGCAAGTGCTCTCACTGCTGAGCTACTCCCTCTGCCAAGCCCCTGGGTGAAGACTTTTTAGTCATCACTGTGTAGTTTGTCATGTAATCTCCCTGCCTCTTCCCCTTGGGAAGGCTGAGGGGGTATCAGGACTCACCCTCTCTGTCTGCTCCTCTGCTGACTGACCAGAGCTTCGGAGCCCTGCTATGGCAGGCAGGGTTGTACAACTTAGGAAATTGTATTCTTTGATTTCAGAAGAAGTTTTCCTTATGTTTGCTTTTTTTTTTTTTAAATGTCGAAACGTTTTTGTTGTTGTTTTGAGACAGGTTCTTGCTCTGTAGTCCATAGTCAAGGCTGATCCTGAATTCACTCTGTAGCCCAGGCTGGCCTTGAACCCACTGCAGTCTTCCTGCCTCAGCCTCCTGCATGCTGGAATTACAGGTGTGTGCCGCCATGCCCAGCTAGTACGTGGTGCTGAGGTGCTGAACCTGGGGCCTCATGCTTCCTAGGCAAGTGCTGTAGGCGCTGAGCTACATCCCCATGTCCCTTACAAACCTTTTTTGAAGCATAACAGTTTTACTGTGTTACATGTGAAGTCTAGTTCTAGTTGTAATCAAATAGGTTGACTTGACTTTGATAGTTAATGGATATTTTTTGTATGTGTGTCATTGGGTTTGTTGTTACTGCTGTTTTTTTTTTAACTACTGCTTTTAACTTGTGTAGCCAAAATAAGAAAATCGTAAGTTTACTCGGTCCTGCTCTTAATTTATGTCACTATATGGAGATTACTTTTTCAGTGCAAATTATGGAGATTTCATTAGTGGTAAACGCAGCAGAACAGCTTACCAATAAATTAATATGTTGAACTTCACCTTAGGATGGATGTATATTCTATGCTTCCTCATTTGATTGAGGAAGAATTGCTTTCTCACCCTTTGACTTCTGCAGAAATGTGTGTGATGATGAGGCCTTTATTTTTATTTAATTTAATTTAATTTTATTTTTTGAGACAGAGCCTTGCTCTGTAGGTCAGGTTGGTCCTGAACTCACTTTGTGCTGTGTAGCCCAGGCTGGCCTTGTGGCACACCTCCTGCCTCAGCCTATGCTGAGACCCTTTGTCGTGGGTGTTACTATTTGGCAATACAAATGTGCTTTCGTTAATAAAAAATAGAAACAACTGGTCCTTATGGATACTATCAGAGAAAATTGTTACTAATTTGAGTTGTTCTCAGAGATCAAATAAGGACATAAAGTAGCTTTAAAAACTGTAACCTGTCTCCTGGAAGCCCCTGCTGAGGGCTTGGTGACATTGTGGAGCGTAGTGTGGTCCTGGTACGTTTCTTCTCTGGTGTTTGGCTGCCCCTGCCCATCCTCTTCTCTCTCCTGCCCTGGTTCTGACCCCAGTGGCTCTTCCCAGGATCACTACCATAGATAATGGGGTTTTTTTCCCTGTCTCCGATATCAGAAAGCCTAACTTTATCCCCCTGTAATTTGGGTCACTGACCTTCCTTCTTCAGAACCCAGGTAACAGCTGGCTCATCGTTACCTTTAGGAAACCAGGGGCTTGCATTAGTGTGACATTCAAAGCCTTTTGTTATCTGATCCAGGACTTTTTTCCAGGCTTTCCTCCTGGTAGATCCTTGTGCAAATGCTCTACTAGTCCTCTACTCTTTCCCTCTCTCTCTCTTTTTGAGGCAGAGTCTCAGTCTAGTCCAGTCTGATCCTGAACTTAGTATGTTGCCCAGACTGGCCTCAAACTTATGGTAGTTCTGCATCAGCCTCCTAAATGCTGAGATTACAGGCATGTGCCCCTATACCTGGTTTAGGTGGTGCTGGGTACTCAAACCCAGAGCCTTACCACTAGTTAGGCAAGTACTTTAACTGCTGAGCTACACCCACAGACCTCCTGTCTCTATCAAAAGCCTTCTGTTACCAGCACATCACACGTGCTCTCTCTTGAATGCATGTCTTAGTTACTTTTTCATTGCTGTGATCCAACACCTGACATGCACAAATTTAGGGGAGGAAAGGTTTATTTTAGCTCACAGTTTCAGAAGGTCACAGTCCATTCAGGGGCAGCCGGCAGCAATGGAAGCACATGGCAGAGGCAGAGGTGGAGGCCGCTTCTCATGACATCACAGACAGGAAGCCAAGTCCTATCAAGCCCAGTTTCCGCATGTCCAGAGAAAGGTAGCAGCATATGTCTCCCACCCCAGTGATCCTCCTTCTGGGTCAGCCTCAGTGTTCCAGCCCTTCCAAGTATGGAAGGTGTGGTAAGCCTCTCCCACACTCCTGTCACCCAACCTACACGCCTGTAATCCATCCCTTCAGACCAGGCCCCAATCTCCCAACAGTACACGGTTCCATAGACAATCCATAACATCCAAATACATGAGACTTTTGGGAGACATTCCAGATCCAAAACACAATAATGCACAGGGTCTCCCCCCCTTCTCTCTCCCCCCCCCCTCTCGGCAGACACTGGGAATTGAACCCAAGGCCTTTGCAATGAGTTACATCCCCTTATTTTATATTATTGTTATTACTGTTTTTGAGACAGGGTCGGTCTCTGTAGTCCTGGCTGGTCCTAAACTTGCTGTGTAGCCCATGGTGGCCTCAAATTCCTGACAGTCTTCCTGCTTCATTCTCTTAAAGGCAAGAATTGATTGCAGGTGTGTGCTGCCATGCCTGTCACCTATTTTAATTTTGAGACAGGCTCTTGCTGAGGAGCCAAGGCTGCCTTGAAATTGAGATTCTCTTGCTTCAGTCTTTTTTTTTTTTTTTTTTTTGGAAATAGGGTCTCACTCTGTAGTCCAGGCTAGTCTTTAGTTCGCTATGTAGCCCAGGCTGGTCTCCAACTCACAGTAATCCTCTTGTCTTGGTCTCTCAGGTGCTGGGACCACACCTGGCTGAGTTTTAGGTGGTGCTGGAGAATCACACCCAGGGTCTTAGTGCACACTAGTTGAGTGCTGTAACCACTAAACTACACCCCTGTGAGTTCAAGGCCAGCCTGGGCTACAGAGTGAGACTGTATCTTCAGGAAAAAAGAGAGAAAGAAAGCAACTTCATCTGCACTGTGTTGTGTTACATATAGCTACTTTATCGCTCCCTGAGAGGGAAAGTTAGGAGTTGACGGGACCATGTCGGAGCTTAGGGTGAGGCTTGTGGTTGGAGCAGAAGGGCAGAAGCCATGTCTCGTGTGCTCGCTTTTTTTTTTTTTTTTTTTTTTGAGACAGCGTCTCGCTCTGTAGCCCATGCTGGTTCTGAACTCACTAAGGAACCCAGGGTGGCCTTGGACTCACGGCAAACCTCCTGCCTCAGCCTCCCAAGTGCACCACCATGCCCAGCTTACATAGTAGTAGGGAATTGAGCTCAGGGCGGTGCCGATGCTAGGCAAGCGATTTAACTGCTGTGCCATTCCTCCAGCCCTCGCGTGCTCCCTAACACTCATCTGTCTTTGCAAGCTAAGGCTGCTGGGAATTTACACTGACACAAAACACAACTGTTGCCTCTGGAGAAAATTCATGGTCCTCGGCCGCTCCTGTTCTTTTCTCAGTGGACACTCTTAGTTGGCTTGGTGAGGAACTTTTCTTTTCTCTTAGTTTGGTATTGAGGTTTGAACCCAGTCCTTCCTGCTAAGCTTCATTCTCTGTTTACTTTGAGATTTTTTTATTTTATTTATTTATTTATTTATTTATTGAGACAGGGTCTCACTCTGTGGTCCAGGCTGGTCCTGAACTCACTTTGGAGCCCAGGCTGGCCTTGGACTCATGGCAATCCTCATGTCTCAGCCTCATGAGTGCTGGCATTACAGGCATGCACCACCATGCCCAGCTTATGTGGTGCTGGGGAATCGAACTAGGGTACTTAGCGCTTGCTGAGCAAGCGCTTTAACCTCTGAGCTATTCCTCCAGCCCCTACTTTGAGATTTGGTCTCACTAATTTGCCGAATCTCCTCATATCTGAGAGGAGGGTAGCAGCATATGTATACTTCCAGGTCCTACCCCAGTGACCTGCCCCAGCTGGGTCAGCCTTCGTGTTCCACCCCTTCCAGGTGTGGAAGGTGTGTAAGCCCCCAGGACACGCCAGTCATCCAGTCTACATGCCTGTGATCCATCCATCCAGACCAGGCTCCAATCTCTCAACAGCAGTGAATCCTAGCACCAAATCTGAATCCTCCTGCCTCAGCCTCCCGGAGTGCTAGGCTTCCAGGTGTATGTCACCACGTTGGTGGTGATGGACTTCTGGATTAGCTACCACACTAGAAGGGTTTGTTTGTTTGTTTGTTTGTTTTGTTTTTTGATAGGGTGATCTGTTCGGGAGTGACGGTTAGCTCCACAGACTCTGTCTCCTGTCGCTGCATCTTGAGACACAGGACCCAGTATTTACTTACATTTATTTACCCGAAGTGGAGGGTTAAGCATGAAAAATGTTTATGGGATCATCATTTCTAATTGCATAAATCTCAAATTATGAATTTTCCTTTTTCTTTTTTTCTTTTGAGAGGAGGTCGTGCTCTGTATCTCAAGCTGGTCCTAAACTTGCTGTTGTAGCCCAGGCTGGCCTTGAGCTCAGGCCAATCCGCCTGCTTTAGCCTCTGAGTGTTGGGATTACAGGTGTGTGCCACCACACCCAGATTTATGTGGTGCTGAGGAAATGAACTCTGGGCCTTGTGCTTGCTAGGCAAGTGCTTTAACTGCTGTGCCATTCCTGCAGTCCCAGATCAAACTTTTAAAAATGGTTTGAGAATGCACCTTACTGTGAAGATGCTGGGCTGAATCCTCAGTGCCACGAAAACAACCCAAAAGGCAAGGATCTGTAGAGAATGGTGGAAGTGTGAAATTGTGACTTGTGGACGGAAAGTGTCTGGTGTCTAAGTGAAGTAATGATACAGAATTCAAAGGGATAAATACCAACAAATCATAAAACACTGGCATTTAATACAAAACGTGGCTAGAATCAAAGCAAGTTGGGGTGCTCTTAGGGACTCATGGGGGTCCGCAGATGCATCCACTGACACTGTAGTTTGCTCCGTAGGGCCCGGCCTAGCGTTAGGGGTCTGTTCATCGAATACTTGTAAACTAGTAAGAGTGGACAGCGATTGGAAACATTGTTATCTATTAAGTACATTAATGTCACTTTCTGTTAAGATTGTGTTGGGTGCTTCACCACAAGGCCTCCTATAATAAAGTGAATCAGTTCCTTGAGGCTTCATGTGGTGCCACTTCCAACCTTGCCAGGCCCTTCGTTCCCTGACCCTTGCCTTTGTGCCCTGTCTGCTTGCTGCCCAGGCGTGCGCATGTATTCACACAACAGGTATCGGCACCTGCCTAGCCGTTCTTTCCTCTGTGGTCCTGGTTAGAATTTGCTGGCGCAAACACAGAAACAGAGAGTGCCGAGAAACATCCACTACCTTTCAGAGAAAGCCAGAACACTTGTGTGTTTCCGGCAGAAACAGGAATATGTTCTTTTATTCATAGCTCCATATAATAAGGCATTGCCAACAACTTTTCTTTTATAAACTGATGTCATCAATCAGAAAAGAGATCTCTTTATTCCTTTCTTCCTTCTTTTCTTTTTTTGAAACAGGGTCTCACTCTGTAGCCCAGGCTGGCCTTCAGCTCCTGCCTCAGCCTCTCCAGTGCTGGGATTACAGGCATGTGCCACCTCTCCCACTGCATGTGGTGCTGGGGAACTAAACCTAGGACTCGGCACTTGCTAGGCAAGTGTTTTAACCACTGAACGGTGCCCCCAGCTCTGAAAACTATTTCTCAGTGAAAATTCTTTTACATGTGATTTGTACTTTAATATAGTCTTTACAAAAGAAAATTGCAAAACCTTCTATTGTTTTTTTGTTAGTTCCTTTTACAGGTAAGAGTCCTAATAGGTTGGTTTTTTTTTTTTCTTCTTTTTTTGTGACAGAGTCTTGCTCTGTTGTGTAGGCTGGTCTCAGGAACTCACTCCATAGCCCCATATTGGCCTCAAACTCACAGCAGTCTTGCTATCTCAGCCTCTCATGTTGGGATTATAGGTGTGTGTCATGGTGCCAGAGAGTCCTAATACTTAAGACAAAACTATACAAAGAATTAATTCATTTAGTTAATGGATATTTGAAAAATTCTACTTTGAACTTAAAGTGTTGTTGTTGTTGTTGTTGTTGTTATTTGAGACTGGGTCTTGGTCTGTGGTCCAGGCTGGTCCTGAATTCACTGTATAGTCCAGTCTGTCTTCAAACTCACAGCAATTCTCCTGCCTCAGCTTCCCAAGTGCTGAGATTACAGGCATGTGATACCACCCCCATCTTCTGCGATGCTGGGGAATCAAACCCATGGCCTGTGCTTGCTGGGCAAGAATTGTAACTGCTGTGCTATTCCTCCAGCCTCTCTGTATCTTGAACTCCCAAAATAAATTTCAAGATAATTTAAATTTAGCCCCATTAGTAAAGGATGCAGCTCAGGGGTTTTATTTTGGTTTTTGTTTGCCATGCTGGGGATTAACCCAGGGCCTGGTGGTAGGCCAATGCTATACCCCAGAGCCCACACCCAGCCTTGAAGTATTAAATTTTTTATCTGTTGACTTACTGTTAACAAGGAAGGAACATTATGGGATTGTGTTTTGTTTCAGGGAAGACCTTTTCCTGAACGGCACCACTCGTCCTGGGTGAGGAAAGGTGGGGAGAGCTCATCATGCCTGCTGTTGCCTCCGTGCCTAAGGAGCTGTACCTCAGCTCTTCCCTCAAAGACCTCAACACCAAGACCGAAGTCAAACCTGAGAAAATCAGCACCAAGAGGTGCGTGGCCCTGGCTAGGTTCATCGGATCGTGTATATTTTTGGGTTATTCCGTATGCAAGAGAAATGAATAGTCAACTTAAAGTTTATTGGATGAAAGATAGAGGCGCATGTTAAAAGGCCATGTTAAGTAAGTTCTTCACTTGGTCTTGGAAGAGAACAGCTGTGTTCTGCTCAGACGTGTATCTTAAGCTCTCTGGACAAAGTGTGTGCCAGATTGAAAACTCGAGACAGAATAGTCGGATTTTTAAAAAATCAGCCACAAGTTGTGTTTTCATAAAACAGTGTAATAATAACTTGAAGATCACACTTATTCTTGTGTATTACACATGTGTTTTATTGTGCTAGTGTGGGCTTAATTTTTGTTTTTTTTTTTTAAACGGGGTCTCACTCGATAGCCCAGGCTGGTCCTGAACTGACTATATAGCCCAGGCTGGTCTTGAACTTACGGAAATCCTCCTGCCTCAGCCTCCTGAGTGCTGTGATTACAGGCTTGTACCACCATGCCCAGGTTTATGTGGTGCTGGGGAACTGAACTCAGGGCCTTACCCTTGCTGGGCAAGCTCTTTAATAGCTGTGCCACCTCCAGCCCAGCATGGGCTTTCTTTAAGAGGAAGCAATAGGTATTTTTTGTCCAGTATTCAGTAAATTATTATTTTGTACCAATTTGATACCAGCTTTTAACTTAACAGCTTGTTGTATTTTTATTTTTGTGGACACCTCTTGTGTGAAGGCTGAGCTAGAGGCCGTGCCTTCAGGTGGAGAACACAGGATCTGTCCCTGAGATCGCAGGGCTGTGAAAGTAGTACAGTTATTTTGATCTTACTCAAAATAGAATTTCGCTAAGCATAAGGAGTCAATGAAATTGTTAGCCTGTTCTATTATCTAGCAGAGGAGATTTGGAAATACCTAAGTAAACACATTATTAAAGTTGAAAGAAGGTCTTAGGACGGAGATGGATCCTTGCCAGCCACGTTCTGATCCCCAGACTTGAGGAAGGTAGATTTTAGAAATCAGGAGGAAAATACATGTTCTGTGACTGGAAATAAGTAGAAGGTTCTAGGTGTTGTGTACGACCCCAAGAGAGCAGTGGCAAGGTATCTAAGACGCCTGTGAGTCAGCGGCTGCCTTGGTGAGAGAGGCATCCTTGAGGACTGACCGCAGATGGCAAGGGCTCAGCATCAAGGATGACTGGAGAGTGTGAACTTTACGAAATGTCAAGGAAAATTCCAGAACTGATTTTTTGTGTATTGCTAAAGACAAAATGGGCTTTACAAAGACAGAGATCGAGAAGCCGTTTGTGGGAAAAATGGGGACGAGTTCTGGGTTACTTCTTGGGCTCAGTTGGTGGCAGTGATGACGTGACTGGTCTAGATGACTCCTGTTGTATGATCGTCAGGAGGGAAGTGGTGGGAACCAGGAGCCACCTTGGCGCTTTCCCCGAGCTTAAAGGCAGCGGGTTGTTAATGATGCCTAAGGGAGTCGTACCTTTCCAGTGCCAGCTGGTTGGTTTTTATCTGAGATCACCCTCACCGCACAGGAAGTTGGATAAATTGATTTTGTCCAAACTTGCATCCAACTCCATACCTTTGTGTAACGTAGTACAGCCTAAATCATGACTCTGTCAAGACTTCTGGGTGGAGTGTGGAGGCACTTGCTTGTATCTTTAGCACCCTGGGAGGCTGAGGCAGGAGAATGACAAGTTTGAGCACAGCCTGGGCATGTTGTGATTAGCAAGGCCTGTCTCAAGAAAGGGTGGTGGAGAGGGGTGCAGCGCAGGCCTGGGCCCTCGGTTGATCCAGTACCACAGGAACAGTAATGACTATCTGTGGACTTAATGTTTGACCTGTTTTTCCTCCAGATGTCAAGTATTTTAATTATTTTTTTCTCTGATTTTAAGTTATGTGCACAGTGCCCTGAAGATCTTCAAGGCAGCGGAAGAATGCAGATTAGATCGTGATGAGGAAAGAGCTTATGTACTATATATGAAATACGTGACAGTTTATAACCTTATCAAAAAAAGACCTGATTTCAAGCAACAGCAGGTACCTTTGATTTTTGCATATTTACTTATGGTTATTTTTGCATAATGGAATTACTGATGTCCTGTGAAAGTTTTAATTAACGATGAGATTTACTTCTCCTGGCCTGTGGGGGTGGTGGGGTGCTGGGCAGAGCTGGGACCTCATGCCTGCTGAGCGGTGCTCTGTAGCCGGGCTACACCTCTAGCCTAATGGGGTGCGTTAGGTCACATTGTGGACCGTCAGGTTGGCATTCTTAGAAGAAGTAAACTGTCGTTCATTGTTCCCAAACACGGTTGTGTGTGTACGTATGAACTCTTCTTGGCTGATAGAAACGTATAGAATCATAATCTGCTTTCTGTCATCTGAAATTATTGCCGGGTCTGACAGAGGGGTTGAGTTTAGTCAGTCACTAATTAAGAGGAATGACAGCTGGGTGTGGTAGCCTGTGCCTGTAGTCTCCTCCGCCGCTTGGAAGGCTGAAGCAGGAAGATCACTTAGGGCAAGGAGGATGTAGTGTTGGCAGTTCCTCCTTACTTACAGATAGTCTTGCGGTCACACAGTACCAGCAAAATACTGCCTATAAATTAAGTTTCTCTTCTGTCTGTCTGCCTGCCTCCCTTTCTCTCTCTTTTTCTTTCCTTCCTTCTTTTCTTTCTCTTTTTCTTCCTTCCTTTCTTTCTTTCTTTCTTTCCTTCTTTCTTTCTTGTGATGGCATCTCAGCTATAATCCAGGCTGGTCCTGAACTCTCTGAGTAACCCAAGCTGGCCTCAGACTTACAGGAGTCCTCCCGTCTCAGCCTCCTGAGTGATAGGGTTACAAGGGTGCACCACCATGAATGGCTTATGTAGTGCTGGGGAATTGAACTCAGGGCTTTGAGTTAGCAAGGTAAGTGTTCTAACCACCAAGCTATTTCTTCAGCCTCCTTGTCTGTGAATTTCTTACCTATGGAAAGCTGTTCTTTTATTTATTTATTTATTTATTTATTTTTTTGAGACGGTCCCACTCTGTAGTCCAGGCTGTCCTGAATGAACTCATTATGGAGCCCAGGCTGGCCTCAAACTCACAGCAGTCCTCCTGCCTCAGCCTCCCAGGTGCTGGGATTATGGGTGTATGCCACCATACCAAGTTTATATGGTGCCATGAAATTGAACCCAGGGCCTCCCTCTGCTAGGCAAGTGCTTTAACTGCTGTGCTATTCCTCCAGTCCTAGAAAAGCCATTTTAAAATCGACATTAAAAACTATTTTGTTCTCCTAAATGACTTACCAAAATAAATAAATGCATCTTAGTTAAAGTTACCTTCCCCCCCCCACCCCAGTTGTGTGACTGATAATTTCTTTTGGTTGTTGGCTAAGGGGTGACGTTGGTAGTCAGATTTGTGGTGCTAAGTCACTGCTTGTCTTTCTTCCCACCAACACAGTGGGCGAAACCAGTCATGGTGTTTTAGATCGACAGTCTTGGGGAGGAGGCCATGTGCACAGGAGGCTCCTCTGCCTATCCACAGCTGGCCAGTGCTGTATGTCTCCCAGACACACTCGGAGACCTGGCAAGATCCAACAGTGTAGCATACGACCTTCAAAACCCCCTGACACAGAGACCTTGTCTCGAACTCGGGATCTCCTGCCTTCAGCTCTCGTAGCTGGGATTATAGGCATGTGCCACTGCACCAGACTTAGAACTGAGTTATTTAATTTGATCAAGCCTCTGGTGTACTTCAGGTACATGAGGTAAATAGGCGTGGCAGTGTCCACTTGCAGTTCCAGCAGATGGCGAGTCTGAGGCCTCTGGGGGCTCTGTGTGAGAGACCTTGTCTCAGAGACAAACAGCACTGACCAGCTGTAGTGTTTTGTAGTTACTACGCCATAAATCATGTAGGGCAGAGCACTTGTCCCTGAATTTCTTCAGAAACTTTTTTTTTCATACTGCAGAATAATATTTAGGTAAAACTTGTTACTGTAGCAAGCTCTTATTAGTAAAGAAGGACATGGTACATTTGTTACTTATTCATTGGAAAAAGATCAGTTTTTAAACCACGTTTTTTGAGTGTCAGTAGAGAGAGGAAGGCATAGTAAAAATACTCATGTAGCAGGGCTGAAGAATGGCTCAGCGGTTAAAGAACATCCTGAAACAGGGTCTAAGTACCCGAGTTCGATTCCCCAGCACCACATAAACTGGGCATGGTGCTACACAGCTATAATCCCAGCACTCGGGAGGCTGAAACAGGAGGATTGCCTTGAGTCCAAGGCCAGCCTGGGCTCCATAGTGAGTTCAGGATCGGCCTGGGCTACAGAGCGAGACCCTGTCTCAAAAAAAAAAAAAATTCATGTAGCAAGTCCCACAGAGAATTGCGTTTCACAGTCTTTATGGACGCTTGATATTTCTCAGTCCTAAGAAATCACGAGATGTGTTTACTTTGCATGTTCGAGGATAGGAACGTTTACTTTTCTTACTTGAAGTTGTGTAACACTCAAATGTTGTCTTTTCAGCCACTTTTCATATTACTGAAACTGAAAGCATTTCCAGTGGAGTTTGTACGTTTTGTGGTACCGGGCCTTAGTGCCAAATCACATGCCCAGCCCTTTCTGTGTTTGTTTGTTTGTTTTTAACTTTTTTTTTTTTGAGGCGGGGTCTTGCTACGTAGCCCAGGTTGGTCCTGAACTCACTGGTGTAGCCCAGTCTGGCCTTGGACTCAGAACAATCCGCCTGCTTCAGCCTCATAAGTGCTGGGATGACGGGCATGCGCCACCATGCCAGCGTTATATGGTGCTGGAGAATTGAGCTCAGGGCCTTGCACTTGCAAGGCAAGCATTTCAACCACTGTGCCATTCCTTCAGCCCTCTGTTTTTTAAATTTTGAAATGGGATCTTACTAAGTTGCTCAGGCTGGGCTTGTACTTGAGATCTTCCTGCTACAGCTTCCCAAAGTGCTGGGACTGCCGACATAGGCCACTATACCTGGCTTTTTTCTACCTTTTAATGTGATTAAACAAGATTGCTTTAAGATTTTATATGTAAAATTGAATAAGACAAATTATAACATTTTGGGGTTTTGCTTTGTATTTATAGTAACAATTACATCGTGTCTTAGTTAATTTCTTGTTCCTGAGACAGAATACCTAACATCCGCAGTTTAAGGGAGGAAAGATTTATTTCAGCGCAGTCTCAGAAGGCCCTAGTTCATTCAGGAACGGATGGCAACAGTGAGAGCACATGGGGAGGCTTAGTTGCTCAGGGCATGGTGGGCAGGAAGCCACGTGAGGGCAGAAAGGCAAAGCTCGGAAGCCCTGTCAGGCCTGTCCTAGTGATCCAACCCTCTGGGTCACATGCCCAGTAATCCACTGTGAGCCTGCCCCCACCTCTAATCAAACATGCCTGTAATTCACCACACACCCATAATCCAGTGTCCAAATACATGGCGATTTGGGGGGACATTCCAGATCCAAACCATGACATTTTGCCCCTAGCACACAGAAGACGGAGGTCCACCTCCTTATGTAAAACATACTTAGTTCTTTTCTAAGAGTTGTTAAAGCCTTAACAGTTCCAGACCTGCTAAAAAGTCCGAGTCCAGTGACTCCTGTGAGACTGAAGGCAAACTCTCAGCAGTGCGCTCCTGAGAAAAATCAAGAAAGTTAAGCACTCCAACATGCAGCGACACAGGGCAGCCATTCCCATTTCGAAAGAGAGGAATGGAAGGATAGAAAGCAATCAGTTGGACCAAAGCGAGTTCTAAACCTAGTAGTGCAGTCCTGTAGTTCTGTTCCAGCACCTGCCTCATGACCACCAGGCAGGTGTGAGCTCCAGCGGGCCTGGGTGGCCCTGTCCCTCCAGCATTACCTCTAGCTGCAACCTGCATCTTCCCTTCAGTCTGGCTCTGCTTGCTGCCTCTGGCTTTCCTCAGCCAATGATGCCTACTTCTGGCCTCTCAAACCTCTGCGGACTCCACTGCACCTGAGGCTTCTCCCTCACAATCTCATGCTCTGCCCGGCCTCCAAGGCCTTCCTCTGAAATCTGGGTGGAGGCCTCCATGACTCCACAACTCTTGCATTCTGCGGGCCTGTGAAACCCGTACCACATGGATAACACCGAGGTCTGCTGCTGGCTTGAGCGGCAGTCTGGCCCCCGTGTACCATGGCTGCAGCACTTTCTGGTGCCTGGATTGTACAACTCTGGCAAACACTTCCCTCTTTGGCCTTTCGGGGAGTCCTGAGGTACTCATCCCAAGCAGTATCTTTTGCCTTTGCACTCTTTAATTGGCAAGGAGTGGGATCTTGCTGATTGCTGAGACACCCTCATGCCCTCTTGTTTGATAGTCTAGATTCCAAGTACTTGACTTCTTTTTAATGCTGATCTCTTCGGTATGCTCCCCTGCCTCACTTCTGGGGGCCATTTTAGTCTGGCAAAACTGAAAACCTTTTACCTCTTTCCTCTGCCATTTTCTCCTGCTTCTCAGCATAGAGCTGGCTAAAAGCTGCAAACAGTATTTGTGTGACAGCCTGAACATTGGGCTATTTTAAGATTTTCTCTACTAGACTAAGAGGTCTACCGCCTTTAATCCCTGTTCCAGTCAAAGTCTCTCAACAAAGGCAAGATGCTAACCACTTTTGCCAGAATATAGCATGCATAGTTTCTTGAGCAGTTACCGTTAAAGTCCTCCTTTCCCTCTGAAACTTGTTCAGCCTGGGCTTTCCAGCCCGCACTCCTGTCAGCATTCTGGTCTTCTGAGCTCTGACCGGAATTGCCCATCAGGTTTGGCTCAGAGCATTCTAAGGCTTCTCTAGGCAGCACCTTCAGAACTTCCCAAACTCCTCCTGCAAACCAGTTCCAAAGTCGTCCTACACCACATTGTTGAGTAAATTCATAGCACCAGTCATTGGTACCATTCTTGGTACCAATTTCTGCCTTAGTTACTTTTTGTTGCTGAGACAGAATACCAGACACGCACAATGTAAGGGAGGGAAGATTTACTTCAGCTCACAGTTTCAGATGGTCTCAGTTCCTTCTGGGGTGGCTGGCAGTGGTGGAAGCCCAGAGTAGAGGCTTAACTGTTCACAGCGTGGCAGACCGGAAGCCAGGTGAGGAAGGGCAGAGCCAGAGTGTATACTTTTGGGTTATGTCCAGTGATCCTACCCCTTCCAGCTCCAGCCTCAGTGATCTGCCACTTCCAGGTTAAGTCTTAGTGATCCGCCCCTTCCTCTTCACACGTCCAGTAATGTCCATGCACCTACAGTCCACCAGCACACAGCTGCTGTGCTCTACCACATGCGTATAATCCACAGCATCCAGATATGTCAGGTTTTTGGGGGGACATTCCAGATCCAAAGCGTTACGTGTTACTGATGTCACTGTTTTGTTCAGTGAGCACACTATTGGACCACCTACACTTGCTTTGGGATTACATGGTGAGAGGCCTTCCCAACACACTTAGGCTAATTTAGAAAAAGAAACGAAAATGAGATCAACTTTTAGGCTTCAGACACGCATAACTCTCACCAGTGGATTCACTCCACTAGTGCTGCTCTCAACCACAGATGAATGCTTTGGTCTCGTAGCTTCTCTTTGTAATAACTTTTTAGTAACTGTTGGTGATGAACTGGCCTAGTAGGCTCTATTTACGAAACACATTGACATGTTTTAGCTAACTGTGATTTGAAAATTTCTCTGGCCATCACGAATGACCGTTTGAAGCAATGATTTTTTAAAAATTTCATTATGCTTGTTAGTATTTTTCATGTCAAATATCTTGTTTAAAGATATACTGTGCAAAGGTGCACTTTCGAGTCATTTTTGGGAATAAATTGAACATTTATTTAGATTAAAAATTTTATGTTTTTTTTCTGGTTACACAAATGTTTTCATTTAAACTTTATGTAATCATCATGATTTTAATGTTTTTAACCTGGGTGCCATGTGTAATGCCCAGTATTGACCGTACTGGTTTCCCTTCAATTTTAGGACTATTTTCACTCAATACTTGGACCTACCAACATCAAAAAAGCTATTGAAGAAGCCGAAAGACTCTCTGAAAGCCTTAAACTGAGGTACAGATGTTATCTTTTAATGGATGTGAATTTAGTATGGCATGGCGGCCGCAGGCCTATGGGAGGCGGAAGCAGAAAGATTCCTTTGAGTTCAGGGCCAGCCTGGATTGTAGAGTGAGACCTTATCTCAAAGAAATAAAAAAATAAAGAATGTAAATGCAGAAAGTAAAAATAGTATTCAGGGTTTGTCCATATATATCTGACAGTGTATATAGAACTCCACTTCTCAGAATATTTATGTTAACTGGGACATAAAAATCAAAATCATTTGCTATCTCATCTATATTATTTTCAAGTATTAATATTCTCCATTGAAGATGTTTTAAGTATTTAGAAAGATTGGTGAGGTAAGAGCTGTTGTATTAAATTAGAGCCCACGTCCAGTATTTTATAAGTTATATTATTTACAATTTTTTTCTTTTGTTTAAAAAAAGTTTTTGAGACAGATTCTCACTTTGTAGTCCAGGCTGGCCTTACATTCATGGCAATCCTCCTGCTTCAGCCTCTCAAGTGCTGGGATTATGGGCATTTGCCCTCATGCCCAGTTCATGTAGTGCTAGGGAATTGCAGTCAGGGCCTTGAGCTCACTAGGCAAGCGCTCTAACCACCGTGATATGCCTCCAGCCCCGTAATCTTACTTTTGGTCTGCCCTTAGTTGCAAAGTTACAAATGATTTTTAAAATTTTTGAATTCTGGCACTGCCCTGACTGCCTTATCAGGTTTATAAATGAATTGCAAATTTAAAACAGTATGTTTCAGGTGTTAGCTCCTAGCCATTCTTCCGAGTGTCACTAGCGGACACTCTGAAGTGTCAGAGTCTTAACAGTTCCAGCCCTGCTAAAAAGTCCAAGTCCAGGGACTCCTGTGAGACTGAAGGCGAACTCTCAGCAGTGTGCTCCTGAGAAGATCAGGAAAGTTAAGCACTTCAGCATGCAACGGCACAGCAGCCATTCCCATGCCGCAGGCATACTGGTAGGCTGATGTCTACCCACACCCGCAGCCTCCACCTTGTTGCTGGATATATCTCGCCCAGAAGTTAGACAGAGGAGAAGAGGCCCCTGGAACTGGGTCGGCTGACACAAGCTGCGGCGTGGGCCTGTGGAGGGCGAATGGACTCACGGAGGAGGGAGACCAGGAGACTAGGGCTGATGTGTTTCTGTATGGGTTTAAATTTTTTTCCTCTAGGAAGGTATTGCCTGTTTTTCTGCATAGTTCAGGCTGGTCCTGAACTTACTCTGTAGCCCAGCCTGGCCGGGAACTTCCAGCAACCCTCCTGCAGGGGGTGGGGGGTGGGGGGGTGACGGCCGTGTGCCCCTACACCTGGCTTAGGTGGTGCTGGGGCCTTGTGCTTGCTAGGCAGGCGCTTTAGCCCCTGAGCTACACCCCTCTTTTTATTGTCTATTAGAGACAGAGTCTCTTTCAGTTGCTAAGTTGGCTGGGCTCAAACTTGTGAGTCTCCATGCTGGGAGTAGGTAGTGACAGGGGACCTTGCAGTCCAGTCCAGTGACCTGTGAGGTGTCTTATTCAGATATAGTCCTCTCAACCAGTTCTCCTATGTGTGTCCTGGCTGCCCTTTCCCAAGGGCAGGTCTCTCTATCTTCTCAGGTGTTCTCACTACCATCCAAGGTGTTGAGGAGCTTGGCAGCCCTTCTCCCATCTCTGAAACCATCTCTTGTGCCAGTTCCTTCCTAGTTACAGATTAAGAGTACCCCAAGATCCCTGGTGTGTGGCCTGTCTCTGGCTTCTTTTACGCTTTTACAGTTCAGACTCTGGCCCTTACCCAAATGGCTCCTGCCTCCTGCAGTGCCTGCTATGGCTGCTGACACTGCTTCTCCTAAGCTGATCTGGGAAGCTCCGGGAGACCTTTTCAAGGGGGAGCTCTCAGTGAATTTGCAGTTTGCACTACCCACAGGCTTGTTTCTGGAGCCTGGGACTACCAGCTGCTGTCAGTTCTTGTGGTTCCCAGATCTAGGCTTACCTTTGTCTCTGGCTCTGGACTTCAGTGCTACCTTGGTCTAAGGCTGCCAGCTGTTCACAGCCCTACTAGGAGGCCTGAGTGTCCTTCAGCTTCTGATGGTCTACAGAGTTTCCAACCTTCTGTGGCCTCATCTGAATTTCTAGAGCTCTCCTCCTTGTTCTAGCGAAGTTGAGCAGGTAGTTAACTCACTGTATGTTAACTTTTCGAATAAGCCTGCGAGGCACCATTGAGCAGGACTCTGGGATACCTTCTTGCCTGGAAGTGAGTCCGTTGTCTGTTTTTAGTGTTTTCCTGTGTGTTCATTCATAAGTACATTGTCCATTTGAATGCTTGAGCAGGTTCTAACTGCTGCTCTGCAGTCTGCACACGGGGTCTATCATCTGGGTTGTCTTAGAGTATCTGTGTCCACGTTGTTTACTGTCGTGGACAGATCTGAAGCTTCCAGTTGTTGGCAATGAACTTGGGGCAGGTGGGTTTCAGGTCCCTGGTAACAACATTCTTTGCTGCTTTGCATATGGTCTAAGGAGGAGTAATTCCAAATCCCTTGCATGTCTCCTAAATATAGTCGGGGTAGCTGTTCAACTTCCTCCAAATTAGAGATTTTAATGAACCCACCTTTTAAAAAATAAACAAATTCCCTGTTGTGGTAGTGCTCACCTGTAATCCCAGACTGTGGGAGACTGAGACAGGAAAATTACAAATTGGAGCCCAGCCTAGAGAAGTTAGTAAGAAACTCTCTCAAAATAAAATAATAAAAAGGGCGGGAAATGTTATTCAGTGTGAAAGTTCTTTGTCAATCCCTAGTACAGCAAAACTAAGCTTCTTAATTAAAGGAAGAAAAGCAAAATTTAAAAACATAACCTATTGACACTGCTGATACTCTCCACTCCCCAATGGTGGTACTACCTTTTTGAAGTCTCATTTTTGTATTTACTTATATTTTTCATGTTAATTTATTCTTTTATTACCATGTATTTGCACTACATAGTAACAATCAGCTTGATGAACTGATGGTTACATATCGCATCTTGATCACTTTTGCTTCCCTTCCTTCTCCTTCAGTCCTCTCCACATCCCTCCACTCCCCTGTCCCCTTCCTCATAGTCCATCTTCTTACTTTCTTCCATCTTTCTCTCTCTTTGTTATTCTTTTGGTTTTGTCACGGTAGAGAAACCATATGATATTCTCCTTAAAGCTCATTTTACCAGCTTTACTCTAAGTCATAAACACCAGTTTAATGCTTGGATTGTTGCTTTTATAAGGACAGTTAGGGTACTTATAGGTCCTTTGAGAAGGAGATTGCAGTGGGGCATGGTGGCACATGCCTGTAATCCCAGCACTTGGGAAGCTGAGGCAGGATTGCCATGATTTTGAGACCCCGGCTGGGCTGTATAAGCTAGTGAGTTTAGGACCGGCCTGAACTACAGAGTGAGACCCTGTCAAAAAAATAAATAAATAAATAAATAAATAAATAAAGGGTCAGGAGTGTGCCTCAGTGGTCGAGCAGTTGGATAGCGTATGTAAGGTAAAACAAATGAAAAACAAAAAACTTTTTTTGAGACAGGGTCTCACTCTGTAGCCCAGGCTGGTCCTACGCTCACTGTGGAGCCCAGGCTGGCCTTGGATGACAGGCGTGCCCCAGTACCCGTATTATGGGGTGCGAGGGATTCGAACTTGGGTGCTTAGTGCTTGCTAGGCGTAGCTACTGAGCCGTTCCTTCGGCCCCCGCCCCCTTTGTGTTAGGGTTGAAATTAGCAGTAGAGCAGAGTCACTGAATCGGTTCACTTGGGGACATGGAGTGGAGAGGGTCTGGTGGGGTTGGAGTACCGGCTCCCCCGGGGGCAGAGGTGTGAGCTGCAGTGGGGCGGGAGCAGGGTCGGGCCCAACTGAGCCCCCACGTCGTCGCCCCGGGGTCCGCAGTTAACCTTTCGGCAAGGCGAGCCCTCTCTGCTTGCTGCTGTCTTGCCGGTAAAATACACCTTCGCTCTTTCCGTCGCCTAGATACGAAGAAGCCGAGGTTCGGAAAAAACTTGAGGAAAAGGACCGACGGGAGCAAGAGCAGCTGCAGCAACAGAAGAGACAGGAAGCGGAGCGAGAGGAAGACCCCGCGGCGGCGGCCGGGGCCCCGGCGGAGCGCGCGCCCGACTCCGGAGCCAACGCCCAAGGGGTATTGCCGGCTTCCCGTGTCAGTGAGCCGCCCGCCGGCTTGTCAGATCCCGGGGGCCGAGACAGCGCAGCAGAGAAGTTCTTCAGACGGGGAGGGTGCAGTGGACCGCGGTTCAATCGGAATGAATTTTCTAGTGTCAGCAGAGCGTGTTTTTTGTATTTTCTTAGTGGTAGCAAATTTGGTCCATAGACGGAGGCGTGTCCCTGGCTTTCCCGTGTATAAAATGAGTGAGGGTCTTAGCGGGCTGGCTGCCCGCCCGCGTAGCCTTGGTGGGAGGGTGCGGACTGCATCGCTGAGTGCTGTAGGTGTGGGTGACGCAGGGCACGGAATGGGTGGCTGCCCTCGCAAGGAACACCGGCAGTTTGTGCGCTTTAATTACATTTGGGCTCGCATTGAAGACGTGTGCCCTGACTCTGACCCGTAGCTGGTTATTTCAGCCGTGCTGACTGCCAGGTGACCCCAAGTACCCTTTTTTTTTTTTAAGACGCGGCCTTGCTGGGTGGTGGAGGCTGGTTCTGAACTGATTTTGGAGCCAGGCTGCCCTTGAACATATGGCAGTCCTCCTGTCAGCCTTCCAGTGCTGAGGTTACGGGTGTGCACGCCCACACCCAGCTAGTGTTCATGCTGTGTGGGGAAATGCTGGGCTACCGGCACTGAGCCCGCGCTCTAGCCCCGAGCTCCGCCCAGCACCTGGCTCCGCCTAGCAGCTGGCGCGCGTTCTTTCCTAACACCTCCGGCTCCAGGCCTCCAGTGTCGTCTTGAAGTCGGACTGTTTGTTTCTGTGACAGTGAAAGTTGAAGCTTTTTTTTCCCCTATGAAACAGATCAATGGCGAAACGAGTGAAAAACAGGAAGCTGCCAAGAAAGGTGAGTGTGTGCGGCACCGCCAGGCGGAGGGCGCGGAGGGTGGTGGGACTCCAGGGCCATGCTGCGTCTCCATGCGCAGCCTGTGGCTGGCTGGCCCTCAGCCATCTCATTTCTTCTGTGAATGTCTCCCCCCCACCCCCCATTTTATTGATATGTATAGGTGCAAAATTTAAGGTTTACATTGGTTTGGGGCATTTTGTGCACATACATATCTAGTCAAGGTAACAAGACCTTCCCCGCTTTCCTTTCGACCCACCCACTGCCCAGTCCCACAACCCGCCCCCCCCCCACCTCCCCTTCCGTTATTTTTCACTTTATGTTCTGTGAGATAATTGTGATCTGGGAACTGGGTCTCTCATATCAGAGAGACCATTCGATGTTTCACCTTCTGCTTCTGACTCACTTCACTAAGCGTGATGTTCTCAAGTTTCTTCCATTTCCATGTAAAAGCCTCCACATTGTTGGACTTTATTGATGCATAATATTCCATTGTGTACAAATACCACAATTTGTGTATCCACTGGTCTGTTGATAGGTATTTTGGTGACTTCCATATTTTAGCTATTGTTAGTTGTGCTGCTCTGAACATGGGTATACATAGATCTCTGTTATGTGTTGTTTTTAACTCTTTGGGGAATATTCCCAAGAGGGTTGTCGCTGAATTGAAGGGGATATTTATTTCCAATCTTTTGAGAAACCTCCATACTGCTTTCCATAGCGGTTGTACAAATTTACATTCCCACCAGCAGTGCAGGAGGGTTCCACCCCACAACCTCGCCAGCACTTACTGCTATTTGAGTTGTTGATATAGGCCAGTCTGTCTGGATCTTCTGTGAATTTCTGTGTCATCATGACCATGCTGCTTGATCTGTCTTCCTCAGTTTTCCCATGTATTAAGTGGGGACAGTAATACATTTTTCATAGGGTTATTATGAAGATTGAACTAGTGAATATACGTAAAACTCAGAATTTATAGTAAATTGTAGTTATTAACTATGATTGTGATCTAGGGTATAGAGTTACTTATAACGTCTCTTCCCCTCCCCCTCCCAGGAAAAAAAAAATCTGAACAGATACTTTGGTTTCAGTTCAGCCCAAAGTCCATAGATGGCATTGATATTTCTGGTAACAAATATGTGATCTAAGGTAGACTTAGGAAACTTCTCTCATCTACTGGACATTTTACCTCTCAGAAAAAGATTTAACTTTAGTGTAATTATATGTAACAAGGCTGTTGGCTAGCTCAACAATTGGAGTGCTTGCCTTATAGTACAGGGCCCTGGGTTTGATTCCCCAACACCACATAAGCCGAATGCGGTGGTGCACACCTGTCATCCCAGCACTTGGGAGGATGAGGCAGGAGGATTGCTGTATACTTGTGGCCTGCCTTGGCTACATAGTGATTTCAGGACCAGCCTGAACTACAGAGCAAGACCCTGTGTCAAAAAAAGGAAAAAAAAAAGCTACAAGTAACACTAAATTTCCTACTTGAAAACCTTGCCATACAACAGTTTTTTAAATGAACTATATGGAAATGCCCCCTTGGAAGTGTCGCTGGTTGATTCTGAGATGCTGTTTGCCTGGGTGTGCTCCATGCTCAGCTGCCCCATCTCCAGAGGCCATCAGTCCCTCCGCTCCAGCCGATCTGGGTCCACATGAGCTGCTGTTTGGTGAGGGGGGGCCACCATGGCACTGTTGGCCTTTACACCGGGAGATGGGGGCTGCCTCCCACTGCTGCCTGGGGAGTACTTCCCACAGCCCTGCGCCCTGCCACCATTGCTGGTCTTTCTCTTCAGTTGTGGAGCTGGGGACAGACAGGCAGTAACATGGCAGATACTTGTTTTATCAGGTCACCTCTCCCAGTTAAGTAAGCAGTTTCAGTATCTTTGCTTAGTTCCTCTTGTTAGATTTAGAAAATTATCTTTTTCCTTTTCTGAGTGGGAACCAGCTAATGAGCATAAAAAGTTGAAGTTGGAAGCTTTTTCTTTTTCTTTGTTATTTTTTTTTTTCTTGAGACAGGGTGCTGCTCTGTAGCCCAGGCTGGTCCTGAACTCACTATGGAGCCCAGGCTGGCCGTGGACTCATGACAGTCCTTCTGTCTCAGCCTCCCAAGTGCTGGGATTACAGGCCTGCGCAACCATGCCCGGCTTATGTGGTGTTGGGGAATCAACTGAGGTACTTAGTTCTTGCTCAAGCACTTTAACTGCTGAGCCATTCGTCCAGCTGGAAGCTTTTTCTTAACTGGACTATGTGGTTCAATTTTCATCTTGGTCAGCTCTGTGGGCTGGGGATGGCTGTGGCCTTAGTGGGGAGCAAATGAATGTGTCTGTGTTCCGGTGGAATAGGGAGCCTTGGTGTCACCCCTGGCCTGGGCCACTCGTAAGCTTTTGGGCTCTTATCTAGGAATTCTTGGAATCTTAAGTCTTTCGGATAGACCTCCTAGCAGCACATCAACACTTTTAAAAACAATTTAGAACCTCTTGAGAATTTTTGAACCATAGATGATTTTTCCTAATGAACAGTTTTCTATTTTATTATTTTTAAAAAATACAATATTATTTTCATAAGACACAAATTTTACTTTATACCATTAACAGTGAACACCAGATGTAGTTGTAACCTTAAGAGCAAGTTCTGACTGTTTTGTGGTGCTCGGTATTGAACCCAGAGCCCTGCACAAGCCAGGCAAGCCCTCCACTACTGAGCTATAATATGACCTTGCTGAGTTTTGATACTTAAATCTTCATAAGCAAAGCACTGAACTGGTGTCTTGATACATTTTAATACAAATACATTTCGTCTTAGACTAAGAGATAATACTGGGGTAGCAAGTACATAATTGAGCACAGTTCTGCCCTCTGGTGAAGCTTCTTTGTGACACGTAGCATGCAGGACTGGGGTTTCTGGTCCCCGATGCCACCTCTCTTGTTTCCAAGGAGAAATCACGGCCAAGGACCTGTACACAATGATGATGGACGCCAGCGTCAGCCTGATGGTAATGGACGCCCGGAGATCGCAGGACTACCAGGACTCCCGTATCGCCCGCGCCCTCAGCGTGCCCGAGGAAGCCGTCCGCCCAGGGTGGGTCCCTGGCTCTGTCCTCGTGTGTGGGTCGCATGGGTCCTGGGGTCAGCAGGGGCTACTGCTCAGCGTCCTGACCCAGTAGGGTGCAGGCTCGTTTTTGCCTCTTTGTGACACAGTATCCTTTGTTTACCGAGTGTATCAGGAGCCCGTGCGTGGCTGTGTCCTGCTGGCAGAGGGCAGCAGCCCTGGGTGCTGTCTCCCCAGTGTCTGCCGGCCAGCTGCTCTCACCACGTGCTGTTACAAGCTGGTGAGTCCTGCGCACCAAACTGTGAGAGAATTGCATTGTTTACTTATTAAGTTCCTGTACTGTTGTCTGTGGTAAAAGTACAGAGTCATACAGCCAAATGACCACGGAAGAATATAGTCTCTGAAGCCAGACTTCATGCAGGTAACTCTGTGGCTTGCTAGTAGTGTTCTTCCTTGCTAGTAAGCAAACCTCTCTGAGCCCAGGTTTCTGACTGTAAATTGGGAATAAAGAATAAATGCACATACATGCTGCACTCACAGTACAGTGCCTGGCACCAGTGAGTGCTTATACCAAGTAACTTAATGCAATATTTTCCTTACTGGCAAAAAAGTCTTAAAACTATAAAATAAAGTTACTTGCACATATTAGGTCATGTACTAGAAATCATCATGGTGCAGCAGAGCTGGCTGAGCCAAGCTTGTAGCTCCAGGGCTGTTTCCACCGTTTGGAACTTCCTTAAACATTACATAATCATTTAACCTCTGGATCTGAGTTTATGGCATTGGATTAGTTGCAGTATCTGATCCTAGCTGCATGTACCGGCACTTGGCTGTGATTCCACACACTCGTGAAGATGAGGCAAGAGCATCACAACTTCAAGGCCAGCCTGGCTGATGTATTGATAGCTGTCTCAGAGATAGAAAGGGCTGCAGTGCGGTGGTGGAGCACGCGGTTAACTTGTGGAAGCTTAGTGTTCGTTCTCCAGTCTGTTCTGCAGCTTTGCAGTAACATTAAAAGCGTGCTTGCGTGCGTGTGTGTGTGTGTGTGTGTGTGTGTGTGTGTGTGTGTGTGTGTGTGTGTGTGTGTTTGAGGCAGAATTTCACTCTGTAATGCAGGCTGGTCCCAAGCTCACTGTGTAGCCCAAGACTGGTTTCAAACTCATGGCAAACCTCCTACCTGAGCCTCCTGAGTGCTGGAATTACAAGCTTGTGACAGGTTTGTGTGGTAGCTGGAGAATTGAACTCAGGACCTTGCACTTGCTAGGCAAGATTTCTAATCCCTGCACCATTCCTCCAGCCCCAAAAGCATATATTTTCAAAAACTAAATAAAGTCTACATAGTTCTTGTTATAGTACAGACACTTGGTAAATATTGGACCTGGAGAATAGAGTGCTTGCAAATGTGCTTTAGAGAATGTTTGGTCTAACCAAGCATAGGAAAGTATATTCCCAGGATTGGGAAAGACAGAGTTACAGTCCTTGGCTGATCTGTTACATTTGAAAACTGATGGTCTGAGTTTGCACTCAGGACTATGAAACTCAAGCTGATTTTTAGGTTAAAGATTAAAGAACAGTAAAGTGCATATTGAGAAAATCATTCTCTGAATTTGTTACAGTTCTTCTAAATTGGTTCAAGGAGTTTTCACTTTGGGGCTCGTATATCCTCTGTTTGCTCATCTCTCTTTATGAGCAGAGAGCAGGCCTCTCTGCTTGGTTAGGCGGCAGCATCTGGATCTAGCGGCTGTGGACTGTGTGTGCCTGAGTTGCACTCTGGGGATCTCAGCACACTCCATAAGTAGCCTCCGGGCCCAGGGCCAGGGTGCCGTCACCACTGCAGAGCCACAATGGCCAGCTATCCATGTGTTCACCTGCCTCAGCAACCACCAACTTTTTTTCCCCTATACCAGTGAGATCATAGGATGTGAAGTCTTTTATGGTTGACTTCTTATATTCACCCTTATATTTTTGAGAGTCAAGCTAGCGGCATAGTTCAGTGGTTCCAGTGCCTGCCGAGATGTGCAAGGCCCTAGGTTCAAATCCCAGCATCACATGAAGATTGGCTGGAATGTCTACCAGAATAGCACAGTAGGTTAGGCACTGTGCCTGTCACGTCTAGGTCACAGGTTTCAATCCCAGGTTGGGTACTAGGCCCCAAGTCAGGACTAGGCTAGGGCCAGGCTAGGGCAAGGCCAGGGCTAGTGGGCCTAGGTCCAGTGATAGAGTGGGCAGGGGCCCAGAGCACTGCCTAGTGGCATCTTGGTGTGCTGCAGGTGGAAAATTAAGAAGATTAACTGGGCAGGGTGGCACACACCAGTTAATCTAGCACTTGGGAGGCTGAGGCAAGGGGACTGCTGTGTGTTTGAGGCCAGCTTGGGCTATGTCGTGAGCTCCGGGTCAGTCTGGACTGCAGAGTGAGACACTACTCCCAAGAAAACAAATTATAGGACAGGCAAGGCAGAGTTGCAGCAAATCGAGAATGAGGCATGAGAAACACTGAAGTCTGGGAGCACGGTGGATACCGATGTTTCTGAGTGTGGTCTTTCGAGTCTGGCCCTGACACATCGCTGGAGTAGAGATGTCCCTTCAGAAGGACACGTTCCACTTTTCTCATCCTTTGGAGACCAAGCACGTGAGCTCTGCGTATCAGCAGGGGAACTCGAGGGCTGGCGCTCCACTGGCTCTGTCATCCCTTCTCCCCAGTGCCAGGGTGCTGTGTGCCCAGCCCGGCCCCGGGCGGCATTTCCTGTCCTCCCGTGTCACTACCTAAGATGTCTAGTACTCAGCAGTATTATTTGGAAACGGGTTTTTAAAGTTCTTCTTTTCTTAAATCCAAGCCACGTAGGTTTCCATCTGGCTCGCCTTCCCAGTTACCTGTTGCATGCCCGCTGTAGGTCGTGTGCCTCCTGAAATGAGGGCTCTGCTTGCCTGGTGGAGCAGCGGTGTACTCACCCAGGCCTTCTGCAGGTGCTTCCTGAGCAGTCCCTGTGGGCCAAGCCAGCTCGTTTAATTCTCAGCCCTAGCCAGGGCGTGCCCAGGCGGAGCTGCTGGCCTGGCTGGAGCTCACGTTTCAGTATGTGGAGAGGAAGGTGAGGCGCACAGAGCCAGTAGGGTGTGCGCCATGTGTGTGTGGAGAGTGCCGCAGAGAGACAGGCTTGGCGTGTGTGTGTGGTGAGGGCCAGAGAGGCATCACAGAGAGCTCGTTCGCAGGTCTGGAAGCAGCAGGGAGATGAGTGGTGCAGATGTCGGGTGGGTGCGGCCCCGGCCTGAGCACCCCGTGTGCAGTTAGTTCTGTACACTTGGCAGCTGTAACCTTGGGCAGGTTAGTTAACCTCTTTGTGCTTCGGCTTCCTCGTTTGTAAGATGGGATGGCGTCTGCCTTACAGGATCGCCGTCAGGGAAAAGCCTTTACCGCAGCCTCTGGCGCTGAGTGTGTGCGGCGTGTGTGCTACACATAGATCCCTTTAGTGCCCGATTATCTGCACAGGTAGAAGAGAACTGGTGTATGAGTAACGTTACCCTGGGCACCCTGTGGCTCTTTACTTGGCTGACAGCAGTGCTGGGGGATTCGTCTGTTTCCTAACACCCTCTCCTCCTTTTAGGGTATTCAGAATGGACTCTACGTCTTTCAGTATCTAATATTTATCACAACCATTTTCCAGCGTGCAGCAGTGCAAAGGTTAAACGTTTTAGGCTATTTGATATCGTAGTACACAGTCTGATCCCAGAAAGGGATCTTGACCATTGGCCGAGTCACAGGCAAGAGCAAACTGAGCATCTGCTCAGGGTCATAGACTGTTCCCCAACTCCCGCCCCAGTGTGGATGTTCCTGCCTTTCAGGGTGACTGCCAGCTGGATTGAAGCACACCTCCCAGATGATTCTAAAGACATGTGGAAGAAGAGGGGGACTGTGGATTATGTGGTACTTCTTGACTGGTTTAGTTCTGCAAAAGATTTACATCTCGGGACAACTCTCCGGAGCCTGAAAGACGCTCTCTTCAAGGTTAGCAGGCGTCCTGGCCAGTTTTCCATATTGCAAGCCCCTCCTCTGGGTGGTTAAAGGCACATTCACTGGTTGTTTTAACTCAGAACTAAAAATCTGCATCCAGCTTTTGGTTGTAGAATTTCCAGAAATTTCTTTTTTATTTACTTAGTGCTTCTAGATCGTTTCTGCTCCCTTCCCCTTTCCCACCCCTCAGCTTCCGCCACACTCCTTTCCTTCTCCACAGAATCTGTCTTCTTACTTTCTTCTGCCTTTTACTTTTTATGATTTGTTGTTCCCATCTTAGAGAAACCATATGATACTTAACCTTCTGTGCCTGATTCATTTCCTTGAGCATGTGTGCCCATCGAGGTGTAGCCATTACTGTACAGACGTTTCAGGTTTATCTTTCTTTATGGCAGAGTAGTCCTCCGCTGTGTACACGTAGCACATCCTCTTTATCCGTTAAACCTGTGGTTGTACATTTTACTTCTGAGACCTGGCTATCGTAAGTTGTGCTGCTATAGACATGGGTAAACATAGATCCCTCTAGTGTGATGACTTTAACTTTTCTAGGCAAAATCCCTGGAAGAGGTATAGCAAGGTCAAATGGAATGCCTATTTTTCAGATTTTTGGAGGAATCTCCATACTGCTTTCCATAATGGTTGTACCAGTTTACAGTCCCACAAGCACTGTAAGAAGATTCCTTTTCCTCCACAGCCTTTCCAGAATTTCTTGTTTCAGCAATCATATTTAAAGAAATATTTGTGTTTGTTTGAGACAAAGTGTTGCTGTGTTGCCCAGAGTGGTCTTGGACTTGCTGTGTAGCCGATGCTGTCCTTGAACTCAGCAGTCCTCCTGCTTCAGCCATGCAGAATTTTTCAGTTGCCAAGTAATAAGCTGTTCTCCAAATTATTTTGTTTTGCAAAAATTAAACAGAAGTGCAAAAGAGGTAACCAAGGGGAACATGGATAGATTTGACTTCATAAAATAGATTTGTCAGGTTGGAAAAAATACTGTAAGAATAGAAGGCAGAAGACAAAAATATTTGTGACAAGATGGTATTTTAAATCACTGAAAATCTTAACAGTTTTTACAAATAAATAAAAATAGGGCCTGGAAGAATGGCTCAAAGGTTAAAGAAGTTAAGTGCTAAGTGCCCAAGTTCGATTCCCCAGTACCACATAAAGCTGAGTGTGGTGGCGCACACCTGTAATCCCAGCACTCAGGAGACTGAGACAGAAGGATTGCTGTGAGTCCAAGGCCAGCCTGGGCTACACAGTGAGTTCAGGACCAGTCTGCGCTGCAGAGCGAGAACCTGTCTCAAAAAAAAAAAAATAGAAAATAGAAACAATAAAAAGAAAAATACTTAAAATTGTAAAATACATAGTGGAATAGTCCTGAACAGAAGAAGAAACTCAAAAGAGGCCTGGCTGCAGCGTGGCCGATTTCGTTAGTGTCAGGTACCTGCCAGTTAGAATGAGCTCTGCCTTCCCTGCGCAGATCAACTAGATTTTGAAAACTCGTGATCAGAGCAGTGACACTGCTGGACAGTGACAGCAGCGAGCATGGAGCATGTAGAGTAGGATGCAGCCCCCGCCAGGGCCGCCTCCAGGACTGTCACCTGGCCGAGCTATAGCACAGGGACCCAGGCTGGAGGAGCAGTGCAGCGGGTAGGAGGCCCTGAGCTCCATTCCCAGCAGAACAGAAGCTGGTGCGTGGTGGCACATGAGGACACCAAGGCGGGGGCCTTGCCATGGGCTCTGGGCCAGCCTGGACTACAGAGCGAGACCCTGTCCCAGATAAATAAATTAGACAACAGACGGAAACATCCCTATATGTGGGCTCCTTACACAAAACTGCCAGACCCATCCAATGGGCACTGGAGCCACAAACGTGGGTGTTTTCTAAAATTCAGCAAAGAGTTTGTGAAAAATACAGGTAACATAACCTGTCAGTGAGGGGCAGATGTATTCCTTTCTTAGACCCAGTTAGATCCCCAGTGGATCAGAGGTATAAATACACAGATTTAAACCAACTGCTAGGAGAAAGCATTGGTATTGTGTCTTGTAAAATCTTGATTTCAAACCAGGATGTCAGAGGAAGAGAATACATGACAGTCTATAAGAAATATTATACATAAAGTTAGGACAAGTACATGTAACATGTGACAGATCTGTTTTCCTTTGATTGTTTATTAAAAAATAACAAATAGCTGTAGAAGAATGGGCAAAGGTTGAGATGGGTTGGGTGGTTGTTTAGTAAACCTGTATGTCCATCTTCACCAGCGGGAAGAAGCTGCCTGTAGAACAAGATACCATCTGATGTCCACCAGTTTGAAACCAGTTCTAAAGCCCCACAGGGCAATGACTCCTGCTGCGGCTGGTAACGCCCTCTGGAGGCAGGTGGCATCAGCTGCCAGATGGTTCAGCCAGCACCTCTACTGAAGAGATAAGCAGCGGTGCATTTCCGAGTGATCTCTTTGGAGATTAGGAATAGTGTAGTTAGAGTCTTCAGATGTTCTTATGCCTTAGCAGCTCCATTTCTGAGAACTGTCTCTAGAGGCAGTGACTGGGCATGTGCATGGAGAGGGGCTGCTGGTGTTCATCTCAGCATTGAAAGGGGTCACATGACTCAGTTGTTTATTTTTTATTTTTTTGAGATAAGATCTTGCTCTGCAGGCCAGGCTGGTCCTGAACACAGAATGGAGCCTGGGCTGGCCTTGAACTCACAGCAATCCTCCTGACTCAGACTGAGTACTGGGATTACAGGTGTGCGACACCACGCCCGGTGTATGTGGTGCTGGGGAATTGAACTTGGGTACTTAGCACTTGATGTAGCACTTGCTAGGCAAGCTCTTTAACTGCTGAGCCATTCCTCCAGCCCCATGACTCAGTTTAGAGATGTTGTATGTGTATGAAATACAACAGTACCTAGATATAAATGATGAAAAATTAAGAGATGCCATATAAAACAACATCCTAAGAGTTTTAGTTTTTAAGACAAAATTTTAAAATGTGTATGTAAGGAGAAAATTGTCAGTGAGAAAAACTTCAAAATGTGTATCTGGGTTGGAGGCTATAGGTAATTTTTATTTTATGTTGATTAATTTATTTTCTAACTTTTCTTCCAAGAGCCTGGATTACTTGTGTGTGTCTCAGATTTTGATCTACCCATCTACTTTATTTAATGTGGCATTTTGAATTCAGTTTTTTTTTTCATCATTTAGAAAATGAATATTGTCTTCAAGGGAACAATAGAAAAATTCAAATTTGTTGTGTCTCTGGCTGTCAGTGGACTGCTGGTCTGTTCACGGCACTGTTTTTCACACTACAGTGGGAAAGCAAAACTGTCCTGCGCAACGAGCCCCTGGTGCTGGCGGGGGGCTACGAGAACTGGCTGCTCTGCTACCCCCAGTATACAACCAATGCCAAGGTCACGCCGCCCCCACATCGCAAGAATGAAGAGGTGTCTGTCTCATGTATGTATGTGATGGGTTTTGTGTAAGATTTCTTCAGTGACATATGAAATAGGTTGATCATGTTTTTGGGGGAAATGGTCTTTGTTACATGTATTTCTCCTATTAGCAAGTTGTTTTCAGGCAAAAAGATAGTAACCTGGATTGTCATATTGTCATTTGTTTAGTTCATGTTTAGCTGGCACATACAAACATGCATGGCAAATGTAAGTACTGACTCTGGAGCTTGCTCATCTTTAAAAAGTCTTATTCTTTTGGGGATTCTAGTGGATTTCACTTACCCTTCACTGGAAGAACCACTTCCTCCCAAACCTCCTGCCCAGATACCTCCTCCTTCCATAGAAGCAGATGAAAGTACGGAATTCCTAAGTGATCAAGACGGAAGAATGAGACCCCGGCCTGCATCAACCCCAGCTGAGCCAGCTGCCGCTCCTAAAGCTGGCGTTGCGCCCCTCATTCAGCCAGTGCCTATTACGAAGAGTGTTCCGCAGGTATTGTCTGTTGTCCTTTTAACCTTATTCACTTTGTCTTAGTATTACACTAAATGCAGAGTGTAGAAATGGAGTTATACACACCGATAGGTACAGATACATATTTTTAATAGTTTCAAAAATTGTGTCAGGAGAACCTGTATGCCTTGGCACTTTTAGTTTTACAGAAACGTCATGTAACCACATCTCTACAAGAGCAGACGGCTGAAGGGGGTTCAACCTAGCTGGTGACTGTTTCCTGCAGGCATTACCAGTAGCAGCTTGCATTGCACAGGGAGCTAGAATGACTGTTGGGTTTGGCCGGCAGCCCTGCTGCTCCCCAGATACCCCTGGAGATGAGATCCAGGACTCCCAAAGGACGACATCAGCAGCAGGTGCTCCAGTCCCTTTTGTAGAATGACGTAAGATTTATGCTGAGGGTGTAGCTCAGGGTTGGAGCCCTTGCCCCGCATGCATAGGCCCTGGATTCGAGACCCCGACATCACATAAAATGGAATGAGGTTGTATGGCACATTCCTCTGATCACAACATAGAGTCTGAGGTAGGCAGAGTGCCATGAAGTAAGGGTTTGAGACCACCCTGCACTATGGAGCGAGACCCTGTCTCAAGACGGTAGGATTCATATATAACCCAAGTCATTCCCTGGGTGCCTCCAGATTGCTCTTCATAGTGTAAAGAGTTGTTCATTCGGTTGGTCAATGAATAATGACAACAACCAGAAAAGGTCTACATGTGTTCTGTAAAGGTTTTGTTTTTATGTTTGTTTTTGAGACAGTCTTGCTGTGTAGTTCAGACTGGTACTAAACTCTGTGGAGCCCAGGCTGGCCTCGGACTCATGGCAGTTCTCCTGCCTCAGTCTCCAGGCGCAGGTTTTAAAAGTATTCTGATATGGAACTTGTGGCTGTGGAGGGCTAGATATATTTCCCCAGACAGTTTTACATGATAATACTATGTTTTAGCATGTTTTGGTTTGGTTTTTGAGATAATGTCTTGCTGTAGTTCAGGCTGGTCCTGAACTTGTTGCGTAGCCCTGGGTGGCCTCAAATGCATGCCAATCCTCCTGCCTCAGCCTCCTGAGTTCTGGGATTGCAGGCACACACCACCACACCTGGCTTATGTGGTGCTGGTAAATTGAACCAAGGCCTTGTGCTTGGTAGGCAACCACTCTGACCTCTGAAGTGTGCCTCTTGCCCAGTATTTTGGTTTAAAAACAAGTTGTGTTTCATTGAAGTATGGTAGTTTAACAATACTTAAAACTTTCACAATCTAAGATGTTTAAATGAAACCTTGCAGTTCATTGCTGGGGATTGACCCCGGGGTTTGGCACCACATGTGTCTCCGGCCTTCTTCATTTTATGTGTGTGGTGTCGTGTTTTAGGACAGAGTTTCACTGAATTGGATGGTCAGCTGACCTCAAACTTGTGACCTTCTAGGGCCGGAGAAGTGGCTCAGTGGTTAAAGAGCTTGCAAATACCGGAGTTCGACTCTTCAGCACCACATAAGCTGGCCGAGGTGGCACACATCTGTAATCCCAGCACTTGGGAGACAGGCAGGAGGACTGCCGTGAGTCCAAGGCCAGCCTGGGCTCCATAGTCAGTTCAGGACCAGCCTGGGCTGCAGAGTGAGGCCCTGTCTCAAAAAAAAAAAAAAAATTATCATCTTCCTGCCTCAGCCTTTCAAATACCTGAGGATAGAAGTGGGAGCTACTGCCCCAGGCTACGGTTCTGTTTTCTTCCGCAGGCTCTATGTAAAGAAACATTAGTAAGACTTTCAGTCCGTCCTCCAGTAAGATTTTTTTAGCCCTGATTTTTCATTTCTTTCCCTAAGTATATTTAAATTGCATTTTACATTTGAGTGGATGACATTGATTTGTAGAGCTGACTAGATAGAAAGTGTGACAGTTTATTGTAAAATGAGATTACTTATTTGTTAAGGTCATCTTCATTATTTACAATAAGTTGTAAGACTGAACAGAATTTGATTAAACAAGTTTTTTTAAATGTAAACTTCAGAAATTAAAAAAAGAACCTGGGGGTATAGCTTAGTGATTAGAGAATGCTTGCCTAGGAAGTGAGGTCCCAGGTCGATCTGCAGCGCCACCTAATAGCCAGGCATGGAAGAACACGCCTGTAATCCCAGCACTTGGGAGGCTGAGGCAGGAGTTGTGCTGTGAGCTGCCCACATAGTTGAGGACCAGCTGGGGCTGCTGAGCCCGGATCCTCGTGTCACAGCCTGCCTCTGAGATGTGTGCAATCTGTCCAGTGTGCCTTTGAGTTTCTTTCACACTTGCCCTGAACCAGAAGGCTTAGAGGTGACGGGGTGTCTTCCATATGAGTGACAGCCCAAAAATACCTTCCAGTGTTGAGGAACAGAGACCTGGGAGATCTGGAGCAAGCTAGTCACAGTCGCATTATTGCTATCCTGTCACTGGAGTGTAGAGCAGGGAGAAAAATTCCAGCTGAGAGCTCCAGAGGAGTCGTCATGGAGAAAGGACAATTTGACCTGGGCTGGGAGAGCTCAGTAGGATTCACAGATGGAAGAGACACGTAGAGAATCGTAGAGCTGAAGGCCAGCGCCGCTTAGGGGCCAGAGAGCAGGTGCGCGGGAGGGTGTGGTACAAGGTAGGGTTAGAAAGATAGGCCAGAGTCATCAGAGGCTGGGTCGCATTTGAATTTGATTCCACAGGCCCAAGAACCAATTAAAGATTTTTAAGTTTGGAAGTAACGTGGTCACAGCCATGCTTTTAAGACAGGCATAACGGAGCTGGGTATTGCAGCATGTGCTATAGCCTCGCGTCGTGTTACCGGAGGCCGAGACGGGAGAGTGTCGAGGTGCTGCGAGAGCGGGCGTCAGGGCTTGGCTGGTTTTAGGAATCGGGGTATGGTGGTGTGTATGCTGCTGGGGACTGGGGCAAGCCCAGGGCTTTCACACGGGGTTATACCCTGCCCGTTTTTAGTTTTGATTTTTTTAGACAGAGCTGCACTAAGTCGCCCAGCCTAAGTTCCAACTTGCCTTCCTCCTCTCCGCCTTCTGCGTGCTGTCATTATAGCCAAGTGCCACCGCGCTCGGTTGACGAGGTGCTGGAAGGTCAAACTCGGGCCGCGCCCTTGCCAGGATGTGCTTCAGCTGCCGTGCTGCTCTTCCAGCTGCTGCCCCCCCCCCCCCTTTTAAGGCAGGTGAGGCTTGTGTATAGTAAGAGATAAGCAGAAGGAAGAGTACCGGGTCTTGAAGGCTCGGGGAGTCTTCGAGGTATTCAAGTACAGCGGGCAGCTGTTAGTTTGTTAGTTTATTTAGAGACAGGGCCTCTCTTCTTAGTCCAGGCTGGTCCTGAACTCACTGTGTGGCCGAGACCAGCCTAGAACTCAGAGCAATCCTCCTGCCTCAGCCTCCCAAAGCTCTGGGATTATAGGTATGTGCCACCGCACCCGCCTTGCTAGCAATTTAAAATACCTTTTAGGCAAGGGAGGAACATGGTTAGATGTGATTTAACCTATGCTTAAAAATGATTACTCTGACTACAATATGAAAAAATAAAAGGGGGTAAAATAAAAGATGCCCTGCTGTGCCACGTGGCCGCAGCCACGGCACGGAGCAGGTCGGGGGGAGGAGACACCAGGCCGCAGCACCGTGGGAAGAGTGGGCCTGCAGTGGAGCGAGGTCGGATCCTGCGGTGGGGTCCAGAGTGCGTGTCCAGTCACAGTGCGTGTGGTGTTCGCAGGGAGATGCGGGTAGGCGGCTGGGTGGCAGAAGTAGAGCTGAAGGCTAGGCGGCTGGCCCGGGCGTTGTGCTGAGCGTGAGGATGTGATAGACTCCATGTGCCAGATGACCTGTCCGGTGTCCTGACGGTGCTGAACGGCAAGGGGCCCCGTGGTGGCGTCACTGCCTCCTGAAGTCTTACAGAGGGAGGTCCAGGCCGCTGCTGTCTGCGTGGAGCCGCAACTTCCGTCCCAGCTTGACTTCAGGAGCTGAGCTGGTACCCTGTGCTCTGTCCTTGTCTAGGTTGACCGTACTAAGAAGCCAGCAGTCAGGGTGCCCGAGGACCAGCGGACCGGCCCCGAAGGCGCAGAGCTCGAGCAGAGACCTGCGCAGGACTCCAGGGCCGTCCCGGATCGCGCCAGCAAGCCCACGCCACCCCCGCCGGCCGCCACACTGACGGACGAGAAGGCCCACGTCCACACCGGAGCAGCACTGCTCATGGAGAAGGGCAGACAGGAAAAGGAGCTTCGGGAAAGGCAGCCCGAGGGACAGGAGGAGAAGCTGCGGCAGGACGAGCAGGACCAGCCAGCCTCCAGGAAAGCAGCGGCCGAGGGGAGCGAGGTCACACCGCAGCGGCGGACAGCGCCGGCGGGAGCGGAGAGGGGAGAAGGCGAGCAGGCCAGGAGGGAGGAGCAGGATGCGTCCGCCGGGAGGGCCAAGGAGACGGCGGGCCTGAAAAGACAGAGCAGGAGCGAGCACGAAACGCCGGGCGCCAAGAAGTCCGTGGAAGACCAGGGCAAGTGGCGTCCAGCGCCAGACGTGAGCCCGGCGTCCGCCACGGGAGAGCCCGGTGCGGGCAAGGTACGCTGCTGCTCGGGGTGTCTCCGGGGGTAGGCTGTCCTGATCATTTCTTCTCCCCCTGTGCTGGGTATGGAACCCAGGCCTCCTGCCCCCCAGGCGGGCGCTCAGTGCGGAGCTGTCTCCTCGGCCCTTCTGTCATTTTACCTTGAGATGGGGTCTCACTGAGGCGCTGGGGCCGCCCTCAGGCTGCGGTCTTCCTGCTTCGGCGTCCCGCTAAGTACCTGCTCCCCACAGCCCGCACCTACTTGTTTGAGACCAGGGACACATTAAGTGATGGGATGACAGTGGAAAAGATTTTTCTGTCGATAAAATGTAGTGAACTTTTAATACCCGAGGTAGGTAGGTGCACTCTTCACTTTTACACTTGATGTGTCATAATCAAAGACCAGGGTCTCAGCTTCCTGTCAGTGTGGAGGAGCCGGGTACCAGGGCTGGTACCTGCTTGGCTATGGGACACCATCGGCAGATTCACAAGGACAGAAGGAGCACAAGTGTGAGGCCGGCCCCACAGCTTAGCGAGATACTGTCAGAATCAAAAATGATCAGAGCTCAGGATGTGCCCAGCAGCAAAGCCGCCCTTGGCTCTGACAAAGAAAAGCCCCCTCCAGGCCCCGGGGTGGGCCCGCAGGTTCCCGGCCCTGGGCCCTGAGGAAGGAGGACATTAGCGGCTGGGGATGTAGCTTAGTGTGAAGGGCCTGGACTCCAGCCCCAGTTCCACAGGGCTAAAAAAAAGGAAGAAGAGAAGCCCAGCACTTGATCTCTGCATGTAGCCATATTTTGGCCAAGTCCGTGTCGTTTGCTGTATTCTCCAGTGACACCGGCTGCTTCGTTCTGTCTTTTCCTGCGCTTGGCTACACATCAGAAAAAAAGTCCTGTAATTTTGGAGGACGTTGGTTTTCAAGCTACTAGCATCACACTCTTTTTTTCTTTACTGTGCACTTAGTCCTGCCTCTTCCTTTTGGATACTAAGTTGTAATCCCAAGATCAGTCCCTTGTCTCTGCACGTGCAGGGGTGGGGAGTGGCGGGTGGCACTCGAGGACCCTGCTGCACAGAGGGCACTGTGGGCGCGGCCCCGTGTCGCAGCTCACATCGCTGCTGCCCTCACCCGCAACACTCACCCGGCTCCTCTGGGGAAGACACAGCTCCTGCGCAGAGGCCCCTGCCCGCGCACAGTCAGAGAGTAAAGCCCTGGGACCTAAGCTCCGACTTGGAGAATCAGTTGTGAGCTCTTGCTCAAGGTACAGTGTAAACCTGCTCTGAGTTCAGGGCCAGCTTGGGCCACAGAGCGAGACCCTGTCTCAAAACAACAGTAACAACAACAAAAACTTGAGGGGCAGCGGGGAGAGGCTGTTTAATTCTTTGGTACAAGGACCTTTAGTTTATATGTGGCAAAATCTAATTGAAAATCAACTTTTTGTTTGGTTTTGTCTTTTCACCCTAGGCTCAACGAGAGCCGCTGACCAGAGCCCGGAGTGAGGAGATGGGACGGGTGGTGCCAGGGCTGCCTGCAGGCTGGGCCAAGGTGAGTGGCGGCTGCACCGGAGGCAGTGTGTGGCCATGGCCCGCTGCTCCTCCCTGCTGGTCCCGTGTCCTGCAGCGCAGAGCAGTTCTGTTTCTTCATCAGAACGGGACGAGGCTCTTCCCCATCGTAAGGTTTGGGTGGGATGCCAGCTGCCACCGTGCAGGAATTCTAGCAGTGTGCTGCACAGTGGGTGTGCGCACACCTGTGATTCCAGCTGCTCAGGAGGCTGAGGAGGGAGGTTTGCATGAAAGCTAAACAAAGGGCCTGGCTGTAGCTTAGTGGCAAAGCACCCTGGGTGGCCCAGTCCTCGGTCCCCAGTGGCTACAGTAGTAGTGTATTACTTTAAAACCTACATTTCTTTGGAAGTTTAGAGTAGGGATGATTATCATTTTATTCAAATTATTTTAGGGGTGAGGGGTGTAGCTTGGTGGCAGAAGGGCATGCCTAGCGTGCACAAAGCCAAAAAATAAACATTAAATTTATCCAGAAATAAATGAATTGTGAGATGAGTTTATATGATCTGTTTTGGCTTTATTTTTTGGTGAGACAGCGTCTCACTCTGAAGTCCATGTTGGCCTCAAACTCAGAGTACCCCTCCTGCCTGTCTTCCTGAGTGCTGCCGTGCCTCACTGCACCCAGTGTGTATGGTGCCAGGGACTCGAACTCAGGACCTTGTGCTTGCTAGACAAGCACTTCAACTGCTGAGCTGTTTGTCTTGTAGCTCCTCCTCTGGTCGTTGACGTCGTCTTTCTTCCTCTCTCATCTAAGTTTCTAGACCCAATCACTGGAACCTTCCGTTACTATCATTCACCCACCAACACCGTTCACATGTATCCACCAGAAATGGCTCCGTCCTCCGCACCGCCCTCCACGCCTCCCACGCACAAGGCCAAGCCCCAGACCCCTGCCGACCGGGAGCCGGCCAAGCTGAAGCGCTCCTACTCCTCCCCCGACATTGCCCAGGCCTCCCAGGAGGACGAGCGGCGGCGGCCGGCTGTAACGCCCACGGTCAATCGGGAGAACAAGTAAGCCGGGTCCTGACGCCCTCAGCCCAAACGAAGCGCCGAGGCTTAGAACTTCCAGTATCGGGAGGAGAAAAGAAACGGAAAGAAGATGTTCTCTGACTTTGTCCTACGTGCTAAGTTAATGTCTAGGGAGGGTTAGCCTAAGTCTTAGGGAGGTGCAGGTGTGTCATAGCAAGGGTTATCTCAGCGCAGACAGCTGCTTCCTGTGGCCCCTGAGCTCCCTCTGAGGACTTGGGAGTGTGTAGCCACGGCACGCAGGTCCCAGGCACGGAAGCATAGCACTGAGGTAACCGGCACTCCCAAGAGTCTGCTCTTCTGGTGGGTTCACTGATGGTATCCCCAGGGTTATAGGCGAGCAGCACCGAGCACATGACTTGAAGTCTGTCAGCTACTTCTGGACTCCTTGTTCCTTTGTGGGAGAGCAAGACAGGCAGAACTGCAGCTGGGCCACCACGTCCACGGGCTCCACATCAGGGATGCAGCCTCCACGGAGCAGAAACATTTGGGAAGATTCTTGGCCAAGAATAAAAAAATAATTTTTCTTTGAAAAAATAACCTACACTAAGGGCGCCCACTTTTGTGGCCACTATTCCGAAGCAGCTGAGCAGGCGGCAGCTCGTGGCGTGGGCACAGCACCCACAGACCCCTACCCTTGCACCCACTGCACGGTCACGTCTGTTTCCTTTGTTGGTGTTCAGGGTGAGTTAGCATACTTAGCAATGCCAGCCTCCTGGGGCCACTGCAGAGCTGGGAAGAGGCTTCCTGCTCCAGCTCCCCAAAGAGCCAGTGAGACCCCCTAGGGCCTACCTGGAACCCCAAGGAGGCTTCCAGGGATCAGTCAGGATCATGCTAGGTGCTGAGCAGCCTGTCATGGTGGACATGGTAGCTGGACACACAACTGTGGCACTGAGTTTGCTGCCAGGTGTGGGGAACCTTGGTTTCTGGCGCTCTGCAACTTGCGACTTTCAACGCCATGTCCTCTCCTCTTTCCAGACCGACCTGCTACCCGAAGGCTGAGATCTCGAGGCTATCTGCTTCACAGATCCGCAACCTCAATCCTGTTTTCGGGGGATCTGGGCCGGCCCTTACTGGGCTTCGTAATTTAGGAAACACTTGTTACATGAACTCAATCTTGCAGTGCCTGTGTAATGCTCCCCATCTGGCCGATTACTTCAACCGAAACTGTTACCAGGATGACATTAACAGGTACGTGCCTGCCTCCGCGGCATCCTCCTGTTAGGAGGAGGATCTCGCCATACTCGCGCTCTAGTCCATTGTGTGATGCCATGGCAAAATACCTGAGAATGAAGGTACTGCAGGTGGCCAGGGCCTTGGTGTCCTCACGTGGCTGGTGGCTGGAGGACAGGCGAGGACGGCTCCTGGTCGTGCTCTTTCCCTTCTCTAGGGAGGGGCCCTTGTGACCTGGTCACTCTCACGCCCCGCCTCTTTAATTTTTTTGGCAGCAGTGGTGGAGCCTGGTGCATCCTGGCAACAACTGCCACTGAGCTGTACCCCAGTCTTCATTAGCTCTTGAGTCTTCTGCCTCAGCGTCCCACGTGGCTGGGGTCACAGGAGAGGCTCTGCTTCTTGGTAGTGTCGCATCGAGGGGGCCTATCACACCACAGCACTTACCGCTGATGGGCCTCAGGAAAGTCCAGTGGGGAAAGGACAGAATACACTACTTCCTAAGAAAGACGCATAGGAAAGCCCACTGTGTCTGTGAAGGATGAGTGGGAGGGAGTGAGCAGGGAGGGCAGAGCCTCGCTGGCATCAGACCACAGCGGGTGTGGAGCAGGGACGGGGGCGCGTAGCCCAGGTGAAGCAAGTTGACCGGTATCCAAAGATGCACGTGACTGTCGAGTAAAAAACCTGCAGGCGTTTTACCACAGGGCTGTAGTATGTGAATAGTTTAATGTTGACATTTAAAACCCACTGGCACCTTCTAAAATTTTTCCTTTATAACTGTAATTCACACAGGTCCAATTTGTTGGGGCATAAAGGGGAAGTGGCAGAAGAGTTCGGCATAATCATGAAGGCACTGTGGACAGGACAGTACAGGTACATCAGTCCAAAAGACTTCAAGGTCACCATCGGGAAGATCAACGAGCAGTTCGCAGGGTGCAGCCAGCAGGACTCGCAGGAGCTGCTTCTGTTCCTCATGGATGGCCTCCATGAAGACCTCAACAAAGTACGAGCTCGGCCGGGCCGCCCGCGTGCGGGGAGCAGGGCGCCCCGGGGCTTGCTGCCGGGTGTTTGGGGTTAGGTTATTTTTGACTTCGGAAAATTTGCAGTATGTGGTATCTTTGGGCTAAGAACTCGAGTCTAAACACAAAATTCATGTTTCATAAACCTTTTACAGATATGTTAGGTTAATTTTATATGATATTTTAAAATAGCTTGGCCCATCAAGCAAACTTTCATCGTGTGTGAGTTAGCCTGTGCAGAACCTCATTGGTGCGCAGAACATTTGTTTGTGGGGCATTTTGGGTTTTCTGATTAGGGACATTTGATGTGCATTTGAAAAGTTGGACATGCAGAGATTTATTTGACTGGTAACAGGTAGCGTTGCTGAGTTTCTGGTGGTATTTGACCGGTGTGTCAAAAAAGATGAGACAGCCTGAACGTATTTACATTTTATTGCACACTTAGGTAGTATAGTTTGCATATTTTATAACTGTACCATTTTTAAATTGTTTTATTTTTCACTTTTGAGGAAGGGTCTACCACAGTGTCGCTCAGGCTAGCCTCAAACTCGCCACAGTGCTGCTCCAGCCTACCAGGTTCTGGGGAATCCAAGCCAGGGCCTTGCGCTTGCTAGGCAAGTGCTTTAACGACTGAGCTATGACCCCAACTCCTATCCTTATTTTCTAAAATAAGAATTACTTCATGTAACCAGGCAATTCATGTGAGTAGTTTTAATTGAAGTATGTAGATTTATGTAAATGATCACCCTCCATTTGTGTATGACAGCTTCGTAGCATCAACCTGTCATGTCCTGTTCAGAGACACCCTTGGGGTCATCCTCTTAACCATTGGTTTTTACTTGTGACAGGGTCTTGGCCTATAGCCCAGGGCGTTCCTGAGCTCACGATGTAGTGAGCACCGATGTGTGCATCTGTCTCTGCGTTTGAGGCTAGGACAGTGCAATTACATCTCTCTAGGTGTAGCCCTAACTGCCAGTTAGATGTAGGGTATCTTTTTAGCTTTTTGAAGAAAAAAATAAACCCCAGCCAGGCCCACACAGACCTGTAACCCCAGCACTCTGGGAGGCCAAGGCACGAAGATCACAAGTTCTGTCCCAGCCTGGGCAACTTAGTGAGACCCCGTCTGAAAAATTGAAAATAAAGATGGGCTGGAAACATAGCTCAGGCTGAAGGCCCTAACCTTGATCCTAAGTACTATAAAAGAAGATGTGCAGTGCTTAGGCAAGTGCTGAGTATCCAAGTTCGATCCCCCCTCACCAGTGTAAGCCACCGTGATGGCACATGTCTGTAATCCCAGCACTCGGGAGGCCAAGACAGGAGGATTGCCGTGAGTCCAAGGCCAGCCTGGGCTCCCTACTGAGGTCAGGACCAGCCTGGGCTATAGAGCAGAGACTCCTGTCTCAAAAAAAAAAATTTTTTTTTGCAACAGGTTATACATATCCTTTTTATAAAGTAGAATTTTTGACCTTAACTAGAATTACTTTTTTGTGGTACTTAGGTAATCAAATTCCTTTGTGAAAACTACAAGTATTTCCAAATCTGCAGTGTTTGAATTTGATTTTATTGTGTCCGTTTTCTACTTACGTGTATTAACGGGATTTAAATCGTCCTCTTTCCAGGCAGATAACCGGAAGCGGCACAAGGAGGAGAGCAACGAGCACCTGGACGACCTCAGGGCCGCGGAGCACGCGTGGCGGCAGCACAAGCAGCTCAACGAGTCCATCATCGTCGCGCTCTTCCAGGGCCAGTTCAAGTCCACAGTGCAGTGCCTCGCCTGCCACCGCAGGTCCCGGACCTTTGAGGCCTTTATGTACCTGTCGCTGCCGCTGGCGTCCACAAGCAAGTGCACGCTCCAGGTCTGCTCCAGGGCAGGGAGTCGCCAGGGGGTGCCGTTTCTACATGTTTCGGCGTTTACTTTCTTCAACAGTTTCTTTCTGGTCATTATCTTATAAACACTTCACAGAACTAGAGGTTTTTTTTTTTTTTTAAGGTACCTTCAATTTAAATATTCCCTCAGCATTCATAAGTATGCTGCTTTAAAAAGCAGATGTCTCCCTCCTCTACCCTCCCTGGTGCTGGGACTGAGCACAGGGCCTCACCCACGTTAGGCACGTGCTGTGCCACGGAGCTACACCTCCAGCCATCACTTGTTTTTTGAAAGTCTTAAAAGTTAATTTGAAAAGTTCTGCACTGACTTTGACTTAGGGCTGGTTTTTATAGATAGAATCATGTAAAGCACCCGTCTCGGCTCACGCGCCATAGCAGTGTGCTTTAGACAGCTGCTGGCTGGTGCTGCAGTTGTACCTGTGGCCTGCGTGCTTGTGCCCAGGCTCCAGCTCCGTGTTCCTCCTGACCCAGGAGCTCTGGGCTTAGGAGACGTGTGTCCTAGTTGTCTGCAGACTGACCTCCTGAGCAGGGCCTAGTAGGGCGTGAAAGATTTCTGAACATCTGCTGCTTGGTTTTCCCCACCAGGATTGCCTTAGATTATTTTCCAAAGAAGAAAAACTCACAGATAACAACAGATTTTACTGCAGTCATTGCCGAGCTCGCCGGGATTCTCTAAAGAAGATAGAAATCTGGAAACTGCCACCTGTGCTTCTGGTGCATCTGAAACGGTAAAGGGGCAAATATTTTTCTGTTCAGTAAGATTTCAGTGAAGAGAGGCTGGAAGAATGGCACAAAGGTTAAGGGCTTGCCTAGCAAGCACAAGGCCCTGCGTTGATTCCTCAGCACCGCATAAGCTGGGCACGTGTGGCGCACTCCTGTAATTCCCACACTCAGGAAGCTGAGGCAAGAAGAATGTCGCTGAGTCCAGGGCTAGCCTGGGCTCCACAGCAAGACTGCGTCTCAAGAATCTCACCTTTAAGTCTGTGTACCTTACATCTAGAGCAGTGCCTGCTAAAGGCAGAAAGATTACTTGGCTGGGGCAGCTCTAGGGCAAGAAGGCAGAAACCGTACCTGGTGACAGCACCAGTATCCCACGGAATTTTGTTTCTAAAACTCAGTGAAACTAATCATTGCATTTCATTTCTTTTTGAGACAGAGTCTCCCTCTGTCATCCAGGCTGGTCCTGAGCTTACTGTACAGCCCAGGCTGGCCTTGAACACACAGCAGTCCTCCTGCGTGCTGGGACTGTAGGCCTGCACCTGGCTTACGTGCTCGGGGAATGAGCTAAGGGGTCTTGTGCTTGGTAGATGAGCACTCTGACCACTGAGCTGCACCACCGTCCCTTACTGCATCAAACGCAAGTGTATCAAAATAAGGGGTGCATAGTGTTTCTCATACACAGCAGTTAGCCTTGGTATTGAGTGAGCTTAGGAGCATTCCTTTGCTTTCTCTTTCACGATATAGAGAAGGACCGGTGATGACATAATGTTTTTTTCTTAAAGATCTGCTAAGTGGTGGTGTCTACCTGTAATCTCAGTACTCAGAGGCTACATAGCGAGTACAGAGCGAGACATTGTCTCAAAAATAAATACAATCTAAACTTGGGCAGTACCCCCGACGGCCCTGGCTCTTTCGGGTCAGAGGTCTTGTCACTGCTTTGCTCTCCCTGCCTGCTGTTGATCTGTGTAGGTTTATGTCCCCTTGGTTCCATTTTGGGAGATCATGTATGTCTAGAAATGTATCCTTTCCTTCTAGAGTCTCTAGGACTATAAACTTTCAGAGTAGTCCCCTTTGCTCCTCTGGATTTTTGTGGTTCTGCTGTAATGTCTCCTTTCTACCTCTGGCTGTGTTCCCTTGGGTCTTCTCTCTCTCTGCTCCTCTTGGCTTGGCTGATGATTTATCAAGTTTATCTTTTCAGAGGACCGTCTCGGTTTCATTGAGTCGTGTGTTTTTCCTCTCGTGGTGTCTCTAGCTTCCACTGCAATCCCTTCCGAATTCTCATGTGTGTATCCACTTTCCTCCTGCGTGTAGCGTTCTTTCAGGGATCTTCTGTGGCCAGAGCTGTGCGCACCACTTCCTTCCTTTCTACCTGTCTTGGAGTATCTCTCCTTCTCCTTTCGTTCTGAAAGAGAACTCTGCTGGCTGTTATGATCAACGTTGGCATTTATTTTTTTTTTTTATGGCTTGAGAAATACAGGGTTGTTTCGGAACAGATGGCACTAGTTCGTTTTTATAGGTACTGGAGCCATTCACATGTCCTTGCTCTGCCATTCAACAGTTCTTGCTGCATTCACGCTGGGACACATAAGCTTGATAATTGGGTTGCTTGTGAACTCAGGTTTGACAGTGTATAAACGTCTGCATTTTGCTTAGTAAACGTGAGGAAGACGATCCTTTTTGTGAAGCGACTGATAACTGGCATAGACAGGTGGATCGTTTACCACACTGTGATGTCAAAGGGTAAATGTTCTTGGTCCCGACGTGATGATTTGCCTCAAGTGAAATCAAAAGCAGACATTCATCTGAGCGAGGTTATGCTGTCGGTGCGGCAGGATTCTTTTTATTTTTGAGACAGGGTTTCACTCTGTAGTCCATGCTAGTCCTGAACTCATATGGAGCCCAGGCTGGCCTGGAACTCACAGCATTCCTCCTGTCTTAGCTGTGCTGGTATTACAGGTGTGTGCCAACATGCCCAGCTTATGTGGTGCTGGAGAGTTGAACCCAGGGCCTTGAGCTTGCTAGGCAAGTCCTTTAAACACTGTGCTATTCCTTCAGCCCCAGGCGGGGGGGCGGAGGGGGGGCAGTTTTAAAGGTGTGTGTTTTTCTGAGGTCTTATGAAGGAACCAAACCATCAGTTTAAATGTCTGCTGTTCACGTTGGACAGTTTGAACACACACACCCCCATCCAGAGCTCATTAATCAAGGAATTGTGTTTTATCTTGACAGTCCAAGACCACGCACATTAATTTGATCAGTTATCAAAAATTATTGGAGTTTGGGGCTGGAGGAATGGCTCAGCAGTTAAAGCGGGAGGCTGAGGCAGGAACACCACTGCGAGTCCAAGGCCAGCCTGGGCTCCATCTTGAGTTCAGGACCAGCCTGGGCTGCAGAGCAAGACACTGTCTTGGGGTCACTATCCTTGTACAGTCAGACTTGACTTGTTTCACTCTTTTCACACTTGGCACAACGTCTAAGTCATAGATGAGGCTGTAAGTCAGCATCTTACTAGGTTTTTGCCAAAAGGTGGGTCCTTCTACAGGTGAGGAGTCGGGAAGTTCACGAAAGGGTGGCAGGTTATAGAACAGAACGAACAGCGTATCGCTAATCCTTGATATGTAGACAAATAAATGGCCTTTGAAAAAAATAGAAAGGCACGTGTCATAGCTTTTCTAATAACCCAGTACATCGTTCTGGCCTTGAGTTTCTGGAAGGCTGGAGTCCTCTGATGGCTTTGTCTTTATTAGTGATGTGACCCCTCTGCAGCCTTTACTCCCTTCTACTCCCCAGGCTTCTGGCGTGTCCCCTGCGACAGAGGGAACTTCTTTCCCCCACGCCTATTGGGTTGTACATGCCTCCTGGCTGTGGGTGTGGCTCCTCCGCGGTCAGGGACAGCCACTCTGCTTCTCTCTCTGTGGCTGTACTTCCTGTCATCGTCTTAGCATAGCACCTTCCCTGCGCCCTGCGGCCACCTCTCCATCCCTACGCTTGACCTTCATCTCAGTGTCCTCGAGCTAGTGGGTGTTTGGCGCGATAAGTTTGACCGTCAGCGTTGTCTGGGGTCCGTCTTGTGGTTTCTTCTGGTATATCGGTGACACTTCCGCAGAGTTACATCAGTGTGAAGACCATTGTGTTTTAATTTCAGGATTAAGTTTGGCAGAGAGCCCCGACTGAGCCCAGGCTTGCCTGCTCTTGCCTCATGCCTCCAGGCCCGCGCCCCCCCCGACCCCCCTCCTTTCACTACTCACCATCTGCTTGTACCCCTGGGAGCTGGGGCTCCATCTGCGACTCTGCGGTGGCCCACCCACTTACACCTGCATTCGGTCCTGGCCACCTGAGGGACGTGCAGAGGCCGTCGCCGTGTTTTCTCATGTTTCTTTGAATCTGTTGGGATGAAGGTCAAGGGTCTTCCCGGTGTCCAGGCTTCTGCAGTAATGTGACACCCAGGCCAGGCAGCTGCTAAACTCTGTAGCAGGAACTGACAGGCTGAGAGCAGGAAAACTGGAGGCAGCTGGGCCAGGGCAGGTGCGGCAGGGGACGAAGCACCCAACTAAAGTAAGTCAGTGCAGTCAGATAAAGCAGCGCAAAACAAGCAACCCGGAAAAAACAAAATATTTGAAGAGTCCAAAAACCACTCCCTGCCAAGCCGGCTGTGGAAGGTGCTCTGTGCTGCCCTCTCCAGGCTGGTGACTGAATGCCATCCTGGCCCCTCCCCCGCAGAGGCCGGCAGGTGGGACGCCACGCGCCTCAGGGACAGGCTGTGTATCCACAGCGCCTGCTGTCCCAAATCATTTTTTAGCATGTGGACTGGTGAGGCTGCAGGCCCCACGGATGTGGCAAATGTTCGTGCAGAGGCAAATCTCAGGGCATGGAGAAGCAGGCTGCAGCGAGGGGAGCCAGGCCGCCTGCTGGTCTTGATGCTGGCGCATGGAGCCGGACAGGTGCTCAGAAAGCACACCCAGCAGACCGGCCGGGCCCTCCCCCGGGGGTGCTGCTGCCGCCGCCAGCCACTGACCCCGCCCCCCCCCCCCCCCCCCCCCCCCCCCCCCCCCCCCCCCCCCCCCCCCCCCGCTTCTCCCCACCCAGTCGCCCTGCGGCAGGCTGTTCCCTGGGACCTTAAAGTGTAGTTCTGCCATCCTGCTGTGCGGGAGTCACGTGGTGAACCTCACCTGGGCCGACAGGGCACGCAGTAGCCCGGGTTTCCCTGGCACCGCTGCCCTCACCTGGCTCACCTTGGGCCTGCAGAGGCGCCTCCTGGGCCGTGGCTGCATGTTTACTCTTTTGCTCCATTTTACTGTTTCTGTCACCGTTTTTTGATTGCCAGGGTTGAAGTAACCATATCATACCTGTCTACCAGGATTGCAGTGTCTGAAGGAACAGGGTAGGCAGCGTGACGGGATCGCTTCATTCCAATCACAAGGCCTTCCACCAGCGTCCGTTGCTGCCTCTGCTCCCCTAGAGCCCCGGGCCAAAGTCTGGAGCCGCCCGAGCCGTGCCTGTCCCTGTGTGCCGGTGGCCAGTGCTCTGGAGAAGGCTCCCTGCCAGCTGCCGTGGGGGTGGACTGCCCCCGCCATTCCCCCTGGGGGGCACCGTGTTCAGCATCTGCCACCTGGGTCTCCTCATTCGCAAATTGGTGGTGAAGCAAATAACTAATGGGTCCTTGAACTCCTTAAATTCTCCATTTTTGAACTGAAATGAAGTTACATTCATGGCTGAAAATCCTGGTGCTCAGTAGGGATTCATTCTGCTGTCTGAGTAATTCCTCTAATGTTTCTTCTGCAGTTTTTCCTACGATGGAAGATGGAAGCAGAAACTACAGACCTCCGTGGACTTCCCCTTAGAAAACCTTGACTTGGCCCAGTACGTTATTGGCCCAAAGAATAATCTCAAGAGATACAACCTGTTTTCTGTCTCAGTAAGTACACCCGTGAAGACCGTCTTAACTCAGATTGCACAGGCGCTTTAGTGGCTCCCACTCACGGGGAGCGAGCGCGGCCTGGAGCCCTGGGCTGCCGTCTTGCGAGCAGCGTCCCGTCTCACAGGTCTTTTCTCTTGCTGGCACAGAACCACTACGGCGGGCTGGACGGAGGCCACTACACCGCCTACTGCAGGAACGCAGCACGCCAGCGGTGGTTTAAGTTCGACGACCACGAGGTGTCCGACATCTCCGTCTCCTCCGTGAAGTCCTCAGCTGCGTATATCCTCTTTTACACTTCCCTGGGACCACGGGTAGCTGACATGGCCACTTAAGCGACGGCTCATCCCAGCACCATGACCAACTCTGAATGGCTTGCGGTGGCGGGTCGCCACGGCCGCGCTATTACCAAAAACTGACCAGCCGTGTGTAACAGATCGCAGTCGCCTCCTGTGCAGGTACCAGTTATTTCAAGACAACCTTTTTTAGTCTGCGCCAAAGTTCAAATAATTAACTAGCAAAGCATTGTTATCCTGCAGGTCTAAGAACCATTGTAACCTTCCTCTTCCTCCTCCCTGTCACGGCCCCTCCGCAGTCCAGCCTGGCCGGCTGCAAGCGCCGCCCTGCGCCGAGAGGCCGTGCTGGCCGCACACTTGCACACCGAGGCAGTGTACATAGTCTCTTAACCCATGCCCGGCGGGCCTAGACCTCGGAGGATGCGTGCTTGCTCCTTCTGACCCGAGTAGCCGCAGTGCTTTCTTAGGAAACGACAGGGCAGAGCTATTTTTCTGTTGGCTTTGGGCTGTATTTGTGCACTAAATCTTTATTCTAAACGAAATAAATGGAAACTTTCTTTAATTTTTTTAAAATGAGAACCTCATTTACACCTACATTAAAAACTTAATGAGAAAAATAATTTAAAAACACTGTGTCCTGTCTTTAACGTCAGCAGTACGGAACAGGCAGACACATACACGACACAGAGGTGACCACCAGGTCTTTGTCCTGCCTTGCTGATTCTAAGTGCAGTTGTCACGTGTGTCCAGGCAGGACTCCGACGCCAGAACTGCGGTCAGCATGACTCCGTGCCCAAACTCTATCAAAGTGAATTCTCAGCATTTACACCAAGGAGAGATTGGGTAGGGTGTCACACGACTACAAGGTGAGCTGTACCAACCATGTGTGGAACAGGTCAGAGTTCTTGGAACTTACCGCCCAGGGACCTGGTCGCTGCGGGTGAAGTCAGTCAAAGCAGCGTGCATAAGGCAGGGCGCAAGGGCCCGCAGCTGCTTCCTGAGGCAGTGAGGCCAGTGTCCTAGCTGAGCCTCCCACATCCTGAAGAGACTGAATTCATGGCTAAATTACTGTGTTAAGTATTTTCAAGTCACACAAAAGCTGACAGCCATTTGAACAAAAACCGTTCTTTCTCTTCAGTGCTAAAGATGAAACCTGGGGTCTTCCCTGTTCTCAGCAAGTGGCCCGCGGCGAGCTACCCTTCCCTGTGCCCCTGCAGCTCTGACCAAAAACAGGTTTTTGGTTTGTTTTTTTTTTTTTTTTTTTAGCTCTGACTTATCTGTGGGAAATAATCTGTAGACTACATAGGAGGATTTTTGTGACAGAAATCCCCTCTAGTCCACATGAATCTATAGTGCTTTGAAGGCCCTGGGCCACTAGGACTGTGTGGTTTTCTTTCTTCCCTTTTTTTTTTTTTTTGTTTTTGTTTTTGTTTTTGTTTTTGTTTTGAAACAGTCTCACCCTACGGCCCAGGCTGGGGTCTGGACTCATGGTATAGCTCAGAGTGGACTTGGACTCACAGCAGTCCTCCTGCCTCAGCTTCTTGTGTCCTGGGTTACAGACGTGCGCCACCATGCCCAGCTTGTGTGCTGCTGGGAGTCAAAGCCAGGGCCTGCACTCGCCAGGCAGTGCTCTGACCGCGGCGCCCGGCCCCTCGTGATTGTCAGGGAGCCGAGCTGCTCCTCCACCAGGAGCCGTAAGCATCTGCACAGGTGACTTGGAGAAAGACTGCAGTAGTCATAAGCGTTTAATGCCAGGTGGAGCTCCCAGCCTAGCTGCTGCTCAGCCTGTACGAAACACCCTCGGCTAGCGCCTGCCCTTCCGCAGCGGCCTGGAGACGCGCTGGCAGCTGTAGAACAGGAGGTAGGCCATGGACGTGTGAACCAAGACGGCTGGGATCTCCCTCACGCGCATGTCGTCGAAGCTGTACCAGGCCCGGGACAGGGCATTCTTGCAGAAAGCTATGTAGTGGCCACCGTCCAGGTCACCAAAGTGGTTCTAGGGAAGGAACCAATGCATGGCTCCGTGCCCAGGCTGCCACCGGCTAAGCAAGAGCAAAGGCCGGCAGCAGGCAGGGCTGGGGGTTTGGAGGCAGCCATGGGACCCAGGAAGGACTCAAGGACGCACGGGGGGCAGCCGCTGCCAGGTGAGGGCCACTGGGTCTGCTTAGCAGGCTGTGCAAATGACGCGGGGCAGAATTTGATTATTACCGGAATATCACCTAGTGAGCATTAAAGGAAATTTTAAAGTAAGTAAGCTTTTATAAGTGAACTTGAATTTAATTCTAAAGATAGGCTAAGACATGAAAAGTTATTTTCTTTTGAAATAAAGCATGTACACAGCTGTATTACAACAGCAGGTTTGCACGGGCAGTGTGTCACCAGTCCCTCTAGTCCGGTCCCATCCTCCTCTATCCATGCCGTTCCGAGGCCGGCAGAGGACCCCTTACTTCCAGGGGCAGAGCACTGTGCAGACGTGGGTCGGCACTCCAAGGCCAGGTCCAGCATCATCCAAGAGTTAAAACATCTTATCTTTTCATATGGTTTAAAAAAAAAAAAAAGGCAAGGGCAGGGGGCCTAGTGGCTACAGCGCTTGCCCGCAAGCACAAGGCCGTGTCCGATTCCACAACACTACACAGGGCAGACGTGGGGGCGCACGCCTGTAATCCCAGCACTCGGGAGACGAGCAGGAGGACTGCAGTGAGTCCAGGGCCAGCCTGGGCTACAGGGGGAGGCCCTGCCTGCAAAGAAGAAAATACCTGGAATTCGCTATGGCAGCCATTGGCACCAGAAAAATAAGAGCTTCAAAATGACAAAGGAGCTGTTACGTGAGAATTTCATTTCTAAATTACTCAAAAAGGAACTGAACTATGGACATTCGGTCAAAAACATTTTCAGTCAAACAAGGACAAAAGACCTTCACTGAAAAATACTATTGATGTAGGGGGGTTTTGGGGTTTTGTTCTCCAGTTTTGGTTCTGGGGATTGAACCCAGGGCCTTGAGCGTGCCAGGCAAGCGCTCTGCCACTGAGCTGCGTCCTCAGCCCTGACAAGGCTGCTGAACGTGTAGCACATGTTAAGCGGAGTGAAGGAGGCAGATGACTCAGGATGCTTACCCCGCAAGGGAGGGAGCCAGGGTATCAGCTTCTCCGTTGGGACCAACACTGAACCCCTGTGCCGAGAGGCAGGAGAGGGGTGGCTGTGGCTCACAGATTCCCAGTGCAGTCCACAGTCAGCTCACTCCAAGCCAGAAACACGGCGGAGGGGCATGCCAGCACGAGGATGCCCAGCTCACAGCAGCTGGAAAGCTGAGGAAGGCGAGTGCCGGGGAAGAGGGGCCTCAGGCCCAGCGGCAGTACCCACGGTCACGCATCCGTGGCCAGCCCGGGCGCACTCAGAAGTCTGCTTCACTAATGGCACGTGCCACTGCCACGCCAGCCGAGGCGACAGTCCACCTTAACATCACATCCCACACATGTTGGCTTGACACCCAAACACCCTAAACTGTACTCTCCAAATAAACACAAGGTCCTGATTCCACCTAACACGATGTACCTATTCTGCATACGGTGAAAATAGCCCCTTCGCAAAGGTTTCACCTATGAAGTTCAAGTCCCAGTCTCTGAGACTCGTGACATACTTTTAAGGTGTGAATCCCTATTTAAAAAAAGAAATCCTAAGCTACAGTGACACAGGTTAAAACCTTTCCATGCCAGAAGGGATCGGCAGGCCATGGGAGAGAACAGGATTAAAACTCAGCAGGGCAGACACCTACGTCCTGTAGCGCCATGCCTGGCAAGCGGCGCGCACTGGGTGAAGGGCGAGCTGGAAAGGACCCGGCCACCCCGCCCTACCCTGTGGCTCTACTGCTTGTCACCCACGTGATCTCTCTCTGGCCGGCTGGCCACCTTCCCCAGCAAACATTCACAGTCCGGGCCTTCTCCACGCCCTGGGTCCACGTCCTGCCCGACCCCCTGCCCCCATTCCTCTCAGGGCACAGTGCCTGACCCCCGGGGCTTCCTTTGAACTCTAGATGGCAGAAGGGAGCCTCCGTGACCCACACCTTACACGTGGCAAGCCTCAACTCACACAAAGCAGGAAGCAAACGCTGGCGGAACTTCCGCAGTTAAAGCTCAAGGTCCTGAGTGCGCGTCTCTTGCACCCAGGCATGGTCACATGCTACTGTAATCCCAGCATTCCTGCGGCTGAGGCAGGAGGATTGTTCAATTCGAATCTCGCCAGGGCTACCTAGCTCAGGATAGAGCTGGACCACACAGGGGGAATCTTGTCTCAAAAACAACAGAAGACACTGAAACTAATGGGGGCGGGGGAACATAAGGGAGCTGAGGTGTACGGCAGCGTCCCGCCTGGCAACAGTCAGCTGGATGGTAAAAGCTCGGTCCTCCACAGGACTCAGAGCAATCCTCCTGCCTCAGCCTCCGGAGTGCTGGGATTACAAGCGTGCACCCCCAGGTCCAGCTTATGAGGTGCTGGGGAGTCAAACTCAGGTACTTAGTGCTTGATGTAGCACTTGCTAGGTAAGCGCTTTAACCGCTGAGCTGTTCCTCCAGCCGCCCTGAGGTAGTTTTCTGAATGAATGATAACTTCAAGGATTGTGAGTAGCCACGTTTTTACTTTAAAAAAAAAAATCAGTGAGAAACTGGGTATGGTGGCACATGCTTGTAATCCCAGCACTTTGAGAAGCTGAGCCAGGACGATTGCAAATTTGAGACCAGCCTGGGCAATTTAGGGACATCTTGTCTTAAAATGACATAATCAAAAGGGTTGAATATGTAGCTCAGAGCCAAGGCCCCGATTTCAATCCCCAGAATCCCGTATCACCAAAATGAAGGGGAAACCCCAAGGGAACACTGGACTTGCACTTTAGAGCAGTGGGCTTGGGGGCCGGAGGACAGCACAGTGGTTAGAGCACTTGCCTCGCAAGTGCAAAGACCCTGAGTTCAGCTGCCCAGCACCACATACGCTGAGCATGGTGGTGCACACCTGTGATCCCAGCGCTTGGGAGGCTGAGCAGCAGGACTGCCATGTGCTCACGGCCAGCCTGGGCTACACAGTGAGCTCAGGACCAGCCTGGACAGCAAGACCTTTTCTCTAAAAAATAAAAATAAACCCATGCTTGACACCGAGAGCAAAAGAAATTACCCCATTATTTACAAATGGGATCCTGTCAAATTAAAAAGCTTCTGCACAGCAAAGGAAACTGTCAACATGGTAAAAAGAGATCCAACAGACTGGGAAAAAATATTCACCACCAACACCTCAGATAGAAAGCTCGTAACTAGAATATACAGGGAGCTGAAGAAAAGTAAGCCTACCAAAATAAAGGATCCTATTGAAAACTGGGCAAGTGAAATGAAGAGGCAGTTCACTCAGGAAGAAGTACAAAGGGCCAATAGATACATGAACAGATGCTCAACATCTCTAGCCATAAGAGAAATGCAAATCAAAACAACGCTAAGATACCATCTCACCCCACAGAGAATGGCCTACATCAACCAGTCAAATAGCAATCAGTGCTGGCCTGGCTGCGGGGAGAAAGGAACCCTCCTGCGCTGCTGGTGGGAGTGTAAATTTGTAAAACCACTTTGGAAAGCAGTACGGAGATCTCTCAAAAGACTAGAAATAAATGTCCCCTTCGATCGGCGACACCCCTCCTGGGAATATATCCAAAAGAGGCCAAAACAACACACAACAGAGATACATGTATACCCATGTTCATAGCAGCACAACTAACAATAGCTAGAATATGGAAGTCACCAAAATACCCATCAACAGACCAGTGGATACACAAACTGTGGTATTTATACACAATGGAATACTACGCATCTGTAAGGTCCAACAGCGTGGAGGTTTTCACAAGCAAATGGGAGAAACTTGAGAACATCATGCTTAGTGAAGTGAGTCAGAAGCAGGTGAAACATCGGATGGTCTCTCTGATATGAGACCCAGACCACAACTATCTCATGGAACTTAAAATGAAAAACAAAGTGAACCAGGGGGGTCGGGTGGGGAAGGAGGGAAAGGGGAGGACAAAAGGAGAGTGGGAAAGACCTTGTCACTTTGACAAGATACGTATGTGCACAAAATGGTAAACTTCATTGTAAACCTTAAATTTTGCGCTTATACATATCAATAAAATGGGGGAAAATAAACTCGTGCTACACAGATTCAATGCTGAATCAATGCAGTTACCCACAGCGGTCACAATTCCAGAGTTCAAAGTACCTGACAAGCCAGTGGGACAGATCTGGGGGCTCAGAGAGAGCCGAGCGCTTCTGACATCTGATTTGTGGCCAAACAGGCCAAAACCTTTCTCTGGACAAAGTCAGCATGTTTAGCAAACTGTGCCGGGAAACTGGGTCTCCGCGGGCCAGGGAACGAGGCGGTCAACATTCACTAAAACCAAATCAAACTTTTTTTTTTTTTTTTTTTTTTTTTTGGAGATACCCTGCAGGTCAGGCTGGCCCCAGGGAATCGAACTCGGGGCCCTGTGCTCGCTAGGCGACCGCTTTAACTGCTGTGCAGTTCCTCCAGCCACCAAAAGGGGAGGAGTTTTGTCACGTGAGACAGTGGCTTAAAATCCAGAGCAAACAGCTGAAAAAGTAATTGACCCCGTCAGACACCGAGCAGCAGAGGAGAAACTTTCAGAGAGCAAACGCAAGGCCCGCGACCCGGAGCGGAGGCGCTGGGGTCCCGCCCGGCTCCGGGGACAGCGCCCCGGAACGCGGGAGCTGGCCCGGGCCGGGGTGGCGGCTGGATCCGCAGAGTCCCCGGAGGCCCCTGTCCCCGCGGGCGCCGCAGGGCCGGCGCTGCGCCCCGGCTCCTCCTCGCCCGCGGACCCTGTGTGACCAGTGAAGCGCCCGGGCTGAGCAGACTCCACGGCGCGCTTCCAGCTGAACCTAACAGTTACTAAGTTCTGGCTTCCCGGAACAGTAACACCGCTGCAGCAAAGACCACAGAATAGCCTTGGGCCACTTGGTTACTTAGCTACAGCCAATCAGAGTTGCCACCAATGTGGCATTCCTGGGCCTGGGGCAAAGCCACAAAATTCTAGTTGCCCAGTTACAACTAACCAGTCACTTGACGCCCCTAGACCCGACCCAGGCCATTACAACACCACGCGGTTGGTCTCACTCAAACCGCTCCTAAGGGTCATGAGTGGGTCGGGACCAAAGTTCCGGCCACTCTGCCTCGTCTCAGTGGTCGGCGTCGCCGTCATAAAAACTGCGTACGATTGGCTCGTCCCTGTGTCGCAGCCCCTGTCGCCACCCCTTCCCGAACCTCGTAAAATCCCTGCCCAGCCTTTGCTCCGGGCTTTCCGGACAGACCCACGGCGCTGGTGACGTCTGAGCCCGAGCTCAAGCCCAAATAAAAGCGCCCTGTTCTCGCACGCGTGGCGGGCTCTCCGGGGCTCCCGAAATCCGGGCCTAACAACCAGCGACCTGGGGCCGTGGCCGCCGCCCCCGCCCGACCTGCGCGGCCTCGGGGGTCCCGGCTCTGGCCGCCGCGTGTCGCCCGCTGATGAAGGAAGTCGCCTTTCAGTCGCCTCCTGTGGGCGGAGGCGCCTGTCCACGTTGTCTCCCTGAAAGTGCCACAGAAGCACAGAAGTCCCACGGGACCCGAATGGGCCTGGGCGCTTCCCCAGTGTCACCCAGGCACGCGCATACCCAAGCCGGGGCGGCGCAGTTCCCAAGGAGACCATGGACACCGCCCATCAGCGGGGGAAGGGATCAGGGGGCGAATGGAACACTATGCAGCCACAAAGACGGACGTGAAACGCCTGAAATAGGCCCGGGGTCACAAAGGACGGGACGCTTATACATACGCAGCGTCCCACCGCCATGAATACGCGCGAGAGACGTCATCATTACGGAATCTGTAGGTCACACGCATTCAGACAAATAACTGGAAGAGGGTCACCATTACATCAGGTATTTAAATCAACATAAACACAAAATGAGAGGAATCAAGGCCGTGGGGCGCGCGCCGCCAAGCCCAGCGCTCAGGAGGCCCAGGCAGGTGGAGTGCTGTGAGTTCGAGGCCCGGCTGGGCTCCATATTGAGCTCGAACCAGGCCGGGCTGCAGAGCGAGACCTTGTCTCAGAACAAAACAAAAATAATAAATCATGCTCCTTCCGGGCAAGTGGCCAGGTTAGGTCAGAGGTAAGGAACTCGCGAGGGGAAGCAGGAGCCCTGCTCACGGAGGCCAAGGGCGCCCCGACTTCCGCGGTCACCGCGCGCCCAGAACCGAGGTTCACCGCGTGTGAAGAGCCGGGAAGGCGCCAACAGCTCGGGGGCTGGAGGAACGGCACAGGGCCCAAGCCAGCCGGGCTGGAGAAGACCCTGCCTCAAAAAAGTGAAAACAGCTCAAATCTCCACCAACTGGCTACTTAGCACTGCACATTCAGAAATAAACGCACAGGAAACCCAAGGGGTAACCCACAGAAACCACAGGCCGCGGCAGCGGGCGAGTGGGCAGCCGCGGGTGCCCAGGGCGTCCGGCCAGCTGTCACGGCGCGGCGGCGCGAGGCTCCCCGGGGCCGGCTGGAATTACCTGGAGCCGGGCGTGGTGGCGCGCGCGCCTGGCCCCGAGTCCGAGGCCAGCCTGGGCCACAGAGCCTGGCTCAAAACAACGACCATACTCGGAGCACCGAAACGCCACGAAGTCGGCCTGGCTTGCTGCGCCCGTACCAGCGCACGGAGAGCGCCAGCCGTCCGGACAGTAGCAACCCGGACACACGGGAAAGCTTGCGACCGGGCCTTCGCCCTGAGCCCGGCCCGTTTCCACGCGGCGCCCCGGCACCGCGCGGTCGCCCCCGGCACAGTCTGCTCTCGGATCTGCCGAAAGGGGCCCAGGGCAAACGCCGCCGCCACGTTCCGGCCCGCGCACAACTCACCCGAGCGCAGCGGAGGGGGCTCGGGACCCCGGGGTGCGCCTGCCGCGGCTCCCGGCGCTCGCTCGCAGGCCGCCGCGGGCCACTCGGAGGAGCAGCCGGCGCACCTGCGCCTCCCGGCGCCGCCGCCCCAGGTGAGGCCGCTCGTGCCCCTGGGCGGGCCCGGCCACGTGCCGGGCTGCGGCCTCGGGGGCCAGCGCGCGGGCAGGCTGAGGCCGGAGGAGCACGAAGTTGCGACTTCGGAGACCCGGTCCCGCGCCAAACGGGAGCACGGGCCGGAGGAGCGGCGCCGCGTTGACAGCGCTTGCCCAGCGAGCCCGGGCTCCCAGGCGCGACGCCCGGCCCCACGCCCGTGATCCCGGTAGCCGGGAGGCCGAGGCAGGAGGCCTGCCGTGCGTTAGAGGCCAGCCGGGGCGACGGCGAGCCTCTGACCCAAATAAATAGATAATTGGAGCGGGCCTGGGGGCGTGGCTCAGCCCGAGAGGCCTGGTCAGCCCCCGGGACCGCGAAGACCGAACACCGGGCCAAGCTGCCGCTACTTAGGCGGCAGCTGCTTGCAAATGAGCGCTGCAATTAACACGAACAAGCCCTGGTGAGGCGGCGGGACCGCGCCCCGCCGGTTGCCATAGCAACAGAGGCCCGATGCCCGCGGATTGGCCGTGGCCTCGGGGCTCGTCAAAGGCAGGCAGATACTTTCATGCCAGTGCTCGCTGTTTGTTTCAGCTTCTTAAAACTTCACAGATCGCGCCCCTGCCCACCCACCCTCTAAGTCCTCTCCCTGGTTCCCCCTTCCCTCTCCACGAAGTCCATCTTCTTACTTTGTTCCACTGTCTGTCTGTTTTTAGAGACGGTCTCACTCTGTAGTATGGGCCGGGCCTCAACTCACTGTGGAGCCCGAGATGGTCTAGAACGCACAGCAGTCCTCCTGCCTCAGCCCCCCGGGCGCTGGAATGAGGGGTGTGCGCCACCGCGCCCGGCTTCCGTGGTGCTGGGGAATCGAACTCAGGGCCTGGCGCTTACGAGGCAAGCCCTGAGCTCTTCTTCCAGTCCTGTCAGCCTACAGTTTTAAATTTGATAATGCAATATCCCTACCGCAGTTGGACTTTACACTATCAACATGTGAATTACTTTCCAATAAAACCTCATCCCCGGGCTGAGGGTGTAACTCAGTGGCAGAGTGCCTGGCCGGCACACCCACGGCCCTGGGTTCGACCAAAACAAAACAACAAAAAAAAAAGAGAGAGAGAGAGAAAACTATCTGCCTAAAAATGTCCAAATCCATACCTTTTTAAGTGAAAAATAATTATTTTTTGGTGCTTCGGAAATACTGGCTGTCACGGCGGTTTCCTATTGGTTCTCGCAGAGGGAACAGTGGATATCTGGTTGCTCCGGGTCAACGTGTCCTCTTTGAAAAAGCACTGCAGACAGTCCTGAGCAGGAGAAACACACCTGTGACCGCGGGGCCTCCTGCCACCGAGGTCTGTTTACGGTGGGACGCTGAAGCCGGGCGAGGCAGGGCGGCGCAGGCCTCATACTACCATGCCTGGCTTCTGTGGTTCTGAGGAATTGAACTCAGGACCTGGCTTGTTAGGGAAGTGCTCTATGTGCTGGGCTATTCCTCCAGCCCTTCGTTTACTTTTGAGACAGGGTTTTGCTCTCTGTAGTCTAGGCTGGTCCTGAACTCACTTAGGAAGCCTAGACTGGCCTCAAAACACGGCAAACCTCCTGCTTCGACCTGCGGAGTGCCAGAGACAGGTGCCACCAAGGGAACTGCTCCCCTGGGACTTAGCTTCCTCTGCCCAGCCACTCGGGCCGCAAAGGCCTCTGCAGAGACGCCGCAGGCCTGGCTTGGGCTCGCGGTGCTGCAGCCCTGGGACGCTCCACGCGATGCTGGTGTCTCAGGCAGGAGGAATGTGAGTTGTGGGGGTGTGGCGGTTTCCGCTCAGATTTCAGGGGGCCCTGAGAAGCCAGGCAGCGGGTGGCTGGGGACAGCGTGGCCCTGGAAGGGCACTGCATGAACCTGTGGGACTGACGTGGCAGCGGTGACCCCAGGAGTTCAGACGCACCAGGAACGCGCGCTGTGTGCCGAAGAGAGCCCAGAGGCAGCGAGCAGAGCCAGCCACGAGAGAGGCCCCGGGGCCGCGAGTGGCTCGGGCGCTACCAGGGGCTGGTGCAGCGCACTTCGGGTGGATGTGGCGGCCGTGCAGCTGTGGCCTGGTGTCCACACGGGGCCCATCTCCCCGGTGCGTCCCTAGGCCACCGTGAGCCGAGCAGCTCGGCTTTCCCAAGAGGTTTCTGCCTCCTCGGAGCCAACTGGTCAGGGGTGGGCTGAACCCCGAATCCACCGGCCACGTTCCAACTCTCCCCCCTCAGCGACCCCCACACCCTCCGTTACTAAAAACTGCAGGAAACAGGCCTGAGAAAACCCGGTGGCTGAGGAAAGACAGAAGTGCCCAAGTGGCGGCTGGATACAAGGGCTCATCCAGTTCCAGCGACTCTGGAGGCTGAGGCAGAAGGATCTCAAGGTCAAGCCAGGCCTCTCTCAAAAAACGCCATGAAATAAACACGCACACACACTCACACATAGAGCACACGGGAGTAGGAAGACACACCTGAAGGGAGCACTCGTCCCCCAAGGGGACGGGCAGGGACAGCACTGTGAAGGCTTTGCTGCTGCAGGTGCAGTTCTCACACCGCAAACAGACGGCGCTGTAGCTGAGCTGCCCTGTGAGCAGCCGGTGATCACCCACGTCTCGCCGGTCGGCGCCTGCCCGCGCCACCTCGGGGTGGCTCTGTCCTCACACACTCTTCTTCGAGGGGACTGAATGAAGAACAGATCCCCTCCAGATCAGTTACTGCTCACCAAGAACATTCAAATCAAATGACAGTGATTGTTTTGGGTTTTTTTGAGACAGGGTCCAGGCTGCTTGTGAACTCACTATGGAGCCCAGGCCAGCCTCACACACATAGCCATCCTCCTGCCTCAGCCTCCCAAGGGCTGGAATTACAGGTGTGCACCACCATATCCAGCTAATCTTTATGTGGTGCTAGTGATTTGAACCCAGGACTTAACCCACTGAGTTATGCCCCCGGCCCCTAGCTTTTATTTTGAGATAGGGTCTCCGTAAGTTCCTACATTGCTCAGGCTGGACTTAAACTTTGAATCCTCTGCCTCAGCCTTGCAGAGTGCTGGGATTAGACTCCAGCACCACTGGGTGGCACTCATTTTGAGCTGGCCACATGCAGTGTCCTGCAAGCTTTGTTTTTCTGTGTTTTTTTTTTTTTTTTCTTCTTCTTCTTTTGAGACAGGGTCTTGCTCTGTAGCCCAGGCTGGTCCTGAGCTCACTATGGAGCCCAGGCTGGCCTTGGCCTCACAGCAATCCTCCTGCCTCAGCCACCCGAGTGCTGGGATTACAGGCGTGCGCCACCACGCCTGGCTTATGTAGTGCTGGGGAATCGAACTCGGGTACTTAGCGCTTGACTTAGTGCTTGCTAAGCAAGTGCTTTAACCGTTGAGCTGTTTCTCCAGCCCAAGCCTTGTTTGGGGTGACAAGGGGCGCTCCCAGCCTTAGGGGAGGTGTGTTCTTCCCTGAGCTGAGCCCCGAGGTTTGTATCTTTGGGCCAAGGCACTGTTTATCTCTGCACACATAAGACCTTTGACTTTCTCCAGTTCTCTGTTCATGATGAATTAGGTTTACTGAAGGCACCAGGCAAATCTCCTTCTAAGGCAGCTGCACAGAGAGAGGCTGGGGGCTGGTTTTTGTTTGCTTGGTTTGGTATTGAGACAGGGTCTTGCTCCGTAGCCCAGGCTGGTCCTGAACTCACTATGGAGCCCAGGCTGGCCTTGGACTCAGGGCAATCCTCCTGCCTCAGCCTCCTGAGGGCTGGTATTATAGGTAGGCGCCACCATGCCGAGCTACTTTTTATGTGGTGCTGGGTACTCGAAGCCAGGGCCTTGTGCGTGCTGGGAGAGCGCCCTAACCACTGAGCCACACCCCCAGCCCGCCAGGTCGCATTCCGGCTCAGACTCCAACAGCCTGTTTGCAGAGCCTCTGACCATGGACGAGCCCGCGACCGCTCGGGTGGGAGCTGCGCTGGGCTCAAGCGTGCGCCACCCTGGGTCGCTAAGGCGGCCCGTTCGCACTACAGTCCAGTCCCCTCGTGTCCGAGGAGCCCCAGCGCCGGGTGGGATGGGGGTGAGGACAGAGAACTGCTGACAGGCGGCCGCCTCCGGCCACCAAGCGCCTGCCAGGAGTCTTGTCACGGCTTGTGATGGAGACGACGGACGGCTCCAGGGAGCGATCACGCGTGTGCGTGCATGAGGCGGGCGTGGAGTGCACCCAGGGCCCCCCACAGCTACGTTCCCAGTCCTTTCTGCTTCTTACTTTGAGACAAGTTCTTGCTAAGTTGCCCAGGCTGGGCTGGAACCTGTGATTCTCCTGCCTCGGCCTCCCAGAGCGCTGAGAAGACAGAGAAATGTATCATCCCAGAAAACGCGATCTCCACTTCTAAAAGCCAGAGCAGGGCTAGGGGTGGAGCAAGCAGGAGGCCCCGGGTTCGATTCCCCAGCCCACAAAAATGGGACATGGTGGTACCTGCCTGTAATCCCAGCATGCAGGAGGCTGAGACAGGACAAATGCCATGAGTTCTGGACCCGGTGCAAGACCCTGTCTCAGAAAACAAAAAATAAAACCAGCGCATGTAGCTTTTATTGGCAAAGGGAGCAAAATCCGCGGCTCCGTGTCTGGCTGATGGTTGGGAACGCCAAGCGCGCATCCTCTGAAGCCGCCCCAGACCCCACGAGGCGGCGGCCAGGCCGGGCGGCTGAGGCAGGAGGACTGCACGCTCGAACCGACCCGGGGCCGTTCAGCAACTTCGCAAGGACACATACACTGTCTCCAAATTAAAAAGTTAAAAAATGGGCTGAGACTGTAGCTCAGCGCGAGGGCCCTGGGCTGGATCCGTCACACAGTGCGAGTTCAGATTTAATGATCTGGCGACTTAGTGTATCAAAATAAACATGAACAAAAACCGTCTGGGGATGTAGCGCAGGGCAGGGCTTCTGGGTCTGAGCCCTAGGCCCGCGGGTGGGAGAGGGCGAGGGGCCGCTTGCTGCCAGGGCCCTGGGGCCACTGACCTTCCTGAGGGACGCGTGGAGCTCATTGAGCGCGCACATCAGGAACTCCTGGGCGTCCTGCTGCGTCTTCATAAACGTGGGGTAGCGGCGGCCGAGCGCCGCGCGGAACCTCTGTGGCGACACGCAGGCCGTGTCCCCGAGCCACACGTCCGTCACAAGCTGCGCGAAGGCCATGGCCACCTCGCTGCCGTCCCTGGGTGTGGGAAAGGCCACGCGCTTTCCGGCTTAGTGAACCCAGCGCCGCCGACCCCCGGGGCTCCGGATGCAGCTGCCACCTGTCGCCGGGGGAGGCTGGGCCCTCGCGGGACCCCCAGCCGCCAGCCCCCCACCCCTTCACTTGCGCAGGGCCGCGAGGTACTTTCCCGACAGGAAAGTCCACGAGCGGCGGCAGGCTGCCCAGGCACTGCAGGCTGGCGTTCATGTAGCACGTGTTGCCCAGGGCCGGTGTCACGGGGGTCCGCGGGCGTGGTGATACGTGGGGCGAGGCTGTAAGGGGGCAGTCTGGGCCAAGGACCGCCAGCCCCACCCACCATCAAGGCCGCTACCCTGGGAGGCTGGGGCAGGAGGAGCACACGTTCGAGCCCCAGCCTGGGCAATTTAGCAACTTAGTGAGATCCTGTCTCAAAATCAAAAATCACAGATAAGCTGGGGGTGCGGCTCTAGGAGAAGGCCCTGTGCTCAGTGCCCTGTACCCCGGTAGGAAAGATTAAGCACTTAACTGGCACTCAGCGAAGAACACAGCACAACATTTCAGGGAGCAGGAAAAATTCTTTTTGGATAGGGTCTCGCTCTGTAGTCCAGGCTGGTCCTGAACTCACCACATAGCCCAGGCTGGCCTCAACTCACAGCAATCCTCCTGCCTCATCCACCTGAGGGCTGGGATTACAGGTGTGCACCCATATGCCTGGCTTATGTGGTGCTGGGGAATCGAACCCAGGGCCTTGTGATGCTAGGCAAGTACCTTTAGCCACTGAACTGTATCTATAAAGAATTCTTCTAAGAATCTAATTATAGAGGCAGGCCTGTAATCCTGGCACTCCAAGAGGCTGAGGCAGGAGAATTCAAAGTATGAGCCCAAACTACGTATCTTAATTACTTAGTGAGAACATGCCTCAGAAATCACAAAAATTGGCTGGGGATGTATGTAATGCGCTCAGTCCTCAGTGCCACAAAGTGTATGATGTGACATAGTAAAAGGGAGGAGAGAAACACACAATTAGAAATATATATATATATGTATGTATATGTATCAAGAACACATACATATGTGTTGGGGCTGGAGAAATGGCACAGCGGTTAAACGCTTGCCTAGTAGCCCAACACTGAGTTCGATTCCCCAGCACCACATAAACTGGGTGTGGTAGCACACACCTGTAATCCCAGCACTCGGGAGGCTGAGGCAGGAGGATTGCTGTGAGTCCAAGGCCAGCCTGGGCTCCACAGTGAGTTTAGGACTAGCTTGGGCTGCAGAGTGAGATCCTGTCTCAAAAAAATAAAAAAGTAAATATATACAAATATAAGACAGAATGCATGTGTTCACAGAAAATAGGAGAGGGAGAAAGAAAAAGCACAAACTCAAAATACAGTCATAGTTTAAATTCTGAGGGGCTTTGGCTATATCTCAGTGGTTAAAGCACTCGCCCAGCAAGCGTAAGGCCCTGACTTTGACTCCCCAACAGCACAAAAATCGGGCACGGTGGTGCGTGCATATAACCCCAGCACTCTGGAGGCTGAGGCAGGAGGATGACTGCGAGTCTGAGGCCAGCCTGGGCTCTACACAGTGAGTTCAGGACCAGCCTGGACTACAGAGCAAGACCCTGCCTCAAAAACTAAAAAAATCTGACTATTATTATAGTTACATACAGGACTAGAGATTCTGGAAGCATGGCGTAAGATTAGGGGCTGAGACCAAAGAAGAATTGAGGAAGCACAGTCACAAAACTCCTACAAAAAGACCTGAAACCCCAGGAGAAGTCAGGGTAAATAAAGATGAATATGGAAAAAATGATGGTAGCTTCTGGGCCCAGAAATTCAGTGAATTAAAACAGGAAATTAAACGGACAGCAGAAGAGCTACACCAATACATAGATAAGCAAAAAGCAAGCCTTGAAAAGCAACTAGAGGAGACCAGAGAAGAAATATACCAGAAGAAAATGAAGACAAAGAAGAAATTAGAGAAGTACACAACAGAGATACAGAAAAACTGAATGCAGATATTCAGGAAATGAAAAACACATAGATAATAATAAGCAACCACTTTAAACAACTTCAGAATAGAATGTCAGACCTAGAAAATAAATTGACTAAGCTGCAACATACAGGCCATGAAGAACACAAAGCAAATAAAGAAAGCGAGTCATTACAACGGCTGATAGATGATTCAAGGAGAAATAACCTCAGAATTATGGGAATCGAGGAGAAGACTGAGGACAAAACCAAAGGGTTAAAGGACATGTTTAATGAAATAATGGAAGAAAATTTCCCAAATCTAAGAAGAAAAATGAACATGGAACTGCTGCAGGCATATAGAACACCAAACAACTTTGATCAGAAGAGATCCCCATCACGACACATCATAATTAAAATTCTAGAAACCCAACACAAAGAGAAAATACTAAAAGCAGTAAGAGAAAAACAGAAGGTGACCTGCAAAGATAAGCCCATCAGGATAATGGCAGATTTTTCAATCCAAACTCTAAAAGCAAGGAAATCGTGGAGCAATGTCATCCAAGCACTAAAAAAAAAACATAAATGCCAGCCAAGACTGCTATATCCAGCAAAATTATCTTTTAAGTGAGAACTTAAAACTTTCCATGACAGAGACAGCTTAAAGGAATTTGCAGCCACTGAGCCAGTATTGCAGAAAATACTTAAAGGAAACTTGGACAGTGAAAGGGAGACCAGCAACACCAAGGACCCCAGAGAAAAAGTGACAACAGCTAGAGGAGAAGGAGCTGAGAAAAAAGTAGGTTAGTAATCAGTGAAATATGAGTAAGTAAGATATGAAAGTTAGGAAATTCTGAAATAACTAGATTTGCCTACATGTCTGTCACTTTAAGTATATTTATGTGGTATAGATTTAAGTTCATTGAATGTAGCAATGTGATATAGTTTTAACTGTTTTGTTGTAGCAATTCACTTATTAGGTCACTAATGAAAGTTTATCCTGAGGAAATTGACTGAGGTAAAGATAACCCTGTGAATGTACAAATATGCACCTTCCAGTATTCAGCTAAGGCAATTGAATTTTATTTATTATTTTTTCTTCTTTCCCAAGTTAACTATCCTTTTGAACTACATGCTTATAATTATTTTCTAGTGTGAACTGGTGGGTAAGGCCAGGTTTAACAATAACAACAAAGATGTAGGAAAATATGGGAAAAAAAAACTTTTGGTGAATATCCCAATGAAGGGATAGGTTGGATTCAGAGAGGAGATATCAAGATTTGACTACTGCGAACCCATTAGAGGAATAGGAAGCTGGGGTAGAGTGGCGACTTGAGTGAAACGACTTAGGCGTGGAAGATTAATATGTCAAACACTGAATGGTTTCTCAGACTTGGAAAACCCAGAACACAGACATTCTTTGGAACCATATGAAGTGATAGTTGGAGCCTGGGGAAGGGACAGGGAGGGGGTGGGAGGGTAGAAGATGGGAAGGGACTGTGAAGTCGATGTGATACATAGATGTACGAAACACCCAAATTCATTGTAAAGACTATGTATTACATCTGTATATTAATAAAAATAGTGGGGAAAAAAAGATTAGGGGCTGAACGCAGAAACTGCTCTGGGCCACATCTCTTGCCCTTTTTATTTTCTGAGACAGATCTCTAAGTAGTCCTGGCTGGGTTGGAACTCGGGGTCCTCCTGCCTCAGTGTCCCAGGACGCTGGGACCATAGTTCCCAGCCCCCACACTTGGTGAGCACGTATTTTCATGCCGGCTCCTACTCTATAATGAACAAAAACAGCGACCTGAGGAGTGTGTTTACACACATCAGGCCCTAGATGGGATTTCTGGCACTACCTTGGCCCTACAGGAAAAACTGCGATGTGTCTTATGGGACTTTGGTGAGAGTCAAGCAAGGAGACGGTAAGGTGACAGGCACAGACATATTATATAGCCGATCAATAAAATGCTTTAAAAAATGCCCAAGGGGCTTGGGGAGTAGCTCAGTGATCAAAGCGCTTTCCTACCATGCTTAAGGTCCTGGGTTCAACTTCCCAGCACCACATAAAAGCTAGTTGGGTGTAAAGCCAGGCATGGTGGTGGTACACGCCTGCAATCCCAGCACTTGGGAGGCTGAGGCAGGAGGACTGCCGTGAGTCCAAGGCCAGCCTGGGCTCCATAGTGAGTTCAGGACCAGCCTGGGCTACAGAGCGAGAATGTCTCCAAAAAAAAAAAAAAAAAGCCAAGTGTGATGGCGCACGCCTGTAACTCAGCATTCCGGAGGCTGAGGCAGGAGGGTTGTTTGAATTTGAGGCCAGCCTGAGCTACACAGTGAGTGGACCACAAGCCCAGACTACAGAGCACAAGATCTGCACCCTCCACCCCGGACCCCCGACCCCCAGGGCCAAAGGATCTGCTGTGGGATCTTCACAGTAAGCCATAGCCAGGCCTGGTGGCACAGACCTAAACTCTCAGCCCCCTGGGCGACCAAGGTAGGCAGATTGCAAGTTTGGGGCCCGCCTAAGCAAGCTAGCAAGATCTTATTTCACAACCAAAAGCTCAGACACAGGCTGGGGTGTAGCTCAGTGTGAACATCTTGGGTTTTGTGCCCAGGCCGTGTGCACGGACACACACACTGTAAGCTACGGGGCTGGGTGCGGACGACGGGGCTGGCCCTGCGCAGTGGCCCCAAGAGGAAAGGGACCCCATCTCTCCCCGCCCAGGGCTCTTGGCACCTCCGTGCCCGCTGGTCTGTCTTTCCACGTACGTCTGAGATGGGGCTGCAGATGGCAGCTCACTTCCCGATGCGCCAGGAGCCCTGACTGCCCAGGCCTTTCACACTGAGCTGTAATCCTGGCCCATTTAAAGTGTTTATTTCCAGACAGGGTCTCACTAAGTCACTCCACTTGCCCAGGCTGGGCTGGACTTGTGCCGGCCCAGCCAGCGGCTGAGGGACCACTTGCAGCTTTGTCGTTCGGGGACCTCTCCAGAGTCAAGCCCAGCCGCCCCCCGGGGGTATCTAGCGGCCGAGGCGGAGGGAGACTCACAGGCTGCAGTAAGTCGTGCTGAGCGCGGGGGCGAGCGGGCATCCTGGCAGCCTAGCGGGCTTCTGCTTCGACTCGGGGTGACACGGAACGCTTTTACCCTCATTTCCCGCACCTGCTCAGCCTACTGCTGTCTGGCCAGCGTCGCCTCTGCCACCAGCCGCCCCGCTCAGTTTCCACGCGTCATAATCGCCTCCTTCCCCAGGGTTCCGGCTGGTGGCCATGAGCTACCGGCCGGGGCGTGGCTTCAGAGGGACGTGGACAGCGGCCTTTCTTCCTCTATCGTGGTGGGTTTCTCCAATTCAAAAGCAAACAGGGGGCAGGGAGCACAGCTCAGTGGTTAGAGCACTTGGCTAGCCACGCGCAAGGCCCTGCGTTCGATCCCCTAGCCTCACATAAATCTGAGTCAGTCGTGGTGGCTCACGCCTGTAATCCCAACAGCACAAGGGAGGCTGAGGCAGGATTTGAGTCCAAGGCAAGCCTGGACTACATAGTGACTTCAGGACCAGCCTGGACTAGAGAGTGAGACCCTGTCTCGATAAATATATAGATAAATCAATAAAGGCTTTTTTTTTTTTTTTTTTTTTTTTTTGGTGATCCTGGAGATGGAACTCTGGCCCTGAGCTGCACCCACCCTCCCTCTATTTTTTTAAATCTTCAGACAGTTGTTGCAGAAACTGGACCTTCAAGATTCTAAGCATGATCCAAAGGTTAGTGAGCCACCAGGCCTGAGCCCAGGACAGCAGAGGACCCCCCTTATGTGCAGTGATGTCACGAGGGGTGCTGGAGCGCCTGCCACGACCAGCTTTGTGATGGACAAGGTAGTGCCGTCGGGCAAGATGCCGGCTCACAAGCTCTGGGAGACGGAGGTGGCCACGTCCACCTCTCCCTTAACTCTCTGGCGCCTGCAGCTGCCCTCTGTACCAGATCACCGCCTCAGGTCACCAGGCAGCATGCCGCCCAGACCTCTCGCCTGCAACTGCACAGCCCCATCACACTCTCATGAGAATCTCATGCCACCTCGGATCTGACAGCCACGAAACTTTTTTTTTTTTTTTGAGGCAGGGTCTTGTTCTGTAGGCCAGGCTGGTCCTGACTCACTACTGTAGCCCAAGCTAACCTTGGACTGGGGCAGTCCTCCTGCCTCGGCCTCCCGAGTGCTGAGACTAAAGGCGGGCGCCACCACACCCAGCTTACGTGGTGCGGGGGATCAAACTCGGGGCCTCGTGCTTGCTTTAACTACTTGTGCCGTCCTCCAGCTAACGCTGACAGTTTCGAAGACATGTTAGTGTTCAGTCGCCTCCTTCACAGTGAGAGCCCGTCTCAAAAACACCTAAAGCCTTCATGTGCACACAGCTTAGAAAGTGATACACGCCAAAGATAAACCAATACTCTAAAGAATGCTGTATTTTTAGAATGATCAGATACAAACACCTATAAACAAGAATAAATTTATTTGTTTTAAAGATTTAATGATATACAAAACGTATATAGTATAATATCTTTAGGTAACGCACTCTCTCCGCGCCAGGATTAAACACTATTTAGACAGCTTATTCTGCTCGCCTTGTCTGTATCTATGAGATACACTACTGAGTAAGAAAAGCTTTACACTGCTCCCTTCCAAATAAAAACAAGTACCTAGGAAACAAACAGAAAGGAAAAAAATCAAAATATAAAACTTCAGTCAGATGAAATGCTTTTCTTTCTGAATATTCAAAAATATATGGGCAGTTAAATTACATTTTATTGGCATGAAGTTGCATTGCAGTCTCCCGACATCACACGATCATCCAACGGGACGGACGTCACAAGTACCATGACAGCATCCAGGCTCAGGCACTCCCCAGCACAAGCTCCCGTCCACATTCGGACTGCGAGAGGGCTGGGGAGCCTTGGGAGACACACGTGGCTCCCGGCGGTGCCAGCTCTCCCACAGGCGCGCCCTGGCAGGGACAGGCGTCGCCCTCACCATGGCTTTCTTCTGCTCCACAGTGACTTGTAAGACAACATGTAAACTAGCCTCATCCTTCTGCCCAATTGGGATTCTTCCAGAACACACCCTCTGGGCCGTCCAACAGGCGCCTCCCCGCCCAGCAGTCACTCTCAGACAAAGGTCCTGCTTGGAGCCCTGCGGGTTCCCAGGACGCCTTTAACCTCAAGGCTGAGCGATGCTTCTGCTCTCCAGCCGGAGGGCACCACGCCAGCTGCCAGCACACGCCCAAGGATGCTTATTGTGGTGGCGGGCACCAGCCACATCCCACAGGGAGCTTCTAACCGACTGGCAGGCCAGGCTGAAGGGCGGCGATCTTTCCCAAGCGAGGCCAGCTCATCCACGCGGCGCACACCGTCCTCCACGAGGAAGGGATGCAGTGGCATTTCCTGCGCAAGCGCGGGCAACCCGACGACGGGGACACATCACAACATGAGGTGGACAGAACTGGCCGATTCTGGCTCTCTGGTGGGGTTTCCGTGCTGCAGGGCCCCGTCGGGAGGGTCATCCTGGGGGAGCGTCGCCTTGCCAGGCGTGTAGTCATTCCTCTTCAGATCTAGAGCCACAACCACCCCCAGAAAGAAGGAAGTCAGTATTTCTTAGAAGTGCAGACTCCAGAACCAGCTGTCCTCCCAACGCCCCATCCGTGTCCCACAGGCAGCGCATTCCAGTCCCCACAGTCACGCAACCTCTCCTCTCCACGCGGACAGCAAGGGCGGCCCGGCGCTGCCCTCACAGTGTGTGATCCGAGCGGACACAGCAGAACACGCAACGGAGACATGATCCAAGGGCAAGGAGCAAGCAGCCCGCTCGGAAGGAGGCACAGGAGGTGGCGCGGCGTGTGCTGAGACCGTGACCGTGACCGTCCACGCTGTGGACATCAGGTCCACACCAAGTGCACGGCCAGGATGAGCAGCAGAGAAGGCCAGCACTGGAAACTTGGGTGCAGCGTGTGTGGCCCGTGGGGAGCGCTGGCAGACAGTGGCCACAGCACACCGAGGGCCACTGGGAGCCAGGCTGCTCTGGCCAGCAGCCTGTCTGTGTAAAGATTTTTACTGGAACACGCTAGGAGCATCTGTTTCTAGTTTGTGGTTACGCATGACAATGACAGTGGCACCAGGAGGCAGGCCACACCTTGGGCCTCAGTGCAGGGGATGCAAGCCATGAAGTGGGGTACGATCACAATGAACACCCACTCCAGTCCAGTGGGGAAACAGAACCTGATCTGTTTTGAATGAGGGTTCTGATGTCCACGTGAGACCCTGTCAGGGGCACGTGGCAGCCACCAGGACACGAGATACAGAGCCAGAGGCAAGTTTCAGGGGGCTTCAGGACCGAGGGGGAACTGGACCAATGACCTGCTAACGAGAGGTCAGGGAAAAGGGGCACTGGACTGAGGCTGGGGGCCCAAGCAACTAGGGAAGCCCCTGCTGGGTCGGGAAGGAAAGCCCCCATGAGGGGCTCTGGGCGGGCACATCTCTAGGGAGATGCTGAAGGCACTCAAGCAGAAACGCAGGCAGCGAAGCACAGGGGCACAGCAGAGGAGCGCTGTCTTCAGGTAATCTCGGTGTCATCGGTACATTAAATGCATTTTTACTTTGAGACAGAGTCTCACTCTGTATAGTCCAGGTTGGTTCGGAACTCACTATGTAACCCCTTGAACACATGGCAATCTTCCTACCTCAGCCTCCCAAGTGCCAGGTATATACCACACCCAGGTTGTGTGGCTCTGGGGAACAGACCCTAGGGCCTTGTTCTTGCTAGGCAAGTGCTTTAACTGCTGTGCCATTTTTCCATCTCTTAAATGCATTTATACTGACGGGACAGACATATGAGAATAGCTGCAGAATGAGAACACACAGTACCAAATTTATACTTCACACCAATTGTGGTAACGTATACACACTCTTGTACATTTATATGCATACAAAGCCGAACTGGCACTCAGAAGAGCTAACTGTTCATTGAAATCTGAGATGTTTTCCACATGAAATGATACACATACACGGTGTGGGCTGGGGGCGCAGTTCAGTGACCAAGGCCCTTGCCCGGCAAGTGTGACGCCCCAGGTTGTCTCAGCACCACATAATGGCTGGGTGGCAGTGGTGCACGTCTGTAATCCCAGCAATTGAGAGGCTGAGACAGGAAGAATGTCATGAGTTCTATGCTGGCCTGGCTATCAGAGGGAGATCCTGCCTCAAAAACAGACACAAACACGGAAAAACCACCCCAAAACACAAATGCGTGGCCGTAACTGCATCAACTACTTTTTTTTGAGACAGGGCCTCACTCTGCAGGTGAATTATTTTGGATACAACTTAAATTCATCTACCATGTTAATAACAACCTTAGGAAGGTACAGCTGACTTGTAGCTGTACTAGGTATAAAGAACAGAGTAGAAAGGCACGTCATTATATATAGTTCAAGTACTCACTTTACTAATAGTTTGTAATCAGACCTACTGAGAAATAGGTCTATAATCTTAGCATTTTCAGAGGCTGAGGCAGGAGGAGCTCAAGCCTAGTGAATTCAGCAACTTAACAAGACCCTATCTGGAGAGAGAGAGGGAGAAAGATTAAGAACAGAAGGCAGGAAGGGTTATTTAGCTGAGCACGAAGGCCCGGGGCTAGATCTAAAGCGCCTCTAAAAAAATACCCTTGACTAAAATAACTAAAAAAGAGACATATTATTAGAACTACATTATATTCAAAACCAAATAAAAATTATATCTGGGATGTCTGTTCAGTAATATATACACTGGCTAAAATGGACTCATACACCACAATTTCTTTTACTGAATGTAACTAAAATAATTCACATGAGTTTTTAAGAAAATCATAAAACTCTTGGGGCTCTTTGTTAAAAAAACAAAAAGCCTAACATACAAAAAAATTACATGAAGAACTAACATTAAAAAAAACCCACTATGGGCCCCAGGCTGGCCTGGAACTCACCGCAGTCCTCCTGCCTCAGCCTCCAGAGTGCTGGAATGACAGGCGTGCAGCACACACCTTAAGTTAAAGCTCAGTAAAGGGAGGCGGCACAGAGACAACAGCAAGAGAACAATGCAACAGCAAGTTCAGGTTGAACTGTGTCAACAGCCACACTAGAGGCGACGGGTCTGAAATACTGACCAAAAGATGAAAACAAAAACCCAACTATGTGCTGTGTACAGTAAGCCTTCTTTAAAATGTAACTGCGCGCGCGCGCGCGCGCGCGCGTGTGTGTGTGTGTGTGTGTCATAAGGAACGATAAAAGGCACAGGACATCGCTCATCGAGGGGCAGCTGAAGTGGCCGTGCTGGTAGTAACCGCCAAGTGGCCCTGAGGACACAGCCCTACACCCTGGCATCATATTAGGTTAAAAGAACCAACTCGTCAAGAAGAAATGAACAGCAAATACGCCCACATCCAGCAACGAGGCTTCAAATCCTCAAACAAAAGAGGGACACGACGGGAAGGTGAAAGTGGCCGGGCCACAACACACTTCCTGGACTTCTTTTTGTTGCGTGGTTCTGGGTGCTGAGCCCAGGACCTTCCCACTCAGCTACAACTCTCAGTCCCCCATTAAGCCATTTTTATTTCTGATTTTGAGACAGGGTCTTGCTAAGTCACTAAGCTGTCCAAGCTGGACTCAAATTTCCAATCCTCCTGCCTCAACCTCCCAGGGTACTGGGTGGTGACACTGTGCCCGGCTCATAATTACACTTTCCAACTCATCAATAACATAAAAAAATCAAGGATATAAACAACTGGAAGAATATGATCAGATTTTCTTTAAGATTTATAGACTACTCCATCCAGCAATAGCAGAATATGTATTTTCAAGTATACATAACTGCTCACCAAAGATGGTATCTTGCTAAGGCGTAATAATTTTTAAGAATTGAAATCATATGATTAATTTCTTTTATCATAGTAAAATTAGACAAGAAATCAATAACATACCTGGAAATTATACAAATATATATGAATAAAAGCAAGACATTTCTAAAATACCTGAGCTCATAAAAAACTAGAATAAGTGTAAAGCAAGCATAAAGATGGAAATAATGAAAAGGATAAATCAACAAAACTGACAGCAGAAAAATAAGAGTAAAACAGTGAACACAAAAAACTGGTTCTTTGAAATTATCAAAAAATTGATAAACCTCTACCCAGGCGACCATGAAACATGAGGCACAAACTGTCCTATGGCAAGAAGACCCTGGCCCAGCGCCTGCCAGTTTAGAATTTAAATAAAGCACGTACCAATTTACCATGAGACACAAACTTCCAAATTCACTCAAGAAGAAGCAATCTCAATAGTCCTATCTCTATTAAAGAAGTTAAATTCTTGGTTAAAAACAAAGGAAACCTCAGAAAAAGATGGCTGCACTGGACATGTGTACAGAATATTTATGTCAGAGATAATAATCTGTATCATCTATTCCCAAAGACAGCTGTGCACTTTACAATCCCCCTCGCCACACCTGAGACTATAGTCCAGGCTGGTCCTGAACTCACTATGCTGCGTAGCCCAGGCTGGTCTTGAACCCACAGCAATCCTCCTGCCTCAGTCTCTTGCATAGGCATGCACCATACCATGCCCAGCCTAATACTTTCCAATTTATAAGGTAAAAAAAGGCAATATGAGCAAATTAAAAAGCCACAGATCAATGCAGACACAAAATCCCTAACAAAATATTAGCAAACTGAATCCACCTAAGAGGGTAAAAAAAATGTATCACAAACACATGTGGTTTGTCCGAGCAATCCAAGTCTTGTTCAACACTGAAACATAATCAAGCCAAGCCTGGTGGCATAGGCCTGCAATCTCCACAGGTGCAGAGGCTAAGGCAAGAAGATGTCAAGTTCAAGCCCAGTATAGGCAAAGTAGCGAGTGTGTCTCAAAATCATAACTAAAAATAGGCTGCAGTTGCAGATGATTGTGAACACCGTGGACTAGATCCCTATCCCTAGTACCACCACTAAAAACACAAACCAACCAAACCACCCACTCACCCAGGCCCAGTGTGGAGCATAGCTCTGTGGTGCTATACAGTAGTTCAGAATGTGGGAGTCTGTGCACGCAAGTACACTGCCCTGAGCTATATCCTCAACCTATAAAACTGTCTTGTTTCCACAGAAAATCCCAAGGAGTCCATTAAAAAGGGTTGCCAAAACAGTAACGTAAGACTGTTAGGCTACAAGGTCAGCATACCAAAAATCAGTGGTATTTTGTGTTATCAGCAATAAAATTTAAAAACAGTACTATACAATCTAACCTAATGTCATGTGTGTTAATGGTTGGTACTGTTCTACAAAAAAATAAATAAATAAATGAAAAATAAATAAATAAAAAGGACCAGGCAGCCCAGGTCCTGAGTCTACTCTCTTCACTTTTACATTACTGGTCACAATCAGTGAGACTTTAAAAAGCTACAATTCACTACCTTTTAATTCTTCAAACAGAAGATTACACTGGTGAGAGACCAACCCTGTGTTTCTTGTTTCCGCTTCACGGAACTCTCTCTCCTCCTCCTCCTTACTAGACAGTGTCCTGCTCTGCAGTCAAGGCTGGTCCTGAACTCACCGCAATCCTCTTGAGTGCTGGGATTGCACACGTGGGCCACCATGGCCAGCTATTACGGGGTGCTGGGGATAGAGTCTGGGCCTCCTGCTTTCTGGGCAAGCGCTCTACCTGCTGAGCTAGACCCTAGTCCCTCAGGGAGCTCTTTCCCCAGCGCAGTCAGGCTAACTTTCAAGTCGACGCAACCTTCAGGGCTAGACGATGCTACTGCCCCACAGGGTGACTCCTGGATTGGCATGAAGAGACACGCACAAACTCATGTAACTCTCTCAGCACTTCTTTTTTGTCACTGTTGTTTTTTTCTTATTTTTCTTTCTCTCAGCATTTCTTAGTCTTGAAATTCCTTGCTAATGGCATCGTAGTCAACACCCCAGTGAACTCCGCGAGGGCAGGAACCATGTGCTCCGATCGCCACCCAGCCCAATTCTTGCCCATACACAGGAAGTACACTAAATGAGTTTATTTTTCTAAGTAATGAAAGAAATTGCAATACAATTATCACCAGCCGTGTGTGCATCTGCGAAAGAACGGCTGAAGCTGCCAGCACACTCAGAGGCCGTTCAATCAAACCTTCGGACATGTAGCCCCAGGAGGCGCTACACCGACCAGCACGGCCAACAACTTACACATCGTACTGTGGAAGAGCAGGAAATACTGTACCTGGAAGTTTAAGCTTTCTACAGCAAGAATTACAGTGATGCTTTGCTCTGAAGTTTTTGATTGCATCTTCTCCAAGATTTGCAGGGCCGAACACCATATCACAGGATCTGCGGGATTAACAGTTAACAAAGGAGTTGATGCCAGAAGTGCAAACCCAGAATACGAAAATATGCTTAATGAAATCGTCAACACTTATTACCTCTTTTCTTCCGCTTTTATCACAGATGGGTCAGTCAGATTTTCACCCACACCTTTTCGTGTATATACAAAAAAGATAATTTATGTTACACAACTGATAGAAACGCTGATGTTTACATAATAAGTCTGGGCTGAAAAGATATTTTTGATCTTTCCTAACCTGATAAAAGGACCAAGAGCAGGCAGAGTTCCTGCGGCATAAACAAGAATTCAATGTTAAGGTGTTGCAGGCAGGTAAATCCTGGTGCCGTCTGGCTCCTGACTCAACAGGCCCCACCTGTAAAGGTCTACAGCATCTGTCCCTGACGTACTACTCATTAGCAATGGACAATGTGGTACACGAAGGCATAATCCATAGGAATTTTAAAAGAAATATGCAGGCTTTAAGAAAAATATACCTTCCCATAATATATTTTTCTTTCAAAATATTTATAATGTGAACAGTAAGACTGGGGGGGGGGGGGTGGTAGCTCTGCGGTTAAAGCACTTGCCCAACAAGTGAAATCCCACCATATAAGCTGGATGTGGTGGTGCACGACTGAAATCCAAGCATTCAAGAGGCTGAGGCACAAGGACTGCCTTAAGTTCAAGGTCAACCTGAGCTACGCAGCGAGTTCAGGGCCAGCCAAGAGTGTACAGCAAAGCCCTGTCTCCACAGAGACTGTGACCAAATCTTGCTCTACCTCCAACTTCCCAAGACGTATTAGAAGTGTATTTCCTGTCAGTCTCCTATGTGTTCACATATAAAAATGTCAGGTTTGGTGGTGCACACCTGTAATTCTAGCAGTGGAAGGCTGTGGCAGGACAACTGCAAACAGAAGCCCAGCCTGGGAAATCTAGTAACTTATTGAGAATCTGTCTCAGATAAAATATAGAAAGCACGATATAGCTCAGTGAGAAAGCCCTGAGCTCATCTCAACTACTAAAAAAACCCAAATACCACCTACTGACATACGGACCGATCACAAACATTTAACCTATTTAGAACCCTGCAGGCTCCATGGTACAGCTATGACAAATGTTTATTTTAAACCTGTATCAGCTTAGGGTTCTAAATTAACAGATTTCTGTGTACCGCGTATAGTAGCACACACGCAGGTGTTAGGTCGTCGCGTGATGTCCCTTTGGCAGTACTTTGCGAAACTTACCCTGTAGGTCCAGCACCAGCAGCTCCCCTCGGGTGTACTCGTAAGTCCAGTGGCTGAAGGCCAGCATGATCTCCTCCAGCGTGTTAGTCGGGACAATTTCATCACCGTTATTATTGTTGTACTTTCGAAACTCTCCAGTCATGCACTCTTCCACAGCAAACCACTGCCCTGCCGAGTGGCAGTACAGCAGGAAAACCTCAAGGAACCTTATGAGAGACAGGTGCAGACATTACCAGCAGTTTTCTTGATGAGACTGGGATCAACAGGCAAAACGGTAGTAAACTACACACCCAGGATCAATAACGAAGGTTAAAAGGGGCCACCACGTGATTGTAGAAGGCCCCGAACCCATGTAAAAGCTTACCTCGGAGAATATGGTATGGATTTGGGTTTCATCTGATTGAAGGCAAAGGTGAGCTTCTGGGCGGCTCTCTGTTGTTGGATTTCCTACAGGAGGTGGGGGGGGGGGGAGCTTTGTGAATACTTAAGCTTTTATTTATGTGGCTTACTCACACTCCAGAAGCCAAATAATAAAGCTCAATTACGGCCCAACGCTGCCCCCGGCTGCACTTACTCGGAGGCAGAGACGCAGGACGGTGTCTTCTCCGTACACCCGCGCCCACGCGCTGACCACCTCGGGCAGGAAGGACTTGACGATGTAGGGCTGTCCCGGCCTGAGCACGCCGCGCTCCGACCACGTGCACTGCGCCTTCACTGCGCGCCGCAGGCCGCCTCCCATCTCCTCCTTACTCAAGAACTCCATCTTGGCACAGAGGCCCAGCTGCGACCACGAAGACATGCTGTTGTTCAGGGTGCTGGGGGAGCTTTCTTCCAGACGGTACACAGTAACAGGCTCCCCTGCAACACCAAAGGACACCGCGGGACAGCGATGACAAAGTCTGAAAAACTCCAAGTGCTTCTGGCTAGTGCATTTTAATTTTTTAAAAAACCAAGTTCTGAGTGACAAATAATATGCAATCAAATGTTTCCTAGTATCTCCGAATTCATGTGTAAAGACAAGCACTTTGTAAATTCTAAACATGTCAGGATAAACTTCAGTTAATGAAATTCTAAGCACTTCTTTTTTTGGTCATACTGGGGATTTGAACACAGGGCCTTGTGCATGCTAGGCCGCACTTCACCACTGGCTACACCCCCGACCCTATACGTACTTCAGAGCTTAACTTCGGGTAGGAGTCTGGAGGCACGATGTCAACTTATCTGCTTTGTTAGTAGACAATGTGTTAAGAACTATAGTTAGAACACACATCTGTGGATATGTCAGTAAGAGAGAAATTTAAAACTTGTGATGCTTCTTCCACTCGGGTACGGTTACCACATCATGCGTGCGGCAGCTAGAGGAAGAATCCACGCACAGTGCCACCGGCTAATGTGGCTGGCTGCTGTCCCCGTGCGGCACTTTACCTCTTGGCGGCACTGGTGTGAAGGGAATGCTCTGCGACAGTCTCATCAAGTTATTTCTTTCCACGGCTGGGGACAAATGAGAGAGAATCAATGAAACTTCTGGAGGCTGAAAACATTACCAACTCTTATTTTTAATATTACTGACCTGAATAATAATAATTTGTATCCATAACTGGCTTGAATGGAGAAGCGAGACCTAAAATGGCAAATAAACAAAAGACTGTTTTTGTAATCATCTTAAATTTCCTTCCAATAACATTTTACTCACAAAAATAGAAAAAATTAAGTAATAAAACGGGTCCACTATGGGCCTTATTCCCCTATGTCAGTCTAGGGGCTACCCCACTCCCAACTCTGGACGGAGAAAGGCACGCAACACCTCGCAGCCTCCGCCACCCTGCGCTCTCCCACGATGCCAGCTCCGCAGATGTTACACACCTTTGTTCATTCCTGACCTGCAGGACTTGGGACTGTGGCCAGGTATCTATTCTAGACAGACTTCTGGAGCGTGAAGCACTCTCCAGGACCCTCCGCTGTCTTTTACATTTTCTGAGAACTTTACCTTTAAATGTCACCAAGGACAAAAATGGAGATAAAATCGTATCAATGAAAAACTGCAGACTGCAGGTGAAAAGCAGCCCTTGTCTTGGGGAAAAAGTCATCACACTTAACTGTATGGTAAGTGCATAACGTGTGTGCGCCCCACAAACCAACACACACGTGTGCTTATTGACAAGGACAGCAGAGGATGTCTCCAGGCCTCTGGTGGATGGAAGGCAGAAGCCACCATGGAGAAGAAAGGGTAAGAGTCATTTACAAGGGACTGTTTCCTCAGCATCACTATTAAAAAGACAGGGAAGTGTCCACCTGCATGCAACATCTGGGGAGCTGGAAGCAGGTTAGCAAGAACAGGATTAATTATGTAAAAATCAGAATGGCCTTTAAGCATACACCCATTGAGATCTCCGGCTGTCCCAAAAGGTACCATACATATGAAACTTAAAAATTATAAAATACAAACATTTCTTTGCTCAGGACTGATTGGCACGTACATGAAGTAAAACAAATTCTGTGAGAAAAACTGTGCTAGAGCCGAGTTCCAAGCACGGTGCCCACAGCTGCCGTTACCAGGAGACAACAAAACTTCGGGACATCCCCCATTCTATTTCTGTACGCAGGCGTCACCACGCAAGTGAAGCCGCAAACGGGGCACAACTGGAACAGGGGAAGCTAAAAAGGCAAGACCACCAAATGTTCTTTATTTTCTCTTGGAGACAGGGTATCCCTCTCTATAGTCCAGGCTGGCCTCAAACTCATAGCAATCTCCTCCCTCAACCTGAGTGCTGGTACTCCAGGCGTGTGCCACTGTGCCCGGCTTACCCTGTAGGTACCCTGTAGGGAACTGAACTCAGTGACTTGTACCTGGTAGCCAAGGGAGTTAACCACTACGCTATTCCTCCAAACTGCCATGCAAAGAATGGACAGCAGATTTTAGTGAATGACAGCGTAGAGCAGAACAGTGATGCAACCAGATCGTCTAGAACAAGGATTTGGTGGTACAGCACAGACCAAAAGCCAACAGCAGGGAGCCCAGACTGTACACCTCCTTTGAGAACTTACTTGGTAGTAACTACTACTTATGAACAGAGCATCCCCTCCACAAGGCCACGCTCCCCCACTCCAGGCAGACACCCAACAGAAAGTCCGTACTGATGGGTGCCAACCAACACAAGAACGTCCACAGCCACAGGTGCCGAATGCGGGGACGTGCTCACACGGTGATAACTCCCCAGGGCGTGTCAGTCTAGGCTACGTATGCATTTACACTTCAATAAAAGATTTAAAGATGATGGTGTCAAGTGAAAGCAGCAGGGGCTGGGCAGTGGACGAGAGGTTCTGGAGATGCCGACAGGTAAATGCAACAGGACTTTACAAGTGGAAGTCAAGGTGGTCACCGGCAACGCACGGGGACTCCACAGAGGTGACAGAGAGCATCATTCATTATTTGAACTCAGGGCCGTGGGTTTGCTAGGCAAGTGGTTTAAACCCTGAGCTGCTCCTCTAGCCCAAAAAATGTCTGTATTAAAACTGACATGAAGAAGGAATGTCCAACTTCCCTGGCTCTATCAAACTTGAAAAGCCTAAAATATCTCATGCAGAACATGGTGGCATTATTTAATACTGGATCATACAGGATTCACTTGTTCACACTACATCACAAGGACTCACCATTTAATGCTCCTTCTTCAGGTGGCCTAAAGAAACATCAAAAGTAAAATGTAAGCTGTGCTGCAATTTTCGCTAATTTTCTTGAATTTTACAGTTGTAGCAACTACTCAATTAAGCACTATTAAGGGAAGTCTGACACTTCAGGTTGACACTGGAGTAGGTGTCATTTCTCCTTAGCCACAAACCCATACATGGGTATGTGCGTGTCCACGCGTATCTCTCTCTCATTTTTTTGTGCTATCAGGGATTCAACCCAAGTCCCCATACACGTTAGCCATGTTACCATCCACAGTCCTGATCATTTATTTTGACGTAAGACCTCAGGAAATTGTCTGGGCTGGCCTTGAATTTGCAACCACCCTGCCTCAGCCTTCGGAGAAGCTGACATGGCAGGCACACACTGCCTCAACTGGCCGCATGTGGTCTCTGGCTTATGCCTAGGGATTACTAGGAGTCTGGCTCAGATCCAAGGAGGGAGGGAACGCTGGAATACAGATCACTCCTTCAAATCGGCTTCCCTTCGCAAGCAGCCCACGTCACAGAGAGACCAGCATGTGTCCAGCATCAGATGGGTACCAAAACACATCTTTAATTCTAAAACACTAATCCCTAAGATGGAAACAGACTACCTTCAATTCTCCATCCTCATGTCTTGTCTGTACTGAGATTCTTACTTTCTGGGGACAATTATCTGTTGGGCTGCCTCGGTTTCCACAGTGGGCTTTGGCGCAGCACCAGAGCTTCCTATGGGATGCACCTGCACGCAGGCGCTCTCGTGCAGACAGTGCATTCCTGCTCTAACCATCGATTGTTTTCCAAATGCAGGTGCAAGGTTTAACTGGGAAGCTGAATACAGAAATTAATCAACTGCAAACTACAGGCTCCTTCGAGGTCTTTTCAAGAGTCATCTGGAATGATCATAACTATGCCACTATTGGGCAGACAATGCCCAATAATCACGATGTTTCAGAGGCTAATGATGAGAAAAGGTTAACTTACATTTCTCTTTTTGATGGTCTATCTTGTAACCAGTCCTTTAGTCAAAGATAAGCACAAAGAAAAAACTTAGAGACAAGCGTATGCCTAGATGCAGCACAATTGTTTAGCACTTTGTTTCTTGTACTTTTATTTATTTTTTTTTAAGCAGCATGAGGATCACAGACAGGGCCATGCAGTGGAAGCAGGCGAGCAGAGCGTCACTGGCTCCAGCCCAGACCAGCTTCTGCGCTACATCTTAATAATACCAGGCTGTTTTCTGATTGTAAAATTATGGGTCCTTTTTCCAAAGAACACCCAAGTACAGACAGAAAAATTAAAACCATAGCAACTGTAAACACCCCAAGACATTCCCAGGCACGCAGGCGCACTTCATATAGGTGTCCTGTGTGTAAATGCACACAGTTTCATCGTGCAGATTCACAGTAACATATCTAGGTATGAATTTATTCTTATTTTCTCAGTATGGGACAGCAGCTTCTGAATCTGGATTTTTTTAGCCAGGGTCTTGCTCTGTAGACCAGGCTGGCCTCGAAGACACACAGCAATCTTCCTGCCTGCACCTCGCAAGTGCTGGGATTATAAGGTGTGCCACCATGCTCAGCTAAGTGGTGCTGGGGAGCTGAACTCAGGGTCTGGGGCTCGCCAGACAAGCGATCTCACTCGTGTGCCACTCCTCCAGCCCACCCGCCTCTCTTTATAGAGCTGTAAGGTATTTTCAATCTGGATGTCTGAATCTGTGTTGCATTTTAGTTCGACTTATTCTTCGGATATGCTTTCCTATGGTACCTAACCTCCACGAAGTATTTCTTTCCCCTCCTTTTTTTTCAAATATGCCAGTCTTTTCTTTTTTTTTTTTTAAATACTGTGTAGCTTAGGTTCAAAACGGAACTCTGCAAAAGGGGGTTACCCGGTTCCTGGAAACTTCACTGACAAACTCCTTACTCCTGTGGAAGTAACTAACAACATCATGTTTAATATCACATGTCTCAAGTTAGTACTTTAGTGATCATAAGAAGTGGCTCCTGTGTGACTAACTGTACTGGAATAATTTCCAATTTTTTTCTGAGTTATCTTAATTGTTGAAGTTCCCCTTTAAAGGGAGTTTGCAAAATCAAGCACTAGCTAGACCGGCAGGGAACATGTTCACGTAGCAGTTCAACAACAGTTGATTCTGCCTGCCCTTTTCATAAACCTTCCTTTAAACGCTCCTGACTATTCACTGGAGGAAGAAAGTTTGGTGTAACTGACACCATCCGTTGAGGTAACTGAAAGCTTGATACACAGTCTCATATGAAACACTGTCACTTTGTAGCTTTTCCTTAAAAAACACATATGTAATCCTATGTATCAGTTTAGTTGAAATGTACACACCGGTAGCAATGCTGCCTTGGAATCTACTTCATGGGCATCTTCTGCTGAAGGCCTTCGACTACTGCTGTCTGCTAAAGGAAAATGCAGAGGTAAAAATTCATAGAACTAACAGCTTTAAAAAAAAATACAGACTAACCAAATTTAAGTATATCTAGTAAAGCACAGACTTCCTAACATAATTTATCCTCTCCCCAATACTGCCAGACACAAAGTTATTGAGGCCCATAAGGCTCTTAGATTTCTCAGTTTAAGTAAACCACTCAGCCTCTTATTTGTGAAAAGGCATTTAGAACAAGAACACAAAAGTAAAATCCTTTTTCCTTTTTCCAAATCACTCTTACAGGAGCATTCAAGGTCATCAGCTTCTTACATATTCTTCCAAGGAAATTTTTTGTTGTGTAAATATATAATGTGACTCCTCTTAATATATATATATGACACAGGATCTTGCTGTGTAGCCCAGTCTGTTCCTGAACTCCCTGTGTAGTAGCTCAGGCTGGCCTTGAACTCATGGCAATCCTCCTGCCTCAGCCTCCCAGGTGCAGGGGAATCTAGCCCATGGCCTTGTGCTTGTTGAGCAAGTGCTTTGACCACTGAGCTCTGGCCCCGGCCACTTCCAATTTCTTGCTATAGGGAAGAACACTGCGATGCATCAGCCCTCACTTCCCAATGCAAGATGTCGTCTCTGTCATTTGCTTATTCTAAACGAACTTTAAAATTAGGACCATTAAAACTAAAAAAAAAAAAAGTGTTAAAACCTTATAATGAATTTTTGAAGATCTCAGAATAGAAGCTGCATGCCATGTATAAAGACTAGGTCAAAGTACATTAGAAGTCTCGGGGTTGAAGGAATGGCACAGTGGCTAAAGCACTTGCCTAGCAGGTTCAAGGCCAAGTTCTCTTCCCCAGTATCACATAAGCCAGGTGTAGTGGCACACGCCTGTAATCCTAGCACCTGCTGCTTAGGAGGCGGAGGCAGGAGGATTGCCACTGAGTTCAAGGCTAGCCTGACATAGTGACTTCAGGACCAGCCTGGGCTACAGGACCAGAACTTGTTTAAAAAAACAAAAAAAGAAGAAGATGATTCTAAGAAAAACTTCTTTAGGAGGATGAAATGACAGCTTACATTTCCAGAGACTCCTGGGTGCTGAGCCAACTAAAAACATGATGTAACTATACTGTGAGAAACGGTATAGTTTGTGTGTGTTTTGTAAACAGACAGTCGGAAAAGACTTTTTGGTCCCTGCCTTGTTCAGAAGGTCAAAGATGAGGTCTGAAAATGACAGGCACAAGCGCAGCCCCAGAAGCGAGCCGGCTCTGGCAGTGACCCGAGTCATCTCACAGCGTCACCAGACATTTCCACTCTTCCCTCCGAGTTCTTGCGTCATCTTTTCCTCTCTCAGTGTCTGTCCTATGTACCCAGAGTGTATGGGGCACAGATGAATCTCTGCATCCCTGTTTACAATGCCCAACAGCTGCAAGTGTATTGGGGAACTGGTGACCAATTTCCAGTCCTTTACTATCTTGTCACACTGTGCTGTCACCTTCCTCAGATATCCTTCCCCATGCCCAAAAACCTGCCTTTGTGTCAGCATCTTTGTGCCCCATCTTGGCTTTCACGATTATCACTATTAAATATAATATTTGCAATAACTTTACTTACATTAAGGAATTCCATTCTATTCTAAGAGTTTTAGTCAGGACTAGATTTTAAATTTTATTGAGTGCTTTTTCGGCAGCTACTGATAGAGACCTATAGTTTTTCTCCTTTAATCTGACACTTATATATTAGTAATTGTATTTTTGAATGTTGAGCCAATTTGCATTTCTATAAAAATCCCAACTTAGCAAGGACGCAGCTGCTGGATCCAGCCAGAGAGGAGAGAAGGGTGGTAGGAGGACACGCGCAACTGTGCTTCTGCTCTCTCTCTTCTTTTTCTGAACCAGAGTCTCACTCTATAGCTCAGGGTGGTCCTCAACTCACAGTGTAGGCCATGCTGGCCTCAAACTCATGGCAATCCTCAGGCCTCAGTCCACAGGGCACTGGGATTAAAGGTGTGTGTCACCACAGCCAGTGTCTTAGTTACTTATCTTACCTCTGACAGTATACCCAACACCCACAATTTAAGAGAGGAAAGATTTATCTGACTCAGTGTCAGACGGCCTCTCACACACAGTCCATTGATGGGGCAGCCACAGGGGGCAAGGCAGAGACCAGAGAGCTGCTCACCCCACTGCAGATAGAAGCCAGGTCAGGCAGGAGCACAGTGAAGCCTACAGACTGGCAAGGCTAGGGTGGAAGAAGCTGTAATAGCGTTTCTTCCTCCTTTAATCAGTTCAAGCTGACAGCTGGGCACACCCCCAGGAGCAGGTGCCCCTCCCTCGCTTCCTGGCCCAGGAGTTAACAACATATACCCAGAAGCTCTGCCCTGGGCACCCCTAATCCCAACAGGTTGATACAATCTTTTCAGGTCAAAATCCAAGCATCTATCTGCACCTTCCAGCCAGCGCCACCTCCCAATAATACCCAGTTCAAAATACATGAGGCTTTTGGGGGTCAATGATGACCCAAACCATAGCACTCGGCTTATGTGGTGCTGGGGAATCAAACTCAAGGCCTTGTACTTCACTGCTGTGCCATTCCTCAGCCCCACACATCTGTATGATTCTAAAACCATTTTGAGAGAGAGAGAGAGATCGGTTCTTTATCCTTGTTATCATTCGTTCCAACTTCTTTCTCATTTACCATGTGTCAGGTAAGGTAAACTCATTTATATAGCTCTCTCCTGAAACACAATAAAAAACTCAGGTCTTCACAAGTATGCCACAGAATCAAAACAGTCTGAAAATGGTGTGTAAATACAGTCTTAAAATAGGTCCACTGAACCTACACTACTTCCTCCTTTTAAACAGGCACGTATGTGTTAAGCTGAGTTTCTGCCTCCCATGTGTACTAACGACACTACCTGGCATATTAGGCGTCTCTGAATACTCCATGAGGGTGCTTCTCGCATCATTCTGCTGTTCCTATTTGAAGAAAGAAAATCATGCAATTATTTTCAAAGTAAAGGAAAATATAGAAAGAAAAAGCCCCACATTGTTACATCAACATTAATCTCCAAGTTAATAATGTCTAGTTAGTAGGCACTAACTAATTTGACACAATACTTCTACCAGAATGCTCATCATTTAAAATACATATGTGAGTATCAGTGACAAAGCACACTGAAGTCTACCACTTGCAAGGCACTAAGGAACCTGGCCTGACCCCCGCTGCACAATCGAACCTGGACCACAGGAAACAATCCTTCATAGAAATTCTTACATCATCATAATGTTCTGGCTTTAGAAAAATCGTATTCTTTGATTCTCTGCCAGCTGCTCACTCCTACACGCAAGCTCTCTAAGTGGGAGGCACGGCCTCTCCTGGGCCCTCTTACACCTCCGGATGCAGCTATATCATTGCCTTTCAGGTGCTGAGGCAGCTCTATCGGGTCACTCATGACATTTTCTGACAGGAAACACTAAAACTTAGTTAGCAACATTTGCTAAAAACTTGCCCTTGCCCATTGTATACCCACGGCTCCTATTCATCCACCACAAGCTCATTGGTAGGCAGTCATGGTCTAACAAACTGTGGGGTCGGTAGAAAGTCAAGCTTAGTAAGAAGTTACAGAAAACAATTAGGGAAAAGCACTATCAGAAATGTAATTAAAAATGTGAGTAATTTACACATTTTTTCATGTACCTCTATTATTTCTACTTTTTTTCAAGCTTCAAATATTTGGGACATCAAATATTTGCTAAAACTAATTCTACTTTGAATTAAATATCAAAAGTGAAATGAAATTGAATAATGTTGTAAGAATTTACTTACATTAAGCAGTTCTTTTATTTTGTTCGATGTTTCTTTAAACTTCTGTAAATCGATGCTATCTCTGTGCCCTTTAATAGAAAAACAAGATCCAATTAAAAGTTTTTGTTTTTCCTTACTTACCAAAATAATGGCCAGGATACAAAAATCAACATTAACATCATCAGCTGCTTTTCTATACACCAATAATGAGCAAAGAAAGAAATCAGAAAAGTGGTGCCATTCACAACAGTATGAGACAAAAAAAAAAAAAAAAAAAAATCACAAAAAAACCCTCTAAGGCTCAGCCCGACTAAGGGGTTAAGACTTCTCCAATGTAGGGCTGGAGGAGGAGTAGCTCAGCAGTTAAAAGCCTTTGCCTTGCGAACACTTGAGTACCGGAATTCCATTCTCCAGAACAGCATAAGCTGGGCATGGTGGAACACACCTGTAATCCTAGGACTCAGGAGGCTGAGGCAGGAGGATTGCTACTAGTTCAAGGCCAGTCTGGGCTACACAGTGAGCTCAGAACCAGCCTGGACTGCAGAGACCCTGTCCCAAAACACCATCACCACCACCACCACCACCACCACCAAACCTCTCCAATGAAAATTGGAAACACTGAAAACAGAAACTGAAGATCATACTAGAAGACAGAAAAATGTGCCATGTTGATGAAGCAGCAGAATTCATGTTGTTAACATGGCTGTATTGCTGCAAGCGATACAGATTCTGTGCAGTCACCATCAAGGTTCCAATGATTCGCTTCACAGAAATGAAAAACAGTCCTGAACACTCGTACGGCAACAGAAAAGACCCAGCACACACAGAGCAACCATGAGCAACTGGGGGAAACACCCTGATAGCCAGTCTCACACTGGTCTGCAAAACCACAGCAACATACCAGCACTGTCGGGTGCAGGCACAGGCACAGGCACACACACCACCGCAGCAGCACAAAGGCCAAAGGCAACACCCCACACCCACAGCTGCCTGGTTCCCGGCAAAGGAGCCACAAACATTATGTCGGAGACTCTTTAACAAATGGTGCTGGGTAACTGGAGATCCCTATGAGGAAGATGAAATTAGATCCCTCTCCCCTAAATAAACTCCATTCAAAAGACTCAAAACTCTGGGTGTAAGACCAGAAACTAAAACCTGGAAGAAAGGAGCACAGAAGCCATCAGCCATTAGCACAGGTTACCTGTGCTTCCTGAAAAACAACTCCAACGGAAGAGGAAATAAAATAAGGGGCTGGAGGAATAGCATAGCTGTTAAACTGCTTGCCTAAAGTTCAGTTCCCGAGCACCACATAACTAAGGTGTTGTGGCGCACACCTGTAATCCCAGCACTTAGGAAGCTGAGGCAGGAGGACTGCCACTAGTCTGAGGCCAGCCTGCGGTCCACAGTGAGTTCAGGACCAGCCTGGACTACAGAGCGAGACCCTGTCTCAAAAGTGAATGAATAAATGAATGGACAGAGGAACTGAGCAATTCTCAATAAAAGTACAAATGGCCAAAGAGTTCATGAAAGTGTTCAACATCTTTAGCCATCCAAACTGGGATTCCATCCTACTCTACTCAAAATGGCTACTATCAAGAACATAGAAAACAACCGACACAGGTAAGGACGTGGGGAGCAGGAGCTCTTACACGGCTGATGGGAAAGCAGAGTAGTACAGCACCTAGGACAGCAGTACGGTGTTTCCTCAGAGACACTAAAACGCCCCTTGACTGAGCCATGTTATTACTCCTCTGGACAAAGGAAATGGAACTAAAGCCAGCACACACTGAGGCAGCTGCACCCTGGTTTGCTGTGGCACAGTTCCTAAGAGCCAGACACGAAGCCACCTAGGGATCTGCTACAGGTGGGTGGGTGTAGGAAACACCTACACACGATGGAACATGGCTTGCAGTAACAGCTGAAACTAAGAGCTTCGTAACGGAATCCCACATGAAGTCAGGGAACAGCCTGAAGTTTAAAAGAAAAAAAGGGAAGATAATTTTTGCTACTGATAATAAAAGTTAAAAGCTACACATCTATATGCCCCTCTAGCAATACATTTCATGTCCGGTTTTGGATTTATCTTCTGCCTATAATATCAGCACCCAGAGGATCACTGGTTCAAGCCCAACCTAGGAACTCTGCAACTTAGTCAGATCCTGTTTCAAAATAAAACATAAAAAGAGGCTGGAATGTAGTTCAGTATGAAGATGCTGGGTTCAATCTCCAGTAACCAAAACACACACACACACACACACACACACACACACACACACACACACACACACACAGAGAGAGAGAGAGAGAGAGAGAGAGAGAGAGAAGAGAGAGAGAGAGAGAGAGAGAGAGAGAGAGAGAGAGAGAGAGAGAGGCTGACTGACTGAGATAGATGTTATGTAGAAAAAGGCCTGTATCAAATCCAGTGAATCCCATACAGCCTCTCAGTCAATACCGGCATGCTCTGTGCGTAGCTAACTTGCTGTGCTGCCTGGACATGAAGCTTTTATGTGGACTTATTAACATAGTCTTTAAACAATCTTTCCAATGCTCTACATCTGGGTCATTTTCTGTGCTGGGATGGCTGGACAAGGATCAGAGACAAGGTAGAAGACTTCCTGCTGGAAGCATCTACGTCCTCTCTGAGGCCTAGGGCCTTGCTGCTCCAGGCCCCAAATGACCTGGGTCATTTTCTGAGTCCTATGCACAACGTTTGTCCTTTATAGAGGCTGCACCAACTGAATGTCCACCAATCTAGGTGTTATGTAAACTCCATCTGACCTTCACATGACCAGACTGCCTGGGTACCTCACTGCCAAGTAAGACACAATTATGCTGATCTTCCAAGATTCCTGGTTTCCCTGCAGACTTCAAGTAATTACTAGTGGTGCCATTTTTCACTCTCAAATTTATCCTCGTTTGGGGAAAAAAATTACAGGGTCACCCTATTTACACCAGTCTTTGCCTGTTTTTCCAATCTCTATTGCACCTTTTTATAGCTCCAGGAGTACCTAAAACTTATGAGTCACGAAGTTTTTAAAAGACAGAGCCCTGAATTTTTGCACAACTGGTGGTGGTACAGTAAACTGCAAAGGGACAGATGTCACTGTAACTCTTTTAAAGAGCAATTCAATGGATCTCCCCACCCACTTCTGCTTCCTGTAAGGCGGTGTGCGTGTCACACAGCACATTTTTATTAGCTAGTTAACTATTTTCCTTTTACTGTGAAAAGTGAATAATCTTAACACACAAGTAAGAATTTGATAAACTTACCTACAAAAGCTCCAAATTCCGTACTGTCTCCTTGTGCACCTTTAGAGCCAACAGTTTCTAGGTCTTTGGCTGTATTTTCCAAGTGACTTTTACAACTTGGCTGCGAAGGTGTACTAATAGAAAACTTGGTTGGTGGAGAAGAAACATGCGGTGTGCTACTAGGCGAACTGCCCACTTTTTGACTCTTATTAAATAATTTCAAGATTTCTACCCCATATCGCCGCTGCCGCAGTTCTGGAGGAGAAATAGCACTTGGGGATAAGGCACCACAAGAGGAACCAGCCTCTGGAAAATGGAATTCTTTTCTATGGGGTATGACTGATAAATCTTCACCAAGTAAGTTACACTGGGGATCGTTCTCATCTTTCATAAAAACATTGCAAAAAAAAGGATTACTACTTTCAACATCACCTTGAGGAAGAGAAGAGCTAAGTGTATTTGCAACACTGTGTTTTTTCCACAAAGAAGGTCTTACAGGACCTTCATCCATAAGGTTTTGAGCCAAATGTTTGGAAATGCTCAATTCCCGCGTGATCTCATGATGCACTTTGCTAGCTTCTGAGGCTTTCTGGGCAGTCAGTGTTTTCAATGTATCTACTGTCAGAGCTGAAAGATCTTGCAAATGGCCAATCTGAGAATCTAATGACTGTAATGATCTTTTTATGTAGTTGACACGGTCTCCAACTTCTTTAATCTGAATGGACATCTGCTCCACTCTGCAGGAGAGAAATCGACTTTTTAGAAATGTTAAAAATAAAAGTAGAAAGAAATCAGGTTTAGTCTCAATAGTGGTGATGGTAGAAATTGTTATATATTCTCAAACATATAAAAATAAGACACTTATTTATATAAGGCATACCCTATGTTTCTGGAGGATGCAGTGGTAATGCTATTATATTAAAATGCAAGGTCTAAGCCAGTCCTGTACCAGTGCAGGCTGTAATTCTAGTATTCTGGAGGCTGAGGCAGGAGGATTGCCAAGTTTTTACCAAGTTTAGGCAAGTTACTGAGATCCTGCCTCAAAATAAAGATAAAAATGGGCTGGGGAGGTAGTTCAGTATAAAGACCCTGGGCTCAATCCCCAGTACCAGAATAAATAAACATGTAAACATAAAGCACCACAAAAATACAAGGTTTAATACTTTTTTTCATTTTGGCAGCTACTTATTCCAATTTCCTTCCCTCAAAATGTATATGCAACTCCATGTACACAAAACTACCATTACTCTCACAATACAAATGCCATGTGCTTCCAGGATGCAGCAAAGACAACAGAAAGATTTTTAAAATGCAATTTTTTTGAGGCTGAAGGAATAGCTCAGTGGTTAGAGAACTTGCCTAGCAAGCCTTAAGGCCCTGAGTTCAATTCCTGCTTGCAAAAATTCCAATCAAAAGAAATCAAGTCAAGCCAAACCAACCAACCAACCCACCACCCAGCCAGCCAGCCAAAAAAACCACACAAGGCTGAGGATGTGGCTCAATGTGAAGCCCTGAGTTTAATTCCTAGTACTGAAAGAAAAAAAAAAAATAGCAAGAGATTAATTGGACCACATAAAATGGCAAAAGAACTGAACTGTCTCCCCGATATTTAATGAAAATGAAACTGTATTAATTTGATACGATAAACTGAATGACCATGTATAAGAGACATAACTAAAAAAATCAATTCTGATTCTTAATTAATTGTAGAGAGATTCTGAACCTTTCAAAAGTGACACGAATTCTTTCTTCACTTCCTGAATGGAATTTGTCATCTTTTTCATTAAAATACATCTCAACACACTGCTCTTCAAAGTCATGAAGTTTCTTTTGATCTTCTTCTGTTAAGAAAAGTTCTAAGGATAGAAAAAAAGAAATGAATAAAATGAAGGGTTCTCCAGGCTTTCCAACTCCAGCTCTTAAGTCTTGCGAAGTATTCAGGCTCTTGTCAGTTCCTCTCCAGTTGTTTTCTCTTTTCACTGCTGTGCTTCTAAAGCACCAGACAAGTGTGTCTTTTTGGTTCACTCACAGAACAGTTTCAGGCACTTTCTCCTAGTATCTCTTTCTCCCACACACGGCTTTTTCCTTCTCTTCCTCCTCCCTCACATCCAGTCAGAGGAATTAGAACTAATTTAGTAGAACAGAAAGCCACAGTAAAAACGTAGGCACGATCTGCCACAACGAGGCCCTGGGTGGTACTCACAAGGTACCAAGCTTGTTATTTTAAGCGAGCAATGAACGGGCGCAGAACAAGCCGGGCACAGCTGCGCACTACGGGAATCCTGCCCTTGGGAGGCCAGTCTGCGCTGTGTAGGCAAGCTTAGGGCCAGCCTGTGCTAGAGCATGTCCTTGCCTCAAGAAAGTTTGTACAGCGGCTGCACTGTTACCTGGCATGTGGGCTGCCCACCGCCAGGATGGCTTTGACTGTGGGCTAATCGGATTTGCAATAAGCATTTTTCTTTTTGAAGACAGAGTCTCCCTGTCTGGTCTAGGCTGGTCCTGAACTCTCGGTAAGCTTCCTGCCTCAGTCTCCCAAGTGTTGGGGTGGCAAGCGTGAGATACCACACCTAGCTTACGTGGTGAATGCTGGGGGAATCAGGGCCTAGTGCTTGCTAGTCAAGTGCCCTACTCGTTGAGCTATGCCCTCAGCCCCTGTGATATACTTTCTTAACACATTATAGAATATCTTTGCAATATTTTGGGTAAATTTATTGTGTTAATTATGTTAGATATTGTAAATGAGACCCAAGACAATTTTTCTGCATTCAATGTGGCCCAGGCAAACCAGAAGTCTGAACATTCACATTCTAAAGGCAGTCCAATACCAAGCTTTTATCAATTCCACTAAAAATCTCTGCTTAAGAAAATTTAACAAAGTCTCTGGAACAGAAACATTAACTAAGTTCTCTAAATAAACTCAACATCTACCCTTCAGTGTAGTACAGACATTTGATAAAGTTATTTGCTTTATTTTACGTACTTGGTCCATCAGAAGTCTTATCTTTCTTTCTTCTTTTACATACGCAGCAAAAAAGAGAGACTATATGGCTGAGAACGATAAGCGGAGGGGGCAGGACAGGCTTCTCATGATAGGCCATAATGAAATGGTACCGCTGGTACTTCCATACAATGTTGGAAATAGCTTTTACTTGTAAGTACACATTGCTAGAGTGGCAAAGGATGAAAATAACACACATTTAGCTAATCACATCTTAAAGTTTTAAATACTAATTTGTAATATAATTCTGTAATACATCAGAACTCTTAAGTTATTCAGTAAGATTAAAAGTAAATGAAAACCTAAAAAAATGCAAGAAGTATAAGGCAAAAAGGTTCATACAGTTGAGCACCTTGAAAAGATATTATCAGGCAAGTGATTTTAAGATTTTTAAAATTATATATAAATAGCTAAAACATAAGAACATGTCCATCTTAATAGGAATCGGTGTAAATAAAAACAAGATCCTTTTATGTTCTATTAAAATGTAACTAGTAAGTAATAATACCTAATGTTGGCAGAAGTTAGGGGCACAAGTTTATTTCAACTTTGAACTCAGTAAGCCCCAAAACTGTTTATCCCCAATAGTTCTACTTTTAGAAGAACATTCTAAAAAAAAAAATACTTAAGTTATTGTTCAAATTATAATGTGGTCTTTGGGAGGAACAATTACAAGATAACTGACCATTATAATATATTGGCTTAAATATTAAGTTTTTAAGACAAAGTCTCACTTTGCAGTCCAGGTTGTTCCTAAACTCACTATGTAGCTCAGTTTGGCCTCAAACTCATGGCAATCATCCTGCTTACCATATGCTGGGATCACACCCAGCTTATGCACTGCTGGGGAATTAAACTCAGAGCCTATACACTGCTGTGCTATTCCTGTAGGTCCAAATATTACGTTCCATAACACGGAGAAACAGGTAATCATTAAAAATAGAGGAGAGGAGTATCTGTTGTTTTGCTTGTTAAAAATAAAATATAAAGTACAAGGGTATTATTTTTGGGACAAAAAATGTCACAGCTTATATCCAAAAAGCATGATTCATACACCAAAGTATTACGAATGGGATTTCTGATGATCTTTGCATCGGCCTTTTGGTCTCTACACTAAAAATGCACTCCTTGGTAAATCCAAGGAGAATCTCGGGTAATTTAGAAATTTAGAATTTAGAAAAGTACCGCATGTTCAAAGATACATCAAAAGGTTAGAAGTCAGTTGATTTGGAAAAACATTCACCATTTGTAATTTTTAAAGATAAGTTTAGTACTTTAGCTTTTAGTATTTTTAGAATTTAAAGTCCACATATTCCATCAGAAGGCATGGTACGGCTCCCAGTGGCCCTGTAGCAGCACCTGCCGAAGGGTCTTACTTGAAGAATGCAATGAGGAGGTTCACCATGATGATGTACTGCACAAAGAGGTAGACAGCCTGCAGGAACGGGGTGAGCCAGCTGCCGCGTCCACACAGGTGGGGCACAGCCGAGTCATTCGCACACGCTGAGAGCGAGCGAGAGAGAGAGAGAGAGAGAGAGAGAGAGAGAGAGAGAGAGAGAGAGAGAAAGAGAGAGAACATCAAATAAAGAAGTCACCAGGAATGCATACTAATTAGTGCTTTGGCTGACTGCACTTGAAAGAAGCTTTGATCACATTCACATCTGCTCCCCAGACTCGAGCCAACCCCTCTGGAAAGGTCTCTACAGAAAATATATCCCTTCCATGGGAGGATGCAGAAGGGGTGGGGATGGTCCTGCCCCATCACTCCACCCAGACAAGGAGATACATTTGGTGACCGACCTCCTCTGCAAGGCAGGTGTGGCCGGAGGAGCAGAAAGAGGACCCATCCTTCCACTCTGCTGACACCACACCAGGGTCGGAAAGCAATCGAGCTGGGGCTGGCAGCACAGACTTAGAATCCCAGTGCTCTAGGAGGCTGAAGGAGGACCCAAAGGCGGGGCCAGCCTGAGCAACGGCGCGACCTGCTGAGACACTGTCTCAAAACAAGAAAGAGACGTGGATGGCGCCTGGCACAAAAGCCCAGGTTCAATCCCTAGAACCACCAAAACCACCTGAAGTGAGCAAGAAAACAGAAACTCTGAACCTTAAAAGTATAGTAGACTTATAATAGCAAGTCCTGCATATCCAGGTATATAAACATGTAACAAAGAGAGGAGGAGCTAAATTATTTTTCAAATATACACTGACTCGTTCTGGGTTTGTTTTTTATTATCTTCACTTGTATTGTGTCTAAAGCCAGACCACAGCCCTACAGAAATAGGACACAGCTTTCAATACCTACCACAGAACTAATCACAGTGGTAGCTAGGTAGGGCAAGGATTACATGAGATAATCATGAATTAGTGACAATTCCTATGTAAGTACATACAGCATACTTAGCAAGTCATTTAATATACATCAATGAAATTCATGTAACGGATGTATTACTCCTTTACATGTTTTTACGAGCAAATTGTTGGTTAGAATCTGATAAAGCCATTTTACGAATCGATTTCTGTGCTATACGAATTAGTTTAGGGAAGTAAATAGCCACGAAACAAAATGTGGGAAACTAAAAAACTATACCCAAAGTTTTGTGATTACTACACAGCTGGAGATGCGTCCTGAGGAAACAGCGGGAAACAAAGCCCCCAGATGTCACACGACAAGAGGCCACCAGACATGAAGGCTGGCCAGGCAGGTAATGCCTCACCATTTCCACCACCGTCTTAGAATGACTAATGACTGCATTTTGTACTTACCAGCCACTGACCTAACCAGAGTCGTCTCATAATATGGTCACAAGACAGTCATGGAGGAGAGGGGTGAGGGAAGAAGGCAAAGAAAGGAGCGAGTTAACAAAGAAAACTAACGAAGTGAGGACCACGCCCTCAGACGCTGGCCTCTGCAGGCCATCGCTGACAACTGGCAACGTGCCTGCGCCTCCTTCACTAAGGTAACTGCAGGAGTCAACTGTGATCAGGTAACAAAACTGGGCACGGCTCAACAGAGAGGTGTCTCACTAGCTCATCCAAAGTTCTCACCAATTTGAAGAGAAACCTGAAAATCTGTCACCCCTGTAAAGCCCAACATATTAGACACGCTTCAAGATTAGGAGGGTCACGATTTTTGTCGCCAACGCTTGAGATCTCCACGCTCAACTCACCCTGGGCTAAGCTAGTCAAGGTACTGCCACCCACTCCGGGCAAGCATCTCAGAAAGAGGGCTGGAGTCAACCTGGGCTGATCAGACAAAAAGAGAGGCTCAACATGGGATCTGCAGTTATGAGACTCTTCTCTGAAGACCACCATGGAAAAACTGTCTTCCTGGCGTTGTGACAGTCTTCCTAAGAGAAACCTCTATGAAGTGGGCATCATGACTCTGAGTGGTGAGATCAGAAAAATAATGAAAAAAGAGACCAGATGTCCTTAGCTATGAGATAACTAACTGGAAGACCCCGCACCTCTGAACCCTCTGTTATGTGATTTGATAAATACCTTCACTACATAAGCCAATGTATGCCAGGTCTTCATAATTTGTAGTTGAAAAAAAAAAATCCAAGCACATATCCGATTAATTTTTATTTTCTCTGGAGTTAATTTATGCACTGCCTGGGGGAGGAGGGGGTGGCTAGGTTCTAAGTTTGACTTTGGAAAATAATGTAATATTACTATAATGCAACACTGACTTTAAAACATAAAGTAATGGCAGAGTGATTCTGTAAACATAATTCTTACCGTCAATTTCGTATGCATAAACTTCACCAAAAATCATCCAGTATGGATGAAAAACTATATCTTTAGCAAGAGTCCAAGATGGAGCTTCATGAGGATAAAGGATTGCCTTTCTGGGGACACCAAAACTAAGCAGCACAAGAGCCATGATCACCACGATGTAGAACATATTGGCCACCTGTTTTGAAACAACAAAAACGAACGCTATTAGGAACCACAAGGTGACTGACGCTGGAACAAGCTTTTATCGTAAACATTTTTCCTTTTTTTTTTTTTAAAGGCTTTTTTATTTTTGAGACAGGGTCTTGCTCTGTAGCCCAGGCTGGCCTTGTATTCAAGGCAATTCTCCTGTCTCAGCCTCCCAAGTGCTGGGAGAGCAGGCATGCGCCACCACACCTAGCTTACTGTTGTACTAGGGAACCAAACTCAGGGCCTTACGTTTGCAAGGCAAGTGCTTTAACCATTGTGGCATTCTTCCAGTCCCTAGAATTTTTTCTAATGTTCTAAAAGATAAAACATTTGACATTTATAGTATTAGCATCCAGGGAGTCTTATCACTAGGGAAGCGCTAAATCAAGGAGACTGCTAAAAAGAAAGCATCTGTGGGCCAGAGAGAAAGCTCAGTGTAGAGTATGTGCCTAGCATCATTGACATCAGGGGTGGGGTCTCAAAAGGGTTTGGGCGGGGGACTGTCCCCCGAAAAGGCTCATTAATTTGTAGGTGGTGAAACACCCATGTGCTGCTGGAAAGCGGGGCCTGGGTGGAAGAGGCAGAGCCCTGGGGCCTGACCAGAAGGGGCGGATCCTGAAGCAGGACCCGGAAGGGCAGTTCCGTGCTAGTTCCCATTGGGGCTTCCTGACGCTGCCTGCCGTGCCATGAAGAGCTCTCAGGCGGCTCCTCAGCCGTGAGTTTCCACCTCGGCTTGCCACCGATGAATGAACTGTGAGCCAAAATAAATCTTTCCTCCCTTAAATTGTAGATATTGGGTCTTCTGTCTGAGCAACAAGAAAGTAATTAAGACAGATCCCTAGTACTACTACAAGAGACCAAAACAACTGGAGCAAGCCACAGGCATCTGTGCATCTACAGTGCACTGCCTAATTTAAACTGGAGTCTGCCCATCTCTGGGTTACACGCAGACTAACCAAAGGTACAAACACATGCAAAGCTAGGGAATAACTCGCCTATGATTCTGTACTCTGTAACAAAGTTTGGACTCTTTTTCACCTTGATTGTTATAATTATCTTTTGTTCACCTCACAGAAAGATAGAAAGAGAAGGACTATTATTTTCCATCTCTCCTTGACACACAATGCCTTACACTGTGACTTCTGGTCTACAGGATGTGAAATGTTCCTAAAAGTCGACAAAACAACAAATTGAATTATTACTGTGGGTATTGAAAAAAAGTCTGGGGACTTTGAAAAACTGCCCATTTAAGCAACTGTTTAATAAATCATTAAAAATAAATTTTGCTGAAAAATAAAAAAGAAAAGAAAAATTTCATCAGAAAAACAAATTTGTTGATATGTTATAATGTGAATAGTTAATAAAATGGCATTCAAAAAATTAGCTGAAGGTTATTTTATCTTCTATCTTTCTTTAATCCCTAGTTACGTGGGTCAATTCTCAAAACGGAATGCTTCTCATTCCCTGCAATATATATAACACTCACAAAAGAGTAATCATCTGAGATGAGCCCAGATCAAGAGGCCAGCTATATAAATCTGCACTTTAATGCACTATGAACTGGTAGCAATTAATAATGATTAAACAAACTAAGAGAAATATTATTTTGTACTTTAAAAATGAAAATCTTAATTACAATAAAAAAGGGAGGTAGGAAAGTCAATGGTGAATTATTACAATTTCCTGAGGGAAAACTCTCCAATGGTTTCATTGTATTGTTACACTCTAGAAAGCCCAGAGTGCTGGTTTTTCAATGACCCACATAACCCAGACCATACCCTGTCTATCCAATCTGACTGTCGACTAGGCATTCTTTTTTATAAAAAATAATAAATTCTGGTCAGGCTGCCCTATTGCTGCCACTTCTATCTTAAGATTCCCAACATGAGCTCACAGCCAGCAACTTTTTAAAAGCTTCCACAAGGTGGCCTCTTCCTACGGATTCTCTAATCCCTTGTCACCAACTTACTTAATAAACATAGCTATCATTACTTATGAATCTGGCATGATCCTCTGAAATATTTTATACAGGACAGGTTCCTCCAACCAGATTGTAAGATTATGAAAAATGGCAGGCTTGATAAAGATAGAAATGTGGTTTCAGAAAGCTCAGAGGCAACTCCTCAAGGTTACGCACTGCCTTATAGAGCAGAGAATGTCAGAAAGTATTGTTAATTACAAGCTTAATATGTAACCTCTAAGAATTTAAAAACAAGAGTCTTAATAAAACCGCCAACATAGGGTGAATGTTCAGGTTTTATTTTATTGAGACAGAGTTAAGCTCTACAGACCTGACAGGTTCTGATCTTACTATGTAGCTTAGGATAGCCTCAAAGTCTTGGCAATCTACCTGCCTCAGCCTCCTGAGTACTGGGATTACCTACCATTCTCAGCGATGTGTTTTTGGGGAAGTGAACTCAGGGCCTTCCCTGAGTTATTCCTCCATCCCCTAAGTTTATTTTTAAAAATTGTATCTACTTTCTCCAATCAACAAATATTTACTAACAAGACTCTAGTATGTGAAGGCACCATGAGAAATAGTTGAGAAATCAGGGTGACCAACATGGAATGTTTCCCCCATGAGGAGTTTCTAGCCAGAGGAAAACACAAGCTACTAAGAATGGACCTTGTAACTCAGACACAGGGACAAACTGTGTGAAGAGAAAGCACACAGGTCCTAGAAGAACACAGCTAGCAGCTCCAGGATGAAGGAGTCGAAGAGCAGAGGGAAAGGGACACTGAGGGAAGGGAAGCACAGCCGGGCGGTGTGGTGGGCTGTGCATTCACTAAGGTCGAGAGCAAACACAAAGCACTGAAAGACTTTGTCCTTCAACAGGACACCTCTCTCTATCCTTCTCTCTCTCTCTCTCTCTCTCTCTCTCTCTCTCTCTCTCTCTCTCTCTCTCTCACTCAGATGTGCCTTCTGAAATCAAGCCTGGCTAGGACAGGTCCACGGTCAGTCAGGCTGGCTGCAAGGAGATCAGTCAGTGGCCTTGGAGGATAGATGATGTGGACTGGTTCAAAACAGCAGCAAGCGAAGATGCAACCACAGACCAGGGCTAACAAGTGCACGTTTTTCATTCTGATGTCAGATACTCTTAGCAAAACCCAAGTATGTTTTCCATAACCGTGTCTGACCAGCTTCCTGCAGACATTACTACCCGCGGGGATGGACGACCGAGTAGATGAGGCAGATAAAGTAAAACAGACGTTCCTTGGCTCAAGTAAAATGACGCCCTAATAATAAAGCCTTACAGCTTCTATGGAACAAGGTAATTCATGAGTATTAGGAGAAACGTCTCAACTCACCATTTTCCCAATCATCATCACATAAGGTCCTGCCTGTTGATTTACAGCTAGAAAATCTAGCAAACGCACATACCAAAATATTATGTTAAGACAGTAAATTAATCTTCCAGCCACAAAAACACTGTTATCATATGCATTCTCAAAATTCCACTTTGCTCCAAATCTCAGTCCAAACCCAATGAAGAAAGAAACGATGGCAATGGTGTCTGTGATGTTGAAGTAATCACTAAACCATACTTTAATCTTCTGGCTTATTTTTCCAGCCTCAGACATAAAGATCTGAAGATTTAAGATGAACAAAAAAGGTTTAATTGATTCCATTCTATTAAATACATAAACAGCATTCTATTAAAGTATGAGTAGAATTTTAGCTGTTTCAGTATTTCAAAATGCTTTTTAATTTATCATCTTGACCTGATAAAGGATTTAGTAACAAGAACAGTAACTTAGTAGAGATAAATACTTCTTATAAATAAATGACTTGCTCAACCAAAGTCACCCAGCAAAGAACTGGACCATTTTGGACTGTAACACAGTTGTCTAGAGCTGGAACGCAAAAGGCAAAGTGGTTTTATTTAGAATCAAAAAAACACGTGGATAACCTGGAAGTATTTTCCACAGATGTCTTATTCACAGAAAATGAGCAGTTCAATGGTTAAGGAAGCTCTGTATTTATTGGACTAGTGCAACATATGGACCACAACAGAGTGATTACACTGTACAGTAGGTCATAAGATAAATGACATCTAATTGGGCAGGAAGTACCATACCCACTGATTATTTTGCTATTTCAAGTATTCTCTCACTGTAAGCAGACATAAAATAATTCAAAAGTATTGATGTAATAAAACATTCATGTAGGTACTACTCTAAATAAAAGTATAAAAATTTATTTACTGAAAAATGAAAATCAAGATTTAGAAAATTTACAATTCAAACTAGAAACTGACCAGTCCAGGTGAATGGAAATGCTGATCAAGGGGTCTGACAACGCATTCTGGTGGGCAGTGCAAGAGCAAAATGAAGTGTGCTATCTACCTGACAGACTCTACATACATTTCATACGTTTTGAAAAGTGGCAAAGAACATAAATACGAATGCTGAGCAAATAAACTGGCTTTTTCAGAGACAAATCATCATGACTGCACTGGTAACAGAACCAATGGCCTACTCAGTAATTTTTTTTTTTTTTTTTTTTTGAGACAGAGTCTCACTCTGTAGCCCTGGACTCACAGCATTTCACCTACCTGAGCCTCCCAAGTGCTGGGATTACAGGCATACACCACCACACCAGGCTTTATGTGGTCAGGCAGAACTGAACTCAAGGCCCTGCACTTGCAAGGCGAGCACGTGCCCCTCCTCTAGCCCCTACTCAGTAGATGGATCTCTATTCTTCTGCAATTATTTTCAGAACAGCAAAAATAAACATCCTCTATAATATCAATCACTGACATTACAGATATATACACATCCAACACAAACAAAGCTTATCTACACATACAGTAGGCTATGGCAGACGTACCTCACGCACTTTCTCAATGGCATAGGTGAATATGTAGGCAATAACAATCCATTCTTGAACTGAAGGCAAGCGATCCATTTGTACAAGAACGACAAAGGTATACAGCATCAGAAACCCCAAATATGCCAACTAATGAAAAAGAAAAATCACATGAAGAAACTGATTAGAATATTCACTATTGACATTGTCATATCTATATACAAAAACTGACTTTGAACTATGGATGGTGAAGGAACAGAGGGAAAGGGGGAGGATGGAAGGAATGAGAGAGATTCCCGTGGCTATCGGGGCTGGCTGCTTCCACGTCGCCACTCACATGCACGCATATTTAGGAAACCTACATTATTTCCACTACTGGGGGCAGCATCTGTGAGGAGAAACATGAGATTTTCATATAAAGAAGGAAATTAATAAATTAGTCTCAGGATAACAAGCACAAGTGTGGGTGAGAAAGGACAATTTCTCAAATGTTCATCAGAGTAGAAGGCTGCTGGCAGACTTGTAAACTGTATACTGATGAAAAGAAAAATAGGCAGATGGAGGAATGATGCACTTGCCAAGTAAGAGCAAGGCCCTGCATTCAATTCTCAGCACTACACAAAGCCTGGTGTGGAGGTGCATGCCTGTAATCTCAGCACTCAGGAGGCTGAGGCTGGAGGACTGCCCTGTGCTTGAGTCAGCCTGGGCTACGCTGTGAGTTCAGGACCAGCCTGGACTGCAGAGCATATGAGACCCTGTCTCAAAAACGAATGAATGAATAAAACAAAGGGAAAAGCTCTTCTGAAGAGTTTTCCTTAAGGACAGTAAAAGCTGCTCCACTCAGGACCTCGTTAAAAACGGGTTGATTTCAAGAGTCTCTTCCGGTGGACGCATCCCTAGGAAGAGTGACATCACCAGGATGGCCTAGGAAGTTGCCAGTGTCCACATGCCCTCCCCACCCCCACAAGAAAACATTTCACCAGCTGAGCCCATACTACCACGGCTATAATATGCTCTTTACGCTGCTACAAAAGTCCATTTTTGCATAAAAGAGAAAAGTCAATGTAGCAGGTAATCAAGCATGTGATTAAGGAAATAGGTAAGTCATCAACAAAACCATGTGAGTGATCTGGAGTAATATCAATTAATAGCAAAGGATTATTTCTAAACTGTTGTACAATATCTGCTAAATTCTAAAGTACAAGGAAATTACAATTGTGGGGCTGGAGGAATAGCACAGCAGTTAAGAGCCCTTGCGTAGCAAGCACAAGGCCCTAAGTTGACTCCCCAGCAGCACATTAGTCTGTTGTAGTGGCACACACCTATAACCCTGGCACTCAGGAGTTCGCTGAAGTGGGAGACTGCTATGAGTCTTAGGCCAGCCTAGCTGCACAGGGAATTCAGGACCAGCCTGGACTACAGGGTAAGACCCACTCCAAAAACGGAGGGGGGGCGGAGGAGGGGGCGCAGCCGTGTATCAGAATTTCTTTTGTTAAATGTTTAGCCCTTATTTTTAGTAGATGGTAACCCTACTTATAAATAAATGCCTAAGGACACTACTTATTTTAGTCAATTTTTATTTCCAAATAAAAGCTTGTTAGTTGTTTATCATTCCAGATGTCAGAAAGTTGGATGAAGCTGAACCAAACTTACTCTTACTGCTCCATTTGTGGGAAAAGGCCTTTTCTGAGCCAGGTTATATAAAATATGATCAGTACAGACTCTAGTTCATAGATCCCCTAATCACACTCTCCCAGAACAAAAAGTAAATATAAATATTGTGCACATCCAATTTAAAAACATACCGTATTAAACCAGAACTTCACAATTGGAGCATGATAAAAGGCATAAAACTTCCTTGTAATCGGAAGCTTCTTTGATTTTATATGTATTCCCATTTCATTCTTTCCTTCATTACTGTCCAAAATCCTCACTTCTTTAAACACATCCTGAAATTAAATACACATGTATGTATTCATTTTGTTTTTACTGACGGCAAACATTTACTTTAAAGATTTTCCTCCTTACCATGGGGATCTCTTCTGCTATGGTTTGAAAGTTGTTTTCACTGTCTTCCATTGTCATTTGATGAGCATCTTGAGATTGTGGGATATGGGACATTTCAGCCTTGGTTTTATACTCTAACATTAGTATGGCAGGTGGAACTAAAATGCTTAGTATGACCTGTAATTTTTAGAAACATAGATTTGCATTTTAAAAATGAACTGTAGGATATTTAAAACAGTACTTTATAAAGATACTAAATATCTTACAGTTGTTATTTTGCTCATAGAAATGTAGGAAAGATACAAAGAATTCACTTTTTAAAAATAAAATACTATACTTAGAGCAGCCAAGGTTAAATTAAGGAGCAAGAAAACAGTGGAGCATTATGATCAGAAATATGAACTAAGTTCAAGTATAGACTTCTGCTTCAAATAAAACAGGATATAACTGGTACAGAAGACCAAGGCATTATGACATACTATGTGCTTATCCTGTATCTCTCTGCAAGCTTCCCATGTCACATGATTACTCAGCTCCTACCGCCATAAACAAAAAGACTGACTTCCCAAATTTTATGTATTACTGCAAAATCCGAAAGCATAAAAGAGCTGTAACTGTGGAAGAGGATTTATGTTATTCTTTCATCTTTGTTTTTATCAGATAATTAATATTTGCTGCCCATTTACCACGGTCAGCGGTTATCTACCTGCCTGAGCTGTGCCTTCTACATTTCTGTACCTTATTTAAAAAGTAAGATACAAGAGACTGAAAAAGAAATTTTAAAGCAGTATCTTACTTGACCAAAAAACTTTCAAGGACCAGCCATTTACCCAAATTCTAATCCCAAAGGCAGACATGGATATAATTATCCATAACTAGAAACCAGGTATATGGATATATGAATCCAATATCCTCTAAGTAGCTCTAAAAGTAACAAATTTCACTGGTAGATCAGGGCTTTAGATTAGGGAATCGTCTTTCCATGAGGCAGCAATTCCAATGGTGACGGCTCAAGGCTTCAAATGCCAGCCGATGCTCCCCACGTGCCCGCCCTCATACCCTCACAGAGGGAAAAGGGTCAGACAGGCTCAGAGACAACCCAGAAATAAAGAGGAAGAAGCAAAGAGCACTCTGTGGCACTTTCCAGCCTCTCCCCACCGCCACCCTCACAGATCAGGGCATCTTGAACTCAGCTCGCATACTTTACAGCAAATCACTGCTCAGGTGTACCTTGTACCAGGAATTTTTCCTCATATTCAGCCTTCCCATCCACATATCCGACAACAACATCTGTGTACAGGTGTGGGCTACAAAGGGCCTAAGTCTTGAAGAAACTGCTAACTTAAGGCAGGTGGAATTACTCCAGTTTTTCAGTTCATACGTGAGTAATTTCATAGCCATTGTTTCATCTTGTCTGAAGGATTGTTCTAATAATTCAACTGCTAGTTGACCGAAATCACTATAAAAAGATAAACCAAAATATATTCAGATTATTAAATTACATGATTTGTTGCTGTTGCTGTCCGGAGTCTTATCAGTACTCGCTGGACACTGAACTAGGGCCTCGAACATCTACCACTGAGGCCTACCCAGGCCACAGGGTACGCCTTAATCACTAACCAGATTCTTTCCCAACACACTCCAGCTTTTAACATCTTCACTCAGGCCTATGGCATTATGAGGCACAAGAGCCAAGCAGCTTCCTGTTCACACCTTTACATTCCTATGAAATGTCCCACCAAGGACATGACTGAAAAGGCGAGTCCAGAACACTTTCTTTCTCTTAGTCTTAGGAAAAAATTACAGCTTCACAGGAAATACAATTTTATAAAATCTGATTGGTGTAAGTAAGAAAAAATTTCTTAAAATATATTGCGTGTTTCTACATCTACCAATGCTAGTGTTCTGTTTGTTTAATAACTTTTCTGTTTTGTCAGTTGAAACACAGGGAAGATGGTCCTCTGGAAAGGGCAGAACACTGGGGCCAGGGGCAGCCTAACTGTGAGAGGCGCCTCGATCTCGAGTACCCACTGGGGAATCGTAAGCTCCCTGTGTTAGTAATTTTCAGTGAACACTGTTCCTCTCTGCAAACAGCCCACCTGAGGAACAGGGCAGTCCAAGAATCTATTAGAAAACGTCCTTAGATTACATTTCCAGTATAACGATAACTTGCTACATAAAACATAGACTACATGAATAAATTTAATCCAATCTTTGGCAGCTCTTTTCTTGCTGAAACATTTCACTCTTGACTTGCAAACAATGTAACAATGGTGTCTTTTTAATGTACACAGGCAGAAAAGTTTCTTTCTGAATTTTTAGAAATACCCAATTTACGAAATAAACTTTTCTTTATTACACCAATAAAAATTTATACATACACACACGTAACCCCATTAAGTGCAAAGCACTGTACCATCCACTCAAACACTAAATTTTCTATTTTTAAAACATCTTCGCATGATAAACCCTCACTTACTTCGAGTACTGCTTCAGTTCTTCTGAGGTGTCATCCACCAGGTCACTCTGCTTGGCCTCGTAGGCCATGGAGCGGTAGATCTTACAGGCGACGAGGGCCTTGGCCATGGACTCCTCCCCGTGCTGCCACAGAAAGCGCGCCATGAGCTGCCTCTTCATGAGGCAGGCCCAAATCAGCAGCTCGTTCAGTGGGTAAGGAAAGCGCTTGGTTTCTGGATCATCGATATCTACAATTTCATCTTTGGTTTTTTTTTTCTTTCCTTCTTCTGTAGCTGTATCAATCTGCAAGAGAAGATAAATACTATAAGGCTCATCAGAATACGGGCACACAATATTTGTGTAAAACTTTATAAAATACCTCTTTTTTCCAACTTCATAAAACTAACCATACCAGAAAGGGCATAAGCACTATACTTTTTTTTTTTGAGACAAGGTTGTCATGCTCTGTAGTCCAGGCTGCTCCTAAACTCACTATAGAGCTTTGGCTAGTCTTAAATACACTGCAAGCCTCTTGCCTCAGCCTCCCAAGTGCTGGGATTACAAGAGTATGCCACCACACCTGGGTTTATGTGGTGCCGGGGAACTGAGACCAGGACCCCCAATTACAGTCCAATTTTGTTCTATTTTGTGGCACTAGGGATGGAGCCCAGTGTCTCAACGATCCCAGGCAAATACTCCACTCCTGTGCTACAGCCCAGTACTTTGTTTTGCTTTCGTTTTGGGGAGTTTCTGAAACAGAGTCTCACTAAATTGCTTAGACGGTTTTGACTGTAATCCTCCTGCTGCCTCGGACTCCCAAATAACTTGGCATTACAGGCAGGTAACATCACGTGAAGCTTAAACTTTATTTTATAAAAATGCCATTATCACTGGTGTGGTGATGTAAACTTGAAATTCTTGCACTCTAGAAGGCTGAGAGAGGATACCAAATTTGAGCCCGACACAGGCAACTTAATAAGATCTTGTCTCAAACCCAAAAATTAAAACCTACAAAGGGCTCGAGCGGAGATGCAGGTCAGTGGGAGTCTCTGGTTCAATTCCCAGGAATGTGCCCCTCCCCCTAGAATGCCATTTCAACAAAAATGACTGTAATATATATGTTTTAAGACTGACAAGCATAATGTTTTAACTAATATCTACTCAAATATAATTTTAACAAAGTAAAAATTTATATGATACATTTATTGAGCATGCTAATCATAAAAAAATCAGTCAGTTAACATTTTTGAAATTTAGTTAACATCATAGCTAAATATGAAAAACATACAATGAATATCTCTGCAAATGGAAAGTGAAGATTTGAAGACACAAAATATCCAAAAGCAACACAATTCTTCCTAGCACAGGTAGGTTTATTTTTGTTTTCCTGGTACTGGGGATTGAATCTAGAGCCTTCAATATCCCCAGATCATTTATATTGTTTATTTAAGATGGGGTTTTGCTAAATTGCCCAGGCTATTAGCGGACTTGGAATCTTCCTGCCTCAGCCACCCAAAGCACCAGGATGAGAGGCGTGAGCTACCATACTTGGCTAGTTCTCACTTAATATTACTAAGTAACCAAGACAACAATTTAAAATCAACACAGGATAACAGAGTTACATCAATATGCTTCGGGTGGGTTAAGAGAACCACTTTTCATTAAAACATGATCATACCTTTGGTCTGTAGGGCTGTGCTGTTTTAATGAAATGATTATGCCTCATTTTCTCCTTCTTATCTGCTCGATTACCAAAAGATTCATGACTCTTCCGCAGCTGAGGTGTGCTGCTAGAAGTGTTTCGGCCAGATCTCTGAAAATGGGTGCAGAAGCTTTTACAACTTATTAGGTTGACATAGACTATAAAAATTCAACAATTTATATGTATGTAGGTACAAACATGTATACTGAGGAGGATTTCACCTATGAATTTTTTTTCTCTTTTTTTTGAGACAGGGTCTGATTATGTTACCCAAGTTAGTCTCTTAATTAGGAGGTTCAAATGATCTTCCTGCCTCAGCCTCTTGAGTAGCTGAGACTAAAGACATGCACCGTCAAGCCAAGCATGCATTTCTACATAACCTTACCTGAAGCCTCTTTTATTAACACACATCATGTGGTATGTAACAACAACCTTAAGAAGCTGGTGCGTTCGCATGTCACGTGGTGACCATTTTTACTTCCCTACCTGCTTCCAACGCCCTCACCTCTGGCTCCCTCTCCACGTCTATCTTCTTACATCTTCCACATTTTTAAATGTAAAACCTTCTATTTTAAAGAAAGTGCTTTCTCCATTTATAACTAATTCTTAACATTTAACATGCACAGATTAACTTTTCATAACACAGAGATAAACTTCCCCCCAAAGTACATACCCGATTATTTCCACCAAGACTATTATATATTAATCGAAAGCGTTTCCGAGTGTATGTGCACCTGTAGGTCCCTCCCATGAGATATTCAATAACAAGTCCTATATCGATGAGAGTGATCTTATAGCCTGGAGGAAGATTTCCCTAGAAACAAAACATTAGATTTAAATAGCTAAGATAACATTTCTCAATACTCTCTTGTCATAAGCAAGGAAGAGCCCTTCTCTACAAAATGTGATTTCTTTTTTGGGGGGTAAGAAGCCAGGTTCCAGCAAGTATCATAGCTAAGAAGCCGGTGCCAGCAACTCTAGCAGGTACGAAGCCGGGATGCCAGCAGCTATTGCAGGCCTGAAGCCAGGGTGCCAGCGGCCATCACAGGTGCCAGCCATTATCATTTTGCTGCTCCTGTTCTGGCTCCTGCTTTGGGACTAGAAGCTGAACTCCAGGCCTTGAACGTGTTCGGCAAATGTCTTACTGAGCTACATTCCTGGCCCTTTCTATTTTTCTTGCCTTTTGGATTTTAAGACAAGGTCCTGGAAGATGCCCAGGCTGGCCGTGACCTCTGCATGGTCGTGCCACAGGCACCGAGGAGCTGGGTTGCCAGCCTGTGCCACCACGCTTGCTGTCACGTTTTTTTCTCTATTTCCTTCTATCAGAAGCGAGATTTTGAAGCCTCAGGTCTGGAAGGTGTGAAATGCGAGAGGAACAGGCCTCGAGCAGGAAGATAACCTGCTTTCCCGCGCCCAGTGACTCACACATCTCGGCAACGGCCCTCCTACAGCCCCTATTTTATTCCCACGGCAGTGGACACCACATGCTGCATTTTCCTACCAGAATAATGGGATGTGTTACTTTCACTTCCAGACTGGCCCAGCAATTACATGTAAAAAATTTTTCACAAAAATCACACAGGCTATAACCACAGGTCTCACAGGTTTTTATATCCATCTCTAGGATTTTCATACCATGTACATATTTAAGGCTAAGTTCTCATTTTCCCGTGGCAACTGAATGAACTCACAAATGAACTTTTATAAAGAAAGCCTTTCGAGTTTGTAAAAAATTCCCATTTCAAAAATGTTAATACTTGCTAGTTTTATTAAATAATCTTAAAGAAGCTAATCCAGCAGGCAATTCTGCCCTCTTAATAGCATTGCTGTTCCTACTTCCCTTGGAAATTTCGAAACTTTTTTTTTTTTTTTTTTGAGGCAGGGTCTTGCTCTGCAGCCTGGGCTGGTCCCGAACTTACTTCGGAGCCCAGACTGGCCTTGGACTCACAGCAATCCTCCAGTCTCAGCCTCCTGAGTGCTGGGATTACAGGCGTGCACCACCACGCCCAGCTTATGTGGTGCTGGGGAATGGAACTAGGATACTCAGCATTAGCTAGGCAAGCGCTTCAACTGCTGAGCCATTCCTCCAGCCCCCTGAACCCTTTTTTGTTTTGCTTTATGAGACAGTCTTTACTGAGAAGCTCTCCCCCTTGGACTCTGATCTCTTGATCCTTCTTCCTCATGTTCCCTCAACCTCTTATATTTTAATGTTTTTATTTTTAGTGTTCTGGTTTCATCTTTGGAATTTCTAATTTCTAAATAGCTATGAACTTTGAATCTCCAATTTGGAAAATGACCAAAGTATTTCCATCTGAAGTGCAAGATTTCTTTTTCTAACTCGAGCAACCTGAAAACATGCTTTGTGACTGAGAATGACAGCTTTTGTATTTTTCACTATTAGTCTTTCAAAAAAAATGAGATAAACATAATATGAGCCTCTATGAACAGGAAATGTTTATACCAAGGTGAGATGCCTAAAAAGAAGTCATGATGAACAATTTCTCCATGCATGCTAAGAGATCTGACAAAGCAACATAGTAATGTAGATCACAAAAGTTCCCTTGCTTTTCATATTTAGAACACAGAAATGAGGCAAAAAAAGGCCCTCTTAGGACAATCACCAATGTCACCTGGTCAATATATATCGCACTGGTTTCCAGATTTTAAGGACTACACTACTAGTACCACTACTGCTCACACACTCTCTCTTTTGAGTGCTGGGCTTGCTAGACACATGCACCTCCCCTGAGCTACAGCCTTAGCCTGGTACTGTGCTACTTAGGTTGACTAAGCACAGGGCAATGGCTGTGGATGGATACAGGGTCCCTTTTTGAGGTGCCATTGTTACTGTTCCGCTTGTGGTACTGGGTACTGCACTTAAGGCTTTAGCCCTGACCTACATCTCTAGTATATTTTAAAAATCTGAGACAGAGTCTCAATTAAGCCACCAAAGTGCCCAGGCTGGGTTTGAATTCATGATTCTCCTGCCTGCCAGACTGCCGGGACAATAAGCATGTATACCCATGTATGCCCAGCTTCAGGTATTGTTGTGCTCTAAAATCAGACCACAGCAACAGCTGTGTAACTCTGAAAACAGTAAATCAATGAGCTATACATTTTACATAAATAAATTTAACAGTGTGAACAATACCTTAAGAAAAGCTATAAGAAAAGCTCACATTAAAAGGTGGATTAGGGCAACCCATTTCAGGACCCCTCTGGCTAGTGGAGAAGCTTCCATTCCTCTGGTCCTTGTCTTTGAAAACAAACTTTTCAACTTGACCAAAAGAAAAAAGTCAAACCAAAAGACTGTAAGTATAGTAACACCTAAGATCTGGTACAGAACACTGCCTTAATGATCAAGTTACAAACCAGAAAAAAGTAAAACAGAAATCGGTATTTCTGCTGTAAGTTTTTGGCTCTTTAAAACTATGCAGAATAGAAAGTAAAAGTTTAAAAAATACGTTGGAGCTGGAGGAATGGCACAGCAGGTTAAAGTGCTTGCCTTACCAGCACACGGCCCTGAGCTGATTCCTCAGCACCACACATAACTGGGCAGGAATGGTGGTGCACACCTGTAATCCCAGCACTCAGGGGCTGCGACACAAGTTTAGGAGCTTAAAATACCTTAATTAACCATATCAGAGTGCCATTTCATTAAGTGAAAACAAACTACAATGGATACCAATCATTTAAATGAATATAAAAATAATGATAAACATTTAGATTAAGAGAAGAGTTAAGAGTGTAAGTCACTACAGAATAGCTTAGGCCCGCAGACGGCGCATCCCGCCAGCGCCAGCCTCAGACCTGGCATGACAAGGCAAGAAGGGGTGCAGGCACTGTGTGAGGACACAGGGGTCATTCGGGCCACTGCACTTCATATCCTGCATCTTCAACACTGAGGAGACTGTTTAGGGAGCCGACTTCTGAGGAACGCAAAGAAAGAACACATGTTTTCCAAGTGCTCTTCTGTCTACAGAACTGCTACCATTCTATCTTAGATATCTAGGGGCCTTGAGAAACTGGTATTAATTTCATGTCCTTTTCTTCTGCTTCATTTCTCATACAGTATATCTCTTCCACAAATACATTATTTTATCATGTCCAAAAGGTATCGTTTTATTCCGGATTTTAAAATATATTCAAATGCAACTTGGGAATAAACTACAAATAATTTTTAAAAATAACATCTGCAAAAAAAAAAAAATCATTTCTTACCTGTTTGACATCTCGAACAAGATGAAATAGCATTGGATTAGTTGGACCTTGTTTCTTTAGGAAGAAAAAAAAATAAATTATTATTTTTTGTTGTTTTAAAATGTCTTAATTTTCTTTGTTACTTCTAGGGCTCCTAAGATCTTGTAGAGATTATACAATTTTGGAGTTTTTTCTATAAAGCTAGAATACAGAATAAATAAACGCATTTCACATTGTTACTATTTACTAGCTAAAACATAATTTCAGAGAAAAGGCAAAACTTATAAAATTTATGTTAACATTACAAGCTTTGTATTTCTATCATAAAGTCAATTTCTTTCATTGATAATAAAGCTGTACATTCCTTTCTTATTAAAATCTCAGGGCTGGAGGAACAGCAAAGTGGTGAGATCACTTACCTAACAAGCATAGGGTCTGGGTTCAATCCCCCAGCACCACGTAAATCAAGCGTGGTGGCGCACACCTACAATCCCAGCACTCAGGAGGCTGAGGAAGGACTCTTGTGAATTTGAAACCAATCTGGTCTACAAAGTGAGTTCAGGACTAGTCTGGGCTACAGACTAAGGGCCTATCTCAAAATAAATAAATACATAAAGATAAAATGTTTGCTTTTGTCACCAACTATCAAATTGTATGAATACTTCAAATATTTCAGGATATGATATGTGTAATTATTACCTCATTATCCTCTTTTGTACTCTATAGATTAGAGTCAATTAATGACAAATTTTATCTTCATAGTAATAAGACTGATATTCCAAGAACATATATTCCCCCAAGAAAACCCCAAAACACATCCTAAACATATCATATATACAGAACACTGACTCAGGTAGCATGTATTATAATGAATTTTATGCAACATAAAGCAATATATTACGCTCAGCACTTTAAATCTTATTTAAAAGAATTACCAAATAGGGGACTGGGGGTGTCACTCAATAGTTAAAAGTGTTTGCCTAGCAAGGGCATGGCCCTGAGTTCAAGTCTCAAGCACCACATAAGCTGGGCCCGGGGGTTTACACCTGTAATCTTAGAACTCAGGAGGCTGAGGCAGGAGCTTAGGACCACGCTGGACTACAGAGCAAGATCTTATTTCAAAAAAAGTTACCAAATGGGATTTAATCCTGCCATTTGTCATTGTTATTTCTTTACAGGAGAGGTTCTTATATTAATCAAATCCATCTACTTTTCTAATCTGATCATTACTTGGGAACACATGTTCACATCTAATGGGGTACACTTACTCTCTCATCAAAAGGCATACTATCACCTTGTTAAAAATATTTTCTTCAATATTCTTGGCTTTCAAACTCTGTGAAGTAGTGGCTAGAGTGCCTGCTTGGCATGCACAAAGCACTGAGTTCAATTTCGCAGCACCACATAAAAAATGAACTAGGCATGGTGGCACATGCTTGTAATCCAGCACTTGGGAGGCTGAGGCAGGAGGCTTACTGAGAGTTCAAGGCAGGCCTGGGAAACACAGTGAGCTCAGAACCAGCCTGGACTACTGCATGAGATCCTATCTCAAACAAACTCTACACCTAACACAACTTTTTTACTTTTTTTTTTTTTTTTTGAGACAGGGTCTCACAGCCAAGACTGGTCCTGAACTCACTATGGAGCCCAGGCTGGCCTTGGACTCAGGAAAATCCTCCTGCCTCTAGCTCCCGAGTGTTGGGATTACAGGTGTGTGCGCCAACATGCCCAGCTTATGTGGTGCTGGGGAATCGAACTCCGGTACTCAGCACTTGACTTATTAGCAAGCGCTTTAACCACTGAGCCATTCCTCCAGCCCTACCTAAGATAAGTGACACCATATAGTTCATCTTATTTTGCTCTGTCTTCTTTCTATAGTATGTAGTATATTCATTCAGGGGCTTATTCTCTCCCACAGGATAAATTCTAAGTTAATGTGAAATATTTCATATTTCGGGGGTGTCACAAATTTTTGTTGCATTTTCTCTTACCATATATAATCATACAGAAATATACCTATGATATTTAAAATACTATTTTATTTGAATCCACTAAAGTTTATCCATTAAAAATGAGTTCTTAGTAAAATATAAATATAATTCACCAGTTCTAAAACGTGTTCTGAAGATACCTGAGACCTCTAAGGCCACTGCTTGGGGCCTGTGAGATCAAAACTACTCTCACTGTTGTATTGACAGCACAGGTATACTCTCACTCTCACCCTTCCAAAGTTCAGTGGGGTGTTCCACAGGCTTCCTGACGTGTGATACTTTAAGGTTAAACTCAGAAACAAAGAGAAGAACCTGTGCTGCTTTAAAGAGGTCAGTTTTTCTCTCCTCAGTACTATTTTTGTTCTCTTTGGAAATACGTTATTAACTGGGGGTTAAGAGCATGCTTCAAGTGCACGAGGTCGGGAGTCAATCCCCAGGGCCCATACACAGAGATGCTATTTGTCAGCCAGGCATCATGGCAGGCCTGCGTCCCCGCTCTGGAGGACGTGGAGGGAGGGTCTCACAGAGCGGGGGGGAGGGTCTCACGTTGCGCAGACTGGGTCACTTAGCACCTTAGTGAGACCCTGTCTCTAAATAAAAAAGGCTGGGAATGCAACTCAGTGCAAAGGCCCTGGATTCAAGCCCTAGGACCACAAGAAAGAAAAGTTAGTTATATTAACATATAATGAAGTTGTTACTTTAATGCAAACGTAGAGATTTTTAAACATCTCTGCCCTAGTTTCTAAAATAGTACATACTAGTACACATAAACAAAACCTTTTCAGAAGAGCAGTTAAACATCTTAAAGAATCCCTACACCATCGAGCTTTAGTGCCCCAGCTTTTACTATGTCATAGGCACCTCAAACTGCCAAAGCTAATAATAAGTGATGCTTAAGGTTAACTATCATTTTAAGTTACAGAATTAAAAATCACCTGGCTTGCAAAGGGGATCAATTTTTATTATTTTATATCTGCTTTACATTTCAGGAAGAAATTTTACTTGAGCACAAAGAGTATTATTTTAGCTTTTTACACTGTTAGCTATAAGTAGCAGAATGCTAGCCAAATTCGGTGTGACTGTGCTCCGCCTACTGAAGAAAAAAAATGAAGGCAAATCTAAGTTAATGTTAAATATTTCATATTTCGGGGGTGTTGCACACTGCATGATGGGGCGGGAGGAGTGTTACAGCGGTGAGAGCACTTGCCTAACAAGCTTGAGGCCCTGGGTTCGACTCCACAGCACCACACAGACTGGGTGTGGTAGTACACACCTGTAATCCCAGCGCTTGGGAAGCTGAGGCAGGAAAATAGATTGCTGTGAGTCTGAGGCCAGGCTGGGCTTCACAGTGAGCTCAGGACCAAGATGGATTAGAGGAAAACTCTGAGACAGACAGACAGACAGACACAGACGCATGCGCACAGACACACACGCACGCACGCGCGCGCAACCATTATGCAGAAGAATTCACAACCTGCAGGGGAGATAGCTGATCTGAGCTCTGCCAGTGGGGTGCACAGGAACTGTGGCGGGGCACATGGCCTAAGCGTTCAACAAGAAACAAACCGTCCATAAGTGAGGCGTAGATGAAAGCGATTCAGACTAGCAGTATGTGTGGCAAATGCTTTAGTGAGTATTATCAGAAACAGCAGGTAGATAATGTAGTCGAAACTCCCAGTATTCGGGATGGGAGTGGGAAATAAGAAATCCCAAATGAGAGAGGCAGCTGGAGGTCGTAACAGCCACTGAAGGGTTCTAAACGTGAGGAAGATACAGTAAAACATCATTACAGAATAGGGAACTGATGTGAGAAGAAACCTAGAAAAGGAGGTGAGTGAGATGACTGGAACGGAGGCAGTGGAGGAGGATGGTAAGGACAGAACCGTACAAGATGCCAGGGGAGGATGGAGGCAGAGAGGGCGGGCATCCGCGTGAAGGAGCACTGGGAGCGCGTCCTACAGCACGGCCGTCCAAGCTGGGCCTCAGTCAGCGTCCTCATAGCACAGTTCAGTCAGAATCACGCTGGTACTAGGGACCCCACAGAGAAGGATAATCCTTACCCTCTCTCTTGCCAGTGGCCCAAAATCCACAGTGAGGAAGACTGTAATAAGAAAATTCCAGGAGGCCTTTCCAAAGAGTACAAATTAAAAGGGATATGTCTTTTGAAGTCCACAAAGGAGAAAAATTAAGAGTCAAAAGAAACATAACCACCCTCCAATTAACAGATTCTAGTTTAAAAGGAGGAGCGAGAGAAAGACCTGGAAGTCTGCATCTTAATTTGTATATGGCTACAATGATAAAGGCCTCAAAACTGGGAATGGGTTTCAGACCGTCATATGCCCAGTCCATATGAAGACTGGCTGTGATTTTTTACAGGTAGCCAGCAATGACATGAAATGCTTAGAATAGATGAATTCAGGTAGAATGGCGTTTCTCAACACAGGCAGCAGCCACGGGGAACTGCACAGACTCACAGTGTTGTACAGCTCCTCCAGCCTCGGGATGGTGAGGAACTTGTGCATGCTCACGCCGTTCTCAATGAGAAGCTTCACGAAGGCGACTCTGTCCATGACCAGAGCGTCAAGCATGGCTTGCTCCAGGGACCCAACCTAGGAGAGAACCGCAATTAGCAAATAAACTTCACGGGTCTCAACAATCGCTAACTCCACAAAGTAAGCCCTGACCATGACACACTTACTTGTTCCCAAACAGTTCTAGAATAAAATTAGAACAATGTCAACAGTGAAAGGCCAGGTCTTACTCAGGGGAGCAGGTGAAAGGATCTTCCTGAAGGGCACCCCCAAATAATGTTCCATAAATATTGTCACTAGAAGAGAACAAGTGTATCATGGGCATAAAATCCACAAAGTCCATTAATTAATTTTGTGGGAAAGTAACAGAGCAATGATGACCAATGTTTAGAAAAGGTTTTCTTCAATGGATTATCTAAAGAGCTGGACACCACCATTAATCTGTAGGGGTTACAGTCAAGGGACAGACACCAGGAGCCTGGCTCACTCACTCCAACAGGAACTGTCCCATATGACACCCAGTTATTATCCCATTAAAAGCTTATGAGCAGGCAAGAACTTCTTGAACTATTCTGTCTTGGTTCTGGTTCCACTATGATGAATTTTTCAAAAACTTAAAACTATCATAGGAGCTGGAGGAATGGCTCAGTGGTTAAAGCACTTGCCTAGTCAGTGCTAAGTCAAGTGCTAAGTAACTCAGTTCATTCCCCAGCACCACATAATCCAGGCACGGTGGCACACGCCTGTAATCCCAGCACTCGTGAGGCAGAGACAAGAGGATGATTTCCCTGAGTCCAAGGCCAGCCTGGGCTCCATAGGAAGTTCAGAACCAGCCTGGGCCACAGAGCAAGACCCTGCCTCAAAAAACAAAACAAAACAAAACAACTATCATATACACCAGACAAGACTATACTTATTCACAGTAGGAAAAAAAATCAAGTTGAGGCTTACAGCAAAGAAATCTGTATGATTCCAGTTTAACACAACAAATCTCTACCAGTCACCATTTGCCATTGTCACTTAGAAACTTCTTAGACTTTTCAACAGAATAATGTTATTATATATCATTATATATAATAAAGTATAGTAATAGATAATAAAGTATTAACAAATTATGAGATCAATGAAATATAGAGGGTTTACTGAATATCGTTAATAAAAGGCTGTTTTAGCCAGGCAAGGATCCCAAGTTTGAGCCTAGCCTGGGCAACATAGTAAGACCCTCTCTAGGAGGAGGATCTCCTCCCCAAGAAAAAAGTTATTCTAACAGTACTTCTTATTATTGCTTTAGGGTGTTGTTGATTTTGGTGCCATTTGACAACCAAAAAAAGGGGGAGAATCGATTCCCCAATCATTTTTACCTGTTATTTTAAAATTTTATTCTCATTCTGTCTTCAGATGTTAACCACACAACTACACAATTTTTCTACAGCAATTTATTACTCTTTCCTTCTCCAATTTAATTTCAACTTCAATCACCCAGTAAGAGATATGCTCTTTAAGTACACGCTGACACCGTGCTATCAGTCAGACACGACATTGCTCTACTTTCTACTCCGGTCTGACATGACAAGGCAAGATTACTTAGAATAAGCCAAAATTTACAAGAATGCAGTCATTCAATTCTTCTCTACATTAATGGCCTATAATTTATCCCTTTGTGTTATTCCTGTTTTCCTTAAGATTCTCGTTCACACACCAGTCACTCCACGGTGGTTACTCACTCTCACATTAACATCCCACTCTGCTCTGCCGCCTTTGGTGCGCTGCTCCTTCCACAGCCTGTACTTGCAAGAAGGGTTTTTCTATTTGGCACAGAATTAAGTGAGTAACAACACACTGCATGAGCTCACATCCATTATTGTGATTGTGGCATTTAAATGTTTTGAGCCAAGGGCTCTCTCTGCAGTTCTGACTGGTCCTGAACTCACTACACAGCCCACGCTGGCCTCAAACTCACAGCAATCTTCCTGTCTTAGCCTCCCTTGCACTGAGATTACAGTTGTACATCACCACGCCCATCTTATATGATTTTATGTATAAAGAGTGCAACATCTGACTATATCTTTTAAATGTTGCTATTTTTGAATGTGCCCATTTTAAATTTTATTTTTTTAGACAGGGTCTTGCTCTGTAGACCAAGCTGGCCCAGACTGCATGTATTTTTTAGTATAAGCCACTTTTTGCTCTCTTACTACAATTAGGAAGCTATATTGATTTGTGTGTTTTAAAAATATAGGTAGTACTTATGTCATTTCATTTTGGTAAAATTAAATATAAAATTTTGCCCTTTGGAGAGTACTGGGGATGACTCCAGGTCCTCACTTTCTATGCAGGCACTTTACCACTGACCTCCACTTTATCCCTTAATTTTGTCTAACTGGCTTTATAACCCTAACCCTAAAACATCAGTAAAGCCTGACTTTACCGGATGGGGAAAACACAGTTCACTTTTAAGAGTTACTGTACAACGAGCATAACTTTCTTCTTCAGCAAGAACAAGGGTAACCAGTTTATTATTGCACAGAAATTATATTTCTATGTCCTAAAAAATTCAGAAAGCACAAAGCAAAGTGGTACCAAGTAAAATTTTCCCTTCCGGCTCTCATCTTCTCCAGACATGTCCTACATCAACAACTCTACACAGGGCTTGAGGAACAGTACAGTGGGCCAGAGCTCAAATCCCCAGCACCACATAACCAGGACATTGTGGCACAAGCCTATCATCCCTGCACTCAGGAGGCTAAGTCCAGAGGACTGCTGTGTGTTCAAGGCCCTCCTGGACTACACAGAGAGTTCAGGACCAGCTTGGAATACACAGTGAGACCCTGTCTCAAGAGGGAAAAACAAACAAACAAAAAAAACTCTACAAGGCCTCGCAGTCTGGTACCTGGCCAGTATCCATGAGTTCATGGGTTTGATCCTCAGCACCAAAAATCAAACCAGTAAGTAAATAAAAGTAACTATGACCACACAATACCTATGCATATATATGCCTATTTATGCATTCATAAAGAGAATTTCCCACAACTACAACTACAATCACGCTATCTATGCAGTCTTCTGCAAAGATCTGGTGTTATCCTCTCTGAAAGCTAGTGATATTCTAAGGTATAGATGAGCACATAATTTACCCAGTTTCTTCGACGTGTTAACACAAATCCATCAAATGCTTACTACTCAAGAGGCTAGAAATACAAAAGTAAACAAAATTCTGAAGGAATTCTTTCTCTCATAAACTTATTAACTAGCTGTAGAAAGAAATCAAAAATAGCCAGGCATGATGACACATGCCTGTAATCTCAGCACTCTGGGAGGCGGAGGCAGGACGATCCCGTGTACAAGGCCAGCCAGGTGGCTAAGCAATTTTTTGAGATCCTGTTTCAAAACTTAAACAAAAAATCAAGCTGAAGAGGTTGTTCAATGTGAAAGCTTTAGGTTTTATTCCTAGTCCTGCAATCACTTAACCAACCAACCAACCAACCAATCAATAACTGCACTATCTGGTTTGGGAAAAAAGTGACAAGGAAGAACCCAGGAAACGCTGGCATAAGAGGATGCAAAAGGGTGGACAGAGAAGACTTAACTGAAGAGGCCAAAACATTGGCAATGTAGTAAAGCCAGATGGGCACCTCAGAATGCAGCTGGAGACGAGAATGTCCCTAGGGAGCACAAAGATGAAGGGGCAGCAGGCTACCCAGCTGCTAAGGAGACCTTGGGAGTGGACGGGGCAAGAGATGGAGCAGGACAGGCACAGGAAACCTCATCCGTCATCACACGGGCTTGGGACTACGAATGTCAGGTGGCCATCTTCTGGTCGTGAAAGGACAGGAAGGATGAGACAGAAAAACCAAGAAGAACAGTACTGAAGTAACACAGAAGTGTAACAGGAGGCTGGAGGAGAATTCTATGGCTGACTATTTTGAAACTGTCTGTTAATTATTAATGGAATTAGACTTGAGAGGAAGCAAAGGTGAAAGTAACACTAACGCTCCTCGCTTAGAAGTAGACTGTGTCTAGGGAGACGGGAAGGCAGCAGGAGTGGGTCTTCGCCCCAAAGGACTACGGCAGGTGGCAGGAGGAGAGGGTCTCGGCCCCAAAACACGGCTCCCGAGTTCTGCACACAGAGCTGCTTTGAGGCTTCCTCAACTCTAAGACTGTCTGGAAGTTACACGCCTTGTAAGAAAGGAGGTTTCATTAAGAGGTAAATGCAGCTCATTAAATCCTAAACACGGGGATTTGGGGGAGATGGTTAACTAAATTAATACTGTATTTGTGGCAAAAAGGTAAGACGGGAAGCCGAGTCACAGTTTAAGCAAATGTCAACACCGTCGTTCCCCATGCCTGCAAGAAGCTGTTCCAGGACCTTCTCTAAGACACTTAAATTCATGGATGCTCAAGTTGCGTGCATAAAAGCGTAGTATTCGCAAATAACATAAACATATCTTCCGGCATGCCTTATATCACTTCTATTTTAAGTATTAAAACTAATATAAATAGCTATATACTTAACCATATGCATTATTTACATACCAGCCACTGCTGTCCATAAACAAATACATGATTTTTGGCAATGTCAACTCTATCCCATGCCAATGTAAGGATAAGTTGGTCAAACGCAGATGCATTAGTACCTAATTGAACAAAGAGAACAGTCAGCAAACTTATCTCAATTAGTATGTAAACACCTATGCAATCTCCCTACCATCCTATAGTTAACACAGAGGATTAAGTTCAGCCACCATTCAACACTAACCTGCCTCCGAGATGACATTACCCCAGTTTGGAGGACTTTATATTCCAACTACACAGCCTTGCTCATTGCATACAATTCAAAATGCAGAAACATGAGAAGGAAACAATGATCATAGATAATAGTACTGTTAAGATTCTGAAATATATCCTTCCTGTGCATTTAAAGCCTCATTTAAATACTTCTCCTTTTTTTGAGACAGGGTCTTACTCTATAGTCCAAGCTGGTCCTAAACTCACTGTGTAGCCCAGGCTGGGCTTGAATCTAAGGCAACCCTCCTACTTCAGTCTCCCCAGTGCTGAGATTACAGGTGTGTACTACCACACTAATTTTTGCCACCATGCCCATCTAATTTTTATGTGGTGCTGGGGGATAGAACTTAGGGCCTTCAGCATGCTAAGCAAATGCTCTAATCACCGAGCTATGTCTCCAACCCCATATACTTTCTTTCTTGAGACAGGGTCTCCCTGTGTAGATCAGGCTGATCCTGAACTCACTATGTAGCCCAGGCTGGCCTTGAACTCTCAGCAATCGTCCTGTCTCAGCTACCTAGCTGGATTACAGATGTGTTACCACGCCCAGATTCACGTATACTTTTCTTCATTTAAATACAGGCCTCCACTACACTAACTTATTAACTTAACCTAATTTATTTAACTAGCAGATATTCAGGTTATTTTTAATTTTTCTGGCAAGTAAATTTTACTGTCACATTTAATTAAATGTAATGACACCTAGGAACTAAATTGTTGAACACAAGGATATACATGTCAAGGTTTTATCAAAAGCTTTAATTACCAAAACGTTTGAGAAAGCTTATACCAACGCAAAGGTAGAAGAATACCCATTTCTCTGTGTACCACCAGTAAAGACAGCTGAAAGCTTCCTTAAAATTTATTTGCTTTTATACTATAATGTTGACCTTTTCTCACATATCTTCCAAATATCAAGATTCTACCTAAAATACCTTTTAAATAAATTCTGACCTGTTTTCCCAAGGTACTGTTTATAAATTTATAACAGTGCTCTATGGTTCTTATTTTGCACATATCTTCTGCAGTTTCCTCATTTATAAAATGAGGAAAAAGGGCTGGAGGACTGGCTCAGTGGTTAAACTGCTTGGCTAGCAAGTGCTAAATCAAGCGCTAAGTACCCAAGTTCGATTCCCCAGCACCACATACGCCAGGCAGGGTAGCGCATGCCTATAAGCACTCGGGAGGCTGAGGCAGCTGGACTGCTGTGGGTCTAAGGCCAGACTGAGCTCCACAGTGCGCATAGTGAGTTCAGGACCAGCCTAGACTACAGAGTCAGACTCTGCCTCCAAAAAAAATAAAAGGATAAAATGAGAAAAAAGCCACGAGTGCAGAAATGCGCATTTCTAGCCCCACTCAGGAAGGAGGGGCAGGATCCTCACAAGCTGCGGGCCAGTCTGGGCTCCACAGAGATTTTACGCCCAGTATGAGCCACATAGCAAGACTGCCTTAAAAAAGGGAAACATGCCCCACAGACAGCTGCAGAAATAACACAAGATTAGCAGCAAGAAACAGTCATGCGCCCTGGCCAGCCCAGAGACGCAGAGCAAACAAGAGGGCCACTTGTCGCTGGCCAGAGACGCGTGGAAAGCGGGCCACACGCGCAGAACGCTCTCCTTGTCTCCTTTGTCTCATCCGCTTACTGAGGAGAGTCTCCGTCACAGTTCCCAGGTTTCCTGTCTCTTATGGCCTCTTAACCCTAAGACAATGCATACACACTTAAAAAATACTTCATGTGTTGTCAGTTTACTGTGGTCCAATATTTGGGAAACCCCTATGAATATCAAGACAATGTCCTCTTGGTCTGTCCCGCCACTTTCCTATATGCTCTGATTTCAGGTATCCTAAAGAATAGTGCTCTAAGTTTTGGAAATGTTTTTCACAGCAGTGTTGTTGTATCAATACACGTGTCTGGTGAGATACCCAAACAGTTCAATGTGCGTGTAAACTAATCCCTCAGAAACCCTACAAAATACCCCTCAATTTCCAAATTTTCCCTACAGAATTAAAGTAGTAATAAAGATATTTGCCACGCACTGTGGGTGCACCCCTATAATCCCAGCACCAGGGAAGCTGAGGCAGAAGAAGTAACAAAAGGTCAAGGCCAGCTTGGGCTGCAGTAAGCTCAATACCAGCTGGGATCACAAAGCAAGACCATATGTCTTGCAGATGACTGACGACGGACTGACAGACAGGCAGGCAGACCACAAGCTTGGTTAAGACCCTATTTTTAATTTCTAACAATTAAATGTTTTATTACTTTTAAACACCTATTCTCCAGTCAATTAGAAGAACAGTATTTTTTTTTCCTTTTTTTGAGACAAGGTTGTGCTCTGTAGTCCAAGCTGGTCCTGAGCTTATTGTGTGGCCCAGGCTGACATCAGACTCAGGACAATCTGCCTGCTTCAGCCTCCTGAGTACTGATATTACAGGCATGTGCCACCACGCCCAGCTTTACGTGGTGCCGGGGAATTGAACTCACGGCCTTGTGCTTGCTAGGCAAGCACTTTAACCTCTGTGCGCCATTCCTCCAGCCCCTAAATGGGACTTATTTTTTTTGGGACAGGGTCTTGCTCTGTAGCTCTGGCTGGTCCTGAACTCACTATGGAGCCCAGGCTGGCCTTGGACTCACAGCAATCCTTCTGTCTCAGCCTCCTTAGTGCTGAGGTTACAGGCATGCACCACCATGCCGGCTAGCTAATGTGGTTCTGGGGAATCAAACTCAGGTATTTGGCGCTTAACTTAGTGCTTGCTAGGGAAGCACTTTAACCGCTGAGCCATTCCTCCAGCCCTGGGACTTTTAATAAATTATTTTTGGGCTGGAACGCAGCTCAGTGGTTAAGAACTTAACCTAGCATGCAGGAAGCCCTGGGTCCAATGCCCAGTACCACACGCACGACCACCTCCCAAACCAAAGAGTTGTTTTTGGTCTTAAGTTGTGTTTTCACAATGTGCTGAGGCATCCCAGTGTGGCACTAGTACTTGATTGGCCATCAAGTGCTTTGGGCTGGTTCAGTGTGTATTTAAAGATTGCATTATGTTAGCTCAGTGGGACTGATTTTTAAGTACTTAAGGAGATAACAAGGAAACAATGGATAGTGCTGGGATTACAGGCACACACCACCACTCGGAGCTTAATGTGTTGCTGGGGAAATGAACTCAGGGTCTCGTGCTTGCTGGGCAAGCACTCTAACTCCTGTGCCATTCCTCCATCCCAGAAGAATGCTGTTCTTAATGGGGTAATAAAATGAGTCAGAGGCATAACCCTTGCTATAAACTTAAATTTTGTAAGATAAAAACCAAAGCTAATTTACTGTTGATGAAAAAACAACATCTTCCACAAATAAAATTTAATGAAGCTGGCATGGCAGTGCACACTTGTAACCACAGGACTCTGTGAGGCTAAAGCAAGAAAACAGCCAGGTGTGAGGCCAGCCTGCGCAACTCTGCAGTGCCCTGTCTCAAATAAAAAATTTAAAAACTAGAGATGTAGTATGAAGCCTTAGGCTCAATCCCCAATAACATCCCCCCCCAAGAAGAAACATGTAAGAAATTTTATTAAAAAAAATTCACCTTCTACACATTTGGGCAAAAAAGTCCCATCTTATAAAACAAGGGCATAAATTAAAGATCTTAAACACAGTTTTAACAATTTTACCTTTTAGCAGTGCAGTAAGTATTGCTACATCTATATCTTGATGTTCCTCTGATCCAATGTGGAAAACAGTGATCTATTTAAAAATTAATTAAAAAAATTAATTCATCGTATTATACCTTTGTATTTCTAAGGGTAAGGTACTTCAACAATAATCTCAAATGGGTTGTGAAGGAACACAGAGAAAGAACGAGAGTCACCGATGGAATGCTCCCCACGGAGGAGGCCCAAAATAAATCCATTTCAACTCCCCAAACCCCAACAAAACAGAATTATTAATAGGTTTTATCATTTAAACATAACAAACATAGTCGCAAGAATACTCAAAATATTTAGCTTTATTTTACACTCACTACTTGGACCAAGCTATGGTTTGTTTTTTATTGTTTTTTTTTGAGACAGCGTCTCCTCTGTAGTCCCGGCTGACCCTGAACTCTCGGCAATCCTCCTGCCTTACTCAGCCTCCTGAGTGCTGAGACTACAGGCATGTGTCACCATATCCAGGTTATGCAGTGCTGGGGAATCGAATTCAAGGACTTACGCCTGCTATGCAAGTGCTTTAACCACTGAGTTATTCCTCCAGCCCCTAGCTTATGTTTACTGTTGGAGTAAGCAATGTATGGGCTGAGGCCCCATAAGATTAGAGTAAAAGGTAGACATGGTGGCGCACACCTGTCATCCCAGCACTGGAGAGGCTCAGACAGGAGGCCTGCCATGAGTTCAGGGCCAGCCTGGGCTACATAGTGAGCCCAGGACTAGCCTGGACTATAAACTGAGACCCTGCCTCAAAAAAAAAAAAAAAAAAAGAAGAAGAAAAAAAAAAGAGTGAATCTTGCTGTTCTTTTCAAAGACTGAACAATTTACTTAAATCATGTATGTACTCTTAAATGAGTGGTGTTTTTTTAGTTATTTGTTTTATTGCAAATGCTCTTTAAAATTTCTTGAAATGTAACGCCATTTAATACATGCCTAACAGATTTTCACCAAATAAGATTATCGATAAAACATTATTATAATTCAAATATATCTTTCAACCACCTTTAGTTCATGAGGTACAAAACTTGCAATAAAAAAAAACAGGTCAATTTGCGTACCATGTGTGAACATACAAGCTGTCAAAGATTCACATGGAAATCTCAGGCCTATGTTTGCAAGACTAGTAACTAAGTGGCACTGAACTTTGGTAGCCGTAAACACTCCGGGTAAAACTGCTTAAAAATTTCCCCCACTTATCTTATTAGAGGTGTGAATGACTCTTTACAGTTCTTTATTCACACTAAACATAATCTCTTATGGCCAAATTATGAAACTTTTCCTAAAAGAGAAATGCAAATATACTGTCAAAATATACAAAAAGTTTAGGGGCTGGAGGAATGGCACAGCCTAGCAAATGTTCGATTCCCCAGCACCAGACAGAACTGGATGTGGTGGCGCACACCTGTAATCCCAGCACTCAGGGGGCTGAGGCAGGAGAACTGCTATGAAAGGCTAGCCTGGGCTAAAGAGAGAGACCCTGTTTCAAAAAGAAAAAATTATTATTATTTTCAGTTCTGTTCCAGAAATCATGGCATAGGCCTGAAATACCAGCACTCTGAGAGGCTGAGGCAGGAGGATCACAAATTCGAGCCTAGCCTTGCAATGTAATGATCAGTGAAAACCTGTCTCAAAATCAAAGAGAAAAAGGGGCTGGAGAGGTAGCTCAGTGTGAAGGGCTTGATTCCCAGTACCACACACACACACAAAAAAAAAGTTTAAAAAAACCATATAAATCAATCTGCAAATTAAAAAATATATGTATCTACACTTATATGTCAATACTCAGCTTAAAAAGACCAACAAACAAATGACTTTTAAATGATTAAAAAGACTTTGAAAATTCAAAATCCAAGTATAGAAGTCTAACTCAGTGGAAGACTACTTGTCTACCCTATGCAAGGCACTGGATTTGATCTGCAGCACCACAAACAAGATAAAGAAACTCCAAATTAAAACGGAAGTATTTCACCAATTCAGAATATGCTTTGGAAGAAATAAAAGGCCTTTCTGTGCTAAAATATACTTACTAACTCCTTTTTTTTCATGCATTCCATCAGTGTTTGAAATAAATGAACTGCTTCACTTTGGCCAAAGTTAAATGTTTTCTTGATGGTGGAAATAATATCCGGCTCTGCTGCATCAGGAAGATTTCTGTGTAAGAGAAAACATAATTCACTTTGCTGATTCCACCTTCTATTATTTACAGGATCAAAATGAAGTACAGGAAGAGCCATGCCAACACTTCCAGAGACACTGTACAAAGTACCTGACACTGGGTGGAATTACTTTCTCCATCAGACACCCAGTGTACATCTTACAGGGGGAGGGGCAAGATAAGAAATAATTTTTCTCTTTGAATTACTTCACAATTTTTTTAGAAAGTGTATGTTGCAATATTCATATTCACATTTTTATTTCCTTCTATGAATAGCTCAAACATACAGAGAACACAAAAATATGAGACCAGAGAATTCACAGAAAACTTTCCTTCCTGCCCCTGCCTCTCTGCCCATTCCAACTCCATTCTTTCAGAGGAATCCCTACTGAGCTGCGTGGCTTTCCTCGGGCAGCCCACTACAGGACCCCCTGGTCCCTGGATGCTTCTACCCCTCCGTCTTTGCTCTTTCAAAATAAAACCACCTGCTTCCAACTCAAAGGAAAGGACAGTGAGTTCAGAACCAGCCTGGGCCACAAAGTAATAGTCTGTCTTCATAAGCAGTGAAGAAATAAGTACATAACATTCTGAGATCTCTTCCTGTAAGTACAAATTATTCCCTTTTGGGACATACAAAGTAGCATCATATATACCACACTCTACATTACCATACTTCCTTTGTAGATATTTGAGTAACATTCACAAATCTAGTACACAGGTACCTTCTTGATTCAGTTATAGAAATGCCACAATTTATCTTGGCCTTTACTCTACACAGCACAGAAGCAGTCCATGGCTTACTTCGCTGGAACATTCCACTCTATTGAGTACTGGGACAAAATACCCGACATCGACGACTTAATGGGGTAAAGATTTTATTTAGCCCACAGTTTCAGAGGGTCTCACAGAGCCCATTCATGGGCAACGGGCAACAGTGGAAGCACATGGCAGAGGCGGGAGAGCTGCTCACTCCACTGCAGATAGAAGGCATGCACCGCTGCAGGCAGCAGCTGACACAGCTGGGGGTTACAAAGGCTTCCAGCCAGACTTCAGAGGAAAGCCTTGGAGGGCAGTGTGCCCCCAGGAGCACAACGCATGATGACAGCTGTGGTCACTGCTTGCTCAGAGTGGCAGGCTTGCCCAAAGACAGGCCTCCTCAACTCCCATGGGGCTCCTATGTAAAGTTTTCATGTATCCACCAACAGGTTTGTCAAAGAAACATCCCACCACAAGGCTTCTTTGCAGAGAAAGAAGCCCACTGACGATCTTCCCTTATGAAGGCAGACACTGATGGCGGTGCCAGGGTCTACTAGGTTCAACCCGTATGTAGGGAACCCAACAGCAAAACTATTACATGTACTTTTTCACAGGTTCCATTTGTAGGAACAATTCCCAGAAACAGGATTAATTACTGAGTCAAAAGATACATGCCTCTGAGCAAACAAGTCCCTTTCATGCAGATGGTTAGATATATTTTAACTCATTCCATACGTAAGAGGGAGTCAGACTCTCTTCTTAAGCCTTAACAAAGCACTGTTTTAAACCTCAGCTTTTCATGATCATAAAACACTGAAAGGATTCAGATTCTAAAAATGACGAGCCTCGTTAATAGGGCTATCAAGATGCGCCACACGCCTACCCTCCTTCTTCCGTCTGCTTGTGAATATACGCCAGCAGATCCGCGGCTCGGCCTGTCCCTTCACACACGACCACTGGAACCGGGGGGCTCTCCTGCAGGTACTCGAGAACCGTGAGGATCACATTCGGCCCACCTTCAAATATCAGCGCCACCACAGGGACACCCTGGACAATTCCTTACAGAGTCAAGAACAGAAAATTAGACAAAGGTCAGTCATTTAATCTTATTTTTAAATAAAAACATTAAAAAACAGAATTTCTTACAAAATTCATGACTTACATTAAATAACAATCGCACATAAGTATTGAATAAATCATTCTCACTAGCCTGTTCTAGATGACATTAGAATATCTAAAATATAACCAGAACTCACATCAGAAAACTAATATATTTGTTGAAACAAAAGCTATTCCATATTCTATTAATCAGCTCTTGACAAGAAACGCACAGCACCACATGATTAGGTCATGTCCACGACTGCGTTAGCTGAGCTTCGTCTAAGTTTATTCTTTTTTGAGACAGGGTCTCTCTCTGTAGCTCAAGATGACCTCGACCTCACAGCAATCCTCCTGCCTCAGCCTCCAAATGCTGGGATTACAGGCATGTGCCAATGTGACCAGCTTTATTTTATCCATTTTTTAAATGCGTATTTCTAATTCCAAAGAGTTAAGACATTAATATAGAAATTATAGAATCAGAATTATATAAATGGAATTTATATCAATGAAATTCTAAAACCTCTAGAAGAGCAAAAGAAAATTTAATGAAGGATACCATTTCTGTTTTTACAACCTGCCAACTGCAGAGTTATCAAACATTTCAAACGTGTGTAAATACTCCGACCTGCCATTAACAGACGCGTGGGCGTGTCACTCTGTACTTCTATTTCACCATGTCGTGGAGTCCACCTTATGAATAAAAGCCCGGTGTTCCACAGCTGTAAGGGGCCAGTGACACACACCTGTAATCTCAGCACTCTGGGAGGCCTCAGCCTGAGGCAGGAGGACTGCAGAGAATGAGGCTGAGGCGGGAGGACTGCAGGTGTGAACCCAGCTGGCAACTTGACAAGACCCTATTTCGAAATTAAAACTAGGGGCTAGATGAATGGCACAGTGGTTATAGTGCGTACCCGCCAGGCACAAGGCCCGGAGTTTGATTCCCCAGCACTCGGCAGGCTAAGGCACCAGGACCGGCATGAGTACAAGGCCACGCTGGGTTCCACAGTGAGTTCACAACCAGTCCGGGCGAGACAGACAGACAGACAGAGAAAGAGAGAGAGAGAGAGAGAGAGAGAGAGAGAGAGAGAGAGAGAGAGACTGACTAAAAAAGCAGGGCTGGAGGCACAACTCAGTGATTCGAGTGCTTGTCTAGGAAGTGTGAGGCCAGAGTTTAACCCTGCAGCATCACATGCCAGTTGGGCACAGTGCCACACACCTGTTAATCCCAGCACAGCACTCAGGAATTGCAGGCAGGTGGACTGTCTTGAGCTGGAACCCAACACGGGCTCCAGAGACTGTCTCAAAGTCAAAACCAAGCTAGCCACATAACTCAGTGTAAGAGTCCAGGGCTCCAAACACACGTGAAAGTTCAGCCACAGCTGAAGAGCACATCAATCCCCAGAACTCTTAACCGTTAAGATACATTCGCCATTTGCCAAAAAGTGATTACCTACTCATTTTTATAAACGAAGCTGATTCTTTAAAACAAAGGGGTTTTAGTCTCTTTAACTTTTCAACACGGAATTTTAAAGAAGTATACTGAAATTCAGTGTATGTTAAAATATAATGCTTTAGGCTGCAACAGGTTGATCACAGCAGCAGAGCTTCTAGTGAAGGCTTCTCACTAAGGTCTCGAACCTGAGCACCCTGTTGGCCGGAGACGTCCATTCCCAGGTATTATTATTTTGAGGTCAGGCTTTCTGGGTTGTTGTTGATTTTTTTGTTTGTTTAAGACAGGGTATCTCTTTGGGGCCCAGGCTGGTCCTGAACTCACTATGGAGCCCAGGCTGGCCTTGGACTCAAGGCAATCCTCCTGTCTCAGCCTCCTGAGTGCTGGGATTACAGGTGTGCACCACCACACCCAGCTTATGTGGTACAGGGGATCTCAACTCCGGTACTTAGCGCTTGACTTAGCACGTTTACTGCTGAGCCATTCCTCCAGCCCTCTGGGTTGTTTCATACGTTACCTTGGCTATGTAAGGAAAAAAACTCTTCAAAGAACGTTCTACCTTTTTAGAATGCTGCTACCTCTTAACACAGCACAGCGAGATTTAAATGATAACAAGTGTGTGGGTTTCCTTACGAGCATGAATTCTTTGCTGATTAATGGTTTTCTCAAGGTCTCGTCTCAGCCTGACTTCAGCCCCGTACTTTCCAACAGTACCATCATCCACGAGGATGAAATGGGAATGGAGATTGTTCAGTACGTTCAATTTGCTCAAGGGGTTCAGCAGGGTTTGATATGGAGCGACCACCTGGAAGGGCAGCAAACAAGAGTTGTAGGCAGGATTAAATGTTATATAGTGGAAAATATAGTTTTGAAATAATGCATAAACCCAAATGATTCAAAATTTAACATTTAGAAATAAGTAGAAAATGATTAAGAATATATCAAATGTATAAACTTGTAAGATAAAGATTAATAATGAATCGAATCACAAAATTCCACGCTGATAATTCCTAGAGAATTACAATCCATCACCCACGAGGAGGGAGAAGCAGGAGGTACCTGGCTGCAGCTCCGAGAGGCCGCTGTGCCATGCGTACTCTGCAGAGGGTGAGGAGCACCACACCACAGACACACACAAAGTAAAGTATTGTGTTGCTATTTTTTTAGCCAGCAGCAGAAGCTTTAAAATTGATCTCAAAAATTTAATAGTACTTCAAAGCAGTTGTTATAAATTAAGGATTCCTTTTTAATAGCTCCTACATCAATTTACTCTTAGTGACAAACATGATTCTTAAATACAGTCATTAAGATTTTAATAACAGATAGCCGGAGCCGGGGCAAGGGACAGGGAGGGTTGGGAGGGTCGAAGATGGGAAGGGATTGTGAAGTCGATGTGATATATAGATGTACAAAACACCCAAATTCATTGTAAATACTATGTATTATATTTGTATATTAATAAAAATAGTGAGGGGGAAAAAGATTTTAATTACAAAGACTGACATGGGGACAAAGAAGTAGCTTAGTGGCTAAAGCATTTGCCTATAAGCACAACGCCCTGGGTTCAATTCCCTAACACCACATAACATGGGTGTGGTGGTGCAAGCCTGTAATCCCAGTATTCAGGAGCGTGAGGCAGAAGGACTGCCTTGAGTTCAAAGCCAGCCTAGGGTACATGGTCATCTCAAGACTGGCCTGAACTAGAGTGAGACCCTGCCTCAAAAAAAAAAAAAAGACTGACATGATGTAAAAAAATGTTAAATAGCACATAAAAGAGACAAAATGAAATGTGGTAACACTATAGTAATAATCATTTATATTCATGAATGTATTTTCAAGAGAATCAGAGGAAAACTAAAGAAAAATATGACCTTCATTATGTTAACGTCACAAATATTTTTAAGTTGACAGTCACTGACCTTGTTGTAATTTTCTTCATACATAAGTTCAAATAAAAGAAATCTTAAAAATCCTTACATCTCTCCCAACGAGATCATTCCTGTTCTCTATCACTCCCCAGGGAGCTATTCCAATGGTGCAGATCTTCCGAGACGAGCGGGAAGCGTGCTCTTTGAGGGCATCACCAACATGTTTTGCCACACCTGCTCATGTAAAATTCTATTTTACTTCAAAATCTTCATAATTTTCAGAACAATCCTTTTCTTCGCCTAAATCATTACTACATTTAAAATACTTCTTTACACAATGAAGTCAGTAAAGCCCAAACCCAAGCTCACTAAAAAACTCACCATGATCACAAGGAGCGAACTTATAAAAGGAACACACAGAACACCACATTTTACCATGCTGCAAAGGCCCTCTCCTTTCCTGGATTTCTCCTTTAATGACAATTTTTTGCTATTTTTCTCTATATATCCTAGAGTTAAGATATGACTCAGGAGCGTAAGACTATTTAGTTAAAGCAAACTCACAAATAACAAACTATGAAGACTGTCCAAATGAATAAGAAATGAGAAAGTAGAAGACAACTGCCAAGAATATACACACAGGAGCGCCCCGCCCCCCCGCAGGGGGCGTGTGTTCCCAGACCCCTTGGCCATCTGGACCTGCACAGGGTACAGGATTCTATCTACAAGAACTAAATACTGTAGCAGAGGATGCGACCGTCGATCTGATCATCAACACAACTGAGTGAACACAGGGCAGGCGGTGCCTACAGGTGGTTGCGTGAGACAAAGGAATAATGGGATCCCAAGCCAGATGGAGCAGGATGGCCTAAGACGGCACCAGGCCTCACCATGCTGCTCAGAATGGTATAATTTACAAACCTATAAAATGTTTACTTCTTAGAATTTTCCACTTAATATTTGCAGGTAACAGTTAACAGAATAACTGGAAATGTGTCTAAGCAGGCACTACTGTAATTCTTCACTATTACTATGAGCTGAATCACGCACCTCAATATTCATGTGCTGAAATTCAGGCTACTGATGATTCAAAATGTGGTGGTATTTGGAGACAAGGTAACTCAATTAACATGAGGTCTTTGGGGCGAGGGGCACTAATCCATCTGACCAGTGTCCTTTTAAGAGGAATCTGGACAAAAGAGATCATTAAAGTTGCCTATACACAGAGGAAGGCCCCAGCAAGACAAACCCCCTGTGAGTCAGGGACAGGCTTCAGGAGAAATCAAACCTGCTGACAACTCAACACTGGACTTCTGGCCTCCAAAGTCAAGAGAAAAAACAGAGCAGCTGTTTAGGCCTCCCAGTGGTTATTTTGCTATGGCACCCCTAGCAAACTAATCTCGCTTGGTTGGTTTTTTCATAACAGATTAAATCTCATCCCTCACCTGGAAAACAGAAATAGCATCCTTACAGGTTTCTCACCTTCTGTTCTGCTGGCTCAAAACATTATCCAAGTAATCATTATTCTTGTTAACTCTTTCTTTAAATCTTCTCTTTCAGAGGAAAGCCCAAGTGCTCACAATAGCCCATAAGGCTTTACACAGTGGTCTGTCTGATGTCCTTGTAATTTACCGGGCTTCTCTTACCACCAAGTACCAGTGACTGCTGATGGCACCCGCCAAGCACTTTCACTGATTTCTCAAGCTACAGTGGAGTCTCCTCACTCTTCCTCCAGCACACGAGCCTTTTCACTTTGCTGTTGTATGGATCTTGAGTGTCCCCTTTATGGCCTCATGTGTCTGGAACTGTGTGTCAATTGGGAGGCAGAGCTTGGCTTGAAGGGTAGGACGTCTGGGGTTTGAAGTGGAGGGACTGTACCCACTTGCCGAGATTGGGGGTTGCCCAGGGCAGACCTTGCAGCTGTTTGTAATTGACTGGTGGACCAGGAACTGAGAGAGGGGTCCCATTCTGGGCAGGGGAGCAAATGACAGCTCTAAGTGATGAAAGGAAAGAGAGAAGCACCGGGCAGCGTCCTCCTGGGGAGGCTCCCGACCAGCCAGTCTGCGGGCTCCACTCTGCCTCTACTTCACTGGCTTCTGCCTCCAAGGGGCTCTGAAGCTCTCCAGCCTCGGTCTCAGCCACGTGCCGCCACCACTGCTGCGGCTCCACGAAAGGACTGTGTGTGAGATGCCTTCTGAAACCGTGAGCTAAATAAATCTTCCTCCCTCCAACTGTGGGTATCGAGTATTCTTTCACAGCCCCAGCAAGATGACTATGACAGCTCCCGGGAAACTCTACGCTTCAAGGCTTCCTGTTTACTGCTCCCTCAGCTCCTCCCAGCTCTCCTCAAAGGCCGTCCTCAGGAAGGCAGGCGCTCCCTGACTACACAGTCAGGGTCCCTCTCTCGGCCCCAACTCCTTCTCTTCACCCTACACCCTGCATAGCAACTTCTGCAATTTCCGTCACGCTCCCCACTGCCCTAGACTCCAGGAAGTAAGCACCTTGTCTGCTCTGTGAAGCCACACAGACTCAGCAGCCCAGACAACATCTGATAAACAAGACTCCAGGGCTGAAGGAACAGCTCAGTGGCCTGTATAACAAACTCAAGACCATGGGTTCACTACCCAGTACCACAAAAACTGGGCGTGATGGCAACCACCTATAATCCCAGACTGTAATTCCAGCACTCGGGAGGCAGCGTAAGGAAGAGTGCCATTTGTTCACGGACCAGCCTGCACTACAGAGAAACATCCTATCTTAAAAAAAAAAAAAGAAAAAAGGCTCAAAAACACTAATGACAAATTAATTCACGCCTATACACCGTACCAGTAATTACATTTTGTGTCAGACACAAAATTAACTTGTCCTCCTTAGGGTAATCTGTATAGTTGAAATGAAAGGTAATAGGATATTGAATGTTAATTTTTGAGAACCACTTTTTACCAAGCTTAGGCATTAGACTCGGATTCTACCAATTTATCAGCAGACAGAAAATGCTAAGCACTAAGTCACTGCTTGATGGCGTGACCACCAAATATCTTTGTAAAGGGGCACGCAGTAAATACTTCAGTCTCTGCAGGGCACCTGACAATTTGTCACACCGTTCATCTCTGCTACTGCAACCCAAAAATGACCATTCACAGCACACACAAGTGAGCATGGCTATGCCCAAATAAAATATTCACAAAAATGAGAGAGAGACTGGATCTGGCACATGGGCTGTGGTATGCCAACCTCAGCCCTGAAGATTGTATTGTTTTTGTAAGCATAAATAACAACCAAACAGATTCAGTTATTTTAATCTAGAAACAATATGCTATTTAATAGGTAAACAAAATATATCTATGCTCGGTACAGACTTATTTCAAATGTCTTACTATGAAAAATTTACGAACACACTAAATAGAATCGACATAATGCTATCAGTTACCAGTGTTCACTCCTCCAGTCAAGATCCAGGCTCCAGTGGTAACTGCAGCTTTGATAAGACCCTTGCCGAGTAGCTGCTTGATGCGAGGGTGAAGCTCAAACTTCTGCATCCCTCCGTGCACTGAGATAACGAGCTTGGGTAACTCCATTTGCCACTCTTTAAGCAGAAGTTGCAGAATGACCTCAGGTTTAGTGTCATAGGATAGCCTCACATACTAGAATTAAAAAAAAAAATTTTAAAGGACAAAATAATTGAATTTATCCACAAGTTTCATAATACAGTATTATAACGCTTTAGAAACAATTTACTTGAATCAATTAGTGTAGTCAGGCGATGTAAAAGCAAGCTGCATAGGCTACTTTCAATGCATTTACATACCTAGAAGTAAGCCAAGGCAAATGATGCTAAGGATGGAAAAACCATTCCTCTTGGTCTGTTTATATTCATTCATCAACAACTAATCCCGCTTACAAATTTATCCACAGTATTTCTGCCTTATTAAACTGTGAGTACAGAGTCAGTAAGAATTATTAAGACCAGCTAATATGATAGCAAATGGGAAAAAAGAGGCCTGGAGGAATGGCACAGCAGTTATAGCACTTGCCTTGCAAGCACAAGGCTCATGCCTATAAACCCAGCACTTGGGAGGATGAGGCAGGAGGATTGTTCTGAGTCCAAGGCCAGTCTGGGCTATACTAGTGTGTTTGGGGCCAGCCCAGGCTAGAATGAGACCCTGTCTCAAAAAGAGAGAGAAAGAGAGAGAGAGAGAGAGAGAGAGAGAGAGGAGAGAAAAATTGTGGGAAAAAACAGAGGCTTCCAATACTTATTCAGAGAAACAAATACTAAATTTTCTATAGACACTGAAAGTGTCACATCTGTCAATAATCCATACCATTTATAACAGAATTATGATCTGCAGGAAAATTTAAAAGGTATTTTAAATATGGATGACAGTTTCCTTCACTGGAAGTAACAAGATCTGACTAAAGTAGGAAATAGTCAGAACTTCTTAATCAACATTAAACAGAGGACTAGAGATATAGCTCAGTATTCAGACCATGTAAGGCCCTTCAGCAGATTAAAGAACAAAATCATAACATTCAGTAGCATTCTGATGGATCCACCACAAAAATCATTCTATTAAAAAGGTAATGTGGAGCCAGGAGTGGTGGCATACACCTGTAAAGCCAGCACTCAGGAGGCTGAGACAGGAGGACTGTTGCCAGCCTGGATTACATAGTCAGTTCAGGTGCCACAGCCCATGTGCCAGGACGAGTCTGGACTTACATAAAGTGAGACCCTGCCTAAAAAAAAAAAAAAGAAAAGAAAAAAAGAAAAACACAATAAATAAATAAATAAATAAGGAATGTAGTGCCGGAAGGAATAACACAGCAGTAAGAATGCTTATCTAGCAAGCTAAAAGCCCCAAGTTTAATTCTCCAGTACCACATATTAGCTGGGCATGGTGGCACATGGCTATAATCCCAGCCCTGGGCAGATGAAGGCAGGAGCACTGCTGTAAGTCTGAGGCCAGCCTGGTCACACAGTGAGTTCAGGACCAACCTGGGCTGCAGAGTGAGAACCTATCTCAAAATAAAAAGAGGAGGAGGTGGAGGGGTGGTAACACATACCCACAACCCCTAACTGTGACAAGCTGGAGCAAGACAATCACATACTCAAGGCCAGCCTAGGCAACGGAGGGAGATGCTTGTCTAGAAATTAAATTATAAATAAGGAAGTAAACTAATAAGGCTTGGGGATCTAGCTCATTTTAAAGTCTCTGGGTTGAACTTCCAGTGCCACCAAATAAATGACTGAATGATTGGCAAGAGAGGATGGGATATTAGCTTTGTAAGAGAGCATTTGCTGAGCATGTGCAAAGCCTTGGTTATAATCCACAGTATCATACCAAAAAAGAAAAAAGCCATGTAACAAATGTTTACCATTAGCCTCCTATAAGCCTGTTCCTTAGAGGGCTAAGACAGGAGGTTCACACCTTTGAGACCAGCTGGGGCACCTCAGCAAGGCCTGTTTTAAAAATAGGGTGGGGAAACAGCTCTGCGGCAGGGTACCTGCTGAGCACATTAAGTCCCTGGATCTAATTCCCAGTACCACAACAAATAAATGAATAAATAAATGTTTGTTATTTAGGTAGCAAGATCAAGTTTTTAATCAAGTACATGACCTACCTTAGCTCTGTAGGAATGAGAACCCCCCTGGAAGTTGATGACCCCGTAAGCATCCGTTGGGCTCTGCTCGGTATGCTTTTCCACAGACCATTCCTCTACTGCCTGATTAAAATGGTCACCCAATTTCACATCCGAGTATTTCATGGCAAGGCTTGCAGTAAAACAAGCATGTTGCTTGACCAAGCGACCACAAAAACACCTAGGGAAAAAAGTGAGATTACAATGAGGCCTTCCAGAAAATTTTTAGCAAAAAAGCGGAATTATAATGAATGAATCAACGAAAAGTATGGGCACAGTCTAACCTGATTTTTGGTTATTAATAAATTAACATCTCCACTGAAGTCATCTTCAGAAGGACTGAAATATTACGTATTAATACATTAGTATATGACGTCACCACCTAAACATAGTTTAGTTTGGGTTAACTACAACATGTAGCACTCAGTATTCAGTAGAATCAATGTTCAGTGGCCCAGTGGCAGACAACAGTGTAAGAACCACAAAACCATCCTGCCGCACCTACGGTGCCAAATGCCAACGTGGCCTTATTTATATGATTCCCTGTCTACAGGAACCAAGAACACGTGCACTAATCCATCACCAACCGAAAGACAATAGTTGCCTGAGCCCAGGCAGAGAAAAAGGAATGGCTCTACCTAAAAGATCACCGTGGGCCACAGCACAAGGGGAGGAGCCTGACACAACCCAGGGAGTCTCTCTTACTAAAATCTTAGCATCACATCAGAGATTGAGGAAACCAAGGCAACCGGAGCATGAGATATAAGTAACAAGAGGAGCGAGCTGGAAACAAAGTGTTTCAAACATGCAGAGCCTCTTCCATGTAAGAATGAGCCCATGGAAAGAGAACTACCACCAAGCGGGAGTATGTCAACCCCATGAAGCTACCACAGGGCACAGGGCAGTGTGGGTTCTCACTGCCAAAGTGGAGCGATCGTCTACCGGACAAAGCCTAAGATATAGTCCCCAGAAGAGTTCTGTCTGATCAGAAGCACTAAGTTAGACTTGGACAGCACACGCCCTGTCTGATCAAGTACAAGAGCAAGATCGGATAGGATCAAAAAGCTCGGAAGTAACCACACACATGCTAAGGTAAGTCCAAAATCCCAGAACAGAATACATCAAGAAAGACCCAAGACCCCAAAACACCAAACTCACATGTGCCCCACACAGCAGAAATTCCCAGGCATGTAAATAAGCGAGAAAATATAAATTAAATGGGGGGGGGGGGGGACGACACGGACTCAGTATCAGTGTATTTGCCTTGCAAGGCCCTGGGCTGAATCCCCTGCACTGCAAAAAATAAAATAAAATGAAGTATTAAATGAAATAAAAAGAATCACTAAATGACAGAGATGACATAATTACCAGAAAAATGACGCTAAGCCAGCTATTGTAAATAAGCTCCACCTATTAACAATATATTCAAGAAGGTGAAAGAAAACATGACTACAATGAAAGAAGAATCAGGAGATGCTTTAGTAAAACCCAAACAGAACACCCAGAGATAAATAATATACTACCTAACACAACGGCCAATGAGTGGGATTTATAACAAATTAGTCACTGCAGAAAGTCAAACTGATGCATCAGAAAATGAAACAGGAAGTCATGTGATTCCCATCTCAGCCTCTCAAGGAGATGGAACTACAGATGTGTGCCATCATGTCTGGTTCTGAATTGATGATTAATAATGACCTTCCCACAAAGAAAACTCAAGGCTTCAACAGTGAATTTTACCAAACATTTAAGAGGCAATTATTATTTCTAGGACCTAGAGGAATGGCACAGCAGTTAAGTGTAAGGCCCTGGGTTCAGTCCCCCAGTATCACATAAAGCTGGGTGTGGTGGTACACACTTACAATCCCAGAGACTAAGGCAGGAGGACTGCCCTGAGTACAAGGCCAGCCTGGCTACATAGTGAGTTCAGGACCAGCATGGGCTACAAAGTGAGACCCTGTCTCTAAATAAATAAATAAATAAATAAAATTCTACACATATTCTTCCAAAACACACTCACAGGAAACACAAAAAATATTTCACAAAAGATTAGCAAACTGAATTTGTCTACCTACCTATAAAAAATATTTCAAGTAGAGATTATTCTGGGATTGTCAGGTTACACCTATACCATAAATCCACTTACTATATCAAATGATTAATTGGGGGAAGAAACTTTTGCTAGTATGTCAACAGATGCAGGAGTATGGGACAAAATTCAATGTCTCTTTATTAAAAACATTTTCAGGGTCCAGAGAAACAGCACGCTAGTTGGGGCACTTGCCAAGCAAGCGCAAGAGCCTGAGCTTGATTCCCCAGCAACACATAAACTGGTAGGGTAGACCAGGCGTGTAATCCCAGGACTCTGGAGGCTGAGGCAGGGGGATTACTGGGAGCTCAAGGTCAGCCTGGGCTACAGAGCGAAATGAGAACCAGTCTATACCACAGAACAAGATGCTGCCTCAAAAAAAAAAAAGACAATACTATTAAATATGTTTGTAATCCCTGTACTCGGGAGGCTGAGACAGGAGGACTGCTGCTAGTCCAAGGCTAGCCTGGCCTTGACTCAGGACCAGCCTAGGCTATAGATTGAGACTCTGCCTCAAAAACAAATAAATAAATATTTTTTAAAAACATTTTTAGACTTAGATGCGGAAGATTAATATGTCAAATGCTGTATGGTTTCTTGGACTTGGAAAACCCAGAACACAGACATTCTTTGGAACCATATGAAGTGATAGCCGGAGCCGGGGGAAGGGACAGGGAGGGGGCGGGAGAGTAGAAGATGGGAAGGGATTGTGAAGTCGATGTGATACATAGACGTACGAAACACCCAAATTCATTGTAAATACCATGCGTTACATTTGTATATTAATAAAAATAGTGGGAAAAAAGAAAAGAAAAAAAAGAAAAAGCATTTTTAGGAAATTTCAACACAGATTAGGCCTAGTACTGATTAGACCTTATCAAAGCACTACATCCAGAGAATCGCTCAATCACCTGAATCGCCAACTTATGCGTAGGTAGACGAGGGGGCTCCTGACCCAAAAGTAGACAAAATGTATGATGATACTCTCAGACACTGACTACGAAGCCTGGGGCCACCACACATCCTTAAGATGAGGGGAAGACATACTGTATTTCAGTCAGGTGTTACGAGCCTCTGACCCATCTGAGACACACTTGAGACAGTTTCTGCGGAGCTCCAGCCTTCCCAGATACAAGGGGACCACGGACAAGGGCCCTGGGTGAATTCTTGCATGGGTCTGCCTTCAGTTCTATCACCCTGTCCACATCCCACCCGCCATTCCTCTGTCCTTCGCCAGGTCAGCACTACTGCCTTCTCAGCCTCAGCTCACCCGTGCACAGTGGTTGCGAAGCTGAGGTTTAACATGTTCTTACTGTTTTTACTTTAATGTTAGACCTTTCCACAACCTGTCCTCTCCACCAAAGATTTCCTTCATCCTATTCCCAAACTCACACTTAACTTTAAAACCCGGCTTGGGTAGCTTCCCTTGACTTTCAAGCACGAGGGCCTGACAACTTGCCCTCCAAGCGGAGGTAAAGCATCCTAAATTAATTTTGTTTTTTCAAAATTAATGCTTCTTACCTGACAAGCTGCTGGCATATCTGACATCCTGGGAGACATCTATAAAATACAAAAGAATAGTTACTGCACTCCCAAAAATTTTAAACCATGTTTTGTTTAGTTTTTTGACACAGGGTCCTGCTCTGTTGCCCAGGCCGGTCCTGAACTCACTATGGAGCCGAGGCTGGCCTTGGGCTCACTCACAGCAATCCTCCTGCCTCAGCCTCCTGACTGCTGGGATTACAGCTGTGCGCCACCACGGCAGCTTATGTGATACTGAGGAATCGAACTCGTACTTAGCGCTTGCTAGGGAAGCACTTTTAACCACTAAGCCACCCATCCAGCCCCAAATCATGTAAGTTACATAAAAACCATGAAACCAAGGAAAGTTATAGAGGTCAGTATCTGGAGACTCAAGGCCGTGCACATCTTGGCTCATATTAAAGTACACTGCAGTCTGGGTCTGGAATACCCCAAAGCTGTACACACGTGGGCGTTACAGATCATCGATGCATAAACAGTGCTGCTATGAGATGGGAGCCTGGGCTGGAGGGATGGCTCAGCGGTTACAGTGCTTGAGCAAGCGCTAAGCCAAGCGCTAAGTACCCGAGTTCAACTCCCCAGCACCACATAAGCTGGGCATGGTGGCGCACGCCTATAATCCCAGCACTCGGGAGGCTGAGACAGGAGGATTGCTGTGAGTCGAAGGCCAGCCTGGGCTCCATAGTGAGTTCAGGACCAGCCTGGACTACAGAGTGAGACACTTTCTCAAAAAAAACAATATAAAGAAGTTGGGTTTGAGAGTGCACGCCTATAATCCCAGCATTCTAGGAGACAAAGGCAAGAGAACACAAATTTGAGACCAGCATGGGCAACTTTAGAGAGACCCTGTCTCAAAAATCAAACATAAAAAATGGGCTACAGATGTAACTCAGGATGATGGTGCTGGACTTCATGACTTCACTTCTAATTCCACCTCCACCAAAGGGGAATTATATATATATGCACGTATGTATATGGATGGATGGATGGGTGTGTGTGTGTGTGTGTGTGTGTGTGTGTGTGTTGCGTGTGATTGTTAATTAAAAATGAGAGTCTGGCATGCTTCTGATATTACACAAATGGGAAGCTTAAATTTTTAAAAAAGCTTTCTCTATAAAACTCGTGATTATGGCTTAACTTTAATTGATAAAGGCTTAAAACTAAAAACACCTCAAAGGTCCAGTAGTGGAATAAGTATATAAATGATTTGTACACTAACAGAATATTAATTACCATTTTTATAAACTATATGTAATATAAAAATATATTCACTATAATATTTTGTTCAAAACCTGACACATTTTACAGAGATAGAATACAGCAGTATTTCTTTAAAAAGCTATGCCCTGAGAAAAGATTACAAAGGCTTATTACTTATTCCTGTCTGGATGTATCGAAACTGAATACTGGGGCTGGAGGAATGGCACAGTGGTTAAAGCACTTGCCTTGCAAGTGAATGGCCCTAAGATCAGTACCCTAGCACCACATAAAGCCAAGCATGGTGGTGTAAGGCCTGGAATCCCAGCACTTGGGAGACTGAGGCAGGAGGACTAACATGAGTCCAAGGCCAGCCTGGGCTACAGAGAAAGATCCTTTTTCCAAAAAGAAAGAGAGAAAGAAAACTGTGAATACTAAACCACCTTTCTGCTTCTTGAAAGTTTCCAAAATTTAACAGGCACATTCATTTTACATGAAAACATGTTTAAGAAATTCATTCACAGGGCTGGAGGAATGGCACAGAGCTTAAAGTGCTTACTTAGCAAGCATAAGGCCCTGAGTTCAATTCCACAGCTACCACAAAAAGCCGTGTCTCCTAGAATGTTGGGATTATAGGCCTGCACTCTCACACCCAACTTCTTTATATTGTTTTTTTTTTTTTTTGAGATAGCATCTCACTCTGTAGTCCAGGCTAGTCCTGAACTCACTGTGTAGCGCTAGGCTGGCCTTGAACTCTTGGGAATACTCTTGCTTCAGCCTCCTGAGTGTTGGGATTTCAGGGATATGCCATCATGCCTAGTTTGTGTGGTACTGGCTTTAAAAGCCGATTACAGGTGGTACACACCTGTAATCCCAGTGCTCAGAGAAAGCTGAGGCAGGAGAACTGCTGTGAGTCCAAGACTAGTCTGGGCTACACAGTGAGTTCAGAACCAGCCTAAACTACAGAGCAAGAACCTGTTTCAAAAAAAGAAAGAAAAAGAAATTCAGTCAGGTCTTTAATAAAATAAAAAAGCAATGTGGACCCTGAATGGCACGTCTATGTAGCACAGCCAACGAAAGGCTTTGCTTGTTTTGAAAACTGTGTTCAGCATTTATCTAGTATTGTTAGAAA